>OV049856.1:28722349-29399015 GCA_920104075.1 Melanargia galathea | reverse complement strand
CGAGCACCTTGGGAACTTGGGACCCCCCTAACATCTATAGGGTTTTCGCGCTATGTGCCTCCACCCATTACTTACCAATTCAGACAGCAACTCGATGAGCTATGTCGGTAACTCTGGTTCTCCTACGGATCTCCTCATTTCTGATATCGCGCATATATTCGCGCATCGCGGGATATTCCGAGCAATAGCTCTTTCCATCGCTCGCGGAATGACTTTACAAAACGAATCAAATAAAGTTTTATTTACTTGTTATTATACATGCAGAAGGAGGAATCGACTAAAGGTAACATCACTTACATAATATTAAAAATTAATAAAATGGAAAATATAAACTTTAATCGAGGTTGATAATAGGATTATAAGCATGGCCCTTGAAATTGTTCATTGACTCAGAGAAGCTTATAGAGTTCATTAACAAAAGCCGTTAATAAATCGTGTGTAAACCATTCATCTGTTTAGTTATTTGCAATTATTACTCTGTGTCAAACTCAATGACTCGTTCGTCATTCACTCATCGACCTTGAGTTTCGCAGTGTGTCAAGGTCGTAACGCTATTGACAAGTGTCAAAGTGACAGTTCTCTCTCGAAATTCAAATTTGGAATGCAGATCAGCGGGTCTATTGTTATGTCGAGTTTATTGACAGCTACGATTTGTGATGTCCATTGAGATATAATCGTGCCTATTGTTTTTGTAAGCTGCTCGTGTAGCTTGTATAATATATGTTAATTTGATTGTTGATAAAAAAATTAGGTGCGTGTGTTTACTTATATGTTTATGAAGTACCTAGGTAGAGTCTGTTCTAAAAGAGAATCGGCGTGGGATTTGAGGGCGCTGTTGTGCTATTGTTTATCGGGAAATACAAGTACAATACTATAGCGCGTTAGTTTACTATTTGGCCAGGCCGATTCTTTTTTTGAACAGACTCTAGCTGAAATATTAATGTTGTGAAAATAAAAAAAATACTTATACATACTTAAAATTTCTTTTCTTTGCCGTTTGTTTTTCAATTGTGATTTTTTTTGTCCCGTAGTAGTTACATTATTGTAAAGGAATTAGAATATGCACTTCCTACGCCAATTCTTCGTCTTCAGATTCTTATTTGAAACCGACATTTTCTATGTAAAAAAGGTGATTTTCCCATTCCAATCATCTTATTCTTCTCATAATTCAGAACTTGTCGTTATTCGCTTCTTCGATCGTTCGTCTGTCCGTAGCCTTCTCTTTATCTGTGCATTATGAAAGAACCGCACCAAGTAAGAAAAACTACAAAAAAAATATTTTTCCCGGCAGTTTCTAAACCGGCCTAATAATAGCATGTTAACTTTGTAACTGTATCCTATTTGGTTCTTGTTTTGACGCGATCTCGTGTCCAATTCGATACCACACCCAAATGCTACTAGATGTTGATTGTTGAGTCATCTCAGTGTTTAGAAATTTGAATATTACCTAAAGAGCTACTAGTTCGTTCTGTGTTTAATGAATTCAATCAAATTAATTTACATAAAAATTTCATTGACTTTTAAGTTAACACTTATGATTGCGTAAACTGTAAACAATCAGTGATGGACCTGGTTGTTCATGGGATGAGATGTCGATAAAATAATTTACATATCGATAACATTAAGATGACGTCTTTTTCTCGTTCGTACATTCTTGACAGATCGGTTTTTCCTCTGCTGACTTAGGTACAAAAGTCCCTTCTCGCAGATATATCGAAGCGAGCCAGTTAGTTACTGGCGCAGGACACTCATACTAAGAACTAACAACGAAACCGTGTTAGAAGTAAAAAACGAAACTGAGGAACAACTAAAGCCACCACTCACCAGGTAGAGCTCTTAAATAGACTAAAAATTATGTCAGGTCAGTTTGAGATCACACCACCTCCTACGCAATTTTACTCAACTTTTGCTTGTTGCTAACTGTTGTGGGCCACTCCACCATAGTCGTTTGGGTTACTGATTTTATTTCATATGTCTTCAAGGTATTTCCTTGGCTCTTGATAACCACATGGTCTTGTACTGACGCTCAATATTGTGCACAATCCTTGAAAATTTTACATTAGGTATGGCTGCAGATATAACATTTCTTTCAGGTTCTTCTCGGTTGGAATGGCATTCCGAACCAGTGGTAGATTCATCTGACTATTCAAAAGCACTTGTAAAAGTTTATTTGAATAAAAAACTTTTCTATTCTATTCTATTCTATTCTATTCATTAATTAAATATTAGAGAGCAAAGAGAAGCAGAAAGGTCCAAAGACCTTTCTGTTTTCAGGTTCTTAACATAAAAGTCCAAACTGGTACGAGTGAGCGTCCCACAATACGATTGGAGAGCCAATCAGCGCTTACGAGGGGTCTGCGAGAGCTAATCAGTGCTTACGAACGATCTCCACGCCCTCACCGCGACCCCCTCACCACCCGAGATACCTCATTTTCGACTTCTGCGCATTGAAGGTCAACGCTAGACTTATGTGCCGTGACTTGTAACTAGAGTTACATCCTATATATAAATTTTGACGGCTTAAATTTTAATTTTTAAATCAAAGGAATTAAAAAATATATTAAGATTACCTATTAAAAAATTCATTTATATGTAGAACATAAAAGTCGTTAACCTCTATTATTCTTGTCTATATTCGAATTTAGAACGCCAAAAAGAGACAGATTTAATCCTCTGACATTCAATTAAAAAGACAGATCACTCGAGCACATATTAAATGTAGTCTAAACAAGGATGGATGTAAGGCCAGGCCGAATCGAGTCACGGTTCTCAATTAAAGAGTAAAACAAGTTGACATTGAAACCGTATGTATGTAACACTTTCTTTATGTCGTAATACATTGTATCATTTGTGCAATCACTCGGAAGGAAATAAAAAGCCTTACAACTTTTTCAAGATCATATTTTATGGACTGGAAATAGGAGTGCAATAAATTAAAATAATATATTAAGCATTACTAATATTTGTGAGTTAATTTATTCTGTGTTTAATTTTGATAAGTAGTTTACCCCGAGGATAGCTGTTGTAATGTAAAAATTTAAAATGATATTGTCTTACTTACCTACTTCTAACTTCTAAGCTAATTACATATATTAAGAGCCCTCTCCACGGGAGCGACAAATCGTTGGTGAGTGGAGTCTAAAACAGTGATTTCTGCATTCAGAGAGCGAGACGTCTTCAGTATAGAAGAGTACTAAAAATATATACATAAATAAATAATAAATTAATTAAATAAATAAATTTTGCTTGAGATATCATGATTTTTAGTGAAAAACGGCAAAGTAAAAAGATGCAAATCAAGGTTTGGAATTTCGCCTATTTTAGCAAATATTTGGCAATTTTTTACATGAACTAAAGACATTTGTAATTATTATGAAGTAACCTATGATAAGACTTCGGTCGTTTTTCAATTTTCTAGTTTCTTATATAGTTTATTTACGCACGAAGTTGCCCCAAAATTTGCCCAAAAATAGTGATTTTTCAAGCGTCGTAACTTTCAAAATAAATATAATTTTACTAATATTTTTATTTTATGGCATAGGTAATGGAGATATAAATTGATATCTGGCTTAACTTTAGACCTATTGCGACAAATATTAGAATAATAGGCGTAATACGTTTGTATGGAAAAGCGCGTGAAGAGAGCGGCCTTAATAACATATATTATTAACATACCTAATTATTATTAACACATTCTGCTTTGTGAAAATCCACTGTTTGCTTCTTCATAAGTTTAATTCGGTTTCAGACTGACGAGGCCTTATGGTCTCCGATCTTTGTCTTCAACAATAAACATTAAAAAAGAATCGATTTTGATATTTTCTAATATTCTTGACGGCATCGGCCCAATCTCTCATATGTACGAGTATATTATGTCCGATTGTTAGGCCAAAGGTATGTGGTTCAAACCGACCACTATCTTATTAGCCACAAATAATTCTTGTGTGTTTAGCAATTACCTACTTACATTAAATTACAGACCAGTCTCCCTATAGTAAATACTTATCTACATGTATTATATTATCTGTAACTGAATTGCTCTATATTTTACCGTATTGCCAAACTAATGAACTGCGGCCTTTATTGCATACGTGGTTCCGTACACGTGCAAATTTCAAAACTACTCTGAACACATATCGACACACGTAGGTACCTCTACCTACTACAATATCGATAAAACCTGCCCCGTTCCAGTTTTCGATGTCACTGCACTAGTTGCGAAATTGTTACACACTTGTTATGGTCATTTCAGATTTATTAAACCTTTAGATTGAATTTAGTTACGAAGATTTATATGTGTCATTGAATAGGCAGGTTTTCTCAAACCTCTTTCCGATTAACATATTTAATCCTATATGGTGCGATAGCGGTAATGGGCAAACTTTTAAAAAATGAAATTAAAGCAAATAAGCGAGTGAGTTTTTTAGTTTTGTGGCAGTCTCCACATCAAGTAATCACTTTCTCCCGTAAAAACTACTTACTACTTAATATATTGTATACTTCTTCTTCTTCGGTGTATGGCTCCGCGCGTGGAGCGATTGAGCCAGTATCAAGTGACCATAGATTATATACAAGTGACTTTTATTTTTATTTTATTTTTTAAAACTGAGGAAACTTATTTACATATGAAAATCTTTTTAGGTACCTAATTATCGAAATTTTGGAAGGATCAGGAAAGGAAAGAAATTGAATATATATAATATTTACAACAAGATAATTTACAATTAATAAACAAGAATATATATAATATTTACAACTTAATAATATCATTTAAGAGTATGTATGAGGAAAAAGTTTATATATACAGGGATCATCAGAGGACAAGAGGATGTCAACGGAAGTAGGAAGAGGGATGAGACATTGAATAAGACCCTGGTAAAAGGAATGCTGGTTATATTTTGGGCATGATAAAAAAATATGGTTCATGTCACCCACCCCACCACATTCGCACAAATCACTGTTCAAAATTCCAAATTTCGCCAGTTGAACAGGAGAACAAACGTGGCCCAAACGCATATATTGTATACTTATGTAAATAATAATTTTAAATTAACTTACATGTTTTACAACAAGTGTAAATTGAAAATTTAAAAAACCCCCGACATTCGCCATTTAGTGGCGGCGGCCATCTTGAATTTGCAATAGTGCTATTCTACTAGTCAAGCCCTTTCATTTGATACCCATATCAAGGGAGTTTTGAAAAAATATATCATCCGCCATTTTGTAGCGGCGGCCATCTTGGACCGATTTTCATCAAACATAGCTAAGAACACTCTCGACTAATTTACCTTTCAAACAAAAAAAACCGCACTCAAATCGGTCCACCCGTTTGAGCGCCACAGGGGAACAGACAGACACACACACACACACACACACAGACACGTCAAACTTATAACACCCCGTCGTTTTTGCGTCGGGGGTTAAAAATGAAAACCGTTATAAGTGGACTGCAGGGACGAATTATGTCAGTGGACTCCAAATCTTATTAAATTACTCTCGTAAAACATAAAAATGTATGATTTTTCTCTTTAAACTTTTTTTAGTTTGCTTCTATGTACATAATATTTTTAGGCGTTTAAAAAAGTATAAACCTATTCCTGATGAAAATCGAACAAAGTCGGAAATTAATCTTAAATTGTTTGTAGGTTAAGAATTTTATGCCATAATAAGACGATTATGAAACAGGTGACAATGATCACTGTTAAAGCTTTATTTGTCTCTCTGATCCTGGGTTAACCTCAAGAACCTGTTCAATTAATTCGTAGCGTAATATTTGTAGTGTCACCACGCTGCTCAGTTTTAAAGGAGGTTACGATTGTGATTAAAATTGTTCTAAACTTAGAACCACCGTCATGGTAAGGTACTTATGAAAGTCAAGGGTACATAAAGAAATAAAAATATATAACAAAAATGTACCACATTCAAAGAAATATTAAATTATCTCTATAAGAAAAAAGTTAAAGACCTAATTTATAACGCTGCGATGTTTCAGAGTAATAGAGTAAAGTTAATCTCTAAGGTTTAATTTGTATAAATATTTTCTGCCAACTTTCCGCGACCCACATGCGCAATTAATGCGCACTTAATATACTTAATACACAAGTATACACAGAAAAATAATACAGTGTTAATATGACAGATACAATCACAAATCATTCCGCACCAAAACGCGCTAACTTTATCGATCTATTTCTACGTCATTTCTTTGACGCACGGATTTCAAAAAAATATGACCTGATTTATTTAACTCTACACCTTTTGATGGATATCCTAACTAATATTATAAATGCAAAAGTGAGTTTATTTGTTACGTTTTGACGCCTAAACCGTTGAACCGATTTTAGCGTTTGGTACAGAGATAGACTGGACCTTGGAGAAGGACATAGGCTATTTTATATAATATTATATCTCGAAAAAATCAACTGTCAAAATCCACGCGGACGAAGTCGCGGGCTAGTAAGTAATGAAATACACTATGAAACTCCTCCATTCAATCATCCAGGCTGCGAATGCATCAGCCGGATGGTCACCCGTATTCGTAACGTAATAAAATCATTCATAAGGTCAATTTTTAATGGCGTAGTCATTTTGCAAAATGTAACTTAACAAAATGTGGTGTAAATTATATTCAATATTATGAGATATTATATTTTTAACAGCTAGCATTTGCCTTCGGCTTCGGCTGAGTGAATTTTGGGTAATCTCAGGATCTTAAATTTCTTAATACCTAATTATTATGTATAATTATATAAATACTTACTGCTTAAACTTGAGAAAAGTCTGAGTTCTGAGTCTTCTGACTGATTCTGCTTTCAACGGGAAACCAAACAACCAAGTAATCAGTACGCACCACAAAATAAGCTTTTCGTTCCTTGTGTACCTACTTAACGTCATTACATTTTTCCTTTATTCATTCAATGAAAAATATAAATGAGACATTCCATATTACAATAATTCAACAACCAATTTCGTCGTTTGCTTTGAAAAGCAATTTGAAAATTAGATCGATATTTTAAAGTTTCGTGTTAGGTAAGTATAATATATTAGTATAGTAGGTAGTAGGTATTTGTATATTTCGTTAAAAGTTTATTAACATTTTAATGATTCCATATACACATCAACAATTTTGTAATCCCTCAGACAGACATGATAATATTGATTTACAACACGTAGTTAGACGGAATATCTATTGGAATTCGCTTCGTAGGTAGATATCTATCGTATAGTGTAAAAAATAGTAGACATATAAATCTAGATACATTTTTTTTAGTTTTATTCTTTCGGCTGTCCATTTTTTGACTTAGTCATTATCGTTTCTCCGAGACGTTTTTGCGATTTGTTTACCTCACGGTTTACCTTCTAAGACACCTAAGGAAAACAAATTGTAATAAGTATATAATATGTAATTATAATATTTCTGAA
This sequence comes from Melanargia galathea, assembly GCA_920104075.1. Lineage (NCBI taxonomy): Eukaryota > Metazoa > Arthropoda > Insecta > Lepidoptera > Nymphalidae > Melanargia > Melanargia galathea. Next base: position 29,391,593 of record OV049856.1, on the reverse strand, counting down.
TTTATATAGATACTATTATAAAATTAGGTATTATAAAATTAGGTAATTAGGAATTATAGTCGGCCAATACCACGGAAGAGAGAAGGCAGGGGAAGTGAAATGCACCAAAACTACTATAGGAACCGCTGTCGCCAAACTCACACAAATATACCGTTAATCTATATTGCACTACAAAGAAACAAATCGTTTGATTTGTCGTTTTAAGTTTAGTCAAAACTAGCCTACTTCACAGAACTCACAGATTTGGAAACAAACCCTGATTTTGTAGAAATAAGATTTATTTTGCTTTAACGGAAGAATGTATTTATGAGCTATAGTCACACTAGATTCGATTGTCCAATTAATTCCGCTACTTGACCATAGATGGCGCTGTATTGCTACTCATTGAATTGTCTATCGATATCGATAGATACTCGTTATTTTGTTTATTCGCAAAAAGAAAATTAAAAAAGGTAATTATAAAATTAAATAAAAGTGCTGGTATGTATGCACTGATGAGTAAATAAAAATGTTGAGTAAAAGCCATTAAAACTTTAGTGATTGACTAAAATGTAAAGTTATCGATTCTTAATTTTTTTACTATTTGGGTTTTGACAATGACTTATATATTAAGAAAAGCGATATATTATTATTATTATGAATCAAAAATAATACGATATAAAAAATGCCTACTTATATAATACGATCAATTTAGACTTCCAAGATTACAATATTCACACCTGGCTGAAAATTGGTAGGATTGTTCAAAACACTATTATAAATGAAATGTGAAAAGTCCTCATCGATCCGACACCTGGAAAAAAATTACTCGGTGTCAAAGTTTTCACGGGAAATTTTTCAGCAAAACGGTAAGTCTTATCATAAAATTATTTTAAACAAAATTGTAGATCAGATAATTATCTATAAAAAATGTCTGTATACTTTTTTTCCTAAGAGCCACCGTTTTTGAGATATAACGATTCAAATAAATTAATTTCGAAATAAAAATGAGGGGCTGGGTTTCTTTTTACCCAAAATTCTGTGGTGGTGGTGCAATCTTGTATTTGCATAGTGCTATTCTACTAGTCAAGCCCTTTCATTTGATACCCATATTAAGGGGGTTGTAAAAAAATATGTAATCCGCCATTTTGTAGCGGCGGCCATCTTGGACTGATTTTCTTCAAACATAGCTAACAACACTCTCGACTAATTCACCTTTCAAACAAAAAAAAACGCATTTAAATCGGTCCACCCGTTTGAGCTCCACAGGGGAACAGACAGACACACGCACACACACACACACACACACACACACAGACACGTCAAACTTATAACACCCCGTCGTTTTTGCTTCGGGGGTTAATTAATAATAACTGTATCAAAAATCATCGTTTGGTCGTTAAAATATCGATAACAATGTACTTAGCTAACATCATGACATCTCTACGACCACGACCACCCGATCGGCGTCCATACCGTGAGTCTAACGTCTAGTGAAGGAATATATTTATATAGTACAAGTCCATTGCGTCCTAAGACCGACCGATTCGATGATTGATTTCTACTAAGCAAGCAATGGATTTTGTTCATAATGAGATATAAACTTCTCAATTTAGCACATTTTTAGCATAATGTAAATATACAAAATAATGTTTTCTTGTTTTTTATGGAAAATAACAACAATAGCTTGTACTTAAGTGTGAAATGAGATGCCATATTTTGTATGATTCACTTTTTTGCTTGATTTTTTGCAAACAACCACTGAACAACACGGCATTTTGTTAAAAATCGAGAGCGGTGAAGCGATCGTTGGACGACATTCGACTCAAGACAAAAACGGTTCTCAGGTGTATTTAACGCCAGAAGAGTTCTCAGGAACCACGCCCCCTTGCCATATCTCGTCTTATTCATTTTATCTATGGCCAATACCTACTTAGTTCAATTAATTACTTACTATTTGGTCAAGTTGTACATGAATAACATAAAAAAATAAACACTTTAATGACAGAGATCGAAATAGAGCTTATATTGTCTTCGTCTTTGTATCTTATAACATAAGAGTAAAAGAAAAAGAAAAGTAAAAGAAATATCTTTTAGTTCACGATTACGGAATTATTCACGACTACGGAACCCTACTTTATGCATGCTCCGACACGTACTTGACCAGTTATTTAAAGCAAACACACACGCATAAATAGGTATCTACATTAATTTAATCAAAATTTTACCTTATATGAGAGGATCAATGAACGCTTTGAGCTTTTAACGATATCAACAAAGAATTCCAGATATCAATTTGCATTGAATGAAAAGAAAATACATATTTTCATTAAATATACAAACAAATTATAAAACAATCACATTAATATTCAAATTCACACAATTTAGGTGGATCACTTAATAATATATCAAATTCACGAATGGTCTAATTATGTGCGTTGATAGGATAATAAATAATTAAGATTAGTATATTAAAAAAACAAACTAAATCAATCAATCAATAAAACGTTAACACAAAGAAATCAGAATGATTATTACAATTTCAGATTAATTTATTTGTTTAGCAATAGGACTACTATTCCATAGCTGATGACGTTAAAGCTAACCTAACTAACCATCAGTTTCCGCACGCTCATTCACTTTCGTTTCGTTATATAGACATAGGCGGCTCGCTTCGCTCGCCAATCACCATATTATCAGTTCTCCATTCGCTTCGTTCAAGCTTTGAACTTTATAAAAACAGGGTTTATAAAAACAGGGTTTATAAAAACAGGGTTTGAGTAGATAAGATTACGTGGAGTCTGTATGTTTGGGTTTCGTGTACAGGACTGGTTTATTTTTGATCCCAATAAAATTGATTGACAAAAACTACTAAGTAATTAATGTTAATACTGAAATCACGGTTTTGACAATAATCGGAACCCTGATTCAAAAGTGACATTGATTGGTCCACTTTTCATCACCGTTCCACAATCGATGATGCTCATTAATTAATGAAATTGTGGAAAGGATACCTAACATAATGTTACTGAAAGTCCAATGAAATAACAGTGTAATAGTTAAATAAACAAGTTTTGTGATAGTGACAAAAGTTCGTGCATTTACGAGTATAATATCACTATTATAATGTACTTATTTAATAAGATCGCGGAGTCATCCCGGCCACTGTAATACAAAGACCATTTTACCTGTGGCTTCACCTGTATGTTTGTATGTTTGTAACCGACTTCTTTGGGTGCGATTATGACCCACTTTAAATTGTCAGATTTCTTTCAAACTTTGTAGATTTATCGAGGACCGATGACATATTATTACGTGACACCAACTGTACATTTGATCAACCTACTTGCAGACCAAAACTTTTCATACATCCTCTATCATAAGGTTATCACCAGTGCAATTTGTAGGTGTCATCACACCGACAAATTGCACAAGCAAAGGCCAGCTCGGAAATCGGAATTTCCTCAAAAATTCTCACGCCATTTATTTTACTCTTGAATTTTTGGATCGGTCCTCAGAAGACCTTATATGGTTAAAGAGCAAATGTCAAACAAGCGGAACGCCTTGGAGAGCCGACCGTTGCGTTGATCCAATTACGTCGGAACGGCCCCTAAATGCATAATAAGTTTGTCATATATACCAATTTATAGGTTCTCCACATAATAATACGGTTCCGATAATATGCCGCGCCCACTTCAGTTCTCTTTATGTAACATTTTACATACTAATTCGCGTCGCATAAGGCCAATCGGGTCATAATATCGTCTATTATAATTGATTGGACTAATTTTAATTATTATTTTTAACCCCCGACGCAAAAACGACGGGGTGTTATAAGTTTGACGTGTCTCTGTGTGTGTGTGTATGTGTGTGTGTGTGTGTGTTGTGTATGTGTTCCCCTATGGCGCTCAAACGGGTGGACCGATTTGAATGCGGTTTTTTTGTTTGAAAGGTGAGTTAGTCGAGAGTGTTGTTAGCTATGTTTGATAAGGTTTTTACGCAATCGGAAGTGGGCAGCTAATGTCACGTCTTATTTTTTTTTTTCAATGGTAAAAAAATGTATAGGAGGTAAATGTATCTGTACTGTAGTGCTTAAAGTTATAGGTAGGTAAATAAATAAATAAATACTCACACATACACACACGGTCGTCTGTTCCTAAAGTAGGCAACTTAATGCCTGTGTTATAGGTAACAGCTGACTGATAGACATATTTACATATAAATACATATATATTATAAATACACCCAGACTCGGGGCGGGAATCGAACCCGCGACCCCGGAGCGGAAGGCAGGGTCACTGCCAACCACGCCAACGGGCCAGTCATGGTATATTAAGCCAAGGATCTAATAAGTAAAATGTCACTGTTCCGATTAAGGCTTCAAAGCTTTGATTATTATTAACTCCACTTAAATCTTCAATAGTCGTAGTTTAGAAATAAATTCATATCCGTCTTCTATAACAATGTGTCGAATATCAAAAACTCGTGTTAGAAGCATGTACAGACATTTTATAAGTCAAATGATTTAGAAAGAATTGAGAAGATTTAGAAATTGGTTTAGTAGTGTTGTTGTGATGCAATTAAAAATGTCTAACGCGTGAAGTAGAAGAAGTGGAATATTTAAAGTAAGATAAAATATGTTTACGCATTTTAAGTATATTCATTTTGCATAATTATTCAACGGCAACATTAATTTCATAATATTGCGTTCCGCTGATGAATTTTCATCTTGCTACAGTATTAACAAAAATGTCGTACCTACTTTTTAATCCATGACCCTGTAACGCTCTTAATTTATCAAATATAAAGAAAACCTAATAAACAACTGACTTTGCAACTTGCAAGTTACTTAGTTGCGAAATAGTGTCGCAACAATCCGAAGATTCCAATTGATTCTCAATTAGCATCCTAATTTATAGCTTTGTCGTCATATAAATGTTATAATTATACTGCTCTAAGTGTCAAGTTACAAAACTAATGTTGAATAATCATAAGTATGTGCATATGTAGTCTTCCTTTGGTTTTTATGTGGAAATGGTCTAATGAAGAATACTGGGCATATTCTGCATCAAGGACATTTTTTGCTTTATTAGATTTATTGAGATTAATACGGTATACGTAGAGAAAAGAAATCAATTTCATTTGAATCTTAAACAAAATTCTTGTTATTAAGCATATTTTATTATTGTAAAGTTAAAGATCTATAATATAATAAAACTGTAACAGATCCAATTCTGTACATTGAAGATATTTTGAAAATTTTTATTGGAGGGCACTCTATAATCGATACTGAAGCCAAAACAGCAATTTTTTTCATTTTTGTCTGTCTGTCTGTCTGTCTGTCTGTCTGTCTGTATCTTGGCCGCGCATCACGCCGAAACTACTGAATGGATTCGAATGAAACTTGGTACGATTTGAGTTTATACTCCGAGGTAGGACATAGGATACCTACTTTTTATCCCGAAATTCAGCACGGTTCCCTTAGGAGAGGGGATGAAAGTTAAAACATGTATTTAGCTGTAATTCATTAACGCGATGTTCGGTTTCACTCATTCTTTTTTTGTTAGAAAGGTAGTACTTTATATATTGTTCCGTAAATATTTCAAGGTCATAGGTTTTTTAGTTCAGAAATGACAGACATTTATTGGGTTCAAATAACTTGGGCCCCGGATCTTTGTACGTACGGCTTATTTTAAACTGGCGTGCATTTAAATTTATGTTTGTCGACCTGTCTATTTGTTCCAGCTAATCTCCGAAACGACTGGATCGATTTTGACGAAACTTTCAATGGCAGATAGGTGATGTTATAAGGAGTAACTGAGGCTACATTTAATTGAGGTATAAAAAAGAATTATGGGTTCCGATCCGATCCTATATAAAAACCTAAGTATATCTATGCGAACGAAGTTGCGGGGATCAGCTAGTTTTGGAATAATCTATACATATAATAAAATCGTAGAATTGCCGTATCTGTACATTGAAGATTTTTGCAAAATAATAACTGGGGGATGTTAGGGATAAGTAATAGAACGTGAAAAAGCTATTTTTGAAATTTTTGTCTGTTTGTCTGTTTATCTGTTTGTCTGTTTGTCTGTTTATCTGTTTGTCTGTTTGTCTGTATGTTTGTGCGCGCATCACGTAAAAACTACTGAATGGATTGAAATGAAACTCGGCATGATTTAAGTTAATACTATGGACTAACATATAGGATACTTTTTATCCCGAAATTCAGCACGGTTCCCTTGGGAGAGGGGATGAAAGGCAAAATGTGTACTTAGCTGTAATTCGTTAACGGGTGGTCCGATTTCATTGATTCTTTTTTTGTTAGAAAGTAGATACTTTAAAGACTACTGGCTAATCTCCGAAAGGCTGGACCGATTTTGATGGGACTTTCACTGGCGGATGTTTACATTTTGATGTACCTAAACATCCACCAGTGAACTTTTAACAGTTTTTAGCAAGGTTTAAGCTCAAAGGAGCATAGAAAAAACAAAATGATTCCCACGGGATTATTAAAATCAATATCCACGCGAACGAAGTCGCGGGTATCCGCTCGTAGATACTATTATAAAATTAGGTATACTAACCTAAATTATGATCACAAAAAGTCTACCGAATTATAGTCGGCCAATACCTATTTAGTTCAATTAATTACTTACTATTTGGTCAAGTTGTACATGAATAACATAAAAAAATAAACACTTTAATGACAGAGATCGAAATAGAGCTTATATTGTCTACGTCTTTGTATCTTATAATTATTTCTTTTAGTTCACGATTACGGAATTATTCACGACTACGGAACCCTACTTTATGCATGCTCCGACACGTACTTGACCAGTTATTTAAAGCAAACACACATGCATACATAGGTATCTACATTAATTTAATCAAAATTTTACCTTAAATGAGAGGATCAATGAACGCTTTGAGCTTTTAACGATATCAACAAAGAATTCCAGATATCAATTTGCATTGAATGAAAAGAAAATACATATTTTCATTAAATATACAAACAAATTATAAAACAATCACATTAATATTCAAATTCACACAATTTAGGTGGATCACTTAATAATATATCAAATTCACGAATGGTCTAATTATGTGCGTTGATAGGATAATAAATAATTAAGATTAGGATATTAAAAAAACAAACTAAATCAATCAATCAATAAAACATTAACACAAAGAAATCCGAATGATTATTACAATTTCACATTAATTTATTTGTTTAGCAATAGGACTACTATTCCATAGCTGATGACGTTAAAGCTAACCTAACTAACCATCAGCTTCCGCACGCTCATTCACTTTCGTTTCGTTATATAGACATAGGCGGCTCGCTTCGCTCGCCAATCACCATATTATCAGTTCTCCATTCGCTTCGTTCAAGCTTTGAACTTTATAAAAACAGGGTTTATAAAAACAGGGTTTATAAAAACAGGGTTTGAGTAGATAAGATTACGTGGAGTCTGTATGTTTGGGTTTCGTGTACAGGACTGGTGTATTTTTGATCCCAATAAAACTGATTGACAAAAACTACTAAGTAATTAATGTTAATACTGAAATCACGGTTTTGACAATAATCGGAACCCTGATTCAAAAGTGACATTGATTGGTCCACTTTTCATCACCGTTCCACAATCGATGATGCTCATTAATTAATGAAATTGTGGAAAGGATACCTAACATAATGTTACTGAAAGTCCAATGAAATAACAGTGTAATAGTTAAATAAACAAGTTTTGTGATAGTGACAAAAGTCCGTCCATTTACTAGTATAATGTGGCTAATTCTGTTGTACACAATCTCTAAACCTAAACTAAAATGACAGGGCTAAATATATTCTTATCTCTTTTACAACAATACCTGCGGAAAAGGATAGCACTATTTTTATACCTACCTGTCAATTTAGTTTAGTTTAGAGATTGTGTACAACAGAATAAAAGTAAGTGTAATAAAAGTACATTATAATAGTAATAATGTGGCTACATTATCACTATTATAATGTACTTATTTAATAAGATCGCGGAGTCGGCCCGGCCACACCTTTTTACCTGTGGCTTCATCTGTATGTTTGTATGTTTGTAACCGACTTCTTTGGGCGCGATTATGACCCACTTTAAATTGTCAGATTTCCTTCAAACTTTGTAGATTTATCGAGGACCGATGACATATTATTACGTGACACCAACTGTACATTTGATCAACCTATTTGCAGATCAAAACTTTTCATACATCCTCTATCATAAGGTTATCACCAGTGCAATTTGTCGGTGTCATCACACCGACAAATTGCACGAGCAAAGGCCAGCTCGGAAATCGGAATTTCCTCAAAAATTCTCACGCCATTTATTTTACTCTTGAATTTTTGGATCGGTCCTCAGAAGACCTTATACATATGGTTAAAGAGCAAATGTCAAACAAGCGGAACGCCTTGGAGAGCCGACCGTTGCGTTGATCCAATTACGTCGGAACGGCCCCTAAATGCATAATAAGTTTGTCATATATACCAATTTATAGGTTCTCCACATAATAATACGGTTCCGATATGTGCCGCGCCCACTTCAGTTCTCTTTATGTAACATTTTACATACTAATTCGCGTCGCATAAGGCCAATCGGGTCATAATATCGTCTATTATAATTGATTGGACTAATTTTTAACCGACTTCAAAAAAAGGAGGTTCTGTATTCGACCCGTATGTATGTATGTATGTATGTATGTATGTATGTATGTATGTATGTAAGTATGTTCGCGATTATCTCCGCAACTAATGAACCAATTTTAATGATTGTTTCACTATCGTTATCTACATGCTTTCAAGAAGGTTTTAGTATATAACACATCGAGTTATCATTCTTACGTACGAAGTTATAAGCATAAATGTACACATATGTCACTAATATGTTCTCTGAGATTGCCAGACCTATTGCTGAAGTCTGATATAGCTATTCTGTCCAAAGACTTCACTCTGCTACGTCTACGTAACATTGACCTTTTGCAAAAAGTTTTGGGCCGAAGTCAGTACAGTTGTATATAGAGTGATTCCTTGGAGTTTGTGCATGGTTACGTGTATTTCCATTCTATGTATACAAAGCCAAACCGCAAGGGTGTGAAACTAGTCGCGTATAGATTGTAAATTACGGTCTATCCAAATTATACAAGAGTTGTACGCATACAAACTAATCTTGTATAGATCAGAAGTTAGGTTAGGTTGGGTTAGAACATAATCAAACCACTCACCTATAGTATGACACATAAAATGTATATGTCACAGTATATTTAATAATAATTAATAATATATAGGTCATAATCTATTTTACATAGTTCTCATTTATATTATTATTATTACCTAATATAAAGAAAACAAATCACTAAAAAGCATAAAATAATTTTTTTCAAAGAAAAATGAACCGACTTCAAACGAATCGAACTAAAAAGTTTAAAATAATTTTTTATTCATTTAGATTGACGATTAAACTACCTAACTCAAATGATATATAATTTTTTGAAGTCGGCGCCAAACCACATTTAATTCGTGTAAGTAAAATCAGAATATCCACTTTTGAATGCGAGCGCGGTGAACCTAGTCGCGGAGGGTGAGTCTGGGACCCCGGGGGCACATTTTCGACTTGAAGTGAACTTGAAGTCATTTGGCGCCGACTTCAAAAAATTATATATCATTTGAGTTAGGTAGTTTAATCGTCAATCTAAATGAATAAAAAATTATTTTAAACTTTTTAGTTCGATTCGTTTGAAGTCGGTTCATTTTTCTTTGAAAAAAATTATAATTATTATTTTTAACCCCCGACGCAAAAACGACGGGGTGTTATAAGTTTGACGTGTCTGTGTGTGTGTGTGTATGTGTGTGTGTGTGTGTGTTGTGTATGTGTTCCCCTATGGCGCTCAAACGGGTGGACCGATTTGAATGCGGTTTTTTTGTTTGAAAGGTGAGTTAGTCGAGAGTGTTGTTAGCTATGTTTGATAAGGTTTTTACGCAATCGGAAGTGGGCAGCTAATGTCACGTCTTATTTTTTTTTTTCAATGGTAAAAAAATGTATAGGAGGTAAATGTATCTGTACTGTAGTGCTTAAAGTTATAGGTAGGTAAATAAATAAATAAATACTCACACATACACACACGGTCGTCTGTTCCTAAAGTAGGCAACTTAATGCCTGTGTTATAGGTAACAGCTGACTGATAGACATATTTACATATAAATACATATATATTATAAATACACCCAGACTCGGGGCGGGAATCGAACCCGCGACCCCGGAGCGGAAGGCAGGGTCACTGCCAACCACGCCAACGGGCCAGTCATGGTATATTAAGCCAAGGATCTAATAAGTAAAATGTCACTGTTCCGATTAAGGCTTCAAAGCTTTGATTATTATTAACTCCACTTAAATCTTCAATAGTCGTAGTTTAGAAATAAAATCATATCCGTCTTCTATAACAATGTGTCGAATATCAAAAACTCGTGTTAGAAGCATGTACAGACATTTTATAAGTCAAATGATTTAGAAAGAATTGAGAAGATTTAGAAATTGGTTTAGTAGTGTTGTTGTGATGCAATTAAAAATGTCTAACGCGTGAAGTAGAAGAAGTGGAATATTTAAAGTAAGATAAAATATGTTTACGCATTTTAAGTATATTCATTTTGCATAATTATTCAACGGCAACATTAATTTCATAATATTGCGTTCCGCTGATGAATTTTCATCTTGCTACAGTATTAACAAAAATGTCGTACCTACTTTTTAATCCATGACCCTGTAACGCTCTTAATTTATCAAATATAAAGAAAACCTAATAAAAAACTGACTTTGCAACTTGCAAGTTACTTAGTTGCGAAATAGTGTCGCAACAATCCGAAGATTCCAATTGATTCTCAATTAGCATCCTAATTTATAGCTTTGTCGTCATATAAATGTTATAATTATACTGCTCTAAGTGTCAAGTTACAAAACTAATGTTGAATAATCATAAGTATGTGCATATGTAGTCTTCCTTTGGTTTTTATGTGGAAATGGTCTAATGAAGAATACTGGGCATATTCTGCATCAAGGACATTTTTTGCTTTATTAGATTTATTGAGATTAATACGGTATACGTAGAGAAAAGAAATCAATTTCATTTGAATCTTAAACAAAATTCTTGTTATTAAGCATTTTTTATTATTGTAAAGTTAAAGATTTTGGAATAAAATTATAATAAAAACTAGGTACCTATTTAATATCCGAAAGAGAATAGAGATTACACAATATACCGAGTTCGGAATTATTAAAAAAGATCTACATAATATGTCCTATGCGATCAATTAACTACTTAATCAAATAAATCATAGCCAAGTGCCAACATTCTGATAGGACTCATACTAAAAAAAAAATACTTACTTCACAAGAAACATATAAATTGAAAAATTAAATCTTTTATCGTTCATAAAACTGATTTTGTAAACTGCCAAACTTTATATTTTTTTTTAATAATATCTATAGGTATGCTGAATTGGTTACTGCTCGGGCGCTCTTTATTACAATCGTATTCTTTGGTGATTATTCTAATTTTGTTAAATACCTATATTACTTTTTAATACCAAATAAGTAAAAATAAGTAAAAGCCTTTATTTCCAGAAATATGCGATTAAATTAAACTTATTTTTTAATACCTATACAAAATAATAAGTTTATTTAGAACAAGCAGAAACCCGCGACTTCGTTCGCGTGGATATTAGTTTTTAAATATCCCGTGGGAATCATTTTGTTTTTCCTAAGCTCCTCTGAGCTCATACCTTGCTAAAAACTGATAAAAGTTCACTGGCGGATGTTAAAGTAGGTACATCAAAATGTAAACATCCGCCAGTGAAAGTCCCGTCAAAATCGATCTAGCCTTTCAGAGATTAGCGGGTAATCTTTAAAGTATCTCCTTTCTAACAAAAAAAGAATAAATGAAATCGGACCACGCGTTAATGAATTACAGCTAAGTACACATTTTGACTTTCATCCCCTCTCCCAAGGGAACCGTGCTGAATTTCGGGATAAAAAGTATCCTATATGTTACTCCGTAGTATAAACTTAAATCATGCCAAGTTTCATTTCAATCCATTCAGTACTTTTTGCGTGATGCGCGCACAAACATACAGACAAACAGACAAACAGATAAACAGACAAAAATTTCAAAAATAGTGTTTTTACGTTCTATTACTTATCCTTAACATCCCCCACTTATTATTTTGCAAAAATCTTTAATCTACAGATACGGCAAGTCTACGATTTTATTATATGTATAGATATAGATATGACACATAGAGAAGACCACACTTTACTTTAATAATATGCCTTATAACCATCTAACTATAACTTTAAAATTCTCTGATGCTATACATAACATTTCAGCTTCATAGTTACCTTTACCACGATTTAGTTGCTATTTACTCGTAACGGTTTTATTTACTTTTTGTTGGAATACTTAATAATAATATTATCTATATATTTCATAAAATATTGTACAATGTAGCTGTAAAATATGTACATTACACACATTTTTACATGAATAAAGAAAAATTGAATTAATTTATTACGATGAAACTATGTAAGTGTGTACCTAATCTTAGATCCTGGTCTTACTCACACTAAACAAGTGCTTTCGAAGAAACTATAGACACAGGGTTACATTATTAATAAAATTATGTGACAATAATCAAATAAATATTATCTGAATGTATAATAAAATTAGTAACGTGCAATGGTATTTATATGGTAATGAGACTTATGTGATTGCGTTCACACAATCGGTAAATTAAATAGCCTGTGTGTAGCATTGATATTTAAATCAATGGTCTGAATAAGTAACAAAGTATGTAACAGTAATGTAGTGAATTATATCATTATTATGGTAATGAGGGAAATAGAGATCCATCCACAGATACATTTCAATTATACCCAACTACAGCCAGGGCCGGATTATCCATAAGGTGGATTAGGCAACTGCCTTGGGGCCCCGCACCGACTAGGGGCCCACGGGGGCCCCGTGAGCGCTTAGTCGATGGGGGCCCTAGTCGATGCGGGCCACGTAACAAGAAAAAAAAAGCTTCATCTAACAATTTTTTTTTTGAGAAAATTCTCAATGGAGGAAGTATATACAAATGTAAAAAGGAAAGGGGCCCCGAAAATTGCATTGCCTAGGGGTCCCGATAGGGTTAATCCGGCCCTGACTACAGCCCTTTAACGTCCCACTGCCGGGCACAGGCCACCTCTCCTAATCACCTGGGAGAGAGGAATTTAGAGAATATTATACCCATTAGGCCCCTCAATGTAGGTTCGCGAGGTTTGAAGACGATTGTCACGTGATAGTGACAATAACCGGGAACGACAGCTTAACGTGCTCTCCGAGGCACGGGGATGAATCTTTCAGAAATTCACTTACTCAGAATTACTTTACAGAGACACCGAATACCTGACCATTTGAACCAACCCGGGAATTGAACCCCAAACCTCGTGATTCGCAGTCCAAGATGCTAAACACTATATCAACGAGGCAATTAAAATTATACAATAAATATAATTTAAAACATGTATAATTAAAAGATTAAAACACTGCTTGAATTTGTTCAATATTAATTTATATTGACACATACACAACATTGAGATTTATAATTTTAATGAATAGTTGATGCCAGAGACCTCATACACGTGGTTTTAGACACTATATTAGTGCACTCTAAGGTACTAGAGGAGTATTTCTTCCAAACTTTTCTCAAAACTTTAGGTAACTACACCGATTTAGGCTTATCAAGTACTGTTCTAAGTATAGCTAGACCATAAACACCATAAATAGACCATAGACAGTTAAATTATACAGCAAGGTATAATTTGTCCCTCTGTAGGAATATTATGCAATTTTGAGGAATTATATGAACTTCACAGTATTCTTTCTTCGAGGGTGTATTAAGCAACAATAATGACATTCCAAATTATTCGAAACTAGATTTAAAATTACCAACTCCATCATTATTTTGATGATTGAAAAGTTACAACTTCTGTTGTTGATTTGACTCTTACAAGAGTCTATTTGAATAAAACATTTATTATGAATCCGAATATATGCATATGGTAATGAGAATACCATAGATATTATACATACGGAGTACATAATAGGTATAATTTATACTAAACTGTAACACACCCAGACCAAGGGCGAATTTAAATCACGCGATAATTATAATGGTTGCAATTTATAATCGTGTTTAATATCATTTTCTGTATCAATTTGTGTGGAGGGAACATACGTTGGTCTAGGTTTAATTTAAGAACATGACTTGTATAATTATGCATGATATATGCATGTAGGTTCTCATATTATACCATAACTAGTTATCACTTAAATGATTTAAGTAACTTGTATTCCAATTCATTCATCTATCTACATACGTATAGCCTATAGGATTTTCTAGAGATCTTTAAAATAAACGCAAGGTTTTGCAACCATCAAAAAGCAATCGTCCTCTTCAAAAATCCCACAGTGCCTGAGGGCCAGAGTGCTAGCTCTTACTGACGTCTGTCAGTTGTGTGTGTAGTGATGTCTTCATGAATCACTCAGAGGACAATAGAGCTATGTTCATAGTTTATCTACGTGATCAAATCAGAAATGCAGAGATCCGTAGAAGAACCAGAGTCACAGATATAGCACAACGGTTGGCGAAGATAAAGTGGCAACGGGCATAGTACGAAGAAGCTATAGACGTTTGGTCCCAGCACCCAAGATGATGGAACGGAGACCTAGCACCGAAAAGTGCAGTGCTGGCAGATCCCCCCCCCCACTTAATGGATAGACGATACCAAAGGAGTTGCAGTTAGCAGTTGGACAACAGACCTTTGTCCAGCTGTGTACATGTATAGGTTTACGTCGTCGACAACGACCGTTTGTAAAGCACAATGCCAATCACATATTATATTGTATAACTTAGCTTTCTGGTATATTATATTGTATAACTTTGCTTTCTGGTATAAGTCTAATGCAGCGCTGAGCCGCCAGAGCCGCAAGATACGCATTTTTCAGCGATAGACCTTGGCAGCATCGGTCACGCTATAAAAAAGTGTGAGCAATGGTAACTTCAGCACCAACTTCATTAGCACTTTGTCAATGAGTCTGTGATTCGGCCGAATTTTGCAACGATGAATCTTGTGACTCTTGCGCTCCTTGTGGTTTATGATAATTTTAACGAGAAGAAACGCTTTCATAATTAATAAAATTTAATTGGCACGATCTTAATCCATGCACGTTTATCAACACCATAAAGACACCTTACAAATGCCCACACGATTAAATAACACATTACGAATACCTGAAAGTTGAGATAAGTGTATGTACATATCGCAATATGTAATGCCTACACTATTAAAACTAGGCTGGTAGCAATTTATTAAAGTGGAATAGCCATCAAGAACACGGGCGGATGATTGAAAAGGCTGTGCCGCTTGCGTGCTGTCGTTTACTGACAATCGTAACTAACTATTTGTTGTTGAACCTAAATCTAAACCTCTAAATCTGAGTTTTAAAACTCGTGTAACAACTTTTTGAATTTTTTACTATAATTAAATTTTTTTGAAAGATTTTTTCTGTGATATACCTACTTAACGAAATTAATTTGCCTAGAGTAGTATACAATGACCTGCAGTGTACTTACAACACTACTCTGCAATTTTCCATTAAAAGTAACAAAAAAATTGGTTGTCTGTAAAGTCATTTTACGGACGACAATTTTACGTGATAACGTCATAAGGAAACAAAGAGAGATAGATGCGTCACAAGCCGAATGCTTAGGCTAATCGTGCCTTCTCTATCGCTGTTCCGCGCTCTCGTTTGTAGTTTTGTACGTGGTATGTCACAATGAGTCATGTTTTTCGTGCGTGTAGCCGGCGTTCATCGATTCATAAAACGCCGTATTATCCCGTCAAAAACTTTGCAAAAATGTAATACTTAAATAAAGTACCAGGTATGTCAATATAATATCTAAAAGTTTATATATTACTAGTATATTCAAGTTATTATGACATTTGAGGGCGATATTGGCACGTAATTGACGCGGGTCACGGGCTTAGCTGTCGATTATTATCTGTATGATATAATTCGGTTCCTTGATAGAGTTCAGAGCCGCGGGCTGAACTAGTGTTTTATAAACTACGATTGTATCTCAACTATTAGCTTGACGTCAATTAAACGGACAAATAATGTGTGTACTGACAGACAGACATATTAACGTATTTATTTGTGCATAATGAGCTACTATAGAAATTACAATTAACGTGAGTACCAACTACCGTATTATACGAGGGCCGAGGGGCTTTTAACTTTGTAACTGACCTCTATCAATACAATAATATGCGGGACAGATGCAGACCGTAAAAAATAAACTGATTCTTGTGGCAAAGGACAAGTTTCCAATATTTTTTTAAAATTTATTATAAAAATTTAAGTTAAATAAAACAAAAATCTGAAAGAATTATTAAATTATCTCAAAAAATGAAAAAGTTATTGAAATTCAAAGTTGCTAATTTCGTTTCGCGGCGCTCCAGCGTGTATTGTCAAACAACCCGCTCCGAGGTATGTTTTCCATGTAAATTTTCTTGTTTTACCAATTTTTCTGAGATTTCCGATTTGCGTGATTCTTTTTTTAATCAACAGCTGAGGATGTTTGCAAAGTGGTTTTTTGAAAAAACAATTTTGCGGTGACGTCATACTCGAGTGAGAAATTACGTTAAAATACATGAACTTAAATAATTAATTTCTCCTTCATTTATTGATGGATTTCAAAATTTTTTTCACTGATTTATTAGTTTTAATCTATATTTTAATATCATTGTATTCAATATGATATTTTCAACATCAGGAAACTTCCTCATTCCAAGCGCCGTGACGGTAATGAGACCCTTTGACATTTCCCAATACAAAAATTTATTACAATTCAAATTAATTCTGGGTACCTTCATTCTCGCTTTCCTTAACAATCAGCGCTAAAATGGCGATAGTCAAATTGATTCAGTGAAATAGCCAGTCCAGAACACTTGTATTACAGCTGTGAGAAATTTGCTAGAAATTGCAGGAGCGATATATACTTACTTATACCATTTCAGCCAGAGAAATGCGGTAGTGGTGCGACTGTGACCATGGGACTTTTTTTACTGACTCTCTCTGGCTGGACCTTAATGAGTCACATGAGCCCAGCAAATGATCCATACTAATATTATAAATCCGAAAGTGTGTATGTCTGTTTGTCTGTCTGCTAGTCTTTTACGGCCCAACAGTGTAATCGATTTTGATGAAATTTGGTACAGTGGTAGCTTACATCCCGGGGAAGGACATGTTCCCACGGGAAGACGGAAAAATTATAATGCCGTTTAACCGATTGTGATGAAAGCTGCAGAGGTAGCTTTCGTCCCTGAAATTGACATAGGCAACTTTTATCCCAGAAAAGTAAATAGGTAGTTATTACCACAGGATTTTAAAAAACCTAAATCCACGCGGACGAAGTCACAGATATCATCTAGTAATTATTAATAATAAAAAGATTGCGTCCAGCCCAAATTTTTAGACGAGCTAGATAGTTTAAATTTTACACAGAGATTCCCTTTATAATGTAGACAAGGTTTAAAGTAAAGTCGGCTTTTTAGGGTTCCGTAGTAAACAAGGAACCCTTATAGTTTCGCCATGTCCGTCCGTCTGTCCGTCTGTCCGTCTGTCCGTCTGTCCGTCCTCGGTTAATCTCAGAGACTATTAGTGCTAGAAATCCGTAATTTGGCATGAGTATAAATATTAATCACGTCGACAAAGTGGTGAAATAAAATTTTAATAAATATTTTTTTTTAGGGTAGCTCCCCTACATGTAAAGTGGGGATGAATATTTTTTTTCTCGTCTACCCCATAGTGTGGGGTATCGTTGAATAGGTCTTTTAAAAATACTGTAAGTGTGGGAACATCATTTTTCGATTTCTAGATCCGTTTGTAAAATATGATGTTTTAAAGTGCAAATTTTTATTAGAGTCAAGTGTCCCCCCCCTCTACCAGCCAAATGGCAGTATATAGGAACTTGAAAAAATTCACAGCAGTAGGGTATATAATCAATTTTAAAGGAAAACTATCACGGCTAAGTAGGGTTCACAGGTTAAGGAGTTATATCTGTTTTTCGAGGATTGTGACTACGGAACCCTACACTGCGCGTGGCCCGCCACGCACTTGGCCGGTTTTTTATAAATTCCCGCGAGATAGGTTTCTAATACACGGGAGCGAAATCGTGGGCGGCCGCTAGGTATGAAGGAACTCTGAAAAGAAGAACTTTTAATTTGCATAGGAACTTTTGAAGTTTTAATAGATTTTCTATAATAGGTTCTTGAATATTTTAAAGTACTTATCTACCTAGTTAGGTGTTTAAATAAATTCGCATTCATATTTATGTAGGTGTATGATATCCACCTTCTGAAATTATTTAACCCCTCATGGTCAAGTGAACGGGAGATTGTGAGGAAACTCATAATAAAGTATTTTATTTGCATTGCTCAAGTGAACTAGTTCTTTATTGACCTATCATAACAACTGTACAGTGTACAGCTACCTTACGAGTTATGTCTCATTATAACTACATAATATAATTACAAGTAGGTAGATACCTATAAATTAAATTTTTAAAACCCCCGACATTCGCCGTTTTGTAGTGGCGGCCATCTTGGATTTGCAGAGTACTTGAGGCAGTTGTGAAAAAATATACAATCCGCCATTTTGTGGATGGCGGCTATCTTGGATCGATTTTTATCAAACATAGCTAAGAACATTCCCGACACTTTTCAAACAAAAACCGCATTAGAATCGGTTTACCCGTTTGAGCGCTACGGTGGAACAGCCAGACACATACACACACATACATACACACAGACACGTCAAACTTATAACACCCCGTCGTTTTTGCGTCGGGGGTTAAAAATCGTGCTCCTATATGAGCAGGCATATTTGAGCCCTCTGTAAATCCCTCACGAAGTATTGTTGCAACACGAGTGATAAGGCACACCAAAACTGTGAGACAGCCTGCGAATAACTGCGCTGTACAGCAATTGAGTGTTCAACACAAGCAGCGCCACAGGGGAATTCCTCGGAACTAAGTAATTTTTTAAATGTAATTAATTTTATTTCATTTTATTTTTTTGAAATGATTGATTTATAATTATTTTTTCATCTGTTTTTATTGTATCTGGTATTCTGTATTTATATCTATTATTGCTGTAAGTACTTTCATAATATTTCAACTACCCAAATATTCATACGCCAGATATGGCAGAATGTAAATGGGCCTAAATCAATGTACTTAATTTACCAACCAACATGTAAAATACCTACATTCTTATTAAATAAATTGAATTGAATTGCCTAATAACAGCGTAATCTCTGGACTAACAAGCAACGCCAAAATTCCACTACCACCATTACGTCTACGGACTTTGACGTCCCACAGTTGAACAAACTGCGAATTATTCACAGGAAAAGCTAAAAATTTTCATCCTGACTGGGGAATTCTATTTCATACAAATAACTCATTCTATTTTTAAATCACAACTGTCAGAATTCCACCGAAATTAAAAATCCGACTAAGTATAGACCACATAGACCAACGAGGCAATGAGGGTTTTATGTAAATGATCCACGAGTTGGCAGCACTGTAGCGTGAGGTCTAATCATCTATCAAAATACATTCATGACAGTCTTGTACTTTACGATTATTTTTTCATTTTATAAATCACTAGCTGTTGCCCGCAACAATATTATAACCAAGGGGTTACCCCTTTTGGGATGGATTTTCATCCCAAATCTTTCTTAGCTGATGGCTAGAACCTAACTTCCAAATTAATAATAACAATAATTCAAACTTCCCTGTACAAACTTCCGTCCCCTATTTTACCACCCTTAAGGAGAGATTTACCAAAATTATTTAAATAGGTTTTTATTAAGTAGGTATTTAAAACTAATAACTTACATGCCGATTTTCGTATCTGTAACTTCAAAAACATAGAACTTTCATAATATAACTGTCCTACCCCCATTTTACCCCTTTAGGGGAGGATTTTCGTGATCTCTTTTCTAGGATGATATCTAAGCCTTAGAATGAACCTACCTTCCAAATTTCACGTTGATAATAACAATAATTAAAACTCCACATAAAAACTTTCATCCCCTATTTTACCACCCAAAAGGCAAGATTTTTCAGGATGAAATATACAGGTTTTTTATTATTTAAAACTAATAATCTAAATGCCGATTTTCAGCTCTGTAACTTTAAAAACATAGGACTTTCATACAAATTTTCTACCCCCATTTACCCCCTTAGGGGAGAGTTTTAGGGATACTAAATAGCCTATAACCTTCCCCAAAAATTGGACTATCAAATGCAAAAAAAAAAAATTTGACAGGTACTTCTAGAGATTAGCGCGTTCAAACAAACGAACTCTTCCACTTTATTATATTATAGTATATATTATATAGTATAGTATAAGAAGTATAGATTAAGATAAGTATAGAAGTATAGATAAAGAGTGCAAACAATTTGCACGTCTGCGTTTGTATTCAAGTGGTATTCAATATATTTTAGCCCAGCTATTTTCCTTAGTGCGTACTGCGTAATCCATATTTCTTTTAGGTTCATCAGGAAATCTACGGATACTTACCTACCTATCTTGTCACATTGTATTAATGAAATATGTTTACACTACCTGATGCTCGCGACTTCGCTCGCGTGAAATCATACAAATCACAAACAAACATTCATCCCCTATTTAACCCACTCGGGGGTACAATTTTCAAAAATTCTTTATTTTTAACCGACAGTACAAATATCGATTTTCACGGATATAACTTGAAAAAATGACGGACTTTCAAACAAACTTTTATCCCCTATTTAACCCCCTTAGGGGTGCAATTTGCAATAATCCTTTCTTAATGTGCGGCCTACGTCATAAAAGGAAGCTGCTGTGAAAACTTCAAGTTTCTAGCTTCAGTGGTTTAGGCTGTGCGTTGATGATCAGTCAGTCAGTCAGGACAAGCCTCTTTATATTAGCATAATAGATATGGCTGAATAAATGTTTATTTATTTTTTAGTTTTATTTATATACCTAAGTAGCAAAACAGTGCAAATACGATGGATTTATGGCGAAAAGTTTCACTGGCATAAAATTCAGTACCACTCGACAGTTGTTTCGACACCTAGACGCCTATGTAGCGACATCTGGTGTCGGGTGACAGTCAGAAAGAAAGTTTTACACGACAGAATCTAGATGGCGGTTGTAGCCGTTTACATCGCAGTTTCAACAGTCCTTAATTCACAGTACTTAGGTCATCAAAGTACTACGTTGAATTTAGAGTTGGATAAAACTCATTAGTGGTTTTTTAGATATTTTTGACTGAGGTACGTACTACACTACGTGTAAATGCCTCTAAATCTATGTCTATCTAATAATAATATAAAGTAGCTTGACTGACAATCAAACGCGTTTAAGAAACTTTGGAAAAAATATCCCCAAGTGGGTAAAATAGGGGATGAAAGTTTGTATGAAAGTCCGTCATTTTTAAAGTTATATCAATGAAAATCGGTATTTGTACCTACTGTCGGTTAAAAATAAAGAATTACGTATTTCAGGAATTTTGGAAATTCCACCCCCAAGTGGGTAAAATAGGGGATGGGATTTGTATGAATCCACGCAGGCGAAGTCGCGAGCATCAGCTAGTAATTATATATTGTTAAACTGGCAGTGGCGTAACTATAGGGTGGCATTTCGGCAAAATGCCACGGGCCCCCAGCCGGAAGGGGCCCCCGGCCCGAGAGGGCCGTGAGTCAAAGTCAAACAAGAGTATCCAAAAATTTATTATTACATCAATTTATCATCAATGATCTTTAATTAATTTAAGTTACCTACGTGCATCAGAATTTTCTTCAAGGGTTGAAAATGTCAAAATTAACAATGTTAATGTCTGTAGGTAATTTCTGAACTACCAAACCAATGACCTTGAAATATTTACCGGACATCTCATCACTGGACATCCATTTCATACGACGGGACTTTCATCTTACGTTATAAGAAGAGTTCAGGCTTTGATAAATTAGAGTTCAGGCTACTTTTATTTTAGAAAACACGTACGATGTCGCGGGCATCAGCTAGTTTTAAAATAAAATAAAAACTTTAACGTTGTTTGAGTTTCTTTATATTGGGCAGGAGGGGCCCCATCCGAATATTTGCCACGGGCCCCCATCGGTATAGTTACGCCACTGTAAACTGGTAAGCAACTGGTAGGTAACTGGTAGCTGGATGATGTTGCTCAGTTTGTGTGAGTGAACCATTTCGAACGTTTGTAGGTAGTTTCACTACTGGTTGTATCAGTGTACTGTGGCCAATGTCTATCGGTTCTTCGAACTATGCGCACCGTTCGTTACTCATTGAGCTAAATCGGTTAATTCTTCAGCTATTCGCTAACTATTCGATTTACGCCGCTAATACATATCCGGCGGCTCCCTGCGGCTCCCTGTAGTCTGTTCAGTGGGGGTGGAGAGGGTCTTTCCGGTGTGAGGTTGTCATTCCCGTACTTTAGGACGCCAATGTCTATCGGTTCTTTGAACTATGCGCACCGTTCGTTACTCATTGAGCTAAATCGCTTAACTGTTCTTCAGCTATTCGCTAACTGTTCCATTTTTGAAAATCGAGACAAATCATTCATCAATCAATCAATCAATTGAAAAGAGAAAATCAATGTTATTTACGTTGAATAATGAATTAAACAAGTATAAAGTTCGTAAACTAAAACCCGACTACACTTACTTAATAATTTTTAATAATAATTTAGTGTGCAAAAGCGCGGAGCAAGCAGCTAGTGGCGCCATCTGTTATGTGATTATCGAAACTAATTTATCAATCTAGAAAGCCGCGCGAAGGTCACTTCTCGATTTTTTTCGTAAATAAAATGTAGCCTATGTCACCCTGACCATTACAACGAATCAATAGACACCTCATTCATCAAAATCGGTCCAGTAGTTTAGGCGCTACGGTGATACACACAGAATCTCATACAAAAATCGGTTACATACTAGACTGCTAAAATCATAACCCTTCCTTTTGGCTTTTCCGTAGTCGGGTAAAAAAGGAAAAATGTTAGCTTTACATTAGCGTTAGATTTAAATACATATCCGGCGGCACCCTGCGACTCCCTGCGGCTCCCTGTAGTCTGTTTAGTGGGGGTGGAGAGGGTCTTTCCGATGTGAGTTTGCCATCCAGTACTTTAGGACCCCAATGTCTATGTCTATCGGTTCTTCGAACTATGCGCATTAAGTATTCGTTACTCGTTGAGCTAAGTCGGTTAATTCTTCGGTTATTCACAAACCGTTCGATTTTCGAAAACGGTGATATTTTATTCAACGTAAATAAACGATGAATTTAAAAATGGAAAAATGTTAGCTTTTAAATTACGAGCGTTTCACAACAAAGGCTTGCGACGAAGGCCCGGCGCGGGCGCAAGGCGCGCCTTTAAAACGAACGAGTGACAGCGTGACAGTTGTACACTGACAGCTGCCTTTTATTATATTTTAATGCTTACGGATTACGTGCGTTGCTTAAGAGTAGCTCTAGAGCGCGCTCCATACAAACGAACATTCAATCTTAATTGAAAATCTAATATATGGAAAACGTGACTGACTGACTGATCAATCAACACAGCTCAAACCACTGGATGGATCGTGCTGAAAGGCTTGCAGATAGCTATTATGACGTAGGCATCCGCTAAGTACGATGTTATAGATTTCCTTATATAGGTACCTACTAGAATCTTTTAAGTCGTGTGACTTTGAAATATCTCCATTAGAAAAGTCGTAAAAATAATAACACTATTATGTATAATTTTATCTATATCCGCGTTAAATTCTTTCAAAAGCGGCCATTTAAAAAGAATAGTGTCTAGATAATTAATTACGTGCTAGCTAAGTATTTGGAACCAGCTGGCACTTGTGTCACAAAACAAAACGAAAAAAAATGGACCATTATAAATTCATGTCCGTAATACCATATTTGGTGTTCTAGTTTTGACGGCTCAATTTACAATTTATCAATCTGTGAAATGATTTAGGTACATACAAGTTTCCAAAAACTAACATTACGGAAGTCGCCAACTTAATCTACCCATGCTTATGTTGCAAACTGTATGAGTTATGACCTCATTGCTGAAATAGGAGGGTGCAAGTGTGGGCCTAATTGAAATAAATCTTTACTGACACTATTTATGATTTTTTTTTTCGTTTCTCCAATCATTGAGTAAGTGGAGTTGCCGTTTGATCTTGACGTATGGATGGGCTCGTCCATTTTTTACCCGGCTGTCATATTTTTCGAGCCTATCTATGTGTATTTGCAATATTCTTTATTAGGTTACTCGTATCATCCAAACGGCTAGTAGGATTTCTATAATCCTTTCTTTTTAGTTCGCTGTTTACACAGTCGGGTTTTGATTTTCTTATCAATATTAAGATATAGATAATTAATAATTATGCATTAGAGAGAGAAAAGCTCCATAACAAATATTATAAGGCAATAAGAAGAAATTACGTAAAAGTTTTGTATTGTATTAGTCAGTCACATATATTATTACTTACCTACCTATTATTAGCCCAGTCAATTTAGTCTTTCAAGGCTACAATAATTCCCTCCTGGCTGAAAATTGGTAGGATTGTTCAAAACACTATTATAAATGAAATGTGAAAAGTCCTCATCGATCCGACACCTGGAAAAAAATTTACTCCTGGACACGCACAGTTGACTCACACTTGGCTGATAATTTGTAGGATTGTTCGGGATACTATTATAAATGAAATGTACAAAGTCCTCATCAATCCGACACCTGTAAAAAAAATTACTCGGGGTCAAAGTTTTCACGGGAAGTTTTCAGCAAAACGGTAAGTCTTATCATAAAATCATTTGAGACAAAATTGTAGATCAGGTAATTATCTATAAAAAATGTCTTAATACTTTTTTTCCTAAGAGCCACCGTTTTTGAGATATAATGATTCAAAAAGATAAGTTTCGAAATAAAAATGAGGGACTGGGTTTCTTTTTTCCCGAAATTCTGATATTTATAATATTTTATATGTGTAAGTGTGTAACTCACACATAACTTACACATATAAGTTACATACTTACACACATAAAATATTGGAAATATCAAAATTTCAGGTAAAAAGAAATCCAGTCCCTCATTTTTATTTCGACACTTAACTTTTGAATCGTTATATCTCAAAAACGGTGGCTCTTAAGAAAAAAAGTATTCAGAAATTTTTTATAGATAATTATCTGATCTACAGTTTTGTTTCAGCTAATTTTATGATAAAACTTACCGTTTTGCTGAAAATCATGAAAAACCCGTTTTTGTGACCTTTGACCCCGAGTAATTTTTTTCCAGGTGTCGGATCGATGAGGACTTTTCACATTTCATTTATAATAGTGTTTTGAACAATCCTACCAATTTTCAGCCAGGTGGGAATTATTGTAACCTCACCCCTATTTTTTAGTCTAATTTGACCGGGCTATATGGAACACTATAAATCACTACATAGTATAAAACAAAGTCGCTTTCTCCGTCCCTATATCCCTATGTCCCTATGTCCCTATGTCCCTATGTACGCTTAAATCTTTAAAACTACGCAACGGATTTTGATGCGGTTTTTTTTAATAGATAGAGTGATTCAAGAGGAAGGTTTATATGTATAATAACATCCATTAAATAGTGGAGAAATACTATTATTTTTGAGGTTTCTAATGTGATGTCGTAAATAATTACATTTTTTCCGCTTACATTGCAAACGCAGGCTGAACCCTACGAGATTTATCAAAATAATGTACTAAGTATTGTACACATTGAAAAGGTCTACAGAAAACTCCGCGATGGTATATGTCTATCTCTTATGGATATCCCACAATAACATTTTTTTGTCATTTACTTTTTACAACAAATAATGGCTAATTTTCGAAGCGATTTCAACCAATACAGCATTAATCCTTATCTAATTAAATACCTTAAATACATTGTTGATTTAATATAAATCTATATGGCCCTTTACAGCATATGATTTGAATGAATACTTTCGAAGATATTACAGATTTAAAAATTGCGGCGGCGGGAGCGTACCTATTCGGTGGCCGCGGTTCTCCCTATAGCCCAGCGTCGATAAATAATTTTTGAAACCAAAAAAAAATCACAGTACGTAGGATGAAACCCATTGGAAAAGGAGGAGAATATTATAAAAATACAAGGAAAAATAATTTACGGGCGATCTGAGCTCGGGAAAAAAGGGGGGGGAGTTTTAAGGGTAAAAAATGGTTTATCTTGATTTCCGGCAAAACTAGAAGTCCTATGGAAAAAAATTAAATAGCAAAGTTGTAGGTAATAAAAAGATCTACAACTTTTATATTTACACTTTTTTCACATAACCTCAAAATTTATGTGAAAAGTTCAAAAAACCAAGTTTTTGGTTTTTTATTTTTAACTTTTAAAATAAATATTTTTTTTTTCACGGAATCTGGTGAAAACTTACCTTTTTATGTCCCAAATACACTGTAATTTACTTGATTTGAAATATTTAGTTTTTCTCCTTATTTTTTACTTAATATCGAATTAATTCTGATAGCTGTCATTGTCATTTACAGACGAGTTATTTATATGGAGAACAGGGTTAACCACATCTACGAAGTACGATTTTACCCCAAACTACTTTAATTCCCTGTGAACATATAAAGCTCTAAGCCGCTTAATAATATTAATAGTTTCGCCCTAAAATAGAAATTGCTAAGAGTGGAAACTAGAAAGTGCACACTAACAGCAATAGAAAACATAAGAAGCACATTGAAAAAATTTATTGAAAAATGGAAGTCGAATGACATTATCACCATGAAGTGTCTGTCAGGCATTTGTCATATCTACATGCAGCAGTTGATTTGTATTTGCATAAGTTTTGAATTTTTTATCTTTTTTGTGGGAATTGTTTTATCTCTGGTAACATTATGAAAAGGTCAGAATTCCACGGAATTAGTAATTCGGGTATAAGGTGAGATATAGTAAGTTCATTGTGGAAAATATCGTAAAAAGTCAAGCCGCCTGGGAGCTTTCATCGAAAACGCTGCCTAAACCCTGAGCGGGTAGTACCTACGCTTAATATGCTCTACTACCCGTGCGAAGCCGGGGCGGGTCGCTAGTACATAATATAATGAATGCGTGTCAGAATCAAAAGACGGTCTTTATGCTAATAAGACACAGATATATCAAGATAATACTCTAGCGGCACGCTATGATGGCCGGTTTGACGTTTGTCCTCTCATGAAGTTCCGTATTAATTGATAACGACTTTGAAGGAAATAATTGTATTACTTTATTGACGATAGTGATGTGCAGAGATTCATAAATTTTATCGAATGTAGTTTTAGGTTTAGGACTCAAAAGGAGATGTCCCAAAATTGCCCCAGAATCGTTTTAAGTTTGTATAGTGAAAAATACCAAGAGACCTAACTATATAAATGTAATAAAATTACTTTATAATTATTATTTTAAAAGACAAAAATAGAAACCTACGAACTAGCAGGGTTTTTTAAAATCATTCTAAAAAGAAGTATTTTTATTTCCTGTTATTGTTTACTGCCATTTTATTTACAGCTATAGTCTGATTTTTATTTGACGTGACGTTTGATGACTTTTAATGTTGCTAGAGATAAAACAGTTCCCACAAAAAAGATAATAAATTAAAAACTTACGTAAATAAAAATCAATTGCCTCATGTAGATATGACAAATGCCTGACAGATACTTCAGGTACTTTAGTTAGGGGTAAAATTGAAATTCAGTTAGTAACCCTGTTTTTGATACAAGTCATTCTATTTTTGACATAACAACAACTGTCTGTTATTTTTAAATGACAACTGTAATTAAAAATCAGACTATAGTGATGTTCGATACAATACAAGCAAGTACTCGATACTTTTGTTTCGATACCGAGTACTTTTGGTATCGAATCACTACTTTCAAGTCTTACTTGGTATCGAAAGAAAAGTATCAATTCGAATCGACGCGCAGATACGAGTTTCTGATATTAAAAAAAAAAAAAGATTTTCAATTGATTCGAACTAAAAAGTTTAAAATAATATTTTATTTATTTAGATTGACAATTAAACTACCTAACTCGAATAATATATAATTTTTTGAAGTCGGGGATCAATGACTTTCATATTTTTCTAGTTGAAAATGTGCCCCCCCCCGCATCCCGGACAGCTTCGCGCTCCGCGGCTATCATGGTTCACCGCGCTCGCATTCAATAGTTGATACCTAATCTGACTTTACTTGCATTTACTTTTACATTTACTTTTTATTTTACATGAATTGCATGTGGTTTGGCGCCGACTCCAAAAAAATATATATTATTTCAATTAGGTGGTTTAATCGTAGTATTGTTAAATTGTAGTAGTCACATACATACTCGTACATACGGGTCGAATACAGAACCTCCTTTTTTTTTAAGTTGGTTAAAAAAACTGGCGACATGCGTTGTGGTCTGCGTTTCAAATAAAATGACGAAACTACTTTTAGGTTTTGACATTATTTTAAATCTTTAACGTTTGTCAGTGAACTGACAGTGATCGAACTATATTTTTGGCCCGACTTTTTGTACAATGTGTATCATTCCACCAAACCGTACCGAATGATATTGATCGATAAAATTAGCAACTGAATCGTATACCATTGTATCGATCTAATTAAGTATCGGATTCGAATCGTGACATCCCTATACAAGGAACTTCGTTGAGCTGCATGTTTGCGCTTATGTGATTTTCTTGTATTTTACCAATTTTACTCTGTTTTGTGTTATTCTTCCAGTCTGCGTCAAGTAATTGACCACTAGTTGATGCTCCGTAGTGCTTTAACACAAGTTTGCATCAGAACATTCGTGAGCGAAACGTGAATTAGAGATTTTGACTCTGTTGTGTTGTGACATCTCGGCGGCAATGGCGTTTCATTATCGTTGTGCTAATATTACTTTCGATAATCTCGAAGAGTGCTTGGATTAATATCAGCAGTTAGTTCCAAATATCACTAAGTATGCCGTTAAATACCCAATAATACTTTGTGTTCATTAAATTATCTGTAGCAAAATATTTTTTACTAACACAACTTTTTAGGTAGGATATTTTTAGTGAGATGTTAGGGTACTCAATAAACAATAATCACACTATCAAGGGTCAAGAATACTATTTATTATTAATTTACACAGGAAAACCAATCCAAAGGTAAAAGTTTCATCGTGACGCATAAATTTTTTTTCTGGGGCAAACAATGTATTGGGGAGGGGCCATCTCCTTTATTTATTAAATTGATTTCTTAAATGTATACAAGTGTAGAAAAATCAGTTTGCACCATTTAAGGGGTGAATGTACTTGTAAATATGAACAATTTTCACTATGTGGACAAACCTCTGAAATCGCAAAAAAATATCAATAAATTTTTAAAAATGGAATCTAATACGATCGTCACATAGGATCGCTGGCTAGCACAACTACTACCTCCGGCAAACTCGCGTCAATGCTCAATGCAAAACAAAGCAGTTTCGAATTGACGTTGCTTCGAAAAGTATAAACTGTCAGTGCAATGCGATTGTGATATAGTTTTGACCTGGCTTTGGATTTCAAATATTGATACTGCATTACTGTTGACCCTTGCTCGTTAATTTGGACTCTGTTCAAGCCCTTTGTTGTGGATTTCGTCGATATGACCGAACGTACGCAGAGAACTGTTCTAAATAGTCAGACACGTGAGTTCGTAATACGCCTTCGTAACTATTTCGATCGTGAAGCTCAAAATGGAGGGCCAATATTGGACCTATAACGTCAGTGGTTGAACGCGTAGCTGATGCGCTTAATATTGGACAACGAACTGTTAGACGGATAACTAAAAAAAAATATGGCGAGACTGGCACAGAAGAAAATAAACTTCACACACCAAAAAAGAGAAAACGAGCAAAACCAGTCGTAGGCATCGATAGCTTTGATGCCGATGCTATCCGAAGACATGTTTACGGCTACTATTTACAGAAGGAGTATCCAACAAGAAAAAAGTTGGTGCATTCACTGAAGGAAGCTGGATTATTCTTCGGTGGGGAAAGTTCTTTAACGAAGATTTTGAAGACCATTGGATTTCGATACAAAAAATGTAACAAACGCAAAATATTGATGGAAAGATTTGATATAGCGATGGCAAGGTATACTTTTTTACGGCAAGTGAAAGAAATCAAAAATTGGCAAAATGTTGTGTTCTTGGATGAAACATGGCTTAATGCTAACCATACTGTAGGCCGTTCTTGGAACGATGACACAGCAGCATCTACTTCCAAAGTTCCTGTAGGAAAAGGATCGCGACTTATAATTTGTCACGCCGGAACCATCAACGGGTTTGTCGAAGGTTCTCTCATGGCTTTTGCGTCAAAAACCACTGGAGACTATCATGAAGACATGAATGGAGAAAAGTTTACTGAATGGTTTACCTCAATGTTGTGTAGCCTCCCTGAACCATCTATTATAATTATGGACAACGCCCCATACCACTCGATGCAAATTGACAAGCCACCTGCCCAATCCCAAAAGAAAGCTGATATCGTCGCATGGCTTCGTAAAAATGGCGTAGATGCAAACATGAATATGTTAAAAGCGGAATTAGTACGTCTTTTAAAAGAAAACAAACCAACCAAGATCCGATACGTCATTGACGAAATAGCATTAGAACATGGGCACAGAGTTATACGGTTACCGCCTTACCATTGTGAGTAGAATGCGATTGAGTTGGTGTGGGCTCAAATTAAGGGATATGCTGCAAGACACAATACAGAACCCCCATTTACCACAAAAAAAATGCTAAAATTATTAGAAGAAGCTTGTGAACATGTGACTAAAGGAGACTGGGAAAAGGTTGTGAATAGAACTGTTAAATTAATAAGGGAAGATTATGAAAGAGATGTGAAAATAGATAATATTATAGAAAACGAACATATAATTATTAATGTATGTGATGATAGCAGTGACGACAGTGAAAATAGTAGTATGGACGAATCTGATTAATTATGGCCTTTTGTGGCACCTTTTTTGGTATCTTTTGTATTCATATGTTTCTTGTGTGCATATAAAGTATGTATATTCATTTTCGTTCAAATATTCAGTTCGTTCAAATAAATTAAATAAACATATACATTTTTGTTTTATTAAACCTATTTAATCAGGTACAAAAACAAAACTTAATTGTTTTTTGTTCGAGAATAAATTGACATTCCACATCACTATTGTAATGTGTCAAACCGGCCATCATAGCGTGCCGCTAGTGTAATAATAACAAATAACATAGGTAACACAAAGACGCGTAGGTATTTGTGTTTGTAACTATTTCGGCTTAGGAAAGTTTACATGTGCAAGGACTGAAGAGCTGGGACCCGGAGTTCAATGATACAGTCTATACTTACTACCTACCTAGAATATGAATTCATAATGGATATTTCTCCAATACCCATAGATAGTTTAGGTGGGCAGTACCGCAGTACCTACTTAGGGGCCGTTCAAATATTACGTAAGGGGACCCAAAATTCAATGATACAGTCTATGCTTGGTACTTACAATATGAATTAATAAAGAACATTTCCCCAATCCCCATACTTTAGGTGGGCAGTACTGCCGTCCTAACGAAGAGTGCAATAACTAGGTTTTGACTACTTTCGAGATATTTGCAGTTAAAGATTTAATTTTTGTTTTGTGTGTATCTTCGTAACTATAAAAGCTATTGGTTTGAAACTTTTACTGAACGACAGATAAAATAATGCTTAATTTTATGTAGTATATTATATCTATAATATAATAAAACTGTAACAGATCCAATTCTGTACATTGAAGATATTTTGAAATTTTTTATTGGAGGGCACTCTATAATCGATACTGAAGCCAAAACTGCAATTTGTTTCATTTTTGTCTGTCTGTCTGTCTGTCTGTCTGTCTGTCTGTCTGTCTGTCTGTATCTTGGCCGCGCATCACGCCGAAACTACTGAATGGATTCGAATGAAACTTGGTACGATTTGAGTTTATACTCCGAGGTAGGTTATAGGATACTTTTTATCCCAAAATTCAGGACGGTTCCCTTGGGAGAGGGGATGAAAGTTAAAACATGTATTTAGCTGTAATTCATTAACGCGTTATTCGATTTCACTCATTCTTTTTTTGTTAGAAAGGTATTACTTTATATATTGTCCCGTAAATATTTCAAGGTCATAGGTTTTTTAGTTTAGAAATGACAGGCATTTATTGGGTTCCAATAACTTGGGACCCGGATCTTTGTACGTACGGCTTATTTTAAACTGGCGTGCGTTTAAATTTGTTTGTCGTTCTGTCTATTTGTTCCAGCTAATCTCCGAAATGGCTGGATCGATTTTAATGGAACTTTCAATGGAGTAACAGGCTACATTTAGTTTAGGTACATAAAACAATTATGAGATCCGATCCGATTCTATATAAAACCTATAAACACGCGAACGAAGTCGCGGGGGTCAGCTAGTTTGTACATAAGTTTATATACACACTAAAAACGCAATAATGTATTTATCATTAGGACTTATGAATTGTTTTGATATAGCATTCCTAATCATAATTGCAATAACTACACTACTTATTGCAGTTTTTGTTAGTAAACCTACATATTACTTATTTGTGTAGCACAAACTATATGATGCCCTATAGTTTCTTCCAACCATATGTACGGTTTTCCTTAGTGAATTATTTTAATTAGATATAAGGTGATTGCAAGAACATAATAAGAATAAAAGAGATTTACCAAAATAATTTAAATAGGTTTTTATTATTTAAAACTAATAACTTACATGACGATTTTCGTATCTGTAACTGAATTCAAAAACATAGAACTTTCATATAACCGTCCTACCCCCATTTTACCCCCTTATATATTTTACATAGGGGAGAAATTTCCTATAATATTTTCTAGGCTGATATCTACGCCCTAGAAAGAACCTACCGTCCAAATTTCAAGATAATAATAACAATAATTAAAACTTCACAAAAACTTTCATCCCCTTTTTTACCACCCTTAATGGGAGATTTTCCAGAACAACTTATACGAGTTTTTATTATTTAAAATTCATAATCTAAATGCCTATTTTCATATCTGTAACTTCAAAAACATAGAACTTTCATATAACCTTCCTACCCCCATTTTACCCCCTTAGGGGAGGATTTTCGTGAAATCTTTTCTAGGCTGATATCTAAGCCTTAGAATAAACCTACCTTCCAAATTACAAGTTGATAATAACAATAATTAAAACTTAACATAAAAACTTTCAACCCCTATTTTGCTACCCTTAAGGGAAGATTTTTCAGAATAAAATATACAGGTTTATATTATTTAAAACTAATAATCTAAATGCCGATTTCAGGTCTGTAACTTTAAAAACAGGACTTTCATACAAACTTTCTACCCCCATTTTACCCCCTTAGAGGAAGATTTTAGGAATGTTAAATAGCCTATAACCTTTCCGGAAAACTGTACTACCAAATGCAAAAATAATTTTTCAAATCCGACTGGTACTTCCAGAGATTAGCGCGTTCAAACAGACAAACTCTTCCGCTTTATTATATTATAGTATAGATATCTAGTTTTTTTTTTATTTTTGATAATTTTCATTTGTCTAATTCTAATTCTCTCCAATCAGCTGCATGTTTTTCTTTGACTTTCAATGAAAATTGTCCCCTTTCAGCCAATGACTTTTGACTTCCAAAATTTTTTTAAGTGGTTGTGTTTCTAATTTTGTGCTTGTAAAAGTAAAAATCTACGAATTTGACAATTTTACAACATCCACAAAATCGTCAAAATCAAAAACTTTTTGTTTATTTTAACTTTACTTTAGTATAATACATTTAGTAAGCTAGACATTTTAAGTAATAAGTTTCCTTATGATAACTGCAATAACTCTTTACTTCTTGCACTTATGACTAGTAAATATGCCAAAAATTTATAAAACGTACTATAGTCATAAGTGCAATAACTGGACTTATTGCGATTATTTTATGTAATATTACAAAATATCAAAGCTATCCAAGTCATAACTCAAGATATTTCGGTTATGATTAGCTCCTTACACATCGTTATATTAGATATTGCAGTTATGGTAACCAACAGAACCGAAACTATTGAAGATACAAAAAAGACGTCTAAGACGAAAATATAGAGCTCATTTTCCTGATTACGGATATGGTCTTAAGTCAATTTGACCAAAAACTCGACTTATTGCACTCTTCGTTAGGACGGCAGAGTAGTACCCCTGCATCAAGTAGGTTGGTTAAGGAGTTGAAGCAAAAATTTTTATGGAACCATTTCGGAAACTTTTCTGGCGATTAAAAAGAATTACGGAAATCGGTTCAGAAATCTCGAAGTGATCGGACCTACATAGAAAAAAAAATACGCGCCGAATTGAGAACCTCCTGATTTTTGAAAGTCGGTTAAAAAGTATTTCAATTTAAGTAGGTACCTATTTAATAATCTGTTTTTCCTTAGCCTTTTCAAAAAGTAGACAAATTCTTTCTCGCAAAAAATCTTTTTAGAAACGCGTGACGGCTTTTCCTTTAGATATTCTTGTTTGAATTTTCACTTAAATTATGGCTTCGTTAGTTCGCGGTAAGTAAGAACATCCTATCCGCCGTGCACAGTGCGTCGCTTACGCGTTTCTGTGAGAAGGGACTTGTTTACCTTTTAAGAACAGCTAAGGAAAAACAGATTGTAGATACTTACTACCTATATCAATTCACACGTTTTTCCTTAACAGTTCTTTTTGCTGTCTATTAGTTCATGGACGAATGACGATGGAAATAAGGTTTTAATATATAAGAACTAGAACTCCATAGAAAATCTACTCGTATAAAATATCTAGGGCATTTTTGTAAAAAGTGTAAACCCAAGTTTTTTATTGCCAAATACTTGATTAATAAATAATTTATGGAATACTGTTAGGTAATCAAGTTTAGAAGCCAAATAAAATAGATTTTTTCGTACGCAATTGGACATATACATCCTGTGCTTATGTTAATATTGACCGCTAAAATCAAAGATAAAATAATAGGTAGGTACATAGATATATTATCTTGCCAGAATGTTGCGTCAAACTTGCTTAAACTTATTGTGAACTTAATAAGTAACTCCTACTATTAATAGGATTTGTATGTAATTTCGTATAACCCGCGGCACGTAAGTCGAGCTGTGACCTTCAAGTGCGCGCAGCGTCGTACGAGTGAGCGGGACACAATACGATTGGAGAGCCCATGGAGAGCCAATCTGGGCTTACGAGCGATCTGCGAGAGCTAATCAGTGCTTACGAACGATCCCCACGCCCTCCCCGCGACCCCCTCACACCCCGAGATACCTCATTTTCGACTTCTGAAGTTCTGCGCATTGAAGGTCACCGCTCAACTTACGTGCCGCGGGTTGTACGAAGCATGCATCGGGTCAGTTACTGTGTGGGCTCTGAAACATTTAAAACACTTGGAAAACGTTCCTAATTGGACCTAAATGGTAAAGAGCTGCCAAGTGCCTAGTCTAAGATTCCTTCTTCCTTCTTTAATTTTTGATCATTTAGCAAAGTTTGTATACCTATTACCCAATTGAAAAGCTGCGTTATTATTTCCTCTTACTGATGAATCAAGCACAGTTTAAGATTGCCTACTGCTCTATTAGGTATAGGTATAATTCGAGATGGAAGAATTTTTTAAATACAAGGAAATATTTTATTATGCAACATAATATTATGCTATGCTGTTGTCAATGATACAAGTTATTAACCTGCTCCGGTTACTTTGTCTCGCGCTTCCGTATTTTCTTTGCTTGAACTATATATATGACTAGAATTTTCCACATAACGGGAATGTTAGGGATAATGAAAGGGGCGCAATCTACCTACGTAGTGCTTGTCGAAGTTTGACAGGAACAATCGATCAAGATAAATATGAAGTAAATGTTCATATTTATCTTGATCAGCCTAAGATTTGCTCAGTTTAAGATGCAAGTGACCAACAAATAGAAAATAGCGATATAAGATTCCTATTTGTTCCTATTCTTATTTTGAGCGCATACATACGTATCATCATCATGATCAACCCATGACCGGCTCACTACAGAGCACGGTTCTCCTGTCAGAGTGAGAAGGGTTTTGGCCATAGTCTACCACGCTGGCCAAGCGGATTGGCAGACTTCACATACCTTTGAGAACGTTATGGAGAACTCTCAGGCATGCAGGTTTCCTCACGATGTTTTCCTTCACCGTTAAAGCAAGTGATATTTAAATATAATACTTAAAACGCACATAACTCCGAAAAGTTAGAGGTGCGTGCCCCTGCACGACCTCCATTAGAAGTCGGTCGTCCTAACCACTAGGCTATCACAGCTTTTCACATACGTATATACCTACCTATATTTAAATCATAATATCACCAAGTAAATACTGAAACAAAATAAGTTTTAATAACTTACATAGGTACTTACTCTTGTTAAGCTTTCATGGACAGTCCGAGTTTGCATGTGGAAACCGATTTTTAACCAACTTCCAAAAAGGAGGAGGTTCTTAATTCGGCGCATATTTTTTTTCTTCTTTCCTCAAAAAAGGGGGTAGAGTCTACTAGGCTTCTTTTAATTTTCATATTTTTTTCTAGTCTATACTTACCTACCAATACTGGATAATATTAGCTGCTAGGTTTAACCTGTCTTTTATTAGTAAAACTTAAATGAAAGTAACAGTTCCAAAATATACCTACAGTTGTAGGAATGTTATGCAACAACCGTTACTATTAGACCTGTATCACACACTTTATTTGTTGAATGGTTAAGAAAATAAATGGTCCAATATCAATTGATCCAAAGACAGACAGTATTATTTTGTTTAATATTACTTATAATCATCATCAATAATTAACCTAAGTACCTATTTTGACGTGATAATGTCTTATAAATCGATGAACGCTGGCCGCACGCACGAAAAAGCATGACTCACTGTCACGTTCCGCCTAGCCGAGCGTGCAAACGAGAGAGCGGAACAAACGATAGAGAGGCAACGTTTTCTTATGAAGTTATCACGTAAAATTATCGTCCGTAAACCGACTTTACAGACATTTTTTTTAACTTAATAATTTATAGAGAAAACTTTTTGCCAATACGTAGGTACCTACTTAAGTACCTACCTACCTACTTAGTTAAAGTTATCTTGCTAAGTTGGTAGGTAGATTCATTTAAAAGTTTTTGAAAATCAAAGCTCTTTTGACTTTTACTTGTCCTGGCGTAAATGATAAAAATACTGAAAATGAATAATAATAATGAATAAAAATATTCAAAGTCATTGATCATTCAAGCAAAAGTGATTTGTTTGTTTACTTCTCTAATAAAATAGGCCCTGCAGTTGTGTGTGATACGGATCTAACTCTCAAACTGGTTTAGGAGATAAACCTGTGAGATAAACAGACAACTGGACGCGACCTTGTTACAGATTAAATGAATTTATATGCCGAATGAATTACGAAAGTGAAATTAGATTAAACATACGTAGGTGGATAGGTATAGTTAATTGTTCAAAATATATTATATGATTTTCATTTTTATTATAGTATACTTAGGTAGGTACTTAATTTATATTTTATTGTTTTCTTTTACCCGGTTTTGTATTTTATTATTAAATCATAAAGGTACCTACACATAAATTCTACATTTAGGGGAAAATGAGTTAATGTGGTTATTTATCGAACTTTTGTAGTACTTAATAATAACATTACAGTCAATTTACTACTTAACTACTTAGGTACTAAGAAAGTGGAATACGAGAGTTTTCCTAAAAAGTGAACTGGTAACTAAAACTGATGAAATATCGAACACCCAAGGAAAACCCACTCCTAAATTACAAGCGTTGCGTTAGTTAAGAATCGAATCAAAAGCAATAATTTAATAAGGTTCCAAGGCTGACAAGATATTTTTCAATGTGCCCACTTTACTCAACAGAATTTAAATTAATTCAACGAGCAAGACTGCGGTTTAATAGACTAGAAAATAGATTTTTTAGATTGGTAGATTTGGCTGCCTGTCTACCTATAAATCGTCTTAACCAATTTGTTGGAGACTGTTTAGAAATACAAGCTGTTTCGAAATCTGGAGCTCAAGTTAGACCACGAGCTAAGCTAACTTAGCTCAGATTAGTTCATACAATCAACTATGTGAGCTAAGCGAAACTATGCGAGCTAAGAGCCGTCGCATACCGTAACGACTCAATACCAACTCGACTCAAAATAAGGGCCTGCGCAGACGAGGGAAAGTCCTTGGATTATTTTTGCTGTCCATCACAATAGATACTACGAGGACGTATTACGAGGACTTTGTAGTTAGTAGTAATGGAAAGATGAAATATTTTCCTCCGCGGACAGTAGTCCATTTGCGCAGGCTCTGAAGCATAATTGAACATGAACAGTATAATATTTTTATTCGTCTATAAGTTAGCCCTTGGCTGCGATCTCGCCTGATGGTAAGTGACGATGCAGTCTAAAGTGGAAGAGATATGGCGGTTTTTTATTAAACCCATACTTTTGAACGGTTTATAACAGACAAAATATAATCCAGTCGAGTTGGTGTTTAGTCATCCAAGTGGTTTAGCTACGGCCCTTAGCTTACATAATACTTAATACGCCGAGCTAAGCTAAGCTAAATTAGCTTAGCGCAAGTCACACTGTGATCTAACACAGTGTGGCTTGCGCTTGAGACATGCTACCCAAAAGTGAAGATTTTTTGAGCTGGGAATACTCAATAGGAATAATATTTTCACCCCACTTCCTTTTTTGCTAAAAATTGGGAAAGTGTTTCAAAACAAAAACCTTTACTTTCCGCTCATGGAAGTAGGAGGTACATTAGTTGTAAGAACCTAGTAGTGCTTCCATTTACATACGTACTACGTTACAAACATTCTATAAATGTATTCTGTGTCATAGTTACTGAGTAGAAATAAGTATATTAAGTGTTTTAGTAACATTCTTGCTTAATAGTTAAGCTACCTGCATAATGTTACTTAGTGCAAATTATTCAAACCTACCTATTTCTATTTTTGCAGAATCTCCCGGATCTCCTCAAATCGAAGCACGTTCAAGGTCTCGAGATCCACGATGCCCACAAAACCTTCAACAAATCCAAGGTCCTGGAGACAGTGTCGGCGGCCAGGGAGGCCATCAGCTCCTCGGGTGGCGGACCTCTGTTCCTGGCGCTGCCAGCTCACCCCGAACTCCTGGCGAAGTACTACGATCTCAGAGCTTTGATGAAGAAAGCCGACCTGATGATGGTGCAAACGCACGCCTTGGGGTTGGTGAAGAAGATGACCTACCACCCCAGTCGGTTGAGCGGGTTGTGGGATATGATGAACACTGTGAGTATCCTTGATCTATCCATACTAATAATATAAATACAAAAGTATCTGTTTGTGACCTTTTCGTATAAGCTACTTACGGGATAAAAAAACAGATAACAGAGTTACCTAATAACCAATCGCACTTTATAAAAAGAAAACCGAAATCAATCTATCTAAGTAGGTATAAGTTTTTACTAAATAAAATTAAAGTATCCGTCTGTGACTTTGAAGTTAGTGCCTCTAACCTAAGCTTATAATCATTATTTGAACGATCGCGATGTATAAAGCGATCGCGCAACCCAAACAAGTTTTTAGATTTATTTGTCTGTCTGTCTGTTTGTAAGGGTTAATTTTTGGAAAGACTGGACCGATTTTGGTGGGACTTTCGCAAGTAGATAGAGTATTATACATCTATAATACTATGGCGGAGAAGAAGCGTTGAATTGAGAATTTCCTTCTTTTATTGAAGTCAGTTAAAAATACACAGGTAAATTCCACAGGTAGGTAGATAGTTTCTTTACAGTGTCATTTTTATTGGAGAACTCTGACGTGATAATAAAGAATGCGGTTAGAAAAATCTGGCCATAATTTTTACGATAAAATTGCACTTAGGTTACATTCGAAGAAACGATGCAAATTTTTTGTATTTACCTAGTTTTCCTTTTAGCTTTTATTTGTATAAAAAGGAAAACTTGTATATTAATTTGGTAACACATTTAAAGAATAGGGATAATTTTTTGGTTCCAATTATTATTAACTAAAGCTTAGATATTATAGAGAATCTCGCTGAAAAGGTTTGCATAGGTTCGGATTCATACATCTACCCTACCCCGGTTTCGTACGGGTGCTTTGAATACGCCTGGGTGACTCTGTTTGTTTTACAAGTGTAAATTAAAAATTAAAATATCCCCGACTTTCGCTGTTTTTTGGCGGCAGCCATCTTGGATTTGCAATAGTGCTATTCTACTAGTCAAGCCCTTTCATTTGATACCCATATTAAGAGAGTTGTGAAAAAATATGTAATCCGCCATTTTGTAGCGGCGGCCATCTTGGATCGATTTTCATCAAACATAGCTAACAACACTCTCGACTAATTTACCTCTCAAACAAAAAAAAACCGCATTCAAATCGGTCCACCCGATTGGGCGCTAGAGGGGAATAGACAGACCATGTACACACACACACACACACACACACACACACACACACACAGACACGTCAAACTTATAACACCCCGTCGTTTTTGCGTTGGGGGTTAATTATAAAACTATCGTAGCCATTTACACCATCGCTTATAGTGTATCTTACTCACGCAGTCGTCTAGGCTTGTCTGATAGGCGCGTCATATAGAACTGGTGCGAAGGCAAACTGGCTCATTGAGAAAAATTCTACAAACGTCCATAAACACCTATCCACAGCGAATAGACTCTTATTGTAGAGATCATAAAGACACACTGCCCGCAATTTTAAAATTCAGTATATATCTAGGCTAGGCGGCGTGTGCTTCAAGTGCATCTTTAATTTTAAATTCCGAGCCATAAAGCAGACCAAGTGTTGATCTAATCTAGATATAAGATAATCTAAACGACTCTGTCATCCGACCACAAAGAAGGCTGACTGGACTAAATATCATCTTCTAATAGAGTGAACTACCTTCGCATAAATGTTTAAAGCTAAAACCTATGCAAATGTTGCAAAAGCTTCAGACACGGTCACGCTTGCTAGTATAAATTGTGTAGGCGTATAATATGTTTAACGTGACATCTTATTATAACAAGGATATAAAGATACTAGATATTTATCCTCGACTTCGACCGCGTGGAATTTATCTATTATTTAAATGTTTAAATTATTCCGCGTGAATATTATTTGCGCGGTAAAAAAGTCAACATCCGTATATAAAATTAAAGTGTTTTCACGTGTACGTATTTAAATCCCGTTTGTTTCCCGAATAAAAAATATATTTTGTCCTTCTCAAGGCAGTATTTAAGCCTGAGATTGTTATATATACTGGAAGCGTTAAGAAGGCACTAATAAATAAACAGGTTCACTTTCGCACCTATAATGTCACTGTTGATTAGGAGTAATAAAAATATAATATGAGTCATCAATTCTTGAGTTAGAATCCGCAAAGGCGCCTCATAACTGCTATATAAGTTTATGGGCACATTTAGTTAATACAGGATATTAATTAACATTTAATGTCATCATGGTATGAAGACATCAAATTAAATGTCTAGGAGGTGGATAATTTTATTTTGCATAGTATCTCCGTTATTCTTGGAATTCTTTGCATGTCAGTGAATTTGAAATAATTAAGTTGAAGTAATTTGGATTTTTGCCAGGTTCTTCTGAATAGAAGACAGCATTCCATTTCCAAAACGCTGATAGAGTCAAAACTTACAAAAGTGCTTCTTTTTCTGCTTAACGTGCCAGCTCCTTTGCGAAGGTCCCAAACCATTGGCGTTAATATTTGAGCCAGCAACCTTCTGCAACCAGGCTTCTACCTTCAGTTCATATTTTTGGTTTTATGCATCAGCATAATACCGAACATGTGTTTCGGTGTAATCATGACCGCAATATTCAAGCTTCCTTTTCTTGATAGCACAACAGTGCGATCAACTTTATTCTGTTGAAAAATATTTTAAACAGTTCATATCGTAA
Organism: Melanargia galathea; assembly: GCA_920104075.1. NCBI lineage: Eukaryota > Metazoa > Arthropoda > Insecta > Lepidoptera > Nymphalidae > Melanargia > Melanargia galathea. Next base: position 29,349,437 of record OV049856.1, on the reverse strand, counting down.
TATTAATTTTTAATGTTTGTTTGATCTGTTACAATAAACAATTCTTTTCCAGGATTCAGTAGTAGATCTCGTAGTTGGATTAGGAGTTCCCGCATCCAAGGTGGTAATCAGCTTACCAGCCACAGCCAGGCAGTTCACGCTGCAAAACGAAACCCTCAGTACTCCGGGAAGTCCCACCGAATACGACGACCCCAAGGAAATCGACCAGGCCGAACTCTGCAGACAGCTGCGCAAAGGAAGGTGGACTCTGGAAAGGGACCAGGACCTGTCAGCGCCTTATGCTTTTAAGTGAGTGTTTACGACAATACAAGCAGATTAATTAGCTGCGGCAGCGTACATTATTTATAGCGTTTAAGCCTCAATAGCGCAACGGTCGTCGGACGCGGATCGGGGGCCGTAGGGCCGACGGATCATACCCCACCCGTTAGAATATTGTGGTACCCACTCCAAGCACAAGTTTTCACTTAATTGGAGGGGAAAAGGGACAGGATCAGTAATATATGTTATCATGGCTAATATTCTTTAAAAAAAAAAAACAGTGTGGAACAACTGAAAATCCCCAATAACATTTTGCTGACATAGCTCGAAGAAACAATAGAAGCCATTATAGCCTAGGTCGCCATTCGACCACCATGGGCCATGGGGCTGCAAATACAGAGATGGAAAACCCTCCATTAGGAGGGAAGACGATCTTAAGCGAATTGCTAGCTAAGCGACAAAAGATTTATAAGATCGTATAGAAAATAATTTATTTTCTATTCTACATGAACTTGTTCGTTGGGAGAAGGTTTTTTCAAATAATCTTTTCAAAGTGCTTTCAAATGGCAAGTGCCAAATGTACTCTAGCCTTATGTAATGTAGGAGACTTATTTATTGGCACTAGACGTTTGATATGATGACGAATAACCCTAAATTCATAAGGATGAACTGAAATTCTAAACGGATGGCATTCAAACGTACAACGTATTCGAACTGTTTCCCTTAGACATTAACAGCTCATTTTATTTAGGTACCTATCTTCTTCGTTCTAACTAACTTCTTAGCATACGCTTTACGTTATGTTGGAGAAGAAAGTGGGTTATTATGAAACTCTCAATTCCCATTTCCCGTTTCCAGTTTTCAGAAACAAGTCTAATTTAAATAAAAATATTACCTTTTTATCGAATCTCAATTAAAATGCACTAAATGATACTCGTAAAAAAGTGATCTATTTTATATTAAGTATATCTATATCTATCCTTCAACCTTAACATATTGCGGATGTTACCTTTCTGTATAAAAAACTGGTACCAAGCTTTTGCATCAGATTCGTCATTTGTCGAGCAGGTCAAATACCACTTGCATCTAAAAAGCAGTAATAAATTAGCAATAAATCAACTAACACATCGTAAAGTTGCTTTGGTTATAAATCGTCAGTGCAATTACCATAATCTTGTGATTTTATTGGACGAATGTAGGAAAAAATTTCATAAGTTTATCTGAACTGGACATTAACAGTATTAGTAATATCGAATTACCTTTTATCTACTAATCCTCAAAAATGCAAAACCGTAATGAATCTAAAGTAAGTTGTGGTAATTTGTCTTTACTAGACCTGACGACTTGACGATCCGCATCGCTTCAATCCATAGGGATGTAAAAGTAAGGTATAGCCCCGGCATGTAAGTCGACTGGTGACCTTCAAGTGTGCGCAGCATCGTACGAGTGAGCGGGACACAATACGATTGGAGAGCGAATCAGCGCTTACGAGGGATCCGCGAGAGCTTATCAGTGCTTCGAGCGAACGATCCCCACGCCCTTCCCGCGACCCCCTCACACCCCGAGATACCTCATTTCGACTTCTGCGCATTGAAGGTCACTGCTCGACGTATTTGCCGTGACTTGTATACCTACTCTTATTATGTCCGTTACAAGAAAAGTAGGTATATTGGGTTGTTGAATTGAATTGAAACAATTGATAATGTAAAAGATTGAAAGTTACACCGTCTTCACCATACACTTAACAGTCCTCATCTTGAACCGATTTTGATGAAACTTGGACAGTTCCTTAAGTTACAGTAAATGTAAGCTAAGAAAAAAAGAATGGTCGCAATCCGATTAATAGTTTCGGAGAAATCATCGGACAATATATGCATGTATGTTTGTACATACATACATACACCTATGAAATGTACTATATTGGTTACAGATTATCCTATGTGAATATTTTACAGTTCTAATAATATTACATGCATACTGTAAAATTGATAACCCCCTTTTTTGAAGTCGATTAAAAAAACCAAAACTTTCATTTTCAGGGACAAAACCTGGATCTCATTCGAAGACGCCTCGTCAGTGGACGTGAAGGGCAAGTACGCGCGTGTGAGGGGTCTCGCCGGTCTGGCGCTGCAGAAGGCCGACCGGGACGCCGACACGCCCTGCGGACCGTCCCTGCGGACCGCCATGACGAAAGTGTTGAACCAGCAGAGCAGGGCGCCCAGGGCCGCTGTACTGAGGTAAATAAACAAACTATTTTATAAACAGTGTTCCTTAGCCTAGAAACCCGTGTAAATTTGGAGAAACCCGAAAATAAATTGGAGTAGCGTGGCGGGTCGAAGCTCTTGATCCCTCTCTCCTATGAGAGAGGAGCCCTGTGCCCAGTGGGTGGGATGTTAAAAGGGTGTGGTGGTGGAGTCTTCCTTCAAACACAAAAATAAGTTTCTTAAAAAAAATGTGGCTCTACACAAAGCCGTTCGGGACGCCGATACCTGCGGACCGTCCCTGACGACCGCCATAACGAAAGTGTTGAATCAGCAGAGCAGGGCGCCTAGGGTGGCTGTACTGAGGTAAATATAGCAAATTAATTGTACCAACCTTCGAACACCAGAATAAACAAAAGATTCCCTAGAAAAACAAAATCGGGGAAAATGTTTTCAAGAAAAAAGTCTGGGTGTGACCCTCGAGGTCCACACGATTAAATTTGTCGCCTTCATTCACATGGCACTCTTTCGCCTCGCGAAGAATAAACCAGAGTATGCGAAGCTGACTGCCAACCTTCGCTAGTCGGAGAGGCACCGCAAGAAGAAGAAGTCGCATGGCGACACGGTAGGTGTTTGTGGTACATCGATTGATAGGTGTTGTAATGTATTGACTAGAATGATTGAATAGATGATGTCTCATGCACCTACGTCACACGTGCGAAGTCGAGGTGGGCAGTTAGTCGTGTTCGGACAGCGCGGCGGGACGGGGCGGTTGTGCAGTGCGACAGTGTGAGCCCTGAAACACCGAAAAAAGCAAGACAATACAGGTGTTGTGATGTGTTGCAACGGCGGGATGCGTAGCAATACATCACAATTCTCTCAAAAGGTAAATAAGAGATCCCTTGCCTTGAAATGCCTTGAAGATACCTTACCTCATGTAACTTTTTTCTATCATATCTACCGTGTTCCAGCTCATATTGTATCTTAACTGATCACTGCTTTTTGCACTTCCAGATCTCTGGAAAATGAAATCCTATCAGCCCCGAGCATCGCTGGTCGTGCTCTCGACGCACTGCAGGTCTCCCCCTACCGAATCACGCAAGTTGTAGATTCCGACGGCGTCATTCATTCGATTAGAGAGGTTAGAGACTTTACAGACTTATTGTTACGTTACGTCACATCTTTACATTATATCTTTTGCCTCTGAAATTAAAATAGAATGGTGCACAATAAACTTTGAATTTAAATTTACTATCACCTCAGACGCTGTCATTCATATTCCATACGATGGTACTGATCCAACTAGAGTAAAGATTATTATCAGCCAACCAGATGTTTAAGAGTGATTGTCGTCTGGCTTTAGTAACTTGTAAAGAACACGCAATTTTTAAATTGCTCAACGTAACAAACTTTACAAAATGCTCTAATGGATACGTAAATGACCTTGCCTTTAGCTTGCTTTGAAGACGAGAATTTCTGGAGGTATCTTCAACTTTAAAATCGTTTTTATGAATTCCAGGATACGAGAACCGAGTTCTCTTGCTCTCGCCAAGGTTACTTTGTGCATCCTCGCTCCTGCGCCAGATTCTACCGGTGTGTTAAGTTTGACCAACTCTCACCGGAATACACAGTAAGTTCACTCTCTTTCAAATACATTATAATATGTTTATTATAAGAGCTTAAATTTGTACTACGCAATAATCCTTAGGTTCTTTGCAAATGTGGTTACTCAACTTGGAGACCTTGGGTCCTGGGTTACAATTTGCATCAAACAGGCGCATTGACAACTATTTTAAATAATATAGATACTTACGCGTAACTGCCTCGTTGGTCTAGTAGTTAACGTATTCGAATGCAGATCACGAGGTCCCGGGTTCGAATCCCGCGTCGGGTAAATAATTGTTAAGTTTTTCTCTGTCAAGAAATTCTCAGTGCCAGCCCGGAGTTGGTAGTTGGCGGTGTTTCACCCCCGTGCGTCGGAGAGCACGTTAAGCAGTCGGTCCCGTTTATTATCACTATCATGTGACAATAGTCGTTAAAGCCCGCCAAGCCGCATAGGCGTAGCGTGGTGCGTCTAAGCTCTAAATCCTTCTCTCCTATGAGAGAAGAGGCCTGTGCCCAGCAGTGGGACGTTAAAAAGGATGTGGTGGTGGTGCTGATATACACATTGACAACTATTTATACATATGTATAGTACCTACAGGCGCCTGTAGGCCACACGGCATCGAAGTCTCGACATCAAATGGCGATAATATCTATCATTCTCGCCTATACTAGGGACAGAAGGTAAACAACATGGTGTTTTCAGGTATTCGAATTCGACTGTCCAGCCGGTCTTGCGTTCGACGCCCGGTACGAGGTGTGCGTGTGGCCCGGCAGCCTGCCCGACTCCCAGGCCTGTCCCGGCTCCTCGGAGATAGCGCCCGTACCGCGGACTAGATTCATCTGTCCTGAGAGAGAAGGTCAGTACACCCAGCTTGCTAGCTTATCCCTCAAAACTAAAACATTGCCTCAAGAATCCTCAGATCATATATGAATTTATTTTGGAGTCATTTTGACAGTATAATTAATTTGCTCTGTGCATATTGTCGGGGCATACATATCACGATGTGGATATGCTTCTACTCTGTGCTAGTATTGGTTTTGCTTTTTGGAATCGTTTACCTACTGCCGCACTTAGAGACATTCCTTAAATTATGTCTAATTAATTATGAAATAATCAATCTCTAAATATTATCATCTCTGAGTGTGAATGTTTTTAACCCCCGACGCAAAAGCGACGGGGTGTTATAAGTTTGACGTGTCTGTGCGTGTGTGTATGTGTGTGTGTGTGCGTGTGTGTGTGTGTGTGTGTCTGTCTGTTCCCCTGTGGCGCTCAAACGGGTGGACCGATTTGAATGCGGTTTTTTTTGTTTGAAAGGTAAATTAGTCGAGAGTGTTGTTAGCTATGTTTGATGAAAATCGGTCCAAGATGGCCGCCGCTACAAAATGGCGGATTACATATTTTATCACAACGACTTCAATATGGGTATCAAATGAAAGTGCTTGACTAGTAGAATAGTACTATGCAAATCCAAGATGGCCGCCACCACAAGATGGTGAATGTCGGCGGTTTTTTAAATTTTTAATTTACACTTGTTAAATCTATAACATACTTTATGCAACCGTTAAGCGAGTTTGTGTGCGTCAGTGTGTCAGTATATCCGTATTTCCAGGTTACTACGCCGATCCGGAGAACTGTCGCTGGTTCTTCGCATGCCTCGACCACGGCAAGGCGCCGCTCACCGCCTACGAGTTCCGCTGCCCCTTCGGCCTCGGGTTCGACGCGGCTCGCCTCAAGTGCGAGTGGCCGTGGCTGGTGCCCGCATGCGGGAACATCGCCAGATACGAAGCCGAGGCGTTTGGCTTCTCGGGCGCTGCCCTCACTGGTAAACAATCTTGTTAGATTGAGTTAGAGCCTATTTCATTACCTTCTGGTAAGTGTGGAATAGCTTAAACGGAAGTTTTGTCACTTTTTTCCTTTATGACAAGTGACATAGACAATATATGTAAATAAGCCATCCGACACTTATCAACAAGTGGTGAAACAGGCCCTTAGAAATGTATACTTATTGGAATTTATAATGCACCAGCTGTTCCCGGCATGCGTTGCAATGCCACGCAAAGTATGAAAGTATGGTTTAGGAAGGCATAGAGGACAAAAAAACAAACAAACTTATTTTTATATAGATTTTTTGATCCAGAAACCTTCGCGGTATCTATGCAGAACAACAAAGTTTCATCGAAACAAAGTTCAATCGGATGAATAGTTTAGCAGTGCATAAAGGAGGAGGCAGCGATGCAAACATTATCAATACCATTTACCACGAGTCTATGACTGAAAAATAAATAATATCACTTTTGTTGCAGGTGCTACTGGTTTCCAAGGACAAACTGCCGATTCAGTCAACATCGCTGCTCACCAGAGTTTAGTATCTGGAGCTTCGGTGAACAATCTCGTCGGCATTCAGGGTGGATTACTATCCAGGGACGATATTCTCGACACAAATTACATTGCCTCTCAAGAAGCTGCCAATCTGGGATTCGCTGGACCGGGCACTTACCAAATTGACGATGAATACGCAATCGGAAGTCAGGGAGAACCGAGTGGACATTCATACAATATAGTTGCCGCAGATGACCTCAACAGGGGTCTCGGTCTGGTCCAAACAACAAATTATAATAGCGGAGCGAAATACACAAGCGGTTCTTTAATTTTAGACGACTATAGATTAGCTGCTGCTAGTTCAATCAATAGCCAAAGGATACGCGCTAAGGTACGCGACGACTCAGGAAAATACAGAGGAAATGACGCCTATGTTGGGGCATCACCGAAATACGACAGTCGGTACAACTCTGGAGCTTACTATCGTAAAGACAAATCTGGTCAATACGTTCATAACCCGGCAGGAGACCGCGCGAAACCTTACGAACATCTCTACGTACCGCCCGTACCTTACACACAGACCCTCGATGCTGGAAAATATAAAGGAACTACCGACAGAGGATCATACAGCCAAAGCTTTTCAGGAGGTTACGATTACCCCAAACCGGCGATCGCGTTTAACGAGGAGCCAGGAAATTATCAAAGCCTGTACAAGATTGATGGACAACTTGATGCGTATACCAGCGGTGGAAGCGGTACTACTAGTGGCACTACGAGCACCTACTACGGCGGTTATAGCAATGGAAATGTTGGGGAATATGTTACTGATGACAAAGTTTATACAGGCGCTCCCCACGTATTGACTGCTGGCGCCGTAAGAGTAGGTCTAGTTGGAAAAACAACTTTGATCGACAATAATTATTCCGACCAAGGAAACTATCAGACCCAATCCTACAGTCAGGACGTAGTCCACCAAACGAATGTAGCTGAACCTGCTGTTTCTCTTACTCAATTTGGCACTACTCAAAATGGTGGCTACAGTTACGTCACCAATCCAACTTCTTCTGGAGTTCCCACAACAGCAACCCCCTTGCCCGTTACTTACAAAACCACCTATGTACCTTTAGAACCAAAAACAAGCATCAAACAAGTCTTTGGATACACTCAACCGGCAGTGACATACGTTCAACCAACAGTGGTATCAGTTAAAGAAGTTACGCCCCAAGTTCAATTTACCAACTATAATCAAGGTCTGAACTACGAATATCAAAGTAAAGATTACTCTTCGGCGTATAACGCCGCATCGACAGGATACGAATACAAAAAACCTGCCATAAAGTTTGAAGATGGTGTTTCTTATACTACAGCGGTTCCATCAGCAACTGTGATTTCCTACAAACCTCAAGGATTTGGACACCAACAACAAACTATACATAAAGTGGAATCTGTCGGTTTCGAATACTCAACTCCGACGCCTATCAGTGAGCCACCATTTAGAAAATTAGTAGCATACACAACTGGAACACCAGAAACTTATGTCCAACCAACAGCGCAATCTTACAGCCAACAAACTCTACATCAACTTGAATCGGATAAAGTTTACACTCCGTCGGTTGATGTTTCTAGTCAAGTAACAAATACTGCTGTCAATTATGAAGTTCCACAGACTGTTATACAATACTCCACGCCTCAGCCAGCAATTTCCGTCCAACCTTCAGTATCTACATACCAACCACAATCATTCAGCCAACAGACCTTACATACAGTAGATACTAATAAAGTTAATGCTTATTCTCAGAGTCAACAAGAACAAGGTTATGAATACCAACAACCGACTGTTTATGTCCAAAACGAAGGTGTTCAATACTCCACAGTAGCCCCTACCGTTTCATACAAACCTCAAAGTTATAGCTCTCAAACGATACAAAGGTATAATACTCAGCAATATGTGCCAGTGTCGTCTACACCGCGACCCGTAACATCTACTCCCGTAACGGTTTATGAAAATCCTCTTCTCAAATACAAAGCAACTCCAGCGACGTACTTAAGCCCTACGTACGTACCTAGCCGTCAAGCATTCAGTCAGCAAACGATTCATAGGGACAATAGTAAATCCACAGCAGCTGGATCTAGTGGCTACGAATACGTATCAGGTAGCAGATACGAACAACCTCAAACAACTATTTATACCACTGCCCAATCTAGTATTTCTGTCCAACCTCAAGTTTACAGTCAACAAACATTGCACCAAGTCGATGCAAGCCAAGTAAATAATTATCAAGGATCATCAGTTTCAGAATATGAATACTCACAACCAGCCGTCCAATTCGAACAGAAGTTTGTCTCTTCGACACCGGCACCAATTGTTACATCAACTTACAGGCCTCAAACATATAGGCAAAAAGTTGTTTCTACAACGTCGCAACCTAACTTACTTTACCAGCTGACTGATGTTACTTTGAATGAGAACCCACTCTTGAAGTATACTGAAAATGTTGAGCCAATCACATTTGCGAAGCCAACTGCCTCTGTGTTCACACAATCATATCAACCTGTTCAACAGACCAGAACAAGCTACGTTACTAAACCAGTTGAATACGAGTCAACTGCCCAGCAGACGTATGTAAGCCAAGGAGGTTACTCTTACAGTCAACCAGAAATAGTTAGCAACATTGCCACTTCCAATACTGCAAGTTATTCGGATGCTAGTGCTGTATCCCACCAGGTCTTCCATCAAGGCAGTGGAAATGCTCAATATGACGCTGGTAAAGATGTCGTATATGTTTCAACAACGCCATCTACTCTAATTTATGAAAATCACTATGCCGAATATGAAAGTCCAAAGAAAGTTAAAACGTACAAAGCACCAGATTACATACCTCCTAAACAAGAATATCAACAAGAAGTTACCTTCTCAACTGCCTCAACACCAATCTTTGACCAGAGAAGCTCAATTGTACAAACTCAAGATCAGTACGACTATAGGCCTGCGGATTATTCTCAACAGTACGAAAACTCAGCACAATACACGGATTCTAAGTCTAGTTCAGGCTCTTCACAGACTGTAGAATCAGTTCATTTCTCCGCAATTCCTGACACAAGGACCACTTATCAATACAATCAAGGTTACCAATCTCCTGAAATACAGGTAGCGTACAAAGCAGAGGAATATTTGCCACCAGTAGTGTCCAGCGAAAGACCAGTCGTCACAACTACTTACAGACCACGTACATATTCTACTACTAGTCGGGAATATTTACCTCCTACCACAAAACCAAAGTATACTGCTCCTGAGTATTTGCCCCCAGTGGATACCTACGTTACACAATCGACTGCTAAACCTGAATCGTTAGAATATTTGCCACCATCAGGAGAAACGGTTTCTCGTGTGGTCAATTACGAGAGCTTTGGATACAATAATGGTGAATCGATAGAGTCCAAATTTGGTACTTATCAAGATTATTCTGTGCCGACTGAGGCTAACATCGTAGTTTCTTCGACAGCAGCACCTGTTGTGAGAAAACAAAACATAGTTGTTCAAAACGCAAAAGCTAATTTACTAGGTTTCGGTACCGTAGGACCAGACGCAGGTCTAGTGTCAACGGCTTATACTACCGCACAACCTGCCATATCAAATGAAGAAAACTATTATGTGTCTCCTAAAATTGTCACGTCGACCTACGCGCCTGAGATAGTCGAACTCACCTCCGCGCCTAGAAGAACAAAGACGAAATATTTTAGACCAGCTGTTAAATCGACAACGGAATCAAACTATTATGTAGATTCATCACCGGCGTACCAGACACCAGAGTACTTACAAGACAATTTACAAGAAAACATCGCATCATTCGGCTATCAAAGCACTGCTGCCCCAACAATCAAGTATAACCCATATCAGGGACAGGAACAAGTTGTAGTTTCAACAACTTCAGCACCTAAAAGAAAACAAAATATCGTTGTGGAAACCGCTAAATCTCAATTGCTTGGTTTTGGCACTATTGGAAATGATGCTGGTTTGGTTTCCTCAGGCTCTTACTCAACACCAGAATCGGTTGAAGTATCCTATTCGACGGCTCCAATTAGACAAGAGATTGTTGAAGTAACATCAGCACGAGCTCCCATTAGAAGAACGAAACCTAAAGTAGCTGTCGTTACGAAAATTAACGACTTCAACCCACTTTTGGTTAGAAAATTAGGAGCTGTTTGCAGTTGTCAGTCGCCTGTACTAGTACTCAAAGGAAGAAGACCTTCAGTTCAAGAACAAGATAATAATGAATACACCAATGGATATAACGATGCAGGACGCGGGGATATTGATGAGAGCACCTGGGCTCAAAAATCCGCAAGAATTTCGACTGTACCAGCTATAAACACTGTTACAACTGTGGCACCAGTTTCATCTACATTCAATCCAATAATAGTTCCTGATGATTCCTTCTATGAAGATTATCAGGATAGCAGTTACAATATTCCAGCAGCATCCTATCGCAAGGACTACTCTGAGAGTTATGTGTCAAGTACGCCTGCAATTTCAACAACAGAAAGAATCGTCAGAATAAAACCACGCGTTAAGGCTGTCACTGTTGCTCCAACTTACAAAACAGTTTTATTGAGCGAAGACGTTTCTCCAACTGCTGCTTTACAAGAATCAGTAGATACTGTATCTGTCAATTCACAAGCATTTGATCGCTACGGTCCCGGTGGGTGGAGAAGCAGAGACGAAACTCTTCAAGGTTCCATTGACTGTAAGAGAGCAGGTTTATTCCGTCATCCAAAACAATGCAACAAATTCTACTCATGTAGATGGGACTGTACTAAGCAAAGATTCACTCTCCATGTATTCAATTGCCCAATCCAGCTTAGCTTCGATCCTAACTTAGGTGCTTGCAACTGGCCCAGCCAAGGACCGGCTTGTCAAGGCGACACACTACTGACTAATTCTCTTTAAAACGGTACAGAAATAAAAGCTAATGTATCTCGACGTGCCATCAAAATTGTGATAAGATGTGATCACGAAATCCTACGATTCTTAATTTGTATCGAGCGTAATTATTAAGTTGAGTCTATCTTTTTTAATTCTCTAGGCTTATTTATTTGTTTGATTGTTTTAATTTTAATTCATAGTTATTTATTACTCATGCTCTTTTAAAGCTTGTGCTTGCAAAGCATTCTAATTTCGGCATTGATTGAACATAAGTTACCATTGTCTAGTTCATTTAATATATGACGTTTTGTGAAGTTGAGGAGTCATTTTTGTATTTTTATAAAACGCTATAATGTAAATATATCATTTATTCATTATCATGTCTTATTATTTTAATATAATTCCAAATAGTCATAATATCCCAATAATAATCGTCATTTTAATACATTATAATAGTTATTTCGTCAAATAGTAAAATTGATTACGTTATTAAATAGTTAAGAACACTGGTTTTTCCACCAATGCCAATGTATCTTGGTATTGCTGTAGAATAGGATCAACTTCTTCCTCTAGGAACTCGGTAACTTGGTCAGGCGCTCTGCCAATAAATGTCGATGCGTCCAAGATTTTGTCCAGCTGGTTTATAATCGGTGCAAAATATTTATCGCCTTTAACACGATCGATTAAGTCATTATCCTTTCCTTCCTGTTTCACTACCGCTCCGGCCTCATGAGAGAGAACCCTTATCTTCTCGTGGCAAATTTGACGATCACCGCCAGCTTGCACCATCGCCATTATAATGTTTTCGGTAGCCATAAAGGGAAGCTCCTGGCCAATATGACGAGCTATCACCTTGGGGTAAACAACGAGTCCTTGGCAAATGTTAAGCAAAGTTAACAAAGTCGCGTCGGCGCTTAAAAATGCTTCCGCAAGAGTTATACGGCGATTCGCCGAGTCGTCCAAAGTGCGTTCCATCCATTGCACGGCATGCGTGTTGGCGGCATTAGCGTAGAGTGTTATCATGTGACGCGCAAGAGCACAACAGCGTTCCGATCTCATGGGATTTCTCTTGTACGGCATAGCGCTCGAACCGATCTGGGAAGTTTCAAACGGCTCCTCCAGTTCTTTACGCGAGGCCAGTATACGTATATCTGAGCACATTTTATGCACTGTCGCTCCCAGACCGGATATAGCAGCTACGACTTCTAAGTCGACTTTTCTGGAATACGTTTGACCGGTGACAAGGTATCGTTTGTCGAATCCGGCGAGTTCGGCGACTCGTTTGTCAAGAGCTTTAACTTTCTCACCGTCACCATTGAACAGTTGCATGAATGATGCTTGGGTTCCCGTGGTGCCTTTCACTCCGCGGAATCGGAGGTCGTTCCTGGCGCGCGACAGAGCGCGTTCGTCCATCAGAAGGTCGCTGAGCCACAGGGATGCTCGCTTCCCTACGGTTGTCAACTGCGCTGGCTGCAAATGCGTGAAGCCCAGTATAGGTAAAGACCTGAAATAAAGAGAGGATTTATGTTCAAAGAACGAATATTTGGTAGGAAGTACCTACCTACGTGTAAATCTTGGAATTAGAATTTTGAAAATATATATTAATATTTTCCAATATTTTTATATAGAACTCATAAATATATCTATATGCTGTAGGTAATCGTTTTCTGGTTATACCTACCATTAAATGGTTAGTCACGTCAAATAACTGAAATACTTTCCCAATGTGGTTATATTAACCTAGCCTAATAATAACTAACTTGTAATCGTTTCCAAACTAAGACAGCCGACTAATAATGGAAGCTAATCTCCTGAGTCAATACAACAATGGATCACGATCTCTAATCACAATCGGTTCAGTATCATGGCCACATAACAGTAAGTGGCTCTAAGCTGTAAGATGTCGATCTGTACTATGTGCTATGACGTCACGACGGACTCGCTTTTCGTGCTCTTCATCACATGTACCCATCTACCAAGACAATAGCTAGGAAGTCAAGTTCTAGGGAAAAATACAGTCCAAAAACTTACTTGTATTCATCTGCAAACTTGGAGAGCCGACTGATAACAGCAACTAGTCGTGGCAGCAACAGATCCAAGCCGTCTCTCAGAACAATCAGGTCGGTGTTGTCGCCGACATAACACGACGTGGCTCCGAGGTGTATGATGGGCGCGGCGCACGGACACCGCTCCGCGAGCGTGTGTACGTGCGCCATGACGTCATGACGGACTCGCTTCTCGTGCTCCGCGGCGCACGTGAAGTCGATGTCGTGGAGAGCGGACTCCAGCTCAGCTATTTGAGCATCTGTTATGTCGAGACCCAGCTCCTGAAATTAAAGAAAAAGAAAATTATTAAAGAAGACTAAATACTTAATTTTTTGACGTGATAACGTCTTATAAATCGAGCGCCGGCTACACGCACGAAAAAGCACGACTCATTGTCACGTACCACGTGCAAGTGAGAGCGCGGAACAAGCGATAGAGAGGCAATGTTTTCTTATGATGTTATCAAGTAAAATTATCGTCCGTAAACCGACTTTACAGACTACCAATTTTTTGGTTTTTTTTTTTAGAAAATTAGGGTATTTTAAGATAAATCAAGAAAAACTGGCTTTCTGCCAGATTTTTTTTCAGTTGCGAAACCATCCAATTGTGGGGAAACGATATAAGTACCTATCTTTCAAAATCTTATTAGAAGGTAAAAAAGAGAATTGTATGAGCAAGGTTTTAAAATAAAAGAAAAATACCTTTAACGTATCAGCTGTAAAACTTGTGGTAGACATACAAGAAAACCCCTGCGTAATAGTTCGATGACCCCTGCGAAGATTTCTGTCATATGAATACATATAGAAATAGAATTTTAGAAACGCTAGTATCATAAACTGTAAGGTATACATTATGATACAATGTTAATCTTCAAATAGTTCAGGGAGCTTTATCATACGATCAATAGAGTTCTTGGAGCTATAAACTGACTCATTTCAAGAGACCGTTAAAAGTAACGACTCATAGGAACAGCTTTATTATAGGAACCTACTCCTAATAATAATCCTACTACCTATAGATGTGGATTATGGACTAAACAACAATTTATTTTCATTTGCTAGAACTTCCAAGTTCAAACAGCTCGACTTGATCCTAGTAGGTATTTGATAGTATAGAGATGAAATTACACTGGTTCCGTATTAGACGACCTCCCTGGCGCAGTGGTTAGCGCTGTGGTCTTGTAAGTGGGAGGTCCCGGGTTCGATTCCCGGCAGGGCAAATTTGGGATTTATAATTTCTAAATTGTCATCTCTGGTCTGGTCTGGTGGGAGGCTTCAGCCGTGGCTGGTTACCACCTTACCGGCAAAGCCGTGCCGCCAAGCGATTTAGCGTTTCAGTACAAGGCCGCGTAGAAACCCATCATGGGTAGACTATAGTTAGCATGGTCGTCGGCAAGGGGGGTTAGGTAGCAACTGCACCCCCCCCCTATACTAGAGATTTGAAAAATATAGCCAAATGCAAGCAAAGTCATAAATTCACTCACTTGACTTAGAATTAATGAATATGTCTACAAGTTTTAAGTCAAGTCAAGAGTTTGTAACACTTGCTTTTCAGCTTCATAGCCTCTGTACTTCAAATTGATACTTTTCCCATCCTCCGTGTATGATTGCAGTCAAGGGATTGTAGATCATAAATAATTAAAAAAAAAATTACGATGACTAAGTCACTGGCATGCGCTGGGACTAAAATAATACACCATACGCAACTGTCCTACTAATTCGCTGAAAGAGATAAGATTAGGTAGACCTACTGATAACTCATAGGTGCTGATAAACATGGTCGTGCAGTGACGAACAATCTGTTAACAAAAACGGCCACAAAACAAAGGAAACGAAGAATTGAAAGTGAATAAAATCTGATCAATTCAGGAAAGTGAATTATTCAGTCTTTGACTTAAGTCAAAGTAAATTATTTCCAAAGGATTTGTTAAGTTTCTTGTGATAATGGTTTCCGTGCAGACGATAGCCACGATAGTGGTGAAAGTATTCAAAATTGTAAGTACCAATGTGATACGAAATCATTTCGAATGTGTCCAAATTAAGCCAAAGTATAAATAGGATAATATATTCTTTCTCGAATTCGTATAAAACTCATCTTTTATTACTTTTTAGGCAAAAACAGCAAGCAATGAACGCAGTAACACTGAGTAGGTAACAGATAAGCATCATGATTTTGTTTTTCATCAAAAATATTTGAGCCTCTACTGTTATAACTTGAATTAATCCTCCTCCGATCGAATAGAATCAATCGATCCATCTCTTATCATCATTTCAACCCATTACCGGCCCACTACGGGGCATGCGTCCTCTCTCAAAATGAGAAGAGTTTAGGCCATACATAATGCACCACGCTGGTCAAGTGCGGATTGATAGACTTCCCACGCTTTTGAGAACATGGAGAACTATCAAGCATGTAGGTTTTTCCTCACGATGTTTTCCTTTACCGTGTAAAGCCAAGTGATATTTAATTGCTTAAAATGCACATAACTCCGAAAAGTTGATGTGTGTACCTAGCAAAGATCGAACTAGAGGCTATCACCGCTTTCACTCTTACTCACTGACCTCTAATTTGTTTATCTTTTGGCGCTGATTACTAAGAAAAATGAGAGTAAAGGTACCCGGAACTAATGTGATTCTGTATTGGGAAATTTCGTAGTTTCGAATATACTTGTAGTTCCCAGTACCTTTGGTGCGGCCGTTTGAAGCGATGCAAGAGCCAGCTCATATTGCAGGACCTAAGCCTGTCCAGAAATCATAATATTTATTTGTGTTAACAGACGTCAGTGCCTTTACTTGTCTCTACTTTACATAACATACAGAACTAATATGTGTAAGTACAGATAAAAATGATAAATATAAAATCGCCTTGCTAATGGCGAAAGTAATAAATGAAAACATGCACTTAAAAAAATGTTTTTTTTTTTTATATTTATTTCATTCTAGTGTTAGAGTTTCTGAAATCAGAACTTCTGAAATCCGAAATCTGTCAGAACTTTCGAATAATATTTAAAGTAATAAGTCTATAAATTACGCGATCATTATTATGAATAATAAATTTTATTAGTCACTAGCCGACCCCCGCGACTTCGTCCGCCTGGATATAGGTTTTATATAGGATCGGATTGGATCCCATAATCCTTTTTTGAACCTAAACTAAATGTAGCCTAAGTTACTCCTTATAACATCACCTATCTGCCATTGAAAGTTCCATCAAAATTGATCCAGCCGTTTCGGTAATTAGCTGGAACAAATAGACAGATCGACAAACATAAATTTAAACGCACACCAGTTTAAAATAAGCCGTACGTTCAAAGATCCGGGTCCCAAGTTATTTGAACCCAATAAATGTCTGTCATTTCTGAACTAATAAACCTATGACCTTGGAATATTTACGGGACAATACTTAAAGTACTACCTTTCTAACAAAAAAAGAATGAGTTAAATCGAACTACGCGTTAATGAATTACAGCTAAATACATGTTTTAACTTTCTTCCCCTCTCCCTAGGGAACCGTGCTGAATTTCGGGATAAAAAGTATCCTATAACCTACCTCGGAGTATAAACTCAAATCGTACCAAGTTTTATTTGAATCCATTCAGTAGTTTCGGCGTGATGCGCGGCCAAGATACAGACAGACAGACAGACAGACAGACAGACAGACAGACAGACAGACAAAAATGAAACAAATTGCAGTTTTGGCTTCAGTATCGATTATAGAATGCCCTCCAACAAAAATTTTCAAAATATCTTCAATGTACAGAATTGGATCTGTTACAGTCTTATTATATTATAGATTAAAATATCCATTAATATAATCTATGACATTATTAAAAGTGTGTAATTTGGTTTGAATAATAACATTAATTACAATAATGAATAATACACAATTAATAAGGGACTTCTTATGAATGACTAAGATTTTATTCGTAATGTTCAGACTTATTATACCTACTTACCTATTAGAATAAGCCATACGCATGGCGGTAATATTAATAAAATATATTTTATGAGTCAACGAAATCCTGAACTTTATTATTATTAAAAATTTTAGAAAGTCATGAATTTTAAAATTAATTAAATTAAATTAAAAAATAATAATAATTTAATTAATTTAGAAAATGTTCGACATGTTTTGTTAGTTATTCGCCTTTCCTCTGCCACCGACACTTGTTAGGGTTCCATACCCAAAGGGTAAAAACGGAGCCCTATTAATGACACTCATAGATAAATAAATTAATTTTCTATGATGACACTACTGTCTTTATATCCGTCTGTCTGTCTGTCCGCCGATCACAGGTCTGTAGCTCGTAGACGAAATGTGTTAAAAACCTGAAATTTTGGCATTTTGTGTAGAACGTTGACCCAAAACCAATTATATTAAATTAGAAATTGAATTAAATTATTTTTCAGGAGATTACTAGATCTTCCACGATCTCGACTTAATTATACAGAAACCCAATTTCTGCGCAAAAAAAATGAAAAATGTTGACAATAGAAACAACAACTACATACTTAATATGAGGGATAAGGTCTAAACGCTAAATCCATCTTGACGAAATTTGGCACAGATATAGCTTGAATTCCAGAGACAGACACAGGCTATTTTTCATTCCGGGAAATCAAAGAGTTCCCACGGGATTTGAAAAACTAAATCCACGCGGACGAAATCACTTGAATCAGTTAGTTAGGTATATGTGTACCTACATAAAACTAACCACGTCTAAATTGGCCGTGGAACAAGGGCATTAAACATAGGAAACACTCTCAGTTTATTGAATCAAACTATAAAAACAACAGCTAATATTTTGGCCAGGGTTAAAAAGATCGGCGTTTACGGCCTCATTCCCTATCACACGGCGATAAGAACCACGCCTTGTCGAATTAGCGCTGTATCAAACGCTTCACCAAAATCCAAATAAAATCGAACGTGCCTGCGAATTAATTAACTAATTGGAAGTGTAAATTACTTCATTCGATCTGCTAACTTGAGTTAATTTACTAGTTTTAGCTTGTTTTAGATTAGTTTAGATGGAAAAAAACCAAGCGCGTAGGTACAATTATTTAGCAAAGAGTACCTAGGTCCTAGGTACTAAGTATAACTGTGTAAAGAAGCGACACTCCTTTCCTCCCACCAATCGTCGCCCGCAACGTAGAATAGAAGTACGCTTAGTAGTATTACTAGGCACTACTACTGACTAAGTAGTAGTGTAGACCTATTAGGTAGGTACCTACCTACATTTTTAATCTAACTTGGCAGTTTGCAGTATTATTGCCTTTAATACTAATTAACCTTATTGGTTACTCATTATTTATGTATTTATGATATTTATTTTAGGGCACGATAGGACTACTCTTATAGTTTATAAAAAATCAAAAAGTTATGTTCACTAAGCTGAAATACATTTTAGATGTTCATACTACAAAAAAGACGAACAAATTTGTCTTATCTGATAAAAACTCATAAGTGTTCTATGAAGAGGCCTATAACAAGTTACAGGGCTTAGGTTTTTCTGTAATAGGAACTTCTTTATCGCTGTATTGCAACCTTCAGTATAAACACGATTAATTATTAGAATAGATTACAAAATAATATTTAAATTAATATAAACATAGATTTACAATCGTCTTAATTCTTAAGTCGATTTGACGTCTGCGACTCTTAAGTAAATAGGATTTGTCTTAGTTTTGGGAGTTACATTGGGTGATGTCAAAAAGAAAACAATATGGCAGACGAAAACAAATAGTTTTACGCGAAAAGGAGGATGGGCAAAGTGGTCTACCTACTCAACACAAATGAAACCTATTTCAATGAAAAGCTTATTTTTAGTACTTAATTTTATTATATGGAAGCAAAGCTGTAAGTCTTGGGGTTCAAGAGATTTTCGAGAAAAACATAATGCAGCCCCTTACCTTATTTTCTGTTTTATGACCGCAAGATATAGAAGTATTAGGCTATGAAGGACATAATATGCCACCTAGTAACGATAGGAATAGTTCGCAGCTTTCTAACGATCAAGATAATAATCACACGAGTAGATAAGTACAGAGGGGAAGCTTCTACAAGCGGCCCGCTGTAGGTACACGCACACATAATATGCGCACGTTTGTCATCCAACTGACACCGAACCGTTGGTAAGTGTTTGTGTGAGTGTACCTACAGCGAGCCGTTTGTATGAAGCTTTCTCTCTGTACCTATCTACTTGTGTGCTAATAATCTCGACTTATTACTATTATTAGTTAATGTTGGGCCCGACATTAGGCCGCTTTTGTGCCCCCTGCTGCCAACTTGACCAATGTATTTAATTGTAGACGCTACGCCACCACCACCTACAGCCTTTTAACGTCCCACTGCTGAGCACAGGCCTCCTCTCTCATAGGAGAGGGATTTAGAGCTTAAACCCGCCACGCTGCTCCAATGTAGGTTGGTGGGCTTTAACGATTATTGTCACATGATAGTAATAATAACCGGGGCCGACTGCCTAACGTGCTCTCTGAGGCACGGGGGTGAAACAGCGCCAACTACCAACTCCGAGCTGGTACTGAGAATTTCTTGACAGGAAAACCCAATACCTAACAATTATTTGCCTGACCCGGGCATCGAACCCGGGACCTCGTGATCTGCAGTCGATTATGCTAACCATTAGACCTAAGAGGCAGTTTAACGTAGAACGCTACGCACTATTAATTAAATTCATAGTAGAATTACTAATATAGAGTATTTTTAAAACATTTATTTTTTAGTGAATTTTGAAAAACTCCCATATATTTTGGCATAAACGCTATACGTAATTTGATTAACTACTTATAAACTTCTTATTTCCATAGAGGGCGTTTGTGTTGATTAGGTAGACCAACGTTCATACATTTTTGCCCATCCTCCTTTTCTGCCTAAAATTTTTTCGTGTTACTTATAGTGAAAGTTTAAAAAAAAATTAAATTTTAAGATTTTTAAAATTATAATGAGGTTTCTTTAGCAGATTTTTTGCCATATTTACCTACGGTTTACGAAAAAATTAAGACCGAAAAAAATTTAGTAATAGGTTTTGGCGCCTTTTGCGTAGAAGAGTTTCATTTTTATTTAATGATTATTTTTTTTACAAAAAATAGAAAATGAAATATTTGTTCTGCTCTTGTTTTCAACTTAAACTTTACAGACGTATTATTTTAGACTTAATATATACATTTTGCAACAACATACTTATATAATATATGAAACGCCGTAGTATAATGTGGTTTGTATCATATCCACGGTGGTCTATGAGTAATAAGCTCGTCGATGAGCAACTGCACTCGCTTCCAGCGTTTACGTATTTTGTTATCAGATTCATTGGAATCTGTTTTTCTATATGCGTATCGTTACTATTCCAATATAATAATAGAAAAAATTTGGTTCATAGACCCTCTACACTTAATTATCATTTGTTTTAAGATCTCCGTTTGTAATATTATTAGGATTTATAGCGCTTTAAAAGATGATCTATATCTATCACTAAAATTCACTTTGTCTGTCAAAAAAAAGATAATTACGGTAATTCGGAAATTAAAAATTTCGCGTGGCACAGTGGTGTAACGGTCAACACGCTGTTGTCAGGATTTATAGAAAGTGTTAAAATTCCTCAATTTTTGATATTAAATTTTTCAAATTTATTCAGCACAGGTGATAAGTGTAGGCTAACACTTTTGAAATAATAATTTTAAGTACATAGATTAGATTTTTTTAAATTTTGAAAATGAAAATCCAATAAGTATCAAAAAGAAATAGAATCGAAAAATGTAGACAAGGCGAAAATTATAAGACAAACGAAAGGAATGATAGGAAGTTAGCGTGGGTATAATAATCACGTCTTGTCTTAAAAAGTTGTCCGACAATATTATGAGAATAGATCACGTTCCAGTGGTCACAATGGTCGTGTTTCAAGGCGACCACGGTCTGATTGTGCCCTCCTGAGGGTCTATTACTCTATTGTGACGATGCGAATCGACGACCCATCGATGAATGGACACAATCGATTTTACCTGAGGATTCATTCACGATTAACATAGTTCAGATTATGGCTATTTTTAATCCCCGACGCAAAAACGACGGCGTTATAAGTTTACGTGTCTGTATGTGTGTGTGTGTGTGTGTTTGTCTGTTCCACCATAGCGCTCAAACGGGTGAACCAATTTGAATGCATTTTTTTTGTTTGAAATGTTAAGAATTAGTTG
Organism: Melanargia galathea; assembly: GCA_920104075.1. Classification (NCBI taxonomy): domain Eukaryota; kingdom Metazoa; phylum Arthropoda; class Insecta; order Lepidoptera; family Nymphalidae; genus Melanargia; species Melanargia galathea. The sequence goes on along the minus strand of OV049856.1, from coordinate 29,327,876 downwards.
GGAGTGTTCTTAGCTATGTTTCATGAAAATCGGTCCAAGATGGCCGCCGCCCCAAAATAGCGGATTACATATTTTTAACAACTCCCAATCGTCCTACAAAGGGTTCTTGTGTGTGCGGTACACTGATCAAAGATGGCGGTAATCAATGCGCAAAACAGATTATCACGTGATATGACAGCGAACCAATCACGGACGATGCGCTCGTCGCGCTCCGTTTCGCCCCACTGTCTTGTGTAACACAGTCCTAATAAATAACTTCTGCATTAGATTTAACAGAACAAAAAATCGGTCGCTGAGGAAATTTTTTTTAAAATTCGAATGGAATCGAGTCACTTTTAAAAATCTGATCTGCATTCTGCACTAGAGGAGCCACAAATGTATTGCCGACTTTTTGAAGAATTTGTTTATCCGATCAGGCCTTGAAAAAACAGCTCCTATCATATTTTTTGGGTTTTATGGTTATAAGAGACCTACCCATCTACGTTCAACAATGGACGTCTATATTATAATCATGATGATGACTAATGTATTTCACTTATGTAACAAATTATAACAGTCATTTCGATTAGGTACCTACGCGAGGAAGCAATCAATGTTCACGTAACTAATTATTGTTTGATTCAGTCTTCCGGTCGGCGTCGCCGGCGAAAATTATTGCAACTTGTTATTGAAAGAATTAGTACCTATACTGTCAGCTGTCCGGCGCAGAGTAGCTATCTCACAGACTTCTCTTTAATAAATCAATAGCTAAAAAAGTGGACTGAAATAGAATAAACAATAAAAGAAAGGACGAGCTTGGGCAACTGATATTTCTATGCCGCATTCATGATCATGATTTATTGAAGTCGTACCTACGTAGAAGACAAGTATAAATTAAAAATTTAAAAAACCCCCGACTTTCGCTGATGAGGGAGTTGTGAAAAAATATGTAATCCGCCATTTTGTAGCGGCGGCCATCTTGGACCGATTTTCATCAAACATAGCTAACAACACTCTCGACTAATTGACCTTTCAAACAAAAAAAACCGCATTCAAATCGGTCCAGCCGTTTGAGCGCCACAGGGGAACAGACACACACACACACACACACACACACACACACACACAAACACGTCAAATGTGAAAATGGAATATCAGTCATGGCAAATATTCATTTGAAAAAGTAATAACAGATTTCCCCCATAAATAATTCATAATAGGGTAGGTATAATATATATACCACAGAGATTACCTATGGGATGTTGAGTAGTCTACTAAGTAGGATTTTAGATTAATGAGGCTTAAGAGTGCAAAACTGCTTAGTTGCAATTAGATAATGAATGCAATTTTACGTTTCAATCATCAATATATTATTGAGTTTATCGACAATTAAATGAAATTACTAAAATATTAGAAATCAGCACATAGAACATTAAAAATGGGGTTTATTCGATTATAATTATGATTTATATCGCTAAATTAACACTTACAAATAAATTGAACTATGTATTAGTCTACTTCTCTAATTCCTAATTTTAAGTGAGTAATTTGTATAATATAATTTTTAAATTAATATTACGGCCGTTCAATCTTTAACATTAATACTTAGTTGAACTATCATAATTAATTATTATTAAATCATAACCCTCCTTATTGACAATAATATAGAGACGACAGCAAAATGGCGATAACTGAAGTATAACTAATTTTTGTTGTCAAAGAATGACCCTTTCGGAAACCCAATTTGTACATTATCAACATTGATTATTATTTATCGACGATTAAAAAGCCGATTCACTAGTTAGATCGTTCAATAGCATTCCGGTTAGTGGTCTATTTCACTGCTCTGTGATCCATCTCAGTGCAGATGTGGGGAATGAATGAATGATCAAATGATGGTACTATTGACTCCTGACCTGCGCACGGCATGACTAACTGTTTTAATTAGTTTTTTCCTTTATGGTGTCCGTAATTATATTACTGATAATAATTAAATGATATCGTAACAAGCAGATGATAAAATTAGGATAGTTATCATAATTAATTTTGGTCATAAAGGAAGTAAGATTAAGGTTGAACAAATCCCCAAGATTTGTTACGACAAATATGAAAGGGCTAATTCCAACCCAACTAAATTATAGAAGAGAGAGAAAAAGATTTCCTGATATATTATAATGATGCTATCATAAAAGTATAATAAGAGTGAGATAAATGATAATTATAGTTCGTAACTAAACTGGATTAGCGCAATTTTCTACAGATTGTCAGAATTTCATATATAAAAGACGAAGCTATAGTCAGGTACAAGAAACCTACATTGAAGATTGGTCTCTGGACGATTCTTCTAAGGGGCAGTTTCCACGACAGACGGTTAACGTACCGTTAAAGTTAAACTTGTCCAACAAAAAACAAGCAAAACGGATTGCCTAAGCCAGTGTCCTTACCTCCATGGTTAAGGTTAAAAGCCCTTAAGTGTCAAACTGATAAAAAATTACAGAACTCGGTCTTGTGCAACCAAGTCATTTCGACGGTGTAAAATTTAATGTTCAAGGTAACCTTACTTTGACTGCCTGATGCGCAACTGGTAAATAGTCACGATGGGTAGCAGATCGAATAGTTGAAATTATTGAAATAGTTCATAATAATGAACGATTGAAAACGTCAAATGGCGTAGGTCAAGTGTCACTGATCATAATAATAATTTATCTATTTGCTTCATCACTGTCGAATACTTTAAATAATAACAAGAGCAATGTATCTACGTATGTATCTACAGGATTTGTAATGTGTCAGGTGAGTGTTCAAGTATAACAATTATTACTGTTCTAACAGCTGTTGATAGCCTAGTGGTTAGGACGACCGACTTCTAATCGGAGGTCGTGGGTTCGAGCCCGGGCACGCACCTCTAACTTTTCGGAATTATGTGCGTTTTAAGTATTTAAATATCACTTGCTTTAACGGTGAAGGAAAACATCGTGAGGAAACCTGCATGCCTGAGAGTCCTCCATAACGTTCTCAAAGGTGTGTGAAGTCTGCCAATCCGCTTGGCCAGCGTGGTAGACTATGGCCAAAACCCTTCTCACTCTGAGAGGAGACCCGTGCTCTGTAGTGAGTCGGTAATGGGTTGATCATGACTGTTCTAAAATCTAGATCAAAAAATTATGAGAACGGGTAACTGAGATTAATAACATTATCATTACAGTAGTAAACTAAAAGCGTAAGACCTTAAAATTATTCAGTAGGTAACGTCTAAACTAAATCATTCTGGAAAATTAAAGTACGTGTTTGTAAAGTATAAGTAAAGTAACGAATTCTGAACTGTTTGAATTCTAACAAAATAATATTACACTTGGCACAACAATTTCGAAAGGCAGCAATATATATATAAAACCATTCCCATTATGGTTGTTCGAAATAAATTACGAGATTATCAAAGTGTCGTGTTTCTTTTGTAGTTCATTAAAGGTAATGTTCAATGGGCAATTATACCAACGTAATTGGTATAGACTACGTTGAAGCCACCTTATCTGTATCTTATCCTTATCAATCGTTCGTACAAGCATAATATGTACATGTAGTAATTTTTTTTTTTTAAATATTGAAATCAAATGTTTGTTAGAAATTCTTTTGTAATGAGATCATGTGATAAATACTTCTGAAAAATTAATTTTCGTTCAATTCTTAGATGTTTGACTTATTTCTAATGACTGTAGTGAATCACTATCTTATCTTTATAAGCCAATTTGGAATATTTTTAGACAATCTCTTATCAAACTTCCTTCCGCTTTTGTGACAAATCTCTTAACGATTCATGAAAAAAAGTTTAACCTCTTTTTCTACGTCGTCGTACAATTAAAAATAGCTTTCATATATGTATATGTTTTTAAGTAAATAATGATTAACGAGACGAACATGAATTGCAATTAGAATTATTTTATATTCGACTTCGCCAAAATAGAAGTTAATAGGAATACTTATGGGTACTGTACATTTACATCTTAGATTAACCAATTTTAGTCTTTCTTTACCAATTCCTCTTTTAGCAAGTTTCCATATTAGACTACATCATCGGTTCTTAAAAGTGTGATCGTGAACATGCACTACAACGACTTCAATCGATTCAAACTAAAAAGTTTAAAATAATATTTTATTTATTTCGACTGACGATTTTAAACTACCTAAATCAAATAATATATGATTTTTTGGAGTCGGCGCCAAACCACATTCAATTCGTGTAAGTAAAATCAGAGTGTCCACTTTTGAATGCGAGCGCGGTGATAGTCGCGGAGGGTGAGGACTGAGGCTGTCCGAGACGCGGACGGCACATTTTCGATTTGAAAAGTATGAAAGTCATTTGGCGCCGACGTCCAAAAATTATATATTATTTGAGTTAGGTATAGTTTAATCGTCTATCTAAATAAATAAAATATTATTTTAAACTTTTTAGTGTCTGAATGACTCATTAATTTGTTTTCTTTATATTAATAATAATATTAGTGAATATATTGGCGTTTCAATAATATTACACACATATGTATGTGTTGAATCAATAACACTCTTTTTTCAAGCCGGTTATCAAAAACAAACACTATCCGCAGACAAAAATTGAATTTTTCATCTTGTTTCAGGTACTGAACGTAATAATCCTGGTGCTGTACCGCACTGGCTACAACGGCGAGTTCCTGGGGGTGGGGGGCACGTGGAACCTCAACGAGGAGAAGAACCCGGACGCTGAGATCGTCGCCTCCGGCGTCATCGTCGGCTACCTCATCTACACGCTGGTGCAAATCGTCACCTTCCTTTTCGGTACTACGGATCACAAGAGGTTCGACAATTACGTACTTTTGCTTATGCTTAATATCATTTTTATTTATTTTTCATCACCTCGGAGCAGGCTCTCATTTTTAAAGTTTTAGGTTTAGCCCACCAGAAGCTGCCGCAGTTGGTTGCGGGCTTTTCAATCTCCGACGCAAATACGACGGGATGTTATAAGTTTGATGTCTGTATGTGTGTTGTGGTTGTGTTGTGTGTGTGCGTGCGTGTGTGCATGCGTGCGTGCGTTTAGTCGGGAGTGTTCTTGGCTATGTTTGATGAAAATCGGTTCAAGATAGCCGCCGCCACAAAATGGCGGATTACATATTTTTTCACAACTCCCTCAATATGGGTATCAAAGGGATTGACTAGTAGAATACCACTATGTAAATCCACTACTACTACAAAATGGCCAATGTCGAGGGTTTTTTAAATTTTTTAATTAATACTTGTTATTTATTTTTCATCACCTCGGAGCAGGCTGCCCACCAGAATGTGCCACAGTTGGTTGCGGGTTTTTTAAATTATTATTATTACTTATTCATCTACAAGACATCTCTTGACTGCGATCTCACCCGCTATTTCGATGCGATGAGGGATCTAAGAACTCAACGGGCTAACAGCTTTTAACGGAAGAGCTATAACAGTTTAAGAACTCAACGGGTTAACCTGGAAGAGCTATAACAGTTTTTACTCTGATCGGCATCGCGGTTTTATGCGGCATCTTACCGAAATGCTGAATCGCTTGGTAGCACGGCTTTGCTGGTAGGGCTACCTAGACACGGCTGAAGCCTTTCGCCAGACCAGACCACATACAATTGTATGTAGAGACTTTAAATTCCCAAATCACCCTGCCGGAACCTCCCACTTACAAAACCACCAGGGTGGTCGTCATGTCTTGTTTAAACTTTGGTGTTCTAGATGGTCGTGTTGGCAAGCTGACAAGAATTTTTGAGTGAGAAACAATAGAGAGATTTGAATAATCGATTGTTCTGTTTCAGGGCATTGTCGGAGATTGTGATGAACTTCATCGGAGTGTTCATGTGGATCGCGGTAGGAGCGGTGGCGCTGCACTACTGGGGCGGGTACCAGGGCGAGCACCAGTTCCAGTTCGTGTTTGCCGAGAGACAGGTGAGTATTTTAGTTTAAACTTTAGATGTATGTGTGGATTTAGGCTTCTAGAATCCCGTTGAGATAAAACTATTCCCGCACCATAATCACAAGGTAATAGTTGACAACTATAGACACACCTAGTTGGAATTTCATAGAAACGTTGGTATGAAAAGTTTCAACTTTTCTAAACTACGTGCATATGAAAATTACTTCTCAATTCATGTTACCTTGGTTAGTGAATTATGACAAAATACAGCAATGTTCAAGTGAAGTAGCACTTATCATATTTCTGGTTTAAATTACAGACCTTTCTGAAATTCCTTGAATATTTGTCGACACACTATTAAACCCGTCTTGCGTTTTCGTTTTGCACCAACGAATCCTAGTTGCAACTCAGACTCATTAATCTATTATACATCATCATCACCATGATCAATCTGTTACCGGCCCACTAAAGAGCACTGATCTCCTCTCAGAATGAGAAGGGTTTAAGCCGTAATCCACCACGCTGGCTGAGTGCGGATTGCTAGACTTCACACGCCTTTGAGAATATTATGGAGAACTTTCAGGCAGGCAGGTTTCCTCATGTTTTCCTTCACCGTTAAAGGAAGTGATATTTGATTGCTAGGTACGTGCCGGGGATCGAACTAGGTCCCCCGAAAGGGAGGCCGAAGTCTTAATTAACCATTAGTGACTAGGACTATCATAGTAAACTATCGCCAATTTTTTTTAATTTGGATATTTCCGAAATATTTTCTAAAGGTATCATCAGGACTAGAGTTGAACTTTGCGTTGATAGATCAATCAAACTTACAAAATTACATATTTGTTATTATTTTTCTTGTTACAGGTCGGTTTGGCAGTTGGTGCCTTGTGCGTGATCCAAGGAGCCGTGTACCTTCTCGACACGGCGCTCTCCGTAATACATTACACAAAAGAAATGTAAACTTAGTACATAACTATATATTTATTAATAAAGATATACTAAGGTGTATTGTACTACATGATACAATTCGTTAATATTTACTTCTGCCCGCGCGTTAAGCTCAACAGACGGTTAATTTTTCGGGATTTTTGCTTTCATTTTGGAGGCTTCATCGATGAGTCGTCGAAAATGAACCGTGTAAACACCGACCGTTCATCGTTCACGGGCACTGTGCCATAGCTTTCGTATCGTGCATCGTTCATCGCAAAAATGAACGATGAACGGGGCACCGTCTTAATTTGGGCTTTAGTAAACTTTGACGCGCAGTTTTGAAGTAACCAATTGGTAAATAAATATTAACTTTTAAAGTAAGTCTACGACAATAACAAAAAATATTACTTATAATTATGGTTTTTGTAATATAGGGACGTACGTATCACTTCGAATGTAAATCTCGTTAAATATTTACATTGTCTTTACTGCAAATAATTTAAATGATTGATAAGTATTTTGAAAAATTATACAATATTTTAAGCGTTTTCAATGCAGTAGCTCTCCGATGTCTTTATTTCTACTTTATTTCCCACCTCTTTTTATATTTAGTTAAGCAGTAGTTTTTCTATATTATATTATGTTTGATGAAAATTGTGTTTCATTGGAATTAAATTTAAAATTAATCAATACTTGTAGTACCTATATTGTTTTATTTAACGGCTGTAAATCATATTTTAGAACCTATTTTCAGTTTATGTGAATATACCTATTAGTCATACCTTAGGTCATACCGCATACGAATAACAAGATGACTAAAGTCGTTAGTAAAATTAATAAAATTGCCCGTTTTTACCTAAATTCTGAAGAATATTTTATATAAGTTACATAAATTACATTATATTATGTATATTTTTCTACGGTTTTATATTAACCAGGTAAGTTTGAGAAGTTCCTATCTTCCTATTATACAAACACATTTTTTTATTTTATTTAATTTCACTTAAAGTTTCTCACGTTGCTGTGGTATATAACCGAGCTGTAAGTACTTACATCGGCACAACCCGCCGTCGCGGTCGGAGTAATTTTCAGTTATCCTACAGCATCAGATAAAGAAATGTGCTTTGTAGGTGAATATAACCTTTAGACACTCATATATGTGCGAACTAAATTCGCTTTCTATTTAAAAATGTGGAGTGAGCCTGTTCTATAAGACACCCAATATGAATAACATTGTAACTCATTGTGTCATGGTTTTCAGGAGGGCCATTTCAAGTTTTTTGCAAAGTTTGTTATTTATTTGTAGCTGTTGGTTTAACTTGTTTTATAAAATTTTTGATTATTTAAAGTCAATTTAAAGCGCTCTTTCTAATGATAATTATTTCATTTTAATAAAACCACTGGAAGTGTGATTTTTGCATAGTTACAATGTATAGATTTTAAGCATGTTTAATATGAAAAACATTGTAACGTTAGTTATAATGTTTTTACAATGAGGTTATAAAAAATTTAAAAGTTTTTTTATTTGACTATTATTGTATCTTATACTAGCTGTTGCCCGCGGCTTCGCCCGCGTGAATTTCGGTTTTTCACAACTCTTGAGGGAATCGTGGATTTCTGGTTCCTGTTCCCGCTCCCTTTTCCAATCTTTATACTTACTTTCAAGGTAGTTTGCTATATTGATCTACCTATAGCTGTAGATTTGGGTTTTTCAAAATCCCGTGGGAACTGTGAATTTTTTTAGGATAAAAAGTTTGTTTTAATGTTGTTTTAAGTCAGGGCATTATGTACCTCCATTCAAAATTTCAGCCAAATCTGTTCAGTAGTTGCGACGTTATAGAGTAACAAACATCCAAACATCCAAATATCCGCACTTTCACATTTAGATAATTATTTAATAACTAAATAGATTTACATTATTTACTAGATGATGCCCACGGCTTCGCCCGTGTGTATTTAGGTTTGTAAAAATCTCGTGGGAACTTTGATTTCCCAGAACAAAAAGTAGCCTATCTGTAGTAAGTAGTAACCCGTCCACGAAACGGAAAAATTCCGTGGGATCCTTACGATTTCGGAATGCAATTCCTTACAGCATCAGGGTTGAGGAGTTCGACATGTACCTACTCGAGGTCATTCAACAATAAAGTCTTTAATTGGTATCCCCAATATCAATTTAAATAACCGACAGTGCCTAAATCCCATTAGTTTTGGGGATCAGATCCCCTACAGCATCAGGATTGAGGAGTTGGAATCCAAATTTTTTGTAGGACAGTGTCGCAATGTTTCTCTATCGATTAAAAAAAAAATTACGCAAATCGGTTCAGAAATCTCGGAGATATCAGTGTACATAGGTAGAAAAACACAACTCCTCCTTTTTTGAAAGTCGGTTAAAAAAGTAGCCTATGTTACTCCCTGGTTAATTCTCTACTTGTATGTGAAAGTCCCGTCAAAATCGGTTCAGCCGTTCCAAAGATTAGCCCGTTCAAACAGACAGACAGACAGACAGACAGACAGACAGACAGACAGACAGACAGACAAAAATTTTAAAAACGTGTGATTCGGTTATAGTATCGTTCAAATAACCATATGAGCTTAATATGAGGTAGTTATTTCGATATTACAGACAGACACTTCAATTTTATTTATTAGTATAGATTTAAATGTTGAATGGAAGCAGGCGTTACTTTGCGGAATTCCATGATATACAATGAATATAAAATTATTTTGCTATAATCCGCTAACAGTTAGCGGATTATAGCAAAATAATTTTATATTCATTGTATATTATTTATTTATTTATTTAGTTATTTATTTATTGATTTAGTTATTAATTTAGTATTTATTTAATTGCCTTCGGCCACCAGAGGGCGCAGCTGTCGTATCGAGATTCCGCCTGCGGCCGTCAGAGGTAATTGCAATTGCTTCGAGTTTCCAGCTCCGGCCGCAAGAGTTTTGACTATAAGAGGGCACTGCAATCGCTTCGAGTTTCCGGCTTAGGCTGCTAGAGGGCGCTGCGATCATTTTTAGTTTCCAGTTTTGACCGCACGAGGGTGCTGCAATTACTTCAAGTTTCTGGCCTAGGCCGCCAGAGGGCGCTGCAATCGTTTTATAGTTTCCAATTTGGGCTGCTAGAGGGCGCTGCTATTGCTCCAAGTTTCCGGCTTAGACCGCCAGAGGGCACTGAGATCGTTTTTAGTTTCTAGTTTTGGCCGCCAGAGGGCGCTGCGGTCGTTTTTAGTTTCCAGTTTTGGCTGCTAGAGGGCGCTGCTATTGCTTCAAGTTTCCGGCTTAGGCCGCCAGAGGGCGTTGCGATCGTTTTTTAGTTTCCAGTTTTGGCCGCCAGAGGGCGCTGCGATCATTTTTAGCTTCCAGTTTTGGCCGCTAGAGGGCGCTGCAATCGATGTTTTTTTAGTTTCCAGTTTTGGCTGCTAGGGGGTGCTGCTATTGCTTCAAGTTTCCGGCTTAGGCCACCAGAGGGCGCTGTGATCGTTTTTTAGTTTCCAGTTTTGGCCGGCAAAGGGCGCTATGATCGCTTCAAGTTAGACCGCCAAAGGGCGCTGCAATCGTTTTTAGTTCCCATTAAAACTTTCATCCCCTATTTTACCACCCTTAAAAGCAGATTTTTCAAAATAAAATTTACAGAGTTTTATTATTTAAAACTCATAATCTAAATGCCGATTTTCAGGTCTGTAACTTTAAAAACATAGGACTTTCATACAAACTTTTTACCCCCATTTTACCCCCTTAGGGGAGGATTTTAGGGATATTAAGTAGCCTATAACCTGCCCCAAAAGTTGGACAACCAAATGCAAAAAGAATTTTTCAAATCCGATAGGTACTTCCTGAGATTAGCGCGTTCAAACAAACAAACAAACAAACAAACAAACAAACTCTTCCGCTTTATTATATTAGTATAGATTACAATCGATATGAATTAAACTTATAAAAGGATTTTTTGATAAACATTAATTTAGCAATAATTACAAGACATATGAAGATACATTTTGATGAAAAGGCAAGAAAAATGACGTACTTTAATATAAACTTTCATCCCCTATTTAACTCCCTTAGGGGTGGAATTTCCAATAATCCTTTCATAGTGTGTGCTTACATCATAAGAAGAACCTACTGTGAAAATTTCAAGTTTCTAACTTCAGTGGTTTAGGCTGTGTGTTGATAGATCAGTGAGTCAGTCAGTCGGGACAAGCCTTTTTATAAGTATTGTAGATGATAATATTTAAAAATTGTTAAAATTGTCAAAAGTTTAAAAGAAAAACATTGTAATTTAAAATTACACTATGATCAAAAAATAAATTGCCCAAAATTTTAAGTGAATAATATTGTATGTCAATTTGCAATGATTTTCATACAAAGATTTGACAACTTATGTGAAGTTTTGTGTGGTGTAACTTTATTCACTGTTATACTTCAATTGAAACCCTGAAAATTTTCAATTACAATGAAGTTATTCCATGTAATAAAAGACTTTCTAATGAAAATAGAAAGTTGGTTGAAACACAGAAAGAAAGATCTTTTTTTTCTGAATCCATACAATATAAAGTTGGATAAAATTGTAACTTGAGTTACAATGTTATTCATATTGGGTGTCGAAGTATTCTGTGGCACATAACAAAAGTTTAAATCTGGGGCAGTTCTCAGTGAAAATTGATCATATAAGGTAGTTCTATAACATAGGGTCGACTTTATATACCGTTATTGCATTTTAGCGAAGGCCAAATAAGAAATTATAGTGTACTAGCGGACCCGGCAGACGTCGTCCTGCCCGCTATTAGTGCCACCTACCCGGTCCAATTTTTCTACTTACAAACCTTCCTCTTGAATAACTCTATCTATTAAAAAAAACCGCGTCAAAATCCGTTGCGTAGTTTTAAAGATTTAAGCATACATAGGGACATAGGGACAGAGAAAGCGACTTTGTTTTAAACTATGTAGTGATGTAACTGTAACCGTGGGAAAACCTGCATATTTCAGGAAAAAATAGTCGGCACCTACTGCCGAATGTTGGTAACATTCAAGCATAATTAATTGTGACTGTGAGAAAAACTTTTCGTCCAACTGTGGGATGTTAACTGGCTGTTAATATTCCTTACCTAGGTACTACTTTTTCCATAGGTATAAGAGTTCAGTGTAAATGACTCCAAGATTACCAAATCCGGCGCTAAGATGGGAACAAAACGACAAATTCGGGGTCAATGCAAGTGTCAAATTAGTTGGATCAAGAGTCAAATGGTAGGTAGGTACATCCTCCAAGGAGTCACTTCTTAGTCACTCGGGTGCTAGCTTCAGAATAGCTTGATTGTTTTAGTGGCCAACGTGATACGAAACGCATCTGTTTATTTTTATTAAGTTTTAAACGTGATTTCTACGGTGAAGATACATAAAAAGTAAGGCTGTTCTATATAACTAAATGGTCGTTAGGTACCAATTCTCAATCGGATGTTTAAAGTGGAAATAGTACTGTAGTCAATAATAATTTATTAGTAATTATTATTAGCGTTTAGTATATTTTCAGTTTTAGTATAGAGCTTTTTTGTAAGACGCTTCTGATTGATTTTTATTTTTTTATAGATAATAATAGAAATTCTGAGTAACAGAAAATTACTCATACATAATTTTTAATACTAGATTTCAATAAAAATGTCTTTCACAACATGTTGTTCGTTTAAAACTTTTAAACTGTTATTTTATATTTATTAAATTGGTGCTAAAATTATATTCTAATTAGTTTAGGATAATGGTAGAGCACTTTTTGTCAGAAAAAACCTAAATTCCGAATTTAGTTCCGCAGACTGAGTTCTAATTTCAATTAACTGCACCTATTCTGGTGTGATCGCTTGCGATGCTCTAATAGTTATGTAGCCAGACCCAGTCGCGAGCAACCGCTATAGTAGGTCTTTTCAATTCGCCGAGGGTAACTACCAAAGTATGTAATCCTTAAATAATTGTCATTGAATTGTGTTTATACAATTTTCCACTCGTCCGTAGGTCGACAAATTCAAGTCAAGGATCCGATTGTCTTCGTTTTCAATTGAATAATTAACTCGACAGTTAACTAAATAGTTAATCGAAATAAACACCAAAACTGGAGAGCCTCTACTCTAGTTTTGTGTCGATATCACCCGAGTTGAAGGACTTTTTGCGCGAGGTCGACGTTTGTGTGGACAAAATTGCGCCGCTAACGGAAAACGTAAGTTTTTTTTTATGTTTGCATATTTTACTATTTCATAATTTCTGATAATAAGAAAGCTGTGAGTCACTCAGCGGGAGATAGACAGAGTTATGCTCTAAGTTTCTCTACGCGATCAATTTAGAATTGAAGAGATTTGAGGAGAGAGAAAAAACCGGCCAAGTGAGAGTCGGACTCACGCACGAATGGTTCCGTACCATTATCTATAAAAACGGCAAAAAAATCATGTCTGTTTCAATCAAAAATATTTAAGGGAGGTATGGGAGCCTCCCTTAAATATTTGTTTTATTTTAGTTTAATTATTTATTATTAAATTGAATATATACAATAACTAAATATTCTGTGAATATTTCAAGCGTCTATCGTTATCAATATCGAGCAAAAAAATCACGTTTATTGTATGGGAGCCCCTTAATCTTAAATATTTATTTTATTCTGTTTTTTATTATTTGTTGTTAAAGCGGCAATAGAAATACATCATTTGTGAAAATTTCAACTGTCTAACTATCACGGTGCATGAGATACAGTCTGGTGACAGACGGACAGACAGACAGTTACTGATATAGATCAACAGTCACGTAGTTCGAAGAACCGTCGATAGATGTTCTGATACTAAGGCGTCAAACATGTCCTCCACTGTCGTCCAGACTTCCAGAGGTCTTTTACCTGACGCCAACCAAACTTAATGCATCTACGAAAAAATTTATGAAATTTTATTTATACAGCACTCTTTGGCCACGTAATTACAGGAAAACTAGGTACAAATTAGAGAACTATGCGAGTAACTAAAAACTTAACCAAATAGTTTGTCGTACCCGAACAGAGCCAACGTTCTAGTTTTGTGACAATATCGTCGGACCTTCAACTGAGGGACTTTTTGTGGGACATCGACGTCACTGCTGACAAAATTGCGCCGCTTAAGGAAAACGTAAGAAAATTACTTTACTAATGTGTTTATATTCTAACGTTTTGAAAAGTATCAAGACTTATCAAATGTCTACACAATTAAATTAAATAATTCTTCTTCGTCTTCTAGTGTAGACGTACCATAATTGTCACACATTAGATTAGATAGCTAAGACGAGACGCACGCGGTGCATTTTGTTATACTTACATTCGAAATTCGAATTCGGCACATAAATTCCTATGACACTGACCACAACGTGCCACAACGTTGTTCGATTTCAAATATCGAACCACTTTAATGTCAATGGAAAACGCATATAAATATTGCCCTGTTTTAGGCTCATCATCTTCGTTCATATCTAAAGCCAACCCAAGCCAAAACTGCGAAATAAAAATCGCTAGTACTGAATGCACGACGTTAAAACAAGAACTTTTAGGTCTTTTTTTATTTTATAAGAATAGCGGGCAACTGAGCAAGCGGGTCACCTGATGTTAAGTGATTACCGCCGCCCATGAACATTAGCAGCACCTGAGGAACCACTAATGCGTTGCCGGCTTTTGAGGAAGGGGACTGGCTCTTCAGCTCGCTGCCGGAACACACGGATGCTTTGCGGCAGGTTACGGCTGAAGTGTGGTCGCTAACCAGGCGGATTCGGGGTAGGATCCTACCACAAAGCTGTAATACCATCCAGATTACGTTGTGTGGTATGAGACACAACAACCCGTAAAGGGGACTGAGAGCGTCAGGGCCTCGTTAGCATAATATTGGCAGGGTGCACCGCACGCAGGTGAGGTTGACTTTGGCCACAGCCCACATAGGTGGATTTTGGGCCACTTACACCCCAAAAATCAATCAATGTGTCAATTTTACTCTGACGTTGTAATGTTTCGATACTCGATATCCATTTTTCAAGGTTAATGAGCAAACTCGTAGATACTGAAGAAAGCACGCGCTTTAAGTGCGTCTGAAAAATGCCGCGTACTTGCGGTCTGCGGCTATAAGTACTAATGTAAAACCATCTTAAAGGACGCTTTATTCAGGCCAATGCAGAATGTGTCGTGGATTAAACGCTTCGGTACGTCTCTTCAGAGATGCATTGTACTTACATTGTTTTTATCGGGTTTTAAATAAAAATATATCTTCAACATGATAGTTCTATAATGTACCTTATTTTCAACGAATATTAAGATTTAAAATTACTCTTGTTCTCATTTGAACTTAGTATTATGTATTGTAGTGACTTCAATTCGATGCAATGCTAATAAGTAGGGCATAAAGAGTATACTCCCGGTCTGTTCGTCTAGATTTCATGTAAAAAGAAAGATCACTAAGTATGTATTAATATTATCATGATCATTGTTATTCCGTGAAAATAACGCCTCTGAAAATCTATTTCTATCTATTTTTAACCCCCGACGCAAAAACGACGGGGTGTTATAAGTTTGACGTGTCTGTGTGTGTGTGTGTGTCTGTCTGCTCCCCTGTGGCGCTCAAACGGGTGGACCGATTTGAATGCGGTTTTTTTTTGTTTGAAAGGTGAATTAGTCGAGAGTGTTGTTAGCTATGTTTGATGAAAATCGGTCCAAGATGGCCGCTGCTACGAATAGCACCGATCTAGACACACGGTGGTGTGTCAAGCCATATGCCTATCGATTCGTCTAAGCCGTGCGATGATTATATCGATGGGTTAAGTATAGGTTCTGTTTTTAGTTCATATTTACATATTTGTATAGATTTTCCTTTTAGTGGAAATCTGACAACTCCAGTAGGTTAATTATACCTTCATTAGCTGGTGGCACGCCTCGCATGCCCACTTTACATGCTAACGAGTCCCTTGTCATCGCGACGCGTGCGCGTGCGTCTATTTGGAGCGACGGTGCCGTTAGCCGGAACACTGGCTCGCTTTGACTATGATAATAATATTACCTACAGTAGGTAATGATAGATTTTGCGTATTGTGGTTTGTACGATTTTATTAGGAGCTAGGCAGCGCAGGCCCGAGCAAACTCGGCACCATAGATAAAATGATGCTCGGCACCATAGAATAATGAATAAGAGATTATAATTATTTATGCTCTTATTCATTTATCTATCTATGCGGCACCCTAGGCCCAACTGGAATGGCGCCTCTTGAGACAAAAAATTTGCAACAAAATTAAACTTTATGTAATATTGAACAGAAGATAAGAGAAGAATACCCAGAATTCAGTCAATACGATTGTAGCAATGTGATAGTTGGGTACAACTTTCTTGCCAAGGTTACCTACTTAGGTACAGATTGACAATAATAAAAAGTACCCATGCATTATGTAGCCAATCAATTGCCTACATAAATGTAAGTTCAGGAAAATCTAAAGAATTTATAGTCATATTTTTTAACCAAAAAGGCAAAAACCTATTTCTGACGTTTCAAAATTGCTGTGGAGTACCTACCTACCTACAACTGTATCGCCTTTAAACATTTGCAACGGGTAGATTCGCTTTTAAACAATTAAAATAAATAAGTTTTCCAATCCACTCAGACAAATACCTATGTTACACAATATTGTTAGGTTTTTATGACACGTATAAAACAAGATTTAAGTACGCGGGCGTAACTTGTAGGCAATAGGCATGATAACACTTTATTTCTGTCGTAAACGTACCTACCTTGTTTGTAACTTAGTAGCTCATGATTTAGTTACTCGCTTTTAAACTACTTTAAGGAGAGATAAAAACGGGACAGTCTGTATGTAGGTATATAGGTCAGCCCACGACCTTGGAGGCTTGGATACGCACCCCAACAACACGATATTTCAACCCCCAACCACCGTAGAACGTTGGCGCCAAAACATGGCGTCACCGTGGCGCACCATTGACGGTCGCGTCGGAGACATGACGGATCAATAGGAAAGATATAAAGAAAGTAAAGCTGGAGACATACTCGTAACAAGCGACAACGACACCACGTCGTGGCGTCCCGACGTGTTTGTGTGTGTCCCGAATGTTTTTACCCGACTGCGCGATGCAAAGGAGTGATAATGTGATTATCAGTCTATGTATGTTTGTTCCTTTGTGGCATTCTAGAGATTTTGATAAGTGGACACGTAGTTAGTTTCGCCATGCCAGCAAGAGTGTCAACGAGAACATAAAAATTTGAAAAATTCAAAATGGAGGATTTTGGACGCCATAATGTGGGGTTGCTAAGATACTATAAATCGTATCACGTCGCTGTAAATGAAAGAACACGCACAACTTGGAGATACCGAAGAGACTGCTCTTAAGTTTAGAATTAGACAGTTCATGAATTTAATCTCTTTATGAAATGAAAGTAAAAGTTCTTACAAGTAGATTCCATTCTAATCCATTTTTGAACGGCTCAATACATAAAAAAAATTTATTTAAGAAAGTAATTTCCTCAGGAAATTGCTAGTCCCCAGGTGTAACCACTTTATTGCATAAAATTACATTTGAAAAGATGTTGTCTCTCATCACTTATTTGGAAAAACGAACAGACCAAGGAGGATAACTGTAGTTTCATAATTAGACATACTTTGACGAATATTCACCTAATTAAAAACAAACAGACCAACGAAGATTAGTTACGGTAATGAAGTTTCGACAACAGTAGTAATTGATCAATTTAATCATTGTGATTGTGAAAGATTTTGATGATAGATACTTTGTCAAAATTATTTTTAAACAATCAATAAATAATTAAATTAAATCACTGCATAAATTGAAATATTAAAGTTAGCATAAACTTTTCAGTTTAGTTTGAGATAGACTTTATGATTAGGTCTACAGAATATATAGTGTGACTAATTCTGTAAATTAAAAAAAAGCTGTTATCCTAGTGGTTAGGACGACCGACTTCTAATCGGAGGTCGTGGGTTCGATCCCGGGGCACGCACCTCTAACTTTTCGGAGTTATGTGCGTTTTAAGTATTTAAATATCACTTGCTTTAACGGTGAAGGAAAACATCGTGAGGAAACCTGCATGCCTGAGAGTTCTCCATAACGTTCTCAAAGGTGTGTGAAGTCTGCCAATCCGCTTGGCCAGCGTGGTAGACTATGGCCAAAACCCTTCTCACTCTGAGAGGAGACCCCTGCTCTGTAGTGAGCCGGTAATGGGTTGATCATAATAATAATAATAAAATTCTGTTGAACACAGGTTGACCTTTATAATTTACGGTCGACGAACTAAAAAAATAATAAATTAAAACCCAACATGGCAACACTGTTAAAACGTCAGGGGGTAATGCAGCCGATTTGTTAGGAAGTGGGAACAATGGGCCATACCGATTACCGACGACGCGGGGCGATTCGATGGCAATAACACGCGTGTTTGTATTCACGTTGAACGTGCGCACTGTTTATATCGTTACATTTAGTATCAACACGTTTTATTGCGAATTTAATTTTACAATGTAAGTTCATAATGCTTAGTTGAAACTTGGTTTTGATCGTTTTTTTTTACCCACGAAGCGCGCGACGGTACGAGAAAGAATGTGCGTTTAGCGTAAAAGATTGTGCGTGTGTTTTGCAGTTAGCATTTTCCTCAAAAACTACACTGGGCCGATTTAAATGAGGTTGTTTGCAATAAATACGCATTAATTCTTATTTAAATGTTATAACATAACCATTTTGAAATTTCATACTTATTTAATTACATTTTTCCTGACCCTGTTATTATTTTTTTAAATTGTTATATTTAAACAAAAATACTTTTCGTACTTTTAGCGAAATAGAATTAGTTTCTTTTTGCGCCTAAACAAAATAAATGAATGAATAATTTAATTTATGAATTGAATAGATTCTTTTTACCTGAACTGAACTAATGCTACTGTGCTACATATTAGTGTATGACGAATTTTATAATAATTAATTATTATTTAAGAGCTCAGTCATTATTACGAGTATTATTAATATTCAATGGCCTTATCATTACCATGAATAATTCTATAATTCCTGTTACATCTGAAAACAAGACCAAGATCATTACTCATGAACCTAGATGACACATTCCCCGTGGTGGTCTCACCTACATTATTTTCCATTAGAGCACTTTTTACTTATTACAAAATCCGGATGTGCTCATTACCTGACATGTTATAAAAATAACTAAGGTGGTATTTTAAGAAGTTCTTAAATATTTAAATAAATAAGGATGTATTTTCAAGTAGAAAATCTGTGAATACAATTAGTAGGTATAAATTAAAAATTTAAAAACCCCCGACATTCGCCATTTTGTAGCAGCGGCCATTTTGGATTTGCAATAGTGCTATTCTACTAGTCAAGCCCTTTTATTTGATACCCATATTAAGGTAGTTGTAAAAATTATGTAATCCGCCATTTTGTAGCAGCGGCCATTTTCATCAAACATAGCTAACAATACTCTCGACTAATTCACCTTTCAAACAAAAAAACCGCATTCAAATCGGTCCACCCGTTTCAGCGCCACAGGGTAACAGACAGACAGACAGACAGACAGACAGACAGACAGACAGACAGACAGACAGACAGACAGACAGACAGACAGACAGACAGACAGACAGACAGACAGACAGACAGACAGACAGACAGACAGACAGACAGACAGACAGACAGACAGACAGACAGACAGACAGACAGACAGACAGACAGACAGACAGACAGACAGACAGACAGACAGACAGACAGACAGACAGACAGACAGACAGACAGACAGACAGACAGACAGACAGACAGACAGACAGACAGACAGACAGACAGACAGACAGACAGACAGACAGACAGACAGACAGACAGACAGACAGACAGACAGACAGACAGACAGACAGACAGACAGACAGACAGACAGACAGACAGACAGACAGACAGACAGACAGACAGACAGACGGACAGACAGACGGACGGACAGACAGACGGACAGACAGACGGACATACAGACGGACAGACAGACGGACACACACGCACGCACGCACGCACGCACGCACGCACGCACGCACGCACGCACGCACGCACGCACGCACGCACGCACGCACGCACGCACGCACGCACGCACGCACGCACGCACGCACGCACGCACGCACGCACGCACGCACGCACGCACGCACGCACGCACGCACGCACGCACGCACGCACGCACGCACGCACGCACGCACACAGACACGTCAAACTTATAACACCCCGTGGGGGTTAAAAATACGGTCTGTAAAGAAGGGGAGAACTTTTAAATTGATATAGAAAATATTTAAAATATTTGGAACACAAAAAGTTAACCGGCTTTGATATCCACTAGAATATCCAAAGTAATTTCGCAAAAAAAAAATTCAACAAGAATGATGAAGGCATATTAATATTATTTTAATATTTGTATGTCATGTTTCTAGTTCGTTTATACTTACACTAGCTGATGCTCGCGACTTCACCCGCGTGGATTCTTATAAATCTCACTTGGGGATGGAATTTCCGAAATTCCTGAAACACGTAATTCTTTATTTTTAACCGACAGTACAAATACCGATTTTCGTTGATATAACTTTAAAAATGACGGACTTTCATACAAACTTTCATCCCCCATTTAACCCACTTGGGGGTATTTTTTCCAAAGTTTTTTAATCTGGTAACTCTTTATTTTTAACCGAAAACCTAAATACCAATTTTCATGGATATAACTTGAAAAATGACAGACTTTCATACAAACTTTCATCCCCTATTTAACCCGCTTAGGGGTGGAATTCGCAATAATCCTTTCTTAGTGTGCGCCTACGTTATAAAAGGAAGCTATTGTGAAAATTTCAAGTTTCTAGCTTCAGTGGTGTTGGCTGTGCGTTGATTGTCAGTCAGTCAGGACAAGCTACTTTGTATTATTATATAGATATAGATAAATTCTATAAGTTCATAAGAATATCCCAATGTCGAATAAATGATATGTCCCAGAACAATGATATGTCATTACCATACAAGGACTTTTTCTTTCCGCATAAATAATAATTGGGGACAAACTGAAAACATGACGTCCTTCGCAGAACTAGATACGGGAAATAACGCACACTGCAATTCATAACAACTGATTTATTATGTGGTAACTAAACTTGTGACACGTACATATGTATTAACCTAGTTTGAATAAGTACATAATAAAATTAACATCTTAAACCGAGCTTTATTTATTAAACATACGGTTGATCTATACATATCTTCTATATCTAATTCTATCTCAATCGTAGACTTGCCGTAACTGTAGGGCTATTCTGTAAAATACCATCTCGATATCGAAGCTCACTCAAGTGAGATAACTCGCTTCGAAAGCAAACTCGCTTCACCTTGGTTTGATATTCTGTAAACATCTGTAGGGCTATTCTCTAAAATACCATCTCGATATCGAAGCTCATTCAAGTGAGATAACTCGCTTCGAAAGCAAACTCACTTCACCTTGGTTGGATATTCTGTAAACATCTGCTACGCACTTGCGAAGTGAAGTGAGTTTGAGTGAGAAGACCTGTACTATCGAGTTTTACAGAGTACAAATTAGCAAACTCATCTCGAATTCACTCTCTATAATTCGAAAATGGCTTTACAGAATAGCCCTGCTGCTACGCACTTGCGAAGTGAAGTGAGTTTGAGTGAGAAGACCTGTAGGGCTATTCTCTAAAATACCATCTCGATATCGAAGCTCACTCAAGTGAGATAACTCGCTTCGAAAGCAAACTCACTTTACCTTGGTTGGATATTCTGTAAACATCTGCTGCGCACTTGCGAAGTGAAGTGAGTTTGAGTGAGAAGACCTGTACTATCGAGTTTTACAGAGTACAAATTAGCAAACTCATCTCGAATTCACTCTCTATAATTCGAAAATGGCTTTACAGAATAGCCCTGCTGTACTATCGAATTTTACAGAGTACAAATTAGGAAACTCATCTCGAATTCACTCTCTATAATTCGAAAATGGCTTTACAGAATAGCCCTGCAGTACATTAAAGATTTTTGCAAAATAATAACTGGGAGATGTTATGGATAAGAAATAGAACGTAAAAAAGCTATTTTTGAAATTTTTGTCTGTTTGTCTGTTTATCTGTTTGTCTGTATGTTTGTGCGCGCATCACGTAAAAACTACTGAATGGATTGAAATGAATCTTGGCAGGATTTAAGTTCATACTACGGAGTAACATATAGAATACTTTTTATCCTGAAATTCAGCACGGTTCCCTTGGGAGAGGGGATGAAAGTCAAAATGTGTACTTAGCTGTAATTCATTAACGCGTGGTCCGATTTCATTAATTCTTTTTTTGTTGTAAAGGAAATACTTTAAAGATTACTGGCTAATCTCTCAAAGGCTGAATCGATTTCGATGGGACTTTCACTGGCGGGTGTTTACATTTTGATCTACGTAAACATCCGCCAGTGAACTTTTAACAGATTTCAGTAAGGTATGAGCTCAAAGGAGCTTAGGAAAGACAAAATGATTCCCACGGGATGTTTAAAAACCTATATCCACGCGAATGAAGTCGCGGGTTTCCGCTTGTAATAAAATACGATTACACGCTCGCCCCGGCGCGCCAAAGCGCGGTTCAATGTCAAAGTAGTAGCGCCTCGGCGCCATTGCTTTTTTGCAGTAGTTTGCTTTTACGATAGTCAACACGACTTTATCCATTGCTTTATCCAAGAAGATTCAGAGTTCAGACTATGTCACGTATAGAGTCAATTTTGTCGTAAGGTAAATCTTGTCTTAGAATTAAAACTACCGTAGAGTCAACTCTATCGTTATGTAAGTCATGTTTATTAAAACTCTGGGATCTCGTTACCTCTAATTTTGTTTGTTTTTATAAAGAAAGTATGTAACTACCAACGTTGGTAATATTTTAAAATAAATAAATATTATTAAACATTTACATGTTTTCAAAGATTTTAGCAATACCAAAACTTCACTGAAACGTATAATTTTCCTTTCAATCACTTTGTCTCTCACCTACTTCTTTCGTTACATTTTTGATACGTACTATAGCAAAATAATTGTTATGGCATCCATAAAATTGTCAATTGTCATTACCATAATCGTGATTGACGGTCGCAGTTAATGCGATACCGATCGCGCATGCGCGTGCGCATAATAATATGCTTATTATTTACTAGCTGATACCTGCAACTTCGTTCACGTGTAGTTTTTGTTTTAAAAGACCTGTTTAAAAAGCACTTGTAAAAGTTTATCCGAATAAAAAAACTTTTCTATTCTATTCTATTTTTTTTACGAAGGAATCCTATAGATATATTTCCGTGTTCAAACACAGCTTAGATAACATCTTGTTTATTTCTCTACCTTGTGAAAATCCGTTTAAAATTGCTTCACTCGTTTTGAAGACAAAGCTTTTTGAAATAGGACATTTGGTCTTATTTGGAATCATTGGAATAAAATAATTTGGTTCAGTCATCATACTTTTTAAGTTTTATAAGACGCAGGTATATCAAAATCACAATCAGACACTTCGATTTCATTTATTTTTATAGATTATTATACGAGTAGGAGCTATGCCTATGTGTGAAGCTATGCGCGCGTCGCTTGTAGACCGGAAAACGATAGAAAGTGGCTTTTCGAACGGAATAGCAACATTATATGAAAGATACGCTGGCGGCAAATCTCGGGAGTGCTTAAGTGGAAAAATTAGAACGCTTCCACTGGCCGATTAGAGCATTCAGAGAAGACTTTTGTTTCCACAAACAAACTTGTCACTGAATTAGTCGTTAACGATCAAAGTGTATAGGTAGGTAGTTCAATTTCTCTCCTTGCATAGTTTAATTTCAATTCATTCATTCATTCTCAGTTTGTTGCAATCTTTTAATGTATGTTCCCCGATTACTCAAAGACGCATGCATCGCTTTTGGGAAATTATTCTTTTGTTTGAAAGGGTATACTTCCTAGGTGATCCCATGCTCATCAGGTCAGGGTTTGATAATAGGATCCTGGAGAAATTGAGGGAACTCTCCAAATTTTATGGTATATTAAAGTCAATTTAATTTTTCGTAAAATATAGCTTGTTAAGATTATTATCTTACTAATAATACCTACTGTATTACAATATTGTCAATAACTAAACGGTTAACCATCTAAGTAAATAGTGATTACCCTCATTATTGAGTAGGTATTGACTGTTCCGTAGTAGATACGTGAAGTAGGCACGTGAAAGGTTTTAGAAAAATACTTATCGTTTTAACCCACATTTAACATAATGGACTATAAATTAGGTCCATGGATATTTGGCACGGATATCTGGTAGGTATCTAGTATGAAATTATTTGCTCTGTGGTATTCGTACCACGGGGACCCGCATACCAATAAGAGATTAGTATGTAATTGTATAGGCTTTTGGTTCATTAGATTGTTTGCACATTTTTGCCTATATCTATACTAATATAATAAAGCGGAAGAGTTTGTTTGTTTGAACGCGCTAATCTCAGGAACTACTGAACCGATTTCAAAAATTCTTTCACCATTGGATATGTACGTGATCCTTGAGTGCTATAGGCTTTAAATGTACCACGGGCGAAGCCTGGGCGGACCGCTAGTCATTATAATAAAATTAGTAATCAATAAAATAAATGAAATTAAAGTAATTTTCAAATAACTTCCTTTTATTATGTTAAGTTAACATTAAGAAAAGGATGACAATCATAATAATTAAGTTTAGTCTGTCTGGTCAAATTAATTTAAACTACTTAACATAAAGTACCTATTGAATATTTAATACCGGAGTAACGACTACGCACAGTAGGTACCAAGTAGTAAGTAGATATCAAAGATGTTATAAAATAATTCCGATACAAGAATAGAATTCAAATGAAACCTTTCGCAATGTATAGCAGTATTCTATGTGTGATGGCCCTTTAGTGGAGATAAATGTCGATATAAACCATGCTGGGGTGTTTTAAGAGCAGCCATTGAGAATCGTTATTAGATTAGAATAGAATTTCAATTATATGAACTCTGGTTTTTATTATGCTCTACGTATTATTTTGGTTCTAATATACAGACGTTACGAGTTCCTACGGCTCCAATACGCATTGGCCTGATGAGTGACCACCACTGTGTACCAATGTGTAGGTATTGTGTACCTACCAATGCGTTAAAAAAGTGATTAAAAGAGTTCTAATATTTAATGTCCTCCCGATCGAATTTTGGCCACGGCAGCTAATCTCAACGGAGGCGGAGGCTAGGCAACTGCGCAGGAGATATTATAGTGCGCAAACACGGGTGAACTCTCTATTCCTTCACTCTCATAGTCCGATCATATTAAAAAGAAAAACATCATGAAACGAAGAAGCAAGTTACATATATTTTGTGCGTAGATACTACGTAGCCTATGTACCTAGTTACTTATTTACTTTACTTTCATGTTGTTAATGAAAGCCATTTACTATTTACAATTTCAGCGGCTCTACGCTTCAGTAGTTCATTTTTGTTGAGGCTACGTTTTCCTCCATACAAAAATCATGTTTTGTAAAATATAAATATAACGTGGTCTAAGCGAGACGTAATTCATATTCCTATAATGTTAACTGTTAGAAAACACTTTCTGACTTTGGATAATCTAGTTGGTGGACATTTTCTAAATATATACAACTGTATGTTACGTAGAACAAGATGAAAATTATCTGAGGCTTTAGTGTAAAACTTAATTTTCATACCATTTGGACAGATAATCTGACTCTTTATATTATGTACCTACATGTAAAAAGCGTAAAAATAACACAATATACTACCAGATACTTCTTTTAGGTGTATATAGCTAAGGAAAGTTTATACTGAGAGTTTATTAGACAATTTCCAAAATATTAGACCAGAATGACATTAAATATAACACACTAGCGGTCCGCCCCGGCTTCGCCCGTGGTACATAATATATAGCCTCAGGGATCACGTACATATCCAACGGTGAAAGAATTTTTGAAATCGGTCCAGTAGTTCCTGAGATTAGCGCGTTCAAACAAACAAACTCTTCCGCTTTATTATATTAGTGTAGATTTCCAAAATATTAGACCACCATGACATTAAATTTTATAACCCATGTCCAGCCGTCTCTGTCTTCATTTCCCTGAAATTTTCAGTATTTCGCGCAGTCCATCCTATTGTTGAGTTGTACAGTCATACCAAATAATGCGTAAAGGTATAGTAGCGGGCAGCACAGCCAGAACATCAGTCGATTCGCGACGAACGTGCAAAGTACTCGTTTCCTACTCTACTCTCTACCGAGTACTTTGAGGTCGGAGCGCGGCAAAAGCAGTTCGAATTACAAATTCGAAAAAAAAATCGCAGTGTCTTTTTTAAAAAGCGATTGGGACAGTGACTGTGTTTTCTTGAGCCATATTTTCGGTCAGTGGGATAGACGTGTGGACTCTTTGGTAAGAAGCTATAATATATTATTTATTTAAAATTATTTTCATAATTAATTATTGTGATTTTTTTTTATATTTGTAAATAGGTTAAACACCTATTCAAAAATTCTTTGGATATTTCCCCACAGTTAATTGCTAGAAGGAATGGGTTAGTTCATTTTTTATTCAAAGTATCAGCTTGGCTGATTATCGCGCAAATGCAGCATGCATTCTCGGCGTCATTCCCGCGAGTACCTGACTTGTACAGTAATTATTTATTTTACGTTAGCTGTAAGTTAAACTATTAAAATATTTACATGTTTACTAAGTTAAATAGAAAGCTATAATATTATTTAAAGATATCAGAGATATTCTAATGTTACCTAATTGAGTTTTTTTTATCTAATTCCATATTAGCATAATTGTATAGACCTATAAAATATATTGGTTGAA
Organism: Melanargia galathea; assembly: GCA_920104075.1. NCBI lineage: Eukaryota > Metazoa > Arthropoda > Insecta > Lepidoptera > Nymphalidae > Melanargia > Melanargia galathea. The sequence continues at coordinate 29,301,158 of OV049856.1, read as the reverse complement.
CAAGTGTAAATTAAAAATTTAAAAAACCCCCGACATTCGTTATTTTCTGGCGGCGGCCATCTTGGATTTACAATAGTGCTATTTTACTAGTCAAGCCCTTTCATTTGACACCCACATTAAGTGAATTGTGAAAAAATATGTAATCCGCCATTTTGTAGCGGCGGCCATCTTAGACCGATTTTCATCAAACATAGCTAACAACACTCTCAACTAATTCACCTTTCAAACAAAAAAAAAACCGCATTCAAATCGGTCCACCCGTTTGAGCGCCACAGGGGAACAGACAGGCACGCACACACACACACAGACACGTCAAACTTATAACACCCCGTCGTTTTTGCGTCGGGGGTTAAAAATGGGTGTATACGGATACCTACTACGTGTATATTTCTACAGTTTGTCCGCGATATAGTCTTATGCTCAACGATTTGCATTATATGCATATTGACTATGAAAATATACATAATATTCTAATAGTCCTGATATTTTTTTTAATGAAATTAACACACTTGTTAGTTCTCTATACATTTAAAAGTAGAGTTAATTTTATTCAAAAAGTTATTCACAGAGCGTTAAGGACGAATTAGTCAGGGTCACGCACAATAGACTCATTTTCCATCTCGGGTTCGGTAGTGGGTTTTTCTATAAGATTCAGAGGTCTATGGTCCGTTTCAATAGAGTTGAGCTAAAATGTAAACTAACACACCTTTTTGCTAAAAAACTACAGAATGGATTGAAATGAGACTTGGCACGATTTAAGTTTATACTACAAACTTAAATCGTGCCAAGTTTCATTATCATACATTCCATCCATACATTCAGTCTAGAATGGCTGTGATAGCCTAGTGGTTAGGACGACCGACTTCTAATCGGAGGTCGTGGGTTCGATCCCGGGGCACGCACCTCTAACTTTTCGGAGTTATGTGCGTTTTAAGTATTTAAATATCACTTGCTTTAACGGTGAAGGAAAACATCGTGAGGAAACCTGCATGCCTGAGAGTTCTCCATAACGTTCTCAAAGGTGTGTGAAATCTGCCAATCCGCTTGGCCAGCGTGGTAGACTATGGCCAAAACCCTTCTCACTCTGAGAGGGGAGACCCGTGCTCTGTAGTGAGCCGGTAATGGGTTGATCATGATTCAGTCTAGCTACTACCACTTACCTACCTCCCTAAAAAGAAATAAAGTTTTTCCATTAGATTTAGATTCCATTAAAAAAAAACTAAAAAGATTCTAAAACGAATTTTTACGGGAATCGACACTAATTTGTTATTGATAAAAACGATCTCAAGGTCGTACCCGTTGTGAAGGTCCTATTCTATCTAGATCAAGAAAAATATTTGCATAAGAAGTTGAATAAGTAAATAATGCGATTGGGGATACCTTTACATAACTCATCTAACTAGAAATCTTTGTTTCGCGTACTTAAATCAAACTCCGGATTAAAGTGATCGCAAAGAGCACGCATGGCCTAGTGGTTAGGACGACCGACTTCTAATCGGAGGTCGTGGGTTCGATTCCGGGCACGCACCTCTAACTTTTCGGAGTTATGTGCGTTTTAAGTATTTAAATATCACTTGCTTTAACGGTGAAGGAAAACATCGTGAGGAAACCTGCATGCCTGATAGTTCTCCATAACGTTCTCAAAGGTGTGTGAAGTCTGCCAATCCGCTTAGCCAGCGTGGTAGACTATGGCCAAAACCCTTCTCACTCTGAGAGGAGACCCGTGCTCTGTAGTGAGCCGGTAATGGGTTGATCATGATGATGATGAAAGAGCACGCTGCCAATGACGTCAGTCCATCAGCAGCTACAGCCTACAGCCACAACGGCTGAAACTTTCGTTATATTCTGCGCGCATTGTAAAATTATAACAGTATAGGATAGGAACACCGGTCCTCGGACACCCACCTGTTATCGTCCACCGAGCGGTTCACTCTTAAGGATTTACCTAGTATGAACGAGAGAGTATGAAGGATTTACCTAGAATTAAGTATTTCACCTAGTACGATTTTGCACATCTCGAATCTCGATTGTCGATAACGTTGATACACTTCGAGTATCGAAACACTGTACAACGTCAGCGTAAAGCGCACTTAAAGTCCCTTATTTTCTAATCGCAAATTCAGTACTATCGACTTTTATTTCGGTAATTTTCTGCTTGGGGCGCTGGCTGTTGATATATGGATGAACTCGGGCCTTAAAACAATGCCGTTAAAGTTTTACTTTGACGTTACAGTGTTACGATATTCGAAGAAGTGTATCAAGGTCTCACTTCTCGAGATATGCAAAGTCGTACTAAGTACACAGTGCTCTAAATATAACTTTTCAAACTAACGTGAATCGAGGGTAAGAAATCTGTTATGTACTTGGTGTGACATGAACGTTTGGGGAAAACGTCATGATTTGAGACTCAAATGACAGATTTACGCACATCGAACTTTAAAACTTGAAAAGTCACCCGTGAGCCCACGGCCACGGCACAAACGGGGCGTCGCCGCGCCACTGCGCCAAATACTTTATCTATTCTAGAACATAAACAATTGCATTTGAAAGTGCATACCGGTGGCAAATATTTACGAGTGGAGTACCAAACTGGTAGCGTATTGGAAAGTGGCCGTGCGTGCGTTACGAGCGAGCGATTGGCATTTGTCTGCTCTTCGTATGTATGACTATGGAGATGGCATGCGATGTGCGTTGATTGATTTTTTTTTTCGTATATTATTAGCGTAGACCGTAGACGTAGCGTCTAAAAGGTTGAGCTGAAATAGGTATTTAAAGATAGCAGAAGCTAGATAGAAAGATAGAAGAAGATAGTAGGTCAAATTCAACAGAAGATTTTGTTACAAAATACGCACAAAATTGAGAACCTCCGTCTTTTGTTGAAAGTCTCTAAAAATCCTTTGATAATCATCTGCAATACGATATTATTCGTGTAAAGAAGGGAAGTAATTTCAATTCTTAAATCTTAGGCAAATAAGTGGCGTACTGGAGAACTTAGTCATGTAAATGGGCATGTCACGAGAAAGAAACGCTAAGACGAAAAGAACGACACCTAATTTATCAAAATCTACTTTTATCTAAGTACCTAATTAAGTGAAAGCCGATTAACTGAAAAACATAAATATCTATCTGCGAAACTCCTCGGTAAAAAGATACCAACAATGTAAAAAAAACAGTACAACATTATTTATTACACTATACTGTTATATAAAACTTGGAAAGTTTGTAGCAGTAGATAAAGCGTTAATCGTTAAATCGTTAACGTTAAAATTCTCGTATGTTTTCTATTTTAATTGCTTGCGGTTAAGCTCCTGTGGTTTTTACCTGAACCTTGGAGGAAAGATGGCCTTACGATTGATAGATACGTGTTACATGCAAATTATCAATTTTATCACACTAATATTATAAAGGCGAAAGTTTGTGTGTGTGTGTATGTTTGTTACTCTTTAACGCCGCAACTACTGAATCGATTTGGCTGAAATTTTGAATGGAGATAGATAATGCCCTGAGGTATGTATAGACTTTCAAACACGTGATAGATGGCGCTGATTGTTCTTAGGTAAATCACGCTCACATAGAACATTATTACAAATAGTTGCATGCATCTGTATATATATGAGTTTGCACTTTTTATCTTGGAAAAATCCACAGTTCCCACGGGATTTTGAAAAAACCGAAATCTATAGCTACAGCTATGCAGATTATTAATACAGCTAGGTAGATTACTATAGCACACTTTCTTGACAAAAGGTATAAAGATTGGAAAAGGGAGCGGGAACGGAAACCGGAAATCCACGATTCCCTCGGGATTTGTGAAAAACCGAAATTAACGCGGGCGAAGCCGCGGGCAGAAGCTAGTAAAGGATACAACTGGACATGATAATGATAACAGTGGTGATAATAGTGATGATGATGATGATGATGATAAAACAACAAGTAATAATGCTAGTATTTTCCAGGTGTCGGAGTACGGAGGCGGAGCGCGGGTAGTTTGGGCCATGTCGGCGGGTGATAGGGAGTCGGAGGCGCAAGCCAAGAAGGGGGAAGATGGGCAGACCAATGAAGGAGGAAGTCGGGCTGCGACGGCCTTGAAGGAGCACTGGTGTTTCTCTTTGAGGATTGTTGAATTCGTAAGTACCTACTCTAAATACATTACAAATACTATTGCTGATCTTGGTGTTGGAATATCGACCTACTCTCTTATAAGCTTTTGAAAAGATGAAAGAATTGTTTAGGATCATACAATTCTTAAAATAGTATGTTTTAAGAAGACTTTAACAAAAGTTGAGGGACAGGATCACAAAGTTACATAAACCTAACAACAAAATGAGCACTAAATCTATCTATCTATCTATCTATAATAATATAAAGTAGCTTGTCCTGACTGACAATCAACGCACAGCCAAAATCACTTGAAATTTTTACAGTAGCTTCCTTTTATGACGTAGGCGCACACTAAGAAAGGATTATTGCGAATTCCATCCCTAAGGGGGTTAAATAGGGGATAAAAGTTTGTATGAAAGTCCGTCATTTTTCAAGTTATATCCATGAAAATTGGTATTTAGGTTTTCGGTTAAAAATAAAGAGTTAAAAGTTTAAGGAATTTTGGAAAAACTACCCCCAAGTGGGTTAAATGGGAGTTGGAAGTTTGTATGAAAGTCCGTCATTTTTAAAGTTATATCAATGAAAATCGGTATTTGTACTGTCGGTTAAAAATAAAGAATTACGTGTTTCAGGAATTTTGGAAATTCGACCCCAAGTGAGATTTATAAGAATCCACGCGGGCGAAGTCGCGAGCATCAGCTAGTCTACTATATAAAAATAAGTCGGGTTTTCCTTCCTGACGCTATAACTCCAGAACGCACGAACCGATTTCCACGGTTTTGCATTCGTTGGAAAGGTCTCGGGCTCCGTGAGGTTTATAGCAAAGAAAAACACGCGAACGAAGTCGCGGGGGTCAGCTAGTAGGTTATAGTATGCACAACTAGGTAGACTAGATAAATACTTATTTAACAAAACACCTTATGAACAAACTTGTAAGTGAATTAAGAGAGTTTTAGATGATTTCATGCATCGTTCGTTTGTAGCATTGAACACAAAGAAGCAACTAAGTAGTTATCTACCAGCTCACTAGGAAAAATAATGGAAATCCCAATAAAAAAAAAAGTACAATTACACGAATTGCGGAAGTATTTGCCCAATCGTGAAAGCTTAGAAGATTAAAAGACAGACGAGGTCATCCTCGTTACAAACGGATCCGACAAAAACATTCAAATTTCTCGATCGACACAGGACGGGCGATATTTCAATAAATTAAACGTTTATTCATTTCGGATATCCACGATTAGTAAAAGGAACATTGTAATTAGATAAGAAAATTATTAACATTCTGTTATAAACACGTTATATATAATTAGAAACTAATTGTTAATTGCATTCTATTAACTATAGCATATAACGTTAAAATCTTAACGGACAATTACACATTACAATAATATTTCATTACTCAAGCGTGCTAAAAATAAAAGGATCAATTTTCCAGATATCTCTAAAGATGCGAGTGTTTTGTATTGCGTAGTTTTTCGAAATTATTATAGTAGCTTGAAAAATATTACTAGGTAATTAATGACAAAAACGATGAAGTGCTTATTTTAATTAAAGAAGATCATAATTATCCATAAAAGACGTATTTAAGAACAAACAACGGAATTAGGGTCCTAGTGTATGAACACACACTGGTTAAAAATTAGACACACCTGGTTGAAAATAAGATAGGTCAAACCAACATACAGTAAACTAATGGTTCATCGGAAGTTCTTGACCATGAAGGTAGCCACTAAGCATATGAAAGGTTTATAATGCATATAAACCATGCTACGTGGGAAATAAACAGGTGACGAGAAGAACACCGTATTTATTCAAGGTAGTAGGTACATTGCGTCCTTGAATACCTTGTGTGGATGCAAGTTTGAATGACGCGTTATTGTTCTGTGATTTGTAGCTGTACTTACATAGGTACATTAGTCCTAGTATTTAAATTACTAGTTACTACATACCTAATAGAGACGTTAAATGATATTCAATTAGTGTATAGGTAGGTACTTTTGATTTATTTGATGTTCATGATTTAGAATTTAATAACAATCATTAATTTTTATAAGAAGTTATTAAAGTATCAGAAGTTATCTATACTAATAAATAAAATTGAAGTGTCTGTCTGTAATATCGAAATAACTACCTCATATTAAGCTCATATAGTTATTTGAACGGTACCATAACCGAATCACACGTTTTTAAAATTTTTGTCTGTCTGTCTGTCTGTCTGTCTGTCTGTCTGTCTGTTTGAACGGGCTAATCTTCGGAACGGCTGAACCAATTTTGACGGGACTTTCACATACAAGTAGAGAATTAACCAGGGAGTAACATAGGCTACTTTTTTAACCGACTTTCAAAAAAGGAGGAGTTGTGTTTTTCTACCTATGTACACCGATATCTCCGAGATTTCTGAACCGATTTGCGTAATTTTTTTTTTAATCGATAGAGAAATATTGCGACACTGTCCTACAAAAAACTTGGATTCCAACTCCTCAATCCTGATGCTGTAGGGGAACTGATCCCCAAAACTAATGGGATTTAGGAACTGTCGGCTATTTAAATAGATATTGGGGGTAGGTACCAATTAAAGACTTTATCGTTGAATGAACTCGAGTAGTAACAATATTCAACTCCTCAACCCTGATGCTGTAAGGAATTGCATTCCGAAATCGTGGGGATCCCACGGAATTTTGTCCATTTTGGTGACGGGTTACTACTGTCAGATAGGCTACTTTTTGTTCTGGAAAATCAAAAGTTCCCACGAGATTTTTAAAAACCTAAAACCACATGGGCGAAGCCGTGGGCATCATCTAGTTTTATAATAATTCTAAACTTAATTGCTTTAATCATCGATTCTATTCTGTTTTATGAACTATCCATAATATTGGTAATTGATTACTTACTCTCGAGACAACAAACTTACAAATAATTAATTATCTGAAGATATCTTAAACCTGAAGATTTCTAATCTATATTAGGAAAGTAAAGTTTTCATATCTATAAAGTAACTATAGTTCATAGAACATAAAAAAATCCTGGAAAGTTACTGGAAAACGTTTGAAACGCGCGAAAGTGAAAACTTACGCGGTTTAGGGAACGCCGACATTGAAAAGCATTAATTTGCGGCATTTAGGAATTCACAAACGGAGAAAACTGGCATTTGTCAAGACAAATTTACTTTCACTTAATAATAATCTCTAGCACTTGTTTTATGTAATGAAATATCTTATTTTATTTTCTTCTCCGCGAACGTGGTTATTTGTAACTGGTGTTAAATCGATAGGTGATAGCTGGTTGATACTTCGAAAGTTTTCATTTTTACATAACACGAATACCTACTATCAAAGCCGAGTTTCTTGCTGACCACATTGCGAACTGTTTTCAGCAGAGTCTGTTTTCCGAACAGATGGCAGTATTGGTATAGTAGTATTGATTTATAAGTAGGAGTCATAAGTTTGGCTGGCCTACATGAAAGAAATAATTCTGATTTTTTTTTAATTTTTTTTTTTTAAATTAATATTCACAGGGCAATAATATCTTGACAAATATGCACATCAACACTGTCTAGGGATATTTTGTATAAAGTTCTGAAACTCGAAAAATGTTAATCGGTTTTAAATTATTTTAATTAAAGCTTATTTTGTAGACCATATTAAATGATTCTAAATTTGAATTTGAAAAAATAAATTGAAAACAAAAGATTTGTGCGGCATAATTATTGTAGCGAAGTTCGAAAGTTTCAATTGACCTAACCCAGTTTTTGGTATATTTTTGTATCAAATGAAAGTTTCAATGAAAATTATTGGTTAATTTCTAATTTATGCAACTGTATGCATCATGCAGAGGCGCCATTTAACAAGAGACGAAATGTTAAGGGCAGTAGGTACGCTCCAAACTGGGGCTCCTCAACGAAGTATTGCCGAGGCGATTGAAACAAGAAAAAACGTGATATCAAGGTTGTGGTCACGTTATTGCACCACTGCACTGGTGAAGTAGCTGAACGGCACCCAGGCGAGAAGCGCATAACCGCCCGAAGACAGGACCGATTTTCGCAAATGACCGCGAGAAGATAACCAAATGCTACAGCCATGCAGTTGGTTTAAAGGCTCCAGTCAGACCACCATTTGCTTGTCAGTGACGAAACTGTGAGGAGAAGACTGCACGAGGCTAACCTTCATGCTCGCAGGCCGCTTCGTACTCCAGCACTACGCAGAGGAAATCGTGGACGAAGATTACAGTGGGCTCGCGAACATTTGCTCTAGGAAGATAACTAGTGGTCTGTAGTGCTGTTTACCGATGAGTCCCGATTCGGATTTCATCCTGATTTACGAAGAGTACGTGTATGGCGAGCTCCTGGTCGTGACAACCGTCTGCGACACCGTCAGGAAGTCCAGCCATACCACGGCAAAACAATTATGGTTTGGGCGGGAATTCGTATCGATGGAAGAACAGATCTCGTTTGGATCAGAAACACCATGACTTCTGAAAAATACCGTAATCAGGTGCTAGCACCAATAATCTATCCTCATCGACTGCAAATGGACCAAGTTTTCACGCTCATGCACGACAAAGCCCGTTCGCACACTGCGCGAGTGGTGACCAGCTGGCTACAAGAGCACGATGTGTCGATCTTAGACTGGCCCGCTGAATCACCAGACCTAAACCCCATAGAGCACGCATGGGACATGCTCCAAAGAAGGGCTTTGAGGAGTTTTCCTCCGAACATTGCGACTGCAAAGCAACTTTTTTTGCATCTTAGCAGGACCTGGGACAATATCCCACAGCAAGACTTTGATAACTTGATTCAAAGCATGAAAAGCCGTTGTAGGACCGTGGTTAACGTCCATGGGTGGTTTACTGACTACTAATTTTAAATAATTTTTCACGTAACTGCAAAAAACCTGATAATTTTGCTAAAATTATATTTTTTCTTAAAAAGACATCTATCCTTAAGTTTACCATCATTTCACTTTTTGTCTTTATTTCAATAAAAAATTATTTACACAAAAAAACTAATTCTGTTTTATTCTAAAAGATAGTCTGATAAATAGGCTTTACAAAAATATATACATATTGTATGTTAGTTATAACCAATTTTGAATAAATTGAGAAAATCAGAATATCCCTAGACAGTGTTGATGTGTGTATAATCAATGCAATGCAATAATGCAATGAATAATGAATTGCAAGGAAATGTAACGTTATTTTCTATCAGAAATTACCGATTAACATTGCGTGCCCTTTTCAAAACAATATTTGTGTGGAAAAATTAATATATTCAAGATTTTTTGTACTTAATTATGCGTAGCTTAGCCTCCTTTATCTTTCATTTAGTTTATACCTAGCATGCTCTTATAACTTTCAATTGCATCAATAAAGAATAATTCTAATTCTTCGTTGTCAGAGACGTCTCGATCGATAGACATCCACAGACAATGTGGCTAATTCTGTTGTACACAATCTACTAAATTGACAAGCTTAAAAATAGTGCTATCCTTTTCCGCAAGCATTGTGAAAGAGATAGGAATAGATTTAGACCTGTCAATTTAATTTAGAGATTTAGTTTAGATATCTTGTACGAGTTAGTATGTTTACTTCGCCGTTTATTTCTCTTTGCAGACTTTTTTTTTAATTTGTTGTTTTATAACTAAGAGGTATATAAATCTTCTTCCAGATCCTCGCGGTGGTCGCCATCGGTCTGCTGGTGGGCACGCAGTATGCCCCACAAGTATTGCACTCTAACATTCGCCACATCTCTTTGCTCTACGCAGCTTACTCGAGTAAGTGTAACCTTTTAATACACCCTATTTAAATAGATTGCCTGGCTAGCTGTAACCTTATCACGTAACAGCACGCTATGATGGTTATCCGTTTTGGGTAAGGGCAGTTAGCTTAAGGTTTAAAAAATAAGCCATTTTTACGGTTCCGTATCCGAAGGGTAAAAACGGAGTCCTATTAATATCACTCTGCTGTCTGTTTGTCCGCCGCTCACAGATCTCTAGCTCATAGACGAAATGAGCTACAAACCTGAAAGGTATTATATAATATCTAAGTTTTACGCAGGCGTTATAGCGCAAACGTTTCGTGATAATTTATCTAGATGCAAGGTACAGCGTGTTTTTTGTTTAGAGCCTTCAAAGCCATAATAATCGATCGACCATGAAATGTGCCAGAATACTCTAACAATGCAACCGGTCACAAATAATGGATAGATAAGAACAAGCAACAAAAACGAGACCATGGTCTGGTTATATTGTTTTAGATACTAGAGCTACAAATCATTTAATTCAATAGATCTATCATCATCAAGTATACTACTAGTATTACAGTTAATGATTAGATTAATATAGTAAAGGAGTAAAGTGTTCCTAATATTTGGAAGAAAAGTAGACAAATGTTAGAGAAGTTTAAGAATTGAGACAAATCATGAGAATTTAGACTAGGTAAAGTGCATGCGTTACGATAAGCGTTAAGCAGATTAGAACACGTTTTTTAAAAATAATCGCCTCAGGTAGGTTACTTGGAAAAACTTGTTTCTTTAAGTACTCTTAAAGAAACAATTTTTTCGAAGAAAGCTCCTCAATTTTTACATTTTTTTAGAAATAAACGTTTCAGGTACTGAAAGAATTTATTTTTTTCGATGTACGGTATTAGGAAAGCTCCTGAACTTTTAAATTTTGATACTAACCCACTTACATAACTTTTAATGTCTACTGACTCATCATTTGACATACTGACAAAGAAATTTACACCGTTTCAGCTGCATCTTTAGATCTTTATTTGATAAAGGACATGACCAGTGGCACTATGGGCACTTGCCTAGGTGTCAAAAATCAATGTGCAGCAAAGATTGTTTTATTTTTGGAATTCTTATATTCTCTAGTTTTCAGATAAAAAACTTTCAGGGATCTAAAGGCTCAGAAAACTGAGAAAAATAAAGAAAAGTTTTACGAAGAACTCTGCCTTTCGATGCTAGATGGCGCTAAACATTGTGGAATATCAAGTATAAATGTAAAAAAAAAAATGGTTTTCTACTATTCAACGTCATCTATATAGGTGGAACTTTGCTATAAAAAGTAAAGCTTTCTATTATTTGTTCAGAATAATTTAAATTATTGAGATTTGCTTGAAACGCCTAGCGCCATCTAGTATCGAGGGGCAGAGTTATTTCATAAAACTTTAAAACGAAATAACTCTGCTTTTCGATACTAGATGGCGCTAGGCGTTTCAAGCAAATCCGAATAATTTAAATTATTCTGAACAAATAATAAATAGCTTTACTTTTTATAGCAAAGTTCCACCTATATAGATGACGTTGAATAGTAGAAAATCATTTTTTTTACATTTTAGACTTGATTAGACATTGCCTAGCGCCATCTAGTATCGAATAGCAGAGTTATTTCGTACAACTTTCATGAATGATTATTATTTGTATAAATGGTGTAGTGTTGCCAGATGGTATGTCGTGAATCCTACGAACGAGACCCTGAAAAGTTCGAAAGCTAGATAAAGTACGAAGCTGTAGTGCCACTGACTTTCGTAACAAAAAGTCTATATTCTCGGAACGAAAGAGAACGTCAGGAGTCAGAGGTCGTCATTCATTAAGGGACTTCCAGGTACAAAATCCAATACTAAGTTTTTATTCTGTTAATAATAATGGTTTGTTGTTGTTTGCTCGCTATTTTTATTAAAAAAAAGACTCATAATATTTGACACCTTTCTAAAGTTACTCATATAGCTACTGTAGCAACCGAGCTAGTGATTCATACCAATCTCTTTTTGTCTCCAGCAATATTTATTTTTATAAAAATCTGGTAGCAATGGAAACGTCAAAGAATGTATAAATAAAAGTTAAATTGAAAATAAGTACCAATAAGTACCTAAAAAGTACCAATTTCGTACATTTCATACCTTTCTGGCAATTCTGATGGAGTAGTAAATGAAAGGAAAAAGCGGAATCAATAAACATACTGTTTTTTTAGATATTTTAAACCATGGCCTTTTTCGAAATAATAAATCCATATTAAATTAAGCTTTAATTTTTGAATCTTACTGTAAAAGCAGAAATCCTGCACATTTTTCATAATCGGTAGGCAGGCACTGGTCATGTCTTTTGATTATCCATTAATTTTTTAAATATTTTTCATTAATTAATTCTAAATTATACGTGTATCAAAGTCGTGTCATTGACACTTTACGTAATATTAATTTAAAATCAGTTTCACTTCTTCATTAACTGGCAAATTGGATTCAGTGAACTTCACTTTACGTGAAAGTGTAAATCTAGTTGTGATTTGTAGGAGCTTGTCATTGATCTTGAACTCTCAAGAGTCAAGTTAGGACGTAGTTACTAGCGTTAGTTGTCCACTGATACCTATACCTACAAACTTAAAATGTTGGTTGAATTAAAAATGGATCTTGTCGACTTTTTACGCAGCAAACAATTTTGATCCAAAAATCCAAAAATCTTGTTTAAATTATTATATGGCACATTAAACTCATTTAGAATAGTTCGAATTTCTTACAATGCGACGATTTTTGTGGTCGATGACCTCCCTACTTAATTTTAATAAAACCGGTCAAGTGCGTGGCGGGCCACGCGCAGTGTAGGGTTCCGTAGTCACAATCCTCGAAAAACAGATATAACTCCTTAACCTGTGAACCCTACTTAGCCGTGATAGTTTTCCTTTAAAATTGATTATATACCCTACTGCTGTGAATTTTTTCAAGTTCCTATATACTGCCATTTGGCTGATAGAGGGGGGGGACACTTGACTCTAATAAAAATTTGCACTTTAAAACATCATATTTTACAAACGGATCTAGAAATCGAAAAATGATATTCCCACACCCACAGTATTTTTAAAAGACCTATTCAACGATACCCCACACTATGGGGTAGACGAGAAAAAAAATATTCATCCCCACTTTACATGTAGGGGAGCTACCCTAAAAAAAAATATTTATCAAAATTTTATTTCACCACTTTGTCGGCGTGATTAATATTTATACTCATGCCAAATTACGGATTTCTAGCACTAATAGTCTCTGCGATTAACCGAGGACGGACGGACAGACGGACAGACGGACAGACGGACAGACGGACAGACGGACAGACGGACGGACATGGCGAAACTATAAGGGTTCCTTGTTTACTACGGAACCCTAAAAATGGCTACAATATACCTCGGTACCCGAAATCACGACTACCTATTGTTCTATTGTTTTTAATTTACGGAAGCATAGGTTGTCAATTGCCGGTAGTGAGCTAGGCAAGCCTAGAGGTTCTAGGCAGGGTAATGAGGGATTTCTAGTACACACAGCAGAAACCCACATTCCCACACTGCAAAGAATTCGGAAGATTTAGCTCCCCTCAACAAAAATATGGTAAACTAACTAGGATAAAATTGCTCATGATTATAATATTTCTGTTATGTTTTGCCCAGGCTTCATCATCATCACCGGTGTGCTGATCATCGCGCGGCTGCTGGGCGAATCCTTGGCGTGGAGGACGTCCCTGGCCTTTTCTGCCGTCGGCGCCATTTTGTTTATCGCCTCTGCCGGAATCATTTTCTATGGTATGGTTTTTATTTTTTAAACTATAATTTTTGTTGGATGGACGTTTTAACGTATATATTTATTATCACCACAGTTTCTTAAGGGAATCAATTAATTACAAAATAATTGACTTTCCTGGACGATAAGAATTACATCACAATAATTTTGTTCCATTTTTTTATCCCATTAACTTGTGTAATCCATCACTTTTCATTAAATTTTTAATGTGAACATTTTTTCTTTGCTGCCTAACTCACGGATTATTTTGATTTTGAGGGTATTCATTCTATCTTCAAATTATTATGACAGGCACACGGTTATTCCCTTGCTATAATATGCTATTGATGTGTATGTTTTATGCTTATCATAATCATTTTGTATTGTATTGTAAAAAATATAATAATGTGACGCACTTAAAATGGAAGTCACGATATTTATGTTTATTTGACCTGTTTTTCTCACGCATACCGCAGTTGTTAGATAGGTACTTATAAATATGAATCGATTATGTATAATCTTATATATGTATCAAGCATAGTAAGCAGGCTTAGTCACATTTAATTGAACCATTACAATACGCGGGGCGACCAGGTACCTACCTATCCAACATAATTATTTATTACATAATAATATTTTTACGTACAATGTATTTTTATATTAATTTATAATGGAAAACTTTTGAAGATAAATAACGTCAAACAATCGAATATAACCAAAAATTGAAATAAAATAAATAGATAATTAGGTAGGTATACTAATTACTAATTCTACTTTACTACCTATTATAGTAATGAAAAATTAATAAAATCTAGGTATATCCACGTGGACAAAATCGCAGGCAATAAATTAAAGTATTTTTCTAAATATTTTCAGGCATGCAATCTATAAAGAAGCTTGTAATAATATAAGGGTAATTCTAAGTTATGAGGTATTTTCAACGGCAACAATAAAAAATCATATATACATATTTAATTTATTTGAAATAACACTGTTATGTCATAATAGTTACCGCTTTCTATATGGTCACTTAAATTCACCAATTAAATGTATGTAATTTAGTCGCAAAAGCGCCTCAAATATGAAAAATGTATCTCCCCTGCCATGTCCCCTAACCATATTATGTTAGTCAATCGATAGTTTTAACTAAATTTAAATTATGTAGTAAATTAAACTTTAATAATTTAGAAATTAGACTAATTAAATTAATGCAATCCAAGAAAAAACAACACCTAACATTTTTTTTTTCATATTAACTATAATGTCTACATTTGTCCCTCATATTTAGCGTCTCTTCCCCTGGCATTATGTATTAATTTAAAACTCATGACTGTTTACTTTGCTGCGTAAATTGCGACCTTCAAAACAAAGCATTCAACGTGAAGTTTGCGGCAAGCATTCACGACGCAAGCATGCGGTCATTTTGTCCGCCATTTCAGTGAAACTACTTGCTAGGAGTAGTTGTGAATCAGTGAATGTGTTCTCTCCCCTGGTAAAATTTTTTTCGCAATTATAAGCCTAAATACTTTATTTTCTTTAAATAATTACTGTAATTTATGCATAGAATCGTATTCTTCTTTGTTAATTACGTATAACAAAAACTTTGACGTTTATACCTGTTTTTTAACAGAAAAGTATCTCCCCTGCCTTCTCTCCCCTGCCTCTTAAGGTGCCAGGGAAGATGCTTACTGTCCAGGGGAGATACAAATATGTCGTATTGGAGTATTTTTACAGCCGATACGTGTACTGTTTTCATAATTTAGTGAATACATCCATATTTTATAATCTTACTCTATTCCACTTTTTCTTAACATTATAATTTAATTATTTAAGGGGGTTAAGGTTACTCGCGTCCGTAGGTTTTACCGAAGTCAGGTCTTAATCCTCTTTACCCTACACGTGACCCCCGGTTGGTGCAAAATGAGTAACACCTTCTCAGGTGGTAGGCTTTGGCCGAGGCTAGTATGACCACCCAGCGAGCAAAGTCGTGCCGCCAAGCGACTCAGCGTGTCTCAGGTTGATTCGTGTTCCGGAACGATGCTCGCTGTAGCCATTCATGAAGGAATGGGTCTGTACTGTTGTGCTGCATTTATTGACAGGTTCTGACCTGAATTGTAGGGATGCCGGGCGGCTCAACATGGAGGGCAGCGGGATCCGAAGCACGGTGCACCGCTGGCCGACCGCAGGTAGTAGGGGGCCCAATTAGTAGGTTCGCCACCTATGAAAGGCTGCCCCGCCACCTTGCGAAAAATCCTGGGATGGCCTCCATCGTGCCGGTTGGCGACCGGAGAGAGGACCCGATGGCGATTCCCAGGGGGGTTCGGGCGTCCCCGCGGTCTCCAGTTGAGTCTACCATCAGCACCTCTGCTTTGAAGGTCACGGTGTCAAGAATGCAGCATCTCGTACAACTTCCATTTCCCTAAACCTATTCACTCCCCAAAATAAATGAAGCCAAAAAGAAAGAGAAATCGGTTTTCACAGCGGCTGCACGTCCTCTCGTTCGCAGTGCACCTCTCTAATATTCGAGGACTGCACTCTAATCTCAGTGCGGTCCATCACCATCTCGAGACCGCTAAGCCGCATCTACTCTTTCTTACGGAGACGCAAATTATGAGTCCAGCGGATGTTGCGTACTTACAGTTCCCCGGATACTCGCTTGAGCACAATTTCAAACCTCGCGCAGGAGTCTGTATGTACGCTCGTGATAACATCTGCTGCCAACGTCTCCGTAATTTGGAGGTACCGAATTTCTCTGTTCTGTGGTGTTTGGTAGACACGGGTTTTGAGAAAACAGTCTACGCCTGTGTCTACCGTTCGCATAGTGGTGACCAGGAGACAACTCAATTATTCAGTTACCTCAGTGAAACGGCTGACACCATCCAACATCGATATCCGTCCGCACAACTGGTATTTCTGGGGGACTTTAATGCCCACCACCAGGAGTGGCTGTTCCCATACCAGAAAACTGATCATGCTGGGAGAGAGGCGCGCAAATTTGCACTATCGCTAGATCTCTCTCAACTAGTTCAGGAAGCCACCCGGGTACCGGATGTCGATGGACATACACCCAATTGTTTGGACCTTCTGCTGACAACCGATCCAGACAGGTTTTCGGTGTCTGTTTCTGCCCCCTTGGGCACCTCAGACCACTGTCTGGTGAAATCTGTATCCAACTTTTATCCTCCTGCCTCCGAATCTTCTGTTAAGAGACGGGTGTGGCGATACAGGTCAGCAGATTGGGATGAGATGCGACACTTCTTTGCGTCTTATCCGTGGCGGCAAATATGTTTCTCCTCCAACGATCCGTCGAGCTGTGAGAGTGCTATATCGGATGTGATACGCCGGGCAATGGAATACTTTATACCATTTTCCGACGTGTCTCCTGATAGCAAGATTCCCCCTTGGTACAATGCTGAGTGTGCTGTTGCAGAAGCCCGTAAGCAATCAGCGTTTGTAACATGGGCGGACGCCCGCGCTCTCAAAGCACCGGACGTAAAAATCAAAAAGAGAGATTTCAATATTGCCGCCAAGTCCTACAAGAGGGTTTTGGAAAGAGCTCGTTTCGACCGAACTAACCGCATCGGACGTAAGCTTGCCACTTACCCCAATGGCAGTAAAGCTTTCTGGTCCCTTGCAAAGTCGGTCGAATCTAATTTTTGCCGCTCTTCACTGCCGCCTCTGCAGAAACCTGATGGATCACTGGCCATAACTGCAACAGAAAAAGCCAACCTACTTGCTTCTCTGTTTGCAGAAAACTCACGGTTGAATGCTGGAAGCAACCTCCCACCCACTCTTCCACCATGCGACTCCAGTATGCCGGAGATACGCATACACCAGCAAGAGGTCCTTAAAACCCTTCGGAACCTCGACGTGAGTAAGGCCAGCGGCCCTGATGGTATTCCTGCAATAGTCCTGCGGAATTGCGCCCCTGAGTTGTCTCCTGTGCTAACACGCTTGTTTCGCCTCTCTCTGGAAACTGCTCAAGTCCCCAAATCGTGGAAAGTTGCAAACGTGCAACCAGTACCAAAAAAGGGGAGTCGTGCTGACCCGGCAAATTACAGACCAATTGCGATCACGTCCATCCTCTGTAAGAGTATGGAACGTGTTCTCAATAATAAACTCCTCGCATACCTAGAAGCTAACGATCTCCTGTCTGACCACCAGTACGGATTTCGGAAAAATCGGTCTACGGGAGATCTTCTAGTGTATGCCACACATACCTGGGGAGAAGCCATTGAGAAACACGGAGAGGCACTAGCCGTCTCTCTCGACATCTCAAAGGCTTTTGACCGGGTCTGGCACGGCAGTCTTCTCAGTAAACTTCCATCATATGGAATACCCACTGGCTTTTGTAGCTGGATATCTGATTTCCTGAGTGACAGGTCATTTCGGGTAGTCGTCGACGGCTGCTCATCTGACCTAATGGCTATCAATGCCGGTGTCCCTCAGGGATCTGTTCTATCCGCAACCCTTTTTCTACTGCACATTAACGATCTTCTTAAACCCGGTATCTTTGGGTACGCTGATGACAGCACCGTTACGGATAGATATATGTCCAGTTCCCGAGCCAGTGCTACTGAGATCCTTGAGCAAAGAGAGGCAATGGTGAATCGCATTAACTTAACTCTCAAGGAGGTGTCTGATTGGGGTGACGCCAATTTAGTTAAGTTTAATGCCACCAAAACGCAAGCATGTTTATTCACCGCAAAAAGGAGCCCTTTCACCTTGGCTCCTACTTTCCAAAGTGTATCCGTTCCGATTAGTGATCACATTGAGCTTCTGGGTATTGACATCTCACCCAAACTCAATTTCGGGAAATGCATCGAGTTAAAGGCCAAAACAGCTGCCAAAAAACTTGGTATCCTGAACAAGGTGAAGCGGTACTTCACACCTGCACAGCGCCTCACACTCTACCAGGCTCAAATCCGGTCAGGCATGGAGTACTGCTGCCACCTCTGGGACGGCTCTGCCAAATACCAACTCGACGCATTAGACTCGGTTGATCGCCGCGCCCGTAGAATTATAGGCGATCGGTCACTAACGCAGGCGAAATTGCTCAGTTTACAGCACCGACGCAATATCGCTTGTCTATCGGTCTTTTATCGGATATACTTTGGAGAGTGTGCTCAGGAACTTTTTAACCTAGTTCCTCCTTCACCATTTCACCACAGAACAGCGAGAAGTCGTGAGCGATGGCATCCCTATGTGGTTGACGTTCAGTCAGCTCGCACGAAGCGCTTTCGATCTACGTTTCTGATACGAACCGCTAGGGTGTGGAACGACCTTCCGGCTTCCGTGTTCCCCTCCTCGTACGACTTGAGTACCTTCAAGGCAAGAGTGAATAGGCATTTTCTAGGCAAGCGCGTTCCAGCTTAGACCTCATCATGGCTTCTCAGGCATGATTGTCGTCAAGCGTAAGCCTATTATACAATAAAAAAAAAAAAAAAAAAATTCACTTAGGTACTTAATGGAACATCGAACAATGTTTTTGTTTGAATACCGATTGCCTGATTGTTAACGGTGGATTTATTTTGTCCCAGGAAAATCAGTCAGTTAGTCAATTATCACGGATCGTCAGGAATAGTATCAGAATAGAAAATAAAGTCCTACCCTGTACGCCTTATATCTCCCCTGTATTTAGTATCTCCCCTGGTCCATTATAAAATAACAAATAATAAATTAATTGACTGGCTGCTTTTCAGGTATGAAGATAATAAGTGTTTCTATAAAGAAATACTACAATTGTATTAACATTCTATTATTTTTGTCATGCCGCCTATCCTAATAACTTAGTACCTGTTAACTTAGAATTACCCATAAAGTAGCTTGTCCTGACTGACTGACTGACTGATCATCAACGCACAGCCTAAACCACTGAAGCTAGAAACTTGAAATTTTCACAATAGCTTCCTTTTATGACGTAGGCGTACACTAAGAAAGGATTATTGTGAATCCCACCCCTAAGAGGGTTAAATAGGGGATGAAAATTTGTATGAAAGTTCGTCATTTTTCAAGTTATATCCATGAAAATTGGTATTTATATTTTCGGTTAAAAATAAAGAATTACGAGAAAACGACCCACAAGTGGGTTAAATGGGGGATGAAAGGTTGTATGAAATTCCGTCATTTTTTAAGTTATATCAATGAAAATCGGTATTTGTACTGTCGGTTAAAAATAAAGAATTACCGCTACGTATTTCAGGAATTTTGGAAATTCCACCCCCAAGTGGGTAAAATAGGTGATGAGATTTGTATGAATCCACGCGGGCGAAGTCGCGAGCATCAGCTAGTTATGTAAATAGTTTTTTACACATCGTGACCTGTTTTGGCGGTTAAAAAAAATTATTTTATTTTTCAGACTGGCACAGATCCTACTACATTAACATTCGCCCCAACAAGGAGGCCTACGACCTCATCTTATCTTCAGGCGTCTTTGCCGTCATCGATGGAGCCGTATTCCTTATTCATGCCTTCTTAACTTTCAGGAAAGAAGCTGAATATTGAATAATATATCGATAACAATTCTGTTGCACACAAAACCTGCTAAATAATACTCGCGCTAAATTCGAAAATGACAAACGACAGTTCTAAATGACAGGTCGCGCTCTTTTCCCTGAAACGTTCGGAAATCTATATTAAGCCCTTCCTTTTCTTTATTAATTTTGCAATTTTGTGTACAAAAGAATTGACGCCAATTATTATTTTATTTATTTTTAAATATTTTTGTAACATTTATCACTTTTGTTTACTCCCAAAGTATTAGTTTAGGTTTATAGGTGTAATTATACGTAATAATCGGATACTTTGTACATATTATAATTTTATATAAGTTGTCCTGGAGTGTAGCTTGGGTTATAAATATTTTTTAATTTTATTTAACGTAGAGTATGTTTTAAAAGTTGTCCAATGACGCAGCTGTTTCTATGAATAAAAATCATAATTTTCGGCCGAGATAGTGCAAGTAAGAAATGAAACTTTTTGATTTTAATTTTTAAGAAATATAGATATAGACTGGTTTAAGTTTTATTTAGTAAATATACTTAGTAAATGTTTATTTGTAAAATATGTCTATTTTTTTAAGGTTGTATAATAAATACTAAAACATTCCATTTCTATAATTCAGTGCTGCCCGTTCGAGTAAGCCGTTAGTGTAAATCGTACATATTTTGCTCGATGAAATTTCGATACTGTGTTATACAAAATAAAAAATACCTAAACGTAATAGTAAACGTTATCGGATTCGGTTTTAATTGTTAAAATTAGAAATTACAAAAACTGTTGGAACAATTGATTAATAATATTGAAAACAATTAATGTACACTTACTCTTACAATATTTTCTAACCAAGAACGAGAAAAACCACCGCTGCTAATTTAGAGTATAATTTTAATATTTATCAAAACTAATTCATTAACATTTCTAAAGTTAGGAGACATTTCTAATGGTTTAACTTAACTAGTTAAACCATTTAAGTGAGCAAGATTTCAAAAAAAATTGGCTAATATAAAATATCAATTAACCAAGCAGTATTATAATTTTTTTATAAAATGTAAGTTTCAATTATTTAGGTACTAATTTTTGTAATATTTCGGATGCAATATATAAGAAAAAATAGGTTTACACGTACTTATTAAACATACAAAATCAGCAGCAAATCACGTAAATTACTTAAACTGTACCCATATAGAGTAAATAGGTGTAAATATAGGTTTTATTATTATTTTTAAAGTTAATTTTATGTTTAGGAAGGCCAAAGCAGTAATCAGTATCCGTCCAGTGGTAGTTAAGTTTTCTTTACTTTTCTCTTCTTCAACTATCCAACCTTTGAATATCATAAAAACAATTGCTAAATTATTAACATTGTAACTCTTTAATTTTTCATAATATATTTTAATCTTATTTTCTTTCAAAATTAGTATATAAGTTAATAATAGATTTAATAATCTCACTACAACAAACAAGAATATTTTGTGTTATATCATTATATTATTTATTAATTTAGTGCAGTATATTATTATGTTAATTAACATATAATATTACACTTAATAATCGAAAAAGTATTTCACAGGTAACGATAATAATTACAATAAAATTACATTTTGGTTTGTTAAAAATATCTGGTAATGTGCAACAAACAAAGACAAGTAATCTTTTGGAATTTATTCTGTGAAGTACGATTAATCTATAATTTAATTTTTTAATGCTTATTATGTAACCCGGCGCTAATGTTACCTTATAAAATCTATGCATTCGGTGAGAGGTACCCGCGTAATAAATATATATATTATTAGATGTACATATTATTATATAAACACTAAAATACGTGAATGTTGTGACTCGGTTGTTTTTTTTTGTTTATAATAAATTATTGTAAGGAATATAATATAATAATAAAGCATTGAGTGTACCTATATTTTTTATTAATAAATATATCTGCACAATGTACGTACATACTGTTTTCTTTTTCAAATGATTTTGAGTAAAAAAATAGGTATTTAGCATAGTTTTTAGCATTAGTAGTCGGGATAAAAAAAATGGCAACCTAAAGAAGTTGAGAAATTAGTAATCTACACGATTTAATCAAAGTCAAATAAACTTTATTTCAAAATCAGTAGATACACTGTACACTTCGTCCTACAAATCTGTTTTTAACCCCCGACGCAAAAACGACGGTGTGTGTGTGTGTGCGTGCGTGCGTGCGTGTGTGTGTGTGTGTGTGTGTGTGTGTGTGTGTGTGTGTGTGTGTGTGTGTGTGTGTGTGCGTGCGTGCGTGTGTGTGTGTCTGTGTCTGTTAGTGTGTGTGTGAACCCATTTTAATGCGGTATTTGGTTTGAAAGGTGAATTAGTCGGGAGTGTTCTTAGCTATGTTTAATAAAAATCGGTCCAAGATGGCCGCCGCTATTTAGTGGCGGCGGTCATACATTTTTTATTTGAGATATTTTTTCACAACTCCCTTAATATGGGTATCAAATGAAAGGGCTTGGCTAGTACAATAGCACTATGCAAATCCAAGATCGCCGCCATCACAAAATGGCGGATGTCAGGATTTTTTATTTTAATTTATACTTCTATTCTTAAAATTTAAGGCGCGTAATCCTATGTACCTTTCAGTTTCCAATTGTTTTTATAATTATAAAAATTTTAATCTGAAAGAATTATTAAATTATCTCAAAAAATGAAAAAGTTATGTAACTTTAAGTTGCACTTTCACGAATAATTTCGTTTCACGCGGCGCTTCATCGTGTGACGTCGTCGTTCGTGATCGTTAATTTTTTTCGAAAAAATCTATTGCAAATAAGTATTTTGCAAACATCCTCACCTATCGATTAAAAAAAATCACGCAAATCGGTTCAGTAATCTCGGAGGAATTGATAAAAAAAGTAAATTTACACAGAAAAAATATCTCGAAACCATCGGGATGACGTCACACTCGAGTAAGAGGCAACTCAAATGAATAATTACCGATTGAATCAAAGTTTTAAGATACATTTTTGGTTAATCTAATCAGTAAATTTTTGACACGTTTAATTTTTTATATAAGAATATGTATAGCGCTATAGACATAAATATATTCGTTATACGTCGTTTATAAAAAATTATACTTACTAATTATTGCTCACATTTTAAGTTTACAATAAGCAAGCTCATAGTCATCTACCGACTCAACATAAAAACTGGCCAAGTGCAAGTCGACGCCGTATTCCGGACACGCCAAGAAATTGGAAGGCCCTAGCCGACTCCCATCGGCTTAAAGAGCAACACCGGGGAGGCAAACCTCCCCGCGCCCCACCCGGGTAATGAGGCCTCGCCTCGACGCCCGCACCTCCGTGGCCTGACGGCCACGAAGAAGACCTCACAAGCAAGACTTTTTATCTCTTTGGTAACTTAAACATCATGTAGCTCCTAAAGTAATAATCTTACAGTAAAAAAATGGAACTTTTGTAGCAAATTTTATGTAAAAACTTTTCAAAACGTCAAAAGTAATTATAATGTAGAGATTTTCGAGATATGAGTAAGAAACCGAAAAAAGGCACCTCAAATTCAAAATGGCGGCGGGTTCTGCAAAATTATATGGGGTTTTTGGATGTTCAAGAGGAAAGCTCAAACAACACTTTCGGCCATTTTTCAAAACTATAAGATTTTTTATTTTTATTTTCCGTAGATTGACTGGGCTACTACTATTTCACATTGATCCAAATAAATATTCGTTTTTTTGTACCTTTAATTTTTTATTTTTTTTTAAGTTAATTGATCTCAGATCGACTTGCCTCTACGTACTATTATATCTACAATATAAAATAAACAATCATTGTAAACAGTCTTCGAATAGTTTGTCGCCAGTGATGACCAGAGATGGACCAGCGGACGACATCAGAAGGCTATTCTAGTAGTATCATTATTCATTATCAGGGTAGATCGAATTACATTGCTGTGGGCGTCACATGGGTACGGGCCTAATTGAAAAGCCTTCTCATTAACTGACACACTAACTGACTAACTTTGCCCTACCTACCTAGTCGGTACACCACCTCCCCTTTACCGAACCATCGCCAGCCAATCTAATCTAATCTAAGCTACACGACACACATCGCATGATACGACCTACTTTGTACAACACAACCTATATAACACAGTACACCGCACGCACGAACCGTCTTCCGCGAGAGCCCAGATCGGAATGTGTCACACGCGCCACCGCTCTCTCTCTCTTACAATAAAATGTTGGTAGTGGGAATGACGTAATGGCGCAACGCTAGGACCATTCACACTACAATATCAACGAGCCGACACGGCCATACTGACATTCGCACGTCCCCGTGCGACTGCCAGCGTCCAAGGATGTCTACAAAGAACAACACACAGGTGAAGTACACCTCTAAATACGCTCGCCCATCCCTGACACTTCACTGCTTCTAGGTCACCTCCGTCTGTCATGCATCAATTGTCAATCATCACACCAGCTGTCAATCGCATCAACCAACCACCACCTCATGTGATGACGTACAACAGACCCAACCCAACCATCTGTCAATTGCTAGTCATCACCTCAGCTGTCAATCACAATACACATCTGGAAGGAGTGTGTCCTTTCAACCACCTCCCTTGAGCCTGGCCCGGACGACACTTCCTTACCAGGATAGACTCAGGAACTTAATATAACACCCAACCAGTCAGTACTTTAATCTGTCAATTGTCAGTCATCACTTCAGCTGTCAATCGCAATACACATCTGGAAGGAGTGTGTCCTTTCAACCAACTCCCTTGAGCCTGGCCCGGACGACACTCTTACCAGGATCGACTCAGGAACTTACTATAACACAACATCTGGAAGGAGTGTGTCCCTTCAACCAACTCCCACGAGTCTGGCCCGGACGACACTCTTACCAGGATAGACTCAGTAACTTACTATAACACAACATCTGGAAGGAGTGTGTCCCTTCAACCAACTCCTACGAGTCTGGCCCGGACGACACTCTTACCAGGATAGACTCCGGAACTCATCTGGGAGGCACTAGTGAATCCTTTCAATCAACACAAATAGTGTGTATGACCCGGATGTCACCACCAAAGCCCAGGATAGACAACATGAAACACACACAACTAGTCAGCGCCCTTCCCACTTGTAACACACGTTTACACGCTGCCACGAATGACGTGATCCGGAACCTCGACCCGCATGAGTCAGTTCCTTAGACCATTCACTCATCACCTAGCTCACACCAACAACGAACGTCACACGTTCACACACTGCCGTAAATGAAGTGATCCGGAACCTCAACCCGCATGAGCCAGTTCCTTAGACCATTCACTCACCATCTAGTAACAAAGGCCAAAGTCAACGTCATAGTCAAAATAATAATTACAGTCAACACATACTTAATCTGCTCAAGAACGTCGACCCATATAGGCCAGTTCATTTAATTAACTACATCACACACGCACACGTCATTTTCCCTGCCAAGTCCCGAAAATGGCAACACTCATCTGATTAGGGTGCAATTGCTATCACAAACCCTCAATCAAATATCACGGTTAAAGTTACTCTTACCTAAACTCAACTAAACAACTCAAACTAAAACGAATCTACCACTGGTTCGGAATGCCGCAACCTAGCGAGAAGAACCAGTAAGAAACTCGGCGGCGTCTAACTTTCTAACATAACTGATCAAAAACTACTTCCCGTAAACGCAATCCTATTTCTTTAGTTCCAATCATGTAAACCATTTATTTCATTTTATGATCATCTCAATAAACCATTTTACGAACTACAACCTCTTTACGCCTTTATCGCAACCACGTTTCGAACTTAATCACTTTTCAACATCGATGAAGGTACCTAGACAATAGAATTCGGTTAGCAACCAAAACCATTTGTCAAACGAATCATTCATCTCAATAGCGGGTATTTTATTATTCTGCGAGTATTTGTAGAACTTTACTTTCAATTAATCACGATTTTTTTTTTGGTTGTTGGTTTTTGTTACTATCTTAACGCTGTCAGTTGTTATCGACATAAAACTCGCCAGCCGTCACGGCCAACCCCTGACATTCGATCGTCCTCGAGCGACTATTAATTATCCTCAGCAATCGGTAGATCAGAGATCACCAGCCCCACTTTAAAAAGCCCTCAAAAACATAGGCGGCCCGCCAGGCCTCTGAAGCTATCCCGGTTTCTAATATAAACACTCGTAAAATTAGCACCACATAAACGCGCAATTAGATCTGATATAATCGGTAACCGTGTGGCTGATCAATTCTCGGAAATCCACACACAATCGCTCAGTACCGTCACGTTTTTTATTAACTAAAAATTCCTAGAAAAAGGTGAACAATTGAGTTCACATTTCCATTTGGGTCGGTTACCCACATAACATCTCGCTAATTTTATCACGAACTACCTGCCGTAAATCAAACGCAGTACGGACGACGTTAAACCGTTTTACTAGGATCTACTACACGAAATCCGCGAAATGACAAATACCGCGCGCAGTGTTAACTTTTTTTTACACTTTGAAATAGAAAAAGTATCCGCAGTCATAGTAATTGCACAACCTGCCTTTAAAATATCACGACTTAACGCAAAAACTCATCTAATATAACGTGAAACAAAAATTTGTAAAGTGGGTGTGTCCATCAATTAAAAATTTCACATAAAATTTGCAAGGTACTATTAACACTTGAATTTTCAATACCGGTAATTCAATTTTATTATAACGCACACCCGATAGCCTATTCGCAATACTTTCTGTAACGAGAAGAATCGCGGCACCGAATTCTTAACAAAATGAAAACGACCCGCGTCGCGCACACAACACCGGTTCTACAAGGCTTTTGTGCCACGAAGGAGACCGACAAACGCAAATGCAGTTAAAGACTCCGGCTCATCAATTTGCCCTTCATCCCATCCCACTTCTGATGTCGCCAGTGATGACCAGAGATGGACCAGCGGACGACATCAGAAGGCTATTCTAGTAGTATCATTATTCATTATCAGGGTAGATCGAATTACATTGCTGTGGGCGTCACATGGGTACGGGCCTAATTGAAAAGCCTTCTCATTAATTGACACACTAACTGACTAACTTTGCCCTACCTACCTAGTCGGTACAAGTTAAAAACAATTATTTAGCATACCAGGTTTGTCTCTGTATTAAGCTTACTTACTTCTATATTTCTTAGTGGATATAAATGTGGGTCGTCGCAATATTATAATGTAAAGGATATTTTCAAGTATTATTGTTAAACTTCATTAGGATCGTTGTGATTTTAAAATTCGGTGAAACGAAAAAGCGACACCAAAAAGAGAAAACATAATATTGTCGAGCATTCGAAAATCCTACTAATATTGTAAATGTGAACATGTGGATGTTTGGATGTTTGTTACTTAATCACGCCGCAACTACTGAACTGATTTGGCTGAAATTTTGAATAGAGATATCTTATGCCCTGACTTAAAACATAGGCTACTTTTTATCCCGGAAAAGTATTCCTGTGGGACTAAAATAGATATAGACTTCCAAAAACGCGATAGATGGCGTTGACTGTTCTTAGGTAAATCACGCTCACATAGCACATTATTACAATAGTTGCATGCATCTGTATGCGTATGCACTTTTTATCCTGGAAAAATCCACAGTTCCTACGGGATTTTGATAAAACCGAAATATATATCTACAGCTATAGGTAGATTAGCATAGCAAACTTCCTTGAAAGTAGGTATTGAGTTTGGAAAAGGGAGCGGGAACGGGAGCCGGAAATTTACGATTCCCTTGGGATTTGTTCAAAACCGAAATTCACGCGAGCGAAGCTGCGGGCAGAAGCTATCGCACAGAAAGGGCCGCAGAAGGTTGAGCAGAAAGGGCCAACGTTGCTCGAGAATTTATTTTAAGCTACTTAAACAACTCTGTTAGTTGAAAGTTGAGAAAGTTTTAATTGGTAAAGGAAATATGTAAATAAATAATTTTTCTTATCTAACACATCCTCTACCACCACCACTACAGCCTTTAAAGACTCACTGCTATACATAGGTCTCTCCTTCTTATGAGAAGAGAGAGCTATTTAGAACTAACGCTAGGTTGGCGGGTTTTAACGACTATTGTCACCAATCCTACTATCCTATCCTACTAATATTATAAATGTGAAAGTGTGGATGTTTGGATGTTTAGATGTTTGGATGTTTGTTACTTAATCACGCCGCAACTACTGAACTGATTTGGCTGAAATTTTGAATGGAGATAGCTTATGCCCTGACTTAAAACATAGGCTACTTTTTATCCCGGAAAAGTATTCCTGTGGGACTAAAATAGATATAGACTTCCAGATGGCGTTAACTGTTCTTAGGTAAATCCACGATTCCCTCGGGATTTGAGAAAAACCGAAATTCACGCGGGCGAAGCCGCGGGCAGAATCTAGTTTAGAATATAAGTTTCACTTCTGCCGTGTGTGAACAGACTTTTTATTTTAATTAAAAGGTATCACTTAGTACGTGTAAACAAAATATCTATTATTCCTTTATATCACAGTTTCGGTTTCTTTAACCAATCTTCAACATTTATATTTTAGTGAACTAAAAAATAAAATTAAGCCTCTCGTTATAAATGAATATAGACCTAATTATTAAAATATAATCAATGTGGCCGATTCTGTTGTACACAATCTCTAAATCTAAACTAAAATGACAGGTCTAAATCTATTGCTATCCTTTTCCGCAGTGAGCACTGTGAAAGAGATAGCAATAAATTTAGACCTGTCATTTTAGTTTAGGTTTAGAGATTGTGTACAACAGAATTGGCCACATTCAGTATTTTCAAAACATTTAAATTACACGGTACGCGTATCCGATTTTTTCTAAATATAACCTAAAACAATAACAAAACAGTGTTTTTCACTTTTCAGACATTCGTCTGTGATTACAGCTACAAAAAATAAAATAAAAATGCTTACCTTTTCTGCTTTTGCTAAGTAAACCCACATTTTTCTCCATGTAGAGAATTTCTTTTGGTCACTAAAATTGTATTGCATTTCTTTGGACGCATATCTAGTGCTTAACGGCGATCTATAGTTACAAAATTCAGTATTTTGTAACTCAGGCGGTGCATCGATTGAAAACATTATAATTTTGATTTTTTTTTAGATTATTTTCGTAAATAAATTCAAACGCCGTAAAAAGTTGACAACTTGACAAGTGACCGAGTACTGTCAGTGAAATCTGAAACGAGTTGAAGGTCGCAGCCAGCGCAGTTGGCGGGAGACTCAAATTGCGATAAGAAAGGTTATCGATCGCGCTGATGTAATTTGATATTGTTGTTTACTATTACAATTCTATAAAAGTAGGACGTTTTCTTAGCTTGCTTTAGTTGCTGTAAATAATTACTATTTTGTTGTTGCTGTTGTAATCTTCACAATACAGTGACAACATGCTTCACAAACCTTGTGGTGCTTTACTGCTTGAATAACCTTCCTAAACTAGAATAACGATTTTTATAAGCTTAATAAAAAGACAAAGAATTGATTCGGCATCGGCGCAAATACTAAATAAAGATAATATTTTAGTTGACTTAATATTTTTTCAGGCTCAACTTGGTTTTTTAAAACTCGCGACTTTTAGCCTGAGATTTTTGCGTCCGTTGAGTTTAGAGTCAAATTGTGACCTGAGTTCTGTATAGTTTCTGTAGTGCAAGATCCTCTTTTCGTATAAGAAAATAAAATAATATAAATAACCAAGTACGATTAAGACAACAATCTTATTAGTTAGAATCCATCATTAAGTTGCTATTTACTCCTATAACCGCTTATTTAAATATTTTAAAAAGGCAGTAGGTATAAAAATAAAATTAACGAATTGGATAAAAATGTTTTATTTACACAGTTACACTATTTTCAATACAATACTCTGAAATACTTAAAAAAATACTTATTTTATATTCAGTGCATTGATCTCTGGGGTACAAAAATAGAATACCTACCTACATCATAGTTAACAATATAAAAACTTTATCAATATACATTCAAAAAATTTTAAATGTCAATTTCGATAAATATTAAAATAATTTAGCTTTTGTTCGAATGGTGTACAAAAACTTGCTGTCATGCCCACATCCCATATTTATAAATAAAAAACAAATTTGCTTAAAACCATATTTTGTATTCTATTTGTTCTATACAATGCCTAGTGATATACTACAAAGGACAAAGGTGCTAAAGAGTGTACATAAAACAACAAGCTGGGGTGGGTTTAAAAAGAAACTGAGCTCAAACTTGTAAACACTTTACGAGTCATCAAAATCGGTTAAACTGTTGGACCGTAAAAAGCTAGCAGACAGACAGACACACTTTCGCATTTATAATATTAGTATGGATATAACTTAGTTTAAGTTATCATTAAAATAGTGGCCGTCAGAATGACGGACGGTAAATCATAAATTCAAGTGAAACCTTATCTATAATTTAGTAGTTTTTTTACACCATCACGCAACTCCGTTGATGTGCCTTAGGGGCTCTTCACAACTGATACAATGGCAAAAATTATATGAAAACGCGTCAAATTCACACATACCACAATTATTTGCAGTCTTGTCATTACTGTCGCGAACGTGTGGTCAATATGTGGTAATATATACACAAATGCAAATACAAACTTACACTTTTAATTAACTCAATTGTGTAGATGCTTGTCTTTAAATTAAGCATTGGGTAATTTGAAGCAGCTATTCTGTTACTTAAAAGAAGTTCTGTCACATGATTTTTAAATTTTTTATATATTCTTTTTTGGTGTGCAATAAGGTATTTTCTATTCTATTCTGCACCAATATTTTTGCTGCTCAAGTATCGTTAAGGCGTAATGTTAAATTAAAAAAACCAGTTAAGTTCTTGATAAAAAGTCTGGTCTGTTAAACACCAAGTAGGACAAAAACTTTCCCAGGTTAGTTTAAACATGGACAGATTTATATTACATTGTGACACGATAGGTACCGCCTGCTGCAGACAATTATGATGGGGAAAATTGCAGGAAAAAGAGGTGTTGCAAGATGGGAGAAGTCATGGCTAAGAAACAAAAGGGAATGGACTGGCATCAAGACAGTCGAACAACTATTCCGCCTAGCCATGGACAAGGAGAGGTTCAAAAGACTGACTGCTGACCTTCAGTAATGGAGAGGCACAAGAAGAAGATTTATATTGTACTGCTACCAACATTTACCTGTTTGAATGGTGCATCATTTAGTTTACCTTAACTAGCATACCTCAATCACTTTAGCCCAATCCTATAAGTTTAGTATAAGTTTCATAATAATATACCTATACAAATGAATTAGTAACAATATATAATACACGATAAATACTTTCATCGAAACAATGTTTACGCTTTCGCTTTGAGCGATTTCATCATTTTCTCCAACTTCATTGCCTTCTGCATGTCGCCTTTGATTTTCAGTTTGCCCATCATGAACGCAGTTGCTGGTTTCAATTTGCCTGCAGGACAAACAAAAAAAAGACAATTTAAGAACAAAAACATTGATATATATTCTATAGTCTATACTAATGCTATTGAATAAGTTTTGGTGCAATGACCAACTAATTTTTTAAAGAAATGGACTTGCTAACAGCGTTCAAACTTAAAATCGGTGAATAACATAAGTTAGGGATAGTATCTATTCACCACCAACCAACAAGTTGACTTTCACCTCTATGCGTATGATAATAAGACGCAGACGTTTTATCTGGCGTAAAGCCCACATCAGTGGGCTTAACATGAGCCCAAAAGTTACACTGTTTAGGTCACAAAGTT
Source organism: Melanargia galathea (assembly GCA_920104075.1). NCBI lineage: Eukaryota > Metazoa > Arthropoda > Insecta > Lepidoptera > Nymphalidae > Melanargia > Melanargia galathea. The sequence goes on along the minus strand of OV049856.1, from coordinate 29,269,225 downwards.
CAGTTAGGTCCAAAAGTTTAGATCCTCCTATCTTAGGAGAGCATCTTTTCATCTTACCAGCAAACATGTCAGCAAAGTTGTTGCTGTCCATAGTGAGGACAGCATCTGCCGGGTTCTTGGGCTCGCCCTGACCGCACCCGCCGTCGCCATTCTTCAGGTCAAGATGCCACACACCCTCTTCCTTGCCTGACCATTACATTAAATAAATAAATAAACAAGTAATAAAGTTGTGCAGAAAGCGCGGGGCAAGCAGCTAGTGGCGCCATCTGTTATGTCTATCCGAAACTAATTTAATAATCTAGAAAGCCGCGCGAAGGCTACTTCTCGATTTTTTTCGTAAATGAAATGTCGCCTATGTCACCCGGACCATAACAACGAATCAATAGACACCTCATTCATCAAAATCGGTCCAGTAGTTTAGGCGCTACGGTGGTACACACAGAATCTCATACAAAAGTCGGATACAAACATACATAAAATAGTCCTGTTTAAATAAGTCCTAAAAAGGGGAATATAAACAATTTTGTCCTTTTGAATTTATTACTTTGAAAATCGACAAAATAAGAGAAAGAGGATGCTGTAAAGGTTACTTTAAATAGTAACTTACCTTTTACGTTAAACTGGAAGACGGCCTGAGTTTTCTTCACTAGTTCAGGTGTGATAGTTTTGCTGATGAGGCCAAATAATTGTGGTATCTGTCCATCAGATTCGCTCTGCAATTATATTAAGAACATAATAAATATATTGTGTAAGTACATCAATAATATTACAGCTTGACCGGAATAATAAAAATCCTCGGAAAACCAATGAATTAATTTCAGCTCCTACGGACAACACTAATTTTAAAACTTCATTAAATTGTATTAAAATAACTATGTCCCATGGACGTGACTATATTATGCAATGAAAAGCGAAAGTTTCTGGTCAGGCTGGACATTAATTTTATTTCTAATTAAAAAACAAGTCTGCTTAGAATCGAAATCTAACTGTATATTTTATCTGTGATGCTGAAACGCATCTAGCTTTGACTTCATGAAAGTAGATAAAAAATAAACACTAAACTCAATAAATATTTGTTTAACCTATAAAGTTTTTAATATACATATTTCGGTAACTAAAATAAAGTATTTATAAAAGAATAATAAAAGATATATACAATGGAGCAGAGTAAACAAAATTAGTGGTCATAGATAAAATTTAGATATATACAGGTAATAATAAATCTATGTTCACACCTTTTTCTCGGCCTCCTTATATTCCTCGGGCACTTCCAAAAAGAAGTCAATTAACAGATTGTTCGCATTACCTGCGGACAAAGATGAAGGTAATGTTCATAAAAATTATACTTTCGAAGATTTTTTGACAACAATTTCGATTTTTTTTTGCCGTAAAATATAGTAATTAGTGAATCTACGATGCCTTTTGCCTGATTGGCAGTGAGGGATTATATAAACTTAAAATAAATCTTTAAAAGGTAGGCAAGGTAAAGCAATAATTTCGTTCAGTATTATGATGAATCCTGTCCATTTTAATAATATTTATATTCGCTAAAGAATCAACCTATGACCACCAATTTTTCTTAAAATGGAACATCGTCAATAGTTGGGATGATATAAATATATAATATAAAATTAACTGGATACTAATAAACCAACAAAAGCGTTTAATGTGAAATGACAAAAAAAAAATCCAGGCATACTACTAATAAATGCAACAGAACCACACCGCCATTCTCTAACGGCTAACCCTTTAGATGATAATGTAAAAAAATGCAGGAATCGCTTCGCTACAAGAAATAGCGCTAGTTCAGATACGGCGGGAACCGCGCGATTATAGAATCGCATGGAAATCGCGCGGGTCTTATTTATATGAGTTATAAGTAATCGATCAGACATAACCGCGCGGTTAACGCTTCGTAAACGCGCGGTTCCCGCCGTGTCTGAACTAGCGCTTAGTCCTAAAAATGATAGATGAATGATAGATAAATAAAACCAAAAAAAAAAAAAACTAGTCACTTTTTTACACGAGAAACAAACCTTTTCCGCATAGCGTGCGGCCGACGTGTGGTAGCGTCGGACCGATGCGGACGACACGGTCGCTTTGTGTTGCGCCAACGACGCCGGGTCGTCCAAGAATCCGTCCAAAAGTAGATTATCCACGTTCTCTACGATACCAAAATCACTATTTGTGCCAAATGCGATGCCGTGTAGAAACCGATCAGTGGCATGGTATGGGTTTAATAAAAATTGCCATACTTTTTCCAGTTAGCTCGCTTCCATCTTAGACTGCATCGTCACTTACCATAGGATGAGATTGCATTCGAGAGCTAACTTGCAGTTGAATAAAAAAATAAATCGAGTGGATTTATTTTTTTATTCAACTGCAAGTTTGCAGTTGAATAAAACAAACTGCAAAGCAACATTGATACAATGAATTAATTTGATGATATTTCAACCAAGTAGTATGATGAAGCACGAAAAATGAGTTTTTGGAGGCATTTTTAATGATGGTATGAACGGTCATTTTCCAGCCATGTTTTATTAGGATTCACGTTTTTAGGGTTCCGTAGTAAACAAGGAACCCTTATAGTTTCGCCATGTCCGTCCGTCTGTCCGTCTGTCCGTCTGTCCGTCTGTCCGTCTGTCCGTCTGTCCGTCCGTCCTCGGTTAATCTCAGAGACTATTAGTGCTAGAAATCCGTAATTTGGCATGAGTATAAATATTAATCACGCCGACAAAGTGGTGAAATAAAATTTTGATAAATATTTTTTTTTAGGGTAGCTCCCCTACATGTAAAGTGGGGATGAATATTTTTTTTCTCGTCTACCCCATAGTGTGGGGTATCGTTGAATAGGTCTTTTAAAAATACTGTGGGTGTGGGAACATCATTTTTCGATTTCTAGATCCGTTTGTAAAATATGATGTTTTAAAGTGCAAATTTTTATTAGAGTCAAGTGTCCCCCCCCTCTATCAGCCAAATGGCAGTATATAGGAACTTGAAAAAATTCACAGCAGTAGGGTATATAATCAATTTTAAAGGAAAACTATCACGGCTAAGTAGGGTTCACAGGTTAAGGAGTTATATCTGTTTTTCGAGGATTGTGACTACGGAACCCTACACTGCGCGTGGCCCGCCACGCACTTGACCGGTTTTTAACTTTTAAAAAACCTGGCTCTGTTGTTTGGAGAAAGATAACACGAAGGTTATTCATACCTTGATGTATTTAAAGTATTTTCAGAATACATGCAGTTTTTGATTTTAGTTTTGATTCAATCATTTTTATATGTAACCAGGTTAGAACATTTACACAGAAATTAGAGAATTAATTGATGGTGAAATAAAAATGATGTCTTACTTGGATCACAAGCATATGGAGTCAAATCCTTAATGCCGGCAGCTTTGAGCACATCTTCGTCGATTTCGAATTTGCCCGTGTACTTCTTTGGATCTCTGTAAAAAATGTTTAAAAAAAATTATAACTACTAATACTTAGAACCAGGTAACCTCACAGTAGTAGTATAAGTATGGGAACCTCTGTTACATAATCCTTAGTTCGGTTGGATACTAGGGGTATGTCCAACTAAACTATTATATCTATAGAGGACTAGCATCTGCCCGCGGCTTCGCCCTCGTGATATTCGTATTTAAGCAAATCCCGAGGGAATCGTGGATTTCCGGTTCCCGTTCCCGCTCCCTTTTCCAACCTTTATATCTACTATGAAGGAAGTTCTCTATAGTAATCTACCTATAGCTGTAGCTATAGATATCGGGTTTTTCAAAATCCCGTGGGAACTGTGCATAGCCTATGTGTTGCCAATGCATACAAAACAGCAAACTATTGCAATAATGTGTTATGTGAGCGTGATGTACCTAAGAACAATCAGCGCCATCTATGGCGTTTTTGGAAGTCTATATCTATTTAGGTCTAACATGCACACTTTTCCAGGATAAAAATGTGTATGTAGTGTAGTATGTAGTAAATTCCAGGATGTAAATGCCTATGTGTTAAGTCAGGGCATAATCTATCTCCATTCAAAGGAGAATGATCAACCCTGACCCAAGCATTTACACAAAATGTAATTTACTAAAAATTATCTTACGAATATATGACAATTTGAAAATTAATAATTATTAATGCTAAAGCTGCTTTTAAAAAAAATGCAATAAAAAAGGAATTCAACCGTCTCTTCCTGTTTCTCTGGCACGTCTGGTGGCCATTTGCATTACTTTCTACGCATACATGCCCAAACAAAAAGTTTTGTTGTTAAAAAAAATCATGTCACTTGCAATAAAACAGATATTAATTATATTAATACATTATTCTATTTATTTGTTGTAAATCGTACAATATGATTAAAGTAAATAAGCAATAATTAATAATATTATTTTGTTGTAATATTGTTTTAACTTCGTTGCGTTTTGTGCAATGGAATATATAACTACAACCTTCTTGATTTTGTGTAACGAAACTTATTATATTTCAAGATGCCAATGTGACATTGTCACTGTTTTAGTTATGTGTGACACTAGTGACGTCTAGTCTGTTTACATTTTGAATGTTTATTGTAGCGCAGCGGAGACCAATATTAATTCTATGGTTTATTGTTTTTCCTTACCAACGACTTTTGCTATATTATACGGATTCGATCTCGCCTACTCGCCGACTTTACGCTTTTCTACGGATTCTGATTTTTGCTCGTGATTTGGATAACATTGTTGAGGTGCATTAAATGTCAGTTGAATGTAAACATGATGCCTTTGATATGATGCTAAGACATGATGTGTCTTCGTTAGATTCTACATTGCAAACTACTCTCAACATGGACATCGTTGCAACAGGTATGTTAAGTATAGTGCGCGCTAAACAAATAGTTCAAATCGGCAGGAACGATACACGGCTTTCCTTACTAGTTTAACAATCATAAACTACACATAACCTAGAATCATTTTCAAACTTAAACTAAGATTTATTCAAAAACGGCAGCTCCTAGAGGTATTAAAATGGTGTGTTTGGTTATCAGGAATAAATCTGCAATAAATGCTGCATACAACACGCTTGTAAACGACTGGGTTACACGCCCATAGAATTTTGGGCATTCTCCTTTCAGCCAAATCGGTTCATTAGTTGCGTCGTTAAAGAGTAACAAACATACAGACACACACACACACACACACACAAACTTTCATATTTATAATATTATTGTCATATTGTGATTATATCATCAGGATTCAGAGACAGGAACCAGACAATTTTATAAGACCATCTTGTGAACTTCCTCTATAGATAAGAAATAATCGTGCAGATCTGACTACAGTAAATATACAGATGTATCTTACTTGCAAAGCATAACATAGGCAGCATCAGAGACAATTTCTGGTTTCCTGCTTGTTGATGTATCTCCAGTAAGCATCTCGATAGCAGCTGTTGCGATTGCTGTAAATTATTTTAATATTTTATATATTAATAAATAATGTATACAGATGACAGAAAGTAATTTATACAGATGATATAACTAGAGCACTAATGAGGTTATAATTTTTCTTTATTTAAAGGCTTTATTTATACCTTTTTGGACATGTCCTCAATTGAAATCATTAATTTTATTTGAGAGTTGTGAACTTTTTAATACTGAATTATTAATGAAATAATAACAGCAAAATATTAACATAAACAAAAAAATATGCACGTTACAATCTGTCAGTAACCAAATTAACAACAAAATTGTAATAACTAAAAATCAAACCTACCAGTCTTAGGCCACAGAGCATTGACACCAATATTGTAGGGTTTGAACTCCTCGCTCATACCAAGCACGCACATTGACATACCATACTTGGCCATTGTGTATGCAACATGGATCGAAAACCTTCAAGAAATAATCTGTATTAATTAAAGAAATAAATGAAGTTCTAACTTCCAGTATACTCTCATTTCCATTTTAAGCAAAGTACATGATTAATGGGATGGTATCTGTTGCTTTTGTTTTCTTCCTTATGGCCACATTTTTCATCATATTCTTCAGTTTCAGGTGCAAGAAACTGTGTTTCATGATCACTCTCTGGCATTTACCAACTTTATCTAAGATTTTTCTTTTTCTGCTTGATGAAAATAATACCTATCCCGAAAAATCACAAATTTAGATATCTACTTACCAATACGGATTCATGTTGAGTGGTGGCGAGAGATTTAAGATATGCGCGTGATCACTGTTTTGCAGCAAAGGCAGGCACAGTTTTGACCTGCAAAGAATATATACCATCAGAAAATAATTCCATACATATACTGCAGAAAATTTACTGATTCAGCACAAGAACGTCGTCTGCTGATGGGCAAGTTGATATATGGAGGATGGGAAAAGTATGAATTTTGGATTCAGTCGAGACTCGACCCCTCCTACCCTCTGTTGGCGACACCCTTGTGTCAGCAGGAAGTTACCAACCTGTTTGAAATTGGGAGCTATTCACAGAATTAAGACAATAGCAGGGGAGCATGATTTTTACCTCTGGCAATTCAGTTAAAGTAAGTATACAACCAAACTACTGAGGATAAAAAAATCACTTACGCCAAAAATGTCCCCCTTGTGTTGATATTGTGCATGAGATCATATCTCTTCATGTCAGTTTGGGCTGTTCCAGTCAGAGAAATGGCCGAAGCGTTGTTCACCAGAATGTCAATACCATTGAACTGTGGAAAGGGAGACTTAGTACAGAACAAGTATAAATTAAAAATTTAATAATTTATTTATTTATTTATTTATTAAAGGAAAATCAACAGCGAAATAAGACAATAATATTATACACTAGCTGACCCCCGCAACTTCGTTCGCGTGTTTATAGGTTTTATATAGGATCGGATTGGATCCCATAATTCTTTTATGTACCTAAACTAAATGAAGCCTGTTACTCCTTATAACATTGAAAGTTCCATTAAAATCGATCCAGCCGTTTCGGAGATTAGCTGGAACAAATAGACAGAACGACAAACATAAATTGAAACGCACGCCAGTTTAAAATAAGCCGTACATACAAAGATCCGGGTCCCAAGTTATTGGAACCCAATAAATGTCTGGCATTTCTAAACTAAAAAACCTATGACCTTGAAATATTTACGGGGCAATACTTAAAGTACTACCTTTCTAACAAAAAAAGAATCAGTTAAATCGAACTACCCGTTAATGAATTACAGCTAAATACACGTTTTAACTTTCTTCCCCTCTCCCAAGGGAACCGTGCTGAATTTCGGGATAAAAAGTATCCTATAACCTACCTCGGAGTATAAACTCAAATCGTACCAAGTTTCATTCGAATCCATTCAGTAGTTTCAGCGTGATGCGCGGCCAAGATACAGACAGACAGACAGACAGACAGACAGACAGACAGACAGACAAAAATGAAAAAAATTACAGTTTTGGCTTCAGTATCGATTATAGAATGCCCTCCAAAAGAAATTTTCAAAATATCTTCAATGTACAGAATTGGATCTGTTACAGTTTTATTATATTATAGATAGATAAAGAGAGTAACAAGAGTATGGCCAATTACAGATTTTCTCGAAATAGAAATAACATTTTGTAGAGTGAGTTAAAAAAATACATTAAAAGAGAAATAAGTTAAAATAAGTTAAAAAATAAGTTAAAAAACAGTGCTAGCGAAATTAAATTACTGATTAAAATGTAACTTACAGGTATGTATATTATGGAAGCATAACGAAATAACGTGTAAAAATGGGTATAAATATTATGTGTGCGAGTTGGTGCGAGTGTGGTGTGTGTGTATGTATATATTTGTGAGCAAGTATTAGAACGAAATCTTATAAAGTGTGTGTGACTGTTGTGTTATGTAAAAGAGCTTAACGGAACCCCCGACATTCGCCATTTTGTGGCGGCGGCCATCTTGGATTTGCATTAGTGCTATTCTACTAGTCAAGCCCTTTCATTTGATACCCATATTAAGCGAGTTGTGAAAAAATATGTACCTAATCCGCCATTTTGTAGCGGCGGCCATCTTGAATCGATTTTCATCAAACATAGCTAACAACACTCTCGACTAATTCACCTTTCAAACCAAAAAAACCGCATTCAAATTGGTCCACCCTTTTGAGCCCCACAGGGGAACAGACAGACACACAGACACACACACAGACACACACAGACACGTCAAACTTATAACACCCCATCGTTTTTGCGTCGGGGGTTAAAAAGAACTTCTTATGTGGCTTATATTAGTAGGCCAAAAAAGTGTTTTGGTCTACTCATAAACCACATCAGAAGTTCCAAGGGTCATGTCTATTTGTCTTTTTGCAATGGCCTATGAGCAAAAATTGTTGTTTGTCTGCTAAAAATTATCAGTATTTTGTGAATTTGACCCATAGGCTATCTTATTATTAGTATATCTTATTAGCTGAAGGTTAGTTAGCAGGCCTTCTTAGGCTGATACTTTTCAGGCAAAATCAACAATATTTTGTGATAAATGTAACAAAAAAGTGGTTAGGAAAAGCTGTGATAGCCTAGTGGTTAGGACGACCGACTTCTAATTGGAGGTCATGGGTTCGATCCCGGGCACGCACCTCTAACTTTTCGGAGTTATTGTGCGTTTTAAGTATTTAAATATCACTCGCTTTAACGGTGAAGGAAAACATCGTGAGGAAACCTGCATGCCTGAGAGTTCTCCATAACGTTCTCAAAGGTGTGTGAAGTCTGCCAATCCGCTTGGCCAGCGTGGTAGACTATGGCCAAAACCCTTCTCACTCTGAGAGGAGACCCGTGCTCTGTAGTGAGCCGGTAATGGGTTGATCATGATGTAACAAAAAATAGATAAATAGTTAATTAATAAATTAAACATTTTTAAAAGCAAAGACACAGACATAACAGTTGTTCAACAAATTTAGAGATTGGGCTGTTTCAAGTTTACCTTTTTAACAGCCTCATCAATGGCTTTTTGGACTTGTTTCTCATCTCTTACATCTACTATGCATGGCAATGCTTTTCCACCAAGGGCTTCAACTATAAACAATGAAATAATAATCATAAATACTTTTTACCTAAAATATTAAACAAAGGACCAAAATACATTTTAGTCTTTGGTATAGTGATTAGCATATTCGACTGCAGATCAGGAGGTCCCAGGTTCAATTCCTGAGTCGGACAAATTATTTATTTAATTATAAGAAATTCACAATGCCAGCCTGGCATTGGTAGTTGGCAGTGTTTCACCGCTGTGCCTCAGAGAGCATGTTATGCAGTTGGTCTCGGTTATTATCACTGTCATATTGTGGCAAGTCGTTAAAGCCCACCGACCAGCATTGGAGCAGCATGGCGGGTCTAAGCTCTAAATCCCTCTCTCCTATGAGAGGCCAGTGCCCAACAGTGGGACGTAAAAAGGCTGTAGTGGTGGTGGTGGTGGATGACATACAAAGTAACTAATGACCTACATTGACATGACAATTGAGTTTTTGTATAGGCATTTAATGCTTTAAATAAAGTTATTATGTTGCAAGGCTGGTGACAGTCTTACTACAAAAAATTTAAACAATTTCATATCACGTTTAACAGTTTTTTGCCTTTAAAATTTTAAAATTAAAATAACATTATAAGATGCCTATTGAATTCTTTGTAGCAAGACTATTGCAATCTATTTTTAACTATTTCATTCCTAGAATACATACATAGATAGTAATTAATTAATTGAACAATAGCTTTGTATTCAACTAGACAAGTATGTAAACATCATCCTGATCAAAGGTCATTGGACTTTTAACGTGAGTTCAAAGTCCAAGTATTGCTTTGGTACCTAAACAAACTATCTTGCGGTAATATCAATGAAAACATAACATTTTATAATTGTTCCTCTTGTACTTACTTTCTTCCGCTGCCGTGTAAATGGTGCCCGGGAGTTTAGGATGTGGTTCCGCGGTTTTCGCAGCCACGACGACATTCGCTCCATCCTTAGCCGCTTTTAAGGCTATAGCTTTTCCAATGCCGCGCGAAGCACCTGTTATGAACAGTGTACGACCCGCCAACTTGCTAAAACGACGAGAGAAATACAATAGCGTGAACGTGGAACACGGAACCGAAAATTTAAAATTTCGTCGCAAACTTACCCGGTATTCGCAACTAAACTCATTGTTAATAAAAGATATTGCTATATTTTGTAAAAGGAATTCTTTTGAGTAACAATTGCCTGTAATATGTATACCTTAATTCATTAATTTGATTTTTTACTGATTATTTTTTTGGAATGGAATTCAATGAACTCAATGGGGGGTGTTACACTATCAGTATTATCACGCGATCCGCGATACGCGATCCAATTATTGATGGTTTGGCCGCTTTTTTGCGTCAATACTGATGGATTTCCGGATGGTCTTGAAATCCGCGATCCGTGGATCGTGATACGGTATTGATAGTGTGACAGGCCCCAATCACGGACTGGTCACTGGAGTAGGTAGTAGGTACCGACCAGAGTTGCCAGCACGGTCATGTCAAAAGTTACCTAAAATAAATAAAAAGTAACCTTTTAGTGTAAAAAATAACCTTCCATTTTTTTGACGTGATGTTAATGTCTTATAAATAAATGAACGCCAGTCACACGCACGTAAAAGCATGACTCATTGTCACGTACCTACCGCAAGCGAGAGCGTGGAACAAGCGATAGAGAGACAATGTTTTCTTATATGATAACGTCATATAAGAATGTAAAAATGTCGTCCGTAAACCGACTTCACAGAAAACTATTTTTTTTTCTAGTAGAAAATTGTATTACAAGTTGATAGAATTGATGTTGCTCGTAAATAACTTACACAAATATCCATTCAGGCTGCATTCAGACATTGGTCGAGATCGGTGTGTGAAAGAAAAACTGATGAGAAGAGTTGCAATAAGAACCACAGATGACAGAGTATTTATGAAGATTCGAAAAATCACCTAAAAGTTACCTTTTGAATAGTGTAACCTAGAAGTAACCTGATCGAGCTAAAAATCACCTAAAAGGTTACAAAAGTAACCTTCTGGCAACACTGGTACCGACTACCGACCCGTACGTCAACTAGTGATGTGCGGAATCGATTATCAATAATCGATTAATCGATTATTAAAATGATGGATTGCAGTCGATTATGATTTTGCATAATCGATCATGATCGATTATATAGATATAGGGTTTGGCAACCCTATTATTGAAAAAAGGGGATTTCCTTAAAGTTAGTTTTAGGCTTTGTTCACACCAAACGGACAGTCAGCCGCCGACTGTGAGCGAGCGTTACGCAGTTTACTGCTTTTTCATACATTCAAATGCATACAAATGCATGATGTACTTAAGAGCAATCAGCGCCATGTATCTCGTTTTTAGAAGTCAACTTTTATCTATTTAAGTCCCACAGGAAAAAATTTCCGGGATAAAAAATAGCCTAGATGTGTTATTCCAGGATATAATCTATCTCCATTCCAAACAAAGAGTAACAAACATACACACATATATACACACACAATATAATAGATACCTAGTCGGTAAGTATGTATATTAAATTTTGATCAATTAAAATATATTAACGTGGTGTCGCCAGGTATGGACCAGGCACCAGTAGCTGACCACCTTCACCATTTTTAACAAAAATAAGAGCTAGATTAGAGTTTTACCGCTGGCAACACTTAAACCATGTAGAATAGGGATCTGTTTGTCATATTGACAAATATTATATGTAACGGCCATTTTGTTTTAAAATGGCAAGGTGAACAAAATTTCGTGTGCAATATCTTTCGATTTCAGTAGTTTTCTTAAGCAAATCGCTAAGAAGTAAGAAAAATATTTTGATTGATGGATTCTCGTTTTTGATTAAAATATAAATTTTCAATGATTAAATCACTTAGTTACAAAATTTAAAACATGCTTATGAAGGAGTAAATGCGACATAAAATTGTTTTCAAGTTTTAGAGGGGGTGTCCATTACTGGATCGGAAAATCATCAAATACCCAGTCATAGACACCTGTCGATTCTTATCATTTAAACACAATCACAAGTCAAAATTAAATTTTTATAGATTAACTAGCTACTGCCCGCGGCTTTTCCCGCGTAAATTTCTGTTTTTCACAAATCCCGAGGGAATCGTGGATTTCCGGTTCCCGTTCCCGCTCCCTTATGCAACTTTTATAGCTACTTTCAAGGAGGTTTGCTATAGTAATCTACCTATAACTGTAGCTATAGATTTCGGTTTTTTTTAAAATCCCGTCGGAAACTGTGGATTTTTTCAGGATAAAAAGTAGCCTATGTGTTAAGTCAGTTCAAAATTTCAAATCGGTGTAGTAGTTGCGGCGTGATTGAGTAACAAACATCCAAACATCCACACTTTCACATTTATAATATTATAATAATATAATAAATAATATTAATATATAATATAGTAGGAGTAGGATTGCATCTTAAAATTGAATTGAAAAAAAAAAACAAATGACTTCTAGTTATAGTTTCGACGACCTCCCTGGCGCAGTAGTGAGCGCTTTGGCCTTATAAGTGGCAAGTCCCAGGTTCGATATCCAAAAGGAAGCAATTTGGGATTTTATAATTTCTAAATTGTCTCTGGTCTAGTGGGAGGCTGCAGCCGTGACTGGTCACCACCCATCTAGCAAAGTTACACTTGTGCACACTTGCGCATTATAATATCTCCTATAGTGCACACTTGTGCACTATACGGCCTGACTGACTGACAGTGACTGACTGACAGTGACTGACTGACTGACAGTGACTGACTGACAGTGACTGACTGACAGTGACTGACTGACAGTGAATGACTGACTGACTGACTGACTGACTGACTGACAGTGACTGACTGACTGATAGTGACTGACAGTGACTAACTGACTGACTGACAGTGACTGACTGACTGACAGTGACTGACTGACTGACAGTGACTGACTGACTGACAGTGACTGACTGACAGTGACTGACTGATAGTGACTGACAGTGACTGACTCACTGACGGACGGACTAACTGACTGATAGTGACTGACTGACTGACTGACTGACTGACTGACTGACTGACTGACTGACTGACTGACTGACTGACTGACAGTGACTGACTGACTGACGTCCATACTTAGCGCCAATGGCACGCGCAAACTGCGGAGCGAAGCAGGAACCCGCGGCCGCTCGCATCGTCAATTCGCGCGATGATCGCGTATTCGTGTTGTAAGTATTAGGACAACGCCTAAGGATTACCTCTTGTCTTGGACAGTGTCCAAGTAATTATTACGCAAGAAGAAAGGAAACCTTTTACAGGTAACAGGCCTGGAAAAAAACCTATTCATCTTTTAATAAATATTCTTTTCAAAAAACAGGCGAAAATTCCGCGCTGCTTATGTGAGCAGTATGGTGCTGTATCAGGATTAAGAAGCTGGGACTCAGAGATCCGTGATTCAATCTAAGTTTGGTACCAAAAATATGAATTCATAGTGGACAGTTCCCAAATCCCTTTAGTTTAGGTGGGTAGTACCCTGCAGCATCAGGATTAAGAAGTTGAAGCAAAAAAAATAATTATGGAACCATTTTGTAAACGTCCTCAAATAGACAAGTGTCAAATTGAAATGTGACGAACATTCGTTGTTTCTACGTAACTTTGATATTTGTACATATATTATTCGAAATAATCAACGGGAGGATCAACAAATTCTTTAAAAGCCGGCAGTGTATTAGTGGTTCCTTTCGTGCTGCAAATGTTCACGGTAATCACTTAACACCAGGTGACCCGCTTGCTCGTTTGCCCACAATCCATATAAAATAAAAGAAGAGATAAAGTTCGTAAACTAAAACCTGACTACTCATAGTAGTATACAAGTATAAATTAAATATTTAAAAAACCCCGACATTCGCCATTTTGTGGCGGCGGCCATCTTAGATTTGCATAGTGCTATTTCACTAGTCAAGTCTTTTCATTTGATACCCATATTAAGGCAGTTGTGATAAAATATGTAATCCGCCATTTTGTAGCGATGGCCATGTTGATTCGATTTTCATCAAACATAGCTAACAACACTGTCGAGTAATTCACTTTTCAAACGAAAAAAACTGCATTCAAATCAGTTCACCCGTTTGAGCGCTACAGGGGAACAGACAGACACACATACACACACACACACACACACACACACACACACACACACACACACAGACACTCAAACTTATAACACCCCGTCGTTTTGCGTCGGGGGTTAAAAATAATAATTTAGAAAAACGTGTATTCAATTGTGTACTAATGGAAGAAAGGGCGGGGCAAGCGGCTAGTGGCGCCATCTGTTATGTCTATCTAAAACTAACTTAATATTCCAGTTTAGCTGCGCGAACGTCACTTCTCATTTTTTTCGCATATAAAATGTAGCCTATGTGACCCCCGAACTATAACAACAAATCAACTAACACCTCATTCATCAGAATTAGCCCAGTAGTTTAGGAGCTTCGGTAGAACAAAAAATTGGATACAAACATACATACATAGACTACTAAAATCATAACCCTTCCTTTTGGCTTTGCCGTAGTTGGGTAAAAACGAACTGTCCATCACTGGGTGTCCATAACTGGATTTAGACTGTCCATCATAAGCATTTTTACATATTTCAGTTCATCGTTTTTAGGTTTCCATATTTCAAAACTCATTAGACTATTTCTAGATTTTAGTAGTTAGTGAGAAGCTCTATAAATCTGAGTATATCATTGTAAAATTATAACACTCAAGATTCAATAATAAAAGTTATAGCTCCTCATGTTTGACTCGGCGCTTAACCCTGTCCATAACTGGCGCCATCACGTTAGTTTTTAATTAAACAATTTAATTTTCTAATCTCAATTTTAATAAATCTAAAACATAGTGATAACTTTTCTTTTCTCAGAACAGTTTAAATCTAAAAGGCTATAAAGATGTTGCTACTAAATACAAGGGTTCAGATTTTTTGTTTCAGAAAAAAAAACTGTTTTTTTCAGTTCTTTCTAAGAATTATTTCATAATCGATCACGCTTACTGGTGTAATCGATTGATCGATTATCAAAATAATCGAATCGGCACATCACTAACGGCAACGGTCAACCAAACGTCAAGTGTCAACTGTGGGTTGACGTCACACGACGTCACATGATTATGTGACGTCGTGCTATGACGTCGTGTGACGTCAACCCACAGTACCACAGAATATTAATTTATAAATCAGAAGAGGGGGTGGGGTATAATTTCTCTTAGGTATTTTCGGATACCCCCAGGTGTGAGGAATCTAAAAAAAAGGAGATGTTTCATCACTGTATGAGGCCTTGGCTAGGACTTGGCAAGGGCGTCGCCAGGTAGGGGCAGGGGGGGGGGCAGCTGCCCCCCCCCCTAGAGATTTGAAAAATATAGTTTGCATGCGCAAATGGAAACAATATCAGTGGAAAATTCTGTTTTTTTTAATATGTTGTTAGAATCACTACCAGTAGTAGGTCTAAATCTTGGTACCTAAGTATTAAACCTACAGAGCTGGTAGAGCCGGTTTACGGACGATAATTTTGTGTGTTAACATCATAAGTAAATAAAGAGAGATACCCAGATGCGTCACAAGCCGAACGCTTAGGCCAATCGTGCCGTCTCTGTCGCTTGTTTCGCGCTCTCGCTTGTACGCGGAATGTGACAATGAGTCATGCTTTTTCGTGCGTGTAGCCGGCGTTCATCGATTTATAATCTAGAATCAAGAGCTCGTAACCAGCTTCAAAAGCTCTCTACTTGCCCCCCTCTTGGCCATCGGCTGGCGACGCCCTTGGGACTTGGTACAGTATACTTGGATATAGTCCAGAAAACATTGAACAGTTTTTAACTATATATTTTCTTTAAAATGGTTATGTTTGGTTGTACAAAACAAGGATTGCAACACGTAATAAAAATTCATCATGACGGTAAAATGTCTTTTATTTCGATTTGACATTTGACTTTGACAGAAATGCCAACTATTGAAAAGATTGTGGTTGTAGCATAGAGATAATAATAATAAGTAGAGTAGGCATACCTACCTTAAAAACGTGCCAAAAATACACTCACACACGCACAATCCTGTAACATAAAATGGCGCGTGTTCATTGTGATGTCTCAAGTTGTGCGTGTGTGAGTGTTCATGTATACATTTTAGGGAGGCCATCTTAAGGGAAGTGCAATAAAATTTCTGCCACGATCTGTTTTATTGTTATGTTTAAAAATGTAGTGTTGTCTCTTACACACTTATGAAAATTTTGATAAGCTTAAGCTATTTTCCGATCCACTATTTTCTATAGGACATTATGCCAAGTCCACTTCTATAGGTTCATGGGTTGTAGTTTGTGTTGTCCTGACATTGACTGACAGAATATCAATCACAATGACAATTGTTATTTGAAGTGACAAGCTGTCAGTTCACGTCAAACCCATTAAGAAATTATTATTATCTCTATGGTCAAACCATACGACGCTAGGAACAATCATACTATGGAAGCGACATATTTTAGACGAAATCAAAGCATCTCTTGACTCATTCACTCGTACCGATTTTAAGCATAAGAAAAAAAGAGAAGTTTGCTACTATCACTTGTTCTACTTTAAACAAAAATAACCACTTTTTCCTATAGTGGGAGATCCCGTCTTAGAAATTTATACCCTCATCTGTTATTTAATTCTGATAGAGATTATATTATGCTAGATAATTCATAGATTGATACATTGCACTTTGGTTGCCTGGCTAAATTTGGTGCCTATGATGTTAAACACAAAAAAATTTAATCAATTTTTTTCGATCTGCTTCCCTCATCTGTTATTTAAACGAATTATATGTCAAATGAAAGATTATTTTATTCCCAATCGAACCGTATTTGGTTGCAATCCAAATAATATCAAATAATATATAATAAAAAATAATTTCAATCCATTCAGTAGTTTTTGCGTAATACATGCACAAACATACAGACAAACAGACAAAATTTTCAAAAACAGGTTTTTTACGTTTTATTACTTATCCCTTACGTCTCTCACTTATTTTTTTGCAAATATCTTTAATGGACAGGCACAGCAAGTCTATGGTTTTAATCTATGTATAGACTAAGCACCTGCCGAGTGCACGCCTGCTTCACTGCATCTTTGTCTGTCAAATGGAATTGCGCGCGCAACACTTTTCTGTTACTTTCAACACTCGCACAGAAAATTTTATATCTTAAAATCCAGACAACCATGATTTAGCATTACTTTTGACCAGGCAACCAAATACGGTTCGATTGGGAATAAAATAATCTTTCATCTATATATATAAAATTCAAAGTCCTGACTGACTGACTGACTGAGATATCAACGCACAGCCTAAACTACTAAAGCTACAAACTTGAAATTTTAACTGTAGGTTCCTTTTATGACGTAGGTGCACACTAAGAAAGGATTTTTGGAAATTCCACCCCTAAGGGGTTCAAATAGGGGATGGAAGTTTGTATGAAACTCCGTCATTTTTAAAGCTATTTCCATGAAAATTGGTATTTAGGCTTTCAGTTAAAAATAAAGAATTACGTATTTCTGGATTTTTTTAAATTCTACCCCCAAGTGGGTTAAATAGGGGATGAAGGTTTGTATCGGAGTCCATTATTTTTACGATATTTTTCAAGTTATATCCATAAAAATTGGTATAAAAGCTGTACGTTAAAGACTAAGAAATACCTACTACCCTTATTCTACCCCTAAAGGGGTTAAATAAGGGATGGAAGTTTATATAAAACTCTGTATTTTTTGAAGCTATTTCCTTAAAAATTGGTATTTTAAAGGAAATTGATATTAAATTAAAAACAAAGAATTTTATTTCTAAATTTTCGTATATTCTACCCCCAAGTGGGTTAAATAGGGGATGAAGGTTTGTATGAGAGTCCATCATTTTCACGACAATGTTTTCAATTTATACTCATGAACATTGGTTTAAAGACTAATAACGAAATTTTTTATAATTCACGGAAATTCTACCCCTAAAGGGGTTAAATAGGAGATGGAAGTTCATAGGAAACTCTGCTTTATTTTTCAAGTTATATCCACGAAAATAGGTATTTGGGCTTTATGTTAAAATAAAGAAGTATATTATTATCTTTTTGAATTTCTGTAAATTCTAGCCCTAAGTTGGTTAAATAGGGGATGAAGGTGTGTATGAGCGTTCGTCATTTTACACGTCAGTTTTCAAATTCAAATTATCTACCACACTATCACACTAATATAATTCTATAAAGGTGAAAGTTTGTGTGTGTGTGTTTGTGTGTATGTTTGTTACTCTTTAACGCCGCAACTACTGATTCGATTTGGCTGAAATTTTGATTGAAGATAGATTACGCTCTGACTTAATACATAACTGCTACTTTTA
Organism: Melanargia galathea; assembly: GCA_920104075.1. Taxonomy (NCBI): domain Eukaryota; kingdom Metazoa; phylum Arthropoda; class Insecta; order Lepidoptera; family Nymphalidae; genus Melanargia; species Melanargia galathea. The sequence goes on along the minus strand of OV049856.1, from coordinate 29,250,868 downwards.
ATTCCGGAAATAAGTGTTCCTGTGTAATTTAAGTACATATGGACTTCCAAAAACGCGATAGATGGCCCTGATTGTTGTTACGTATATCACGCTCACATAACACATTATTCCAATAGTTTACTGTCGTTGCATGCATTTATCCTGGAAAAATCCACAGTTCCCACAAGATTTTGAAAAAAAAAACGAAATCTATTGCTCCAGCTATAATAGGTAGATTACTATAGTAAACTTCCTTGAAAGTAGGTGTAAAGGTTAGAAAAGGGAGCGGGAACGGGAACCGGAAATACACGATTTCCTCGGCATTTGTTTAAAACCGAAATTCACGCGGGCGAAGCCGCGAGCACAAGCTAGTTTGACATATAATTCGTTTAAATAACAGATGAGGGAAGCAGATCGAAAAAAATTGATTAATTTTTTTTGTGTTTAACATCATAGGCACCAAATTTAGCCAGGCAACCAAAGTGCAATGTATCAATCTATGAATTATCTAGCATATAATCTCTATCAGAATTAAATAACATATGAGGGTATAAATTTCTAAGACGGGATCTCAGACCACTAGAGTTTGACGTAGTTTAGCAGAAAGGACCCAATCCACAAAATGGTAAAAATGAGTTATACAGGGTATAAGGAGACCGCTTCCGAAAACTTGTCGCTATTATTAGACTACCTAAACACAATCCAGAATAACCGCAATAACCTTATAGCGTAGGTATCACGCGCAACAACGTGACTTCGCGAGGTCAAGGTAACGCAAAATTCGCTGTCCTCCAGCGTCAGCTGATTTTATTTGGATTATTTTTAACTTTTAAAAAATACAGGCAATATTTTTTTATTCCCCAAAAACGGAATTGCACAAAAAAATGCATTTTTTGTAAAAACGACTTTTTTCACATTTTTTTTTATAATATCTTATCAGTAACCTTTGGACACGTCTCCCAACGTGAGAATGACTCCATAGAGCGACTTGTCGTACAGGGCAAAGTAGAGGGCACCAGAGGGCGAGGAAGGTCGCCTATTCGATGGACCGACCAAATCAAATCAGCTGTGGGCGGTCCCTTGCACGATTGCACCAGACTGTGGCCAGCAGGGAGAAGTGGCGAACACTCGTGTGGCGCATAAATCTGCCCTTAAAGACGTCACTTCTGGATGACCACGACCGCTCTGTTAAGAGTGAAACGAAGAAGATCAGTACTTATCAGTACTATCACCTATCTTCGTTTTCGAGAGCGTTTCGCATACACCTATTCAAAGAGATCCTAAAGGTTGTTTCTTTCACTCAGAAAAATAGATCCCTGATCCTACAATGTTATCATGGTTTTTTATGTTATGTTTAATTATGTGTGCGTTGGGCGTTTGGGCGTGCCTAATAAACTCGTATGTTTGCTACGAGAATTTCTTATAAATCATACCTTCCGTTACCGCCTGGACCAAGAGCGTCACCAGCTGATGGGCAAAGGGGGGGACTAGATAAATAATATATACGGAGGATGGAAAGAAAAATGAATTTTAGGTCCAGTTGAGAGGTTATGAAGGTGTAAAGCAAGTATTACAAGTTCTTGAATTGACGTGAAAATAGTTATTAATTATAAGTCAAGTGAGTAAATTTAGGACTTTGTTTGCATTTGGCTATACTCTGATTTTTAATTTGGTGGAAATCTGACGTTTCGTAATGTTACCAGAGATAAAACAATTCTCACAAAAGAGATAAAAAAATCAAAACTTATGTTAATAAAAATCAACTGCCTCATGTAGCAAGTGCCAAGCGGGAGCAGATAGACATCTGCCCCCCTAGAGATTTGATAAATTTATAATTTTATCAAATCTCTAGGGGGGGGGGGGGGCAGATGTCCCTATCTGCTCCCGCTTGGCAACACCCATGGCCTGGACGGCATCTTATCATCTCCGAGACCACTTGGTGCTTGAGTCCCCCGGCAGTGCTGTTACCAGCGACATACATTGCTCCCCAGATGTTATGTTAGCCTAGTTTGCGGACGATAAGATGACATATACGATTCATACCCAATTCGCGGTCATTCGATCTCGACTCCAAGTTACGGCTAGTCACCTAGGGTCTAGGCGACTGGTTCCGCCGCTGGAGGATAGTGGTCAACGGTGAAAAAACGGAACTGTGCTTTTTACAGGAAAGCGTGATAGCAAGTACTCCGGCAAACGTGCTGAAATAATTTCTATACGGCGTTCTTTTCCCCTGGCAAGACAAAGCCAAATATCTAGGTGTGAACTTAGACGATAAGATGAACTTTGCCGCTCAAAGACGTCTTTTGACGTCAAAGACAAAGCCCCAAAAGGCAGCATTTGTGCTCAAGTTGTGCATTGTGATCGACCAAATAACCTGTATTCGCTCAATAATGTCCTACACATGCATAGTATTTGCACATATCCCTCCCTTCTCGATTAAAGCAGACTAGGTAGTTTTGCAAACACTGCAGAATAAGTTTCTGCACACGGCAATGGGTGCCCCGTGGTTTGTGCGCAATATTGATCTCCAAGATCTCGATCTCCCTGTTCTAGCCCAACACTTTAAGCAGTTTTCAAAGAATTACCTTGAGAAAGCTGCCCGCCATACTTTGACGTGAATCCCTTCCTCTGTTACGGGGACGTATGGATTAGTCTATTGCAAAACTAGCATTCCAACGTCACGTAAGCCGAGTTTCGAGACGCACAGGAGACGCCCTTAAGACGATGTTCTCCTCGATTTTTTTCGAGCCCTTGGGCTCTAGCTCCGCTGGCAGAGTTTCTGCGCTCGCTTCCCCCTAAGGGCCTAAACATTCCGAAATAAATCATTTTTATTTAAAAATATCAATTTGTTTAGAAAGTTTTGTTTTTAGTTCCTTTCTTTGAAGTACAATAAAAATATTAGTATTTTTGCCCATATTTGACAATATTTTCAACTATTCCAAAGACAATATCATTGCAGCAATTACCATCCAAACTTCAAACCTCGATTACTCAGAATAACTTTTTATGGGTTGGGTCATTTCTACTAAGCTATGTCCAGTTGACTGTCAATTTCTCGTAGGGTAAACGGCAAGTATTAACGACCCCCTTAAGATAATTTTAAAATCGATACCAATTATTAACAGTAGTATATTACTAAGTAAATTACAAAATAGCACTAGCTTTCACATTTTTATTTGTTGTTTATGTTATTTTATGTTACTTACATATTCTATAGTTTATTTGCACTACCAATTAATGCTTTTAAATATAAGATTACCGTATAATAAATATCCATATGCCTATTTTTAGGTACTAACTATAACATGTACTAATTAAAAAGCGGTGATAGCCATCATTTGCTGTAACAGTGAAGAAAAACCTGCATGCCTGAGACTCTGCATAATGTTCTCAAAGGCTACCAATCCACACTTGGTCAGCATGGTGTACTACGGCATAAACCTTTCTCATTCTGAGACGAGACTCGTGCCCTGTAGTGGGCCCTTAAGGCGTTGATAATGATGATGATGAATTATAACGTGTCTGAGAAGTAGTCTTTAATAGAATCATATCGCGTTTGAGCATTAGTGAAACTTAACCGCGTGTTATTCTCTCATAATACACCTATTCGACTTTCACAGCGAAGCTGCATAAACCGTGACTAATTAAAAAAGGGATTGTCAGATAAAAAATTTCGCACAACAAAGCACTTAGAACTTAAAAAATTACAAAATAACGTAATTTGACTTAGTTGTGTGGATGCTCTATAAGTCGGCAGTTTAACGTCTGTGTCACGTTTAAAAATTCGTAGACATGTCAAACGAAGTAATTTCAGTACAATATTTTTTCTTCTAATACTTGATTCTTTTGACTTTTTGAGTCAACTAATAGTATTTGCTTTTTGTATAAAGAAGTAATTTTTAATTTATTTAAAAAATAAGTACTAATTTGCCTAAGCTCGGCACCTTTGTGCCTTTTTCCAGCATTTGTGTCCTCAAAGTCGGCCCTCACGTATCTGAAAGAAAATCATATTTTACCCGCGACTTCGTCCGCGTAAATTAATGTTTTTCTTAATATTTATAGGAACTCTTTTCTCGTTTTCATTTTATTTTATTTTCCCGCCAAATAAATACCCTTCTCCAAAATTAATAGAACTTTTGAAGAAATGGATAGAATTTTTTTCAACAATCAGACAATTTTTTGTATAGACAACATCCAATCATTTTGTAACATCAACCAACAACATCCAATTTTGTATAAACAATCCAATATTGGACAATATTTATCCAATAGGATAAACAGGATACCTCACAATAGGATACCTTAGAAATAACCCAAATTCTAAAAGGTGGCACCCCCTGCCGACCCCAGGTACCTCATATTACTGGTTTTCCTTAGTCCACCACCCTTGTTTTTCTTTAAATACGTAAAATAATCGTGTTATACTACTATTACAAGACATCAAATATTATGACAAATTAAATTGCAACAACAAGTTTTAAATATTATTCATACGTAATTTATATTTTGTCAAACGACGCTTGGAAAGCAGAAATTTTATAAGAAATTAAGCGATTTACGCACTTGCACTCGTTCTAAGCGATAATTGAGGGATAGGGATGCAAAAAAATGCTGCCTTATTTTAAAACTATTTTCCCATTAGAGCAAGCTATATGTACACATAAAATACTCAGTGTGCCTAAGCGGCACCAAAATGTTAATATTTACAAACATAGAACTGAGTGCCGACTTTTGCTGGGCGGCTTTAGGAGCATCCACCCTATCACCAGACGGTTAGCAAAATACAAATTTCTTATCAATCTGTCTTTCAAGATGACACTGAAATTATATTGCGATCTTTTTTTGGACAGTGCATATTGTCGTAAGCAAAAACGAAAGATATAATAACTATTTCTTCGTTTTAAATACGCGGGGTCTAGGAAGAAGAAGAAGACTGATACTTTGTCTTAGATACGACGCCAGCGACGCCATATTGAAAATCGATCAACAATTAATGAATAAAAAATATTTATGTACAACTAAAGTATTAGTTATAACTCAATAATTTTATTTTTCCCGAGAACAACAGATTTTTCTTAATTTGAATGGTACTGTACAAGACTTAGCCAGATTTGAAACATCTCCTTTATTGACGTCACTGTTAAACCATCCTGTATATAGTTTTGGGCAATAGAAACTCGACACACTTGTTTATTTTTTTGCATTTGAAAGTAGATTGTTTATAAAACTAGTAGTAGTGTGAAACTTGAGATAAAGTATTATTTACATCGTCTTTAGTTCTATTGACTTTAAAAATCAAAGACGTATCATCAGCAAATAGGTACCTGGTACAATATCGCAAGCATTTTCGACGCAATGTGGTAAGTCATTAATATAAACCAGAAACATGAATGGACCTAGAATAGAGCCTTGGGGAACACCCATTACTGAGGCTGATCCGGACGACTTAACATCACTGATACATACTCTTTGTATGCGATCACTGAAATAAGAGGCAATAAGACTGAGTGCAGTTTCTTTAATACCATAGTGGCTTAATTTTCGTAAAAGAGTCTCGTGCTCAACACAATCGAATGCTTTTGCAAATAAAATCAAGTGTAGGTAACGAAGGTTTTTTATGGGCATGATTCGCATGAAATAAAATAAAACATACATAAGTTCAGATTTCAAATACATTTATTTTTGTGCATAATTTCATACTCCCACTTCTATAGTTTCTAATGTACAACACCACGGACAAAGGTGAATTACCTACACAGTATTAAAATAATCTACAAATAAAACATATTTCATCAATTATTTTAATTATAATAATCATAATATAAATATATCATAAATTCATAATACTTAATCATCATAAGACATTCAGTTAGGCTTTATTATAATATATGTAATAATAATTGCAATCCGTAAGTAAGTATGGCTCGAATCGTTGATTTATTTTTTCACAATAATGCATTTTAATGGAATAACTAAAATATAATATTAGATATAACATCTAGTCTAGATAGGTAATATTTTTTTTCTATATTCGTCTCTATACAGCAAAACTACAATGATATTAACTATTAAATATTTTTCTTCTTGTAATATTTTAGTCTTTTTACAGTACCCGGGTACATAATTTTGAAAAAAAAAAACATTCATATAAATAGTTATTTATTTTATCCTCTTGAGAAGTGAATGTTTTTCATGCTGTACCTACATATTTTGATATTATTGTAAGTACTTTTGCTCAGTAGATGCAAACATTATAATAATAATTTTTAAATTATCTAGAATTTCAAATTCAAATTTAATATTTTACAAAAATAAAATTAGTAAAATAATTATAATTAGATACGTAAGTACCTATAATATAAATTGACATTATTCATACGCGTATGCTAAACTAATTAATGGTACGATTGTTTATGGCCTTTTTATCAAAATATAATATTATTAACTAAAATTTTTTTCGTTACATCATCTGGAACACTGAAAATAAGTTTGCGAAAGTAATAAAATACGTATTTAGTCCTCTTTCGGCATAGTTCCTAAAATCACATAAAATACATACAAAGACGTAGTTAAGTAGTATATTTATAAATATTTGTATGTACGAGTATTTCTATTGATTACTTACTTAACATACAGTACTTCTATAGAGACGGCAGTACTTCTTTAGCTAAAAGCTAAAGAAGTACTGCCGTCTCAGGTGTTTTTAACCGACTTCCAAAAAGGAGGAGGTTCTCAATTCGGTACGATTTTTATTAGTTTATAGTTTAAACCATCCGAAGGCAGTGGCAGACTTTTAAAGAAAGGCGGCAAGTGCGGTCTGTGTGTCGTGAGCCTCGGGGTCTAAGAAGGCCTCAATACCTTGAGAAACCATTTTTAGTCAAATACCAACAGGTCGAAATTAATATATATTTATTTTAGTAAATAAGAACAAGTTTGGAGATTTTTTGGAAAGTTGTGAGTAGGTACCTACATAAGTGTCGGGGCATACTAACACAGAGTGGAAGCGCGTCGAAGCGTCAACCAAAAAATGTTCATGACATAATTGGCACTTATTTTTACAAAATAAGGCACAACGAGTTCGTACGAAGTTACGAACCAATACAAACGTTCGTACCAAACACTAGCCCCACGCGTTCGCACTCATTCGCTCGTCCTTTTTTTAGGGTTCCGTAGTAAACAAGGAACCCTTATAGTTTCGCCATGTCCGTCCGTCTGTCCGTCTGTCCGTCCGTCCTCGGTTAATCTCAGAGACTATTAGTGCTAGAAATCCGTAATTTGGCATGAGTATAAATATTAATCACGTCGACAAAGTGGTGAAATAAAATTTTGATAAATATTTTTTTTAGGGTAGCTCCCCTACATAGTATACCTAGTATACCTAGTATACATAGTATACCTAGTATATAAGAACTTGAGAAAATTCACAGCAGTAGGGTATATAATCAATTTTAAAGGAAAACTATCACGGCTAAGTAGGGTTCACAGGTTAAGGAGTTTATATCTGTTTTTCGAGGATTGTGACTACGGTACACTGCGCGTGGCCCGCCACGCACTTGGCCGGTTTTTTTATCTGATAGAAATTTATGTCTTGCTAATTTGCAGAGATAGATGCCAATATGGCGTGAAAATTTTTCTTGGCGCTTTGATGCGCTTAGACTTTGTATCAATATGCCCCGACCTTACGGCATACATTTATCAAAATTAAGAAATCATGGTACCTATTAATAGCGAGCGAGATTATTCTAAAACAATCTATACAGATGCTGATCGTTTATGTACATTCGCAACTTTACTCCGCTCACGCATGCGGTTCTGAATTTTCATATTTCTCTAATTTATTTCTTAATAATATTTCACTTAAACTGAAAGACAATATTGCGCGCCTGTTCGGATTTCGGATTTCGGAACCCCCTCCACAAACAAAAAATATATCTTAAAAGAAACTTTCGCTTTTTAATTATTCCGCCCAGGGCCTTTGACGGATTTAGTCCGCCGCTGTTTCATGTATATATATGTATCGAATGCCATATGAAATTATGCCATGCCATAAATAGTGCAAACATCTAATTGTGCACAAAATTTTGTATTATTTTAACATTTTGGCTTAAAATATCATGCATTTCGTTGTTAACCCTGTATTCCTCAGAGATATATTATGATAGTAAAGTTTTCTTTGATTTTGAAATAATTCAGGAACATACCTAATTACTTGTGGTAAACATTATTATTTAAAATGTGAAACTCGATTCACGAATAACTTGTTATGGCAAAGAATCGTTAAATCCAACAACAAATCTTTACCATAATAATATTGTTGTCGGATTCGGAATGCAACTTTTGATGTTATATTCTTTATCACTGAAAAGAACGAAGAGCAGTTTGCCTTGAAAAGGGGAGTTTTTTTGGTGTGGGTAGTTCTGTAAAAAAATGATCTTTTAAAAATTCTATATTATGATAATTTGGGGAGAGTCTAGAGCAGATTAAGCTAGAAACGAACTATCTGAAACGACTGTTTTTTTTTAATTTATTCAATTACAAGTTAGCCCCTGCAATTCCACCTGATGGTAAGTGACGATCATAGAGATAATAATAATAAAATGGAGTTGGCATAATGTCCTATAGAAAATAGTGGATCGGAAAATAGCTCAAGCTTATCAAAATTTTCATAAGTGTGTAAGAGACAACATTACATTTTTGACATAATAATAAAACAGTTTGAGGCAGACTGAGCACTAAAGATGGCCTCCCTAAAATGTATACATGAACACTCACACACGCACAACTTCAGACATCACAATGAACAGGCGCCATTTTATGTGCTCGGATTGTGCATGTATGATACCTAATCTAAGCGTGTGTGAGTGTATTTTTGGCACGTTTTTAAAGTAGGTATGGCTGCTCCATTAGTCTATCTCTATGGTGACGATACATAGATGGAAACGAGGTAACTTGGAAGAGGTGTGCATACCCCTGGTACTTGTATCTGGTTATTATCGTTACACCTAAATGTGGAATCTATAGCTTAGCTATAGCTTGCTATAGCTTTGCTACAGATAAGCTATAGCTATAGCTAAGCAATAATATCCGATAGTTTGTTTTTAGCTTTACACAGGTGTAAGTTAAATTATTATCATAGTAATAATTACCTATTAGAATCAATTAATTCAAAGAGAGAAAGAGAAAGAGAGGAAAAGCTATTTAGATAAACTTTTATAGATAGGTACCTAATAGTCATAAGTTAAGTAATAATAACTGTGCTATTATTAGTAATATTATGTATGTTATATCTACCATACGCTGTTTTTACAGTGAGAAGCACCATACATTCTGTTATCTATATTTTACTCACAACTTTCACTTAATAATTATTATGAATAATACTTAATTACTTAAAGCATCAAAAACAATGATTGGCACCGAAAAATAAAATTATTCGTCAGCAGCATCTAGGACTTCCAACAACTATACTCTGAGATAATGGACCTCAATAAAAAAATAAAAATAAGATTTCATTTGCATAATAATTACTATCTATAGATCTATTACTTCATCTCGGGCTTAAAAATAAATTGTTCTAATTTTAAATATACGCTGGTTGCTTGACAGAGTGCTGTCTTCACAAAGATGTTGCATTCTCTCTCTTTCGTGTCTTCAGCACTCTGCCAATAACTAACAATAAGTATATTTTGAGATAACAGACCTCAATAAGAAAATTGAAAAAAAAAATATGTATATTATACAATACCAAGTGTATATAATGTGTATTATACAATACATAGATCTATTATTTTACTCACGGGCTTTTTAAAAATAAATTGTTCTAATTTCAAATATACGCGGGTTGTTTGGCAGAATGCTGAAGAGCCGCTAGTACATCGTGCTTGAGCCTGACGTACAAGCGACCCTTTCTCCAAGGGTTCTGTAACTGGAGCGGCCTAAAATCATCTCTCAGGCATCTTTCTCTAGCTCCTATGACCGCTACCAAGCAGAAATCGTGGAGTTTCTCCGGGCCGTATACCGGTCCGGACTTTCCTTTCAGGACGGCGGCCATGTTGAGTTGTTTGACAACCAGGTCGATGACCTCGCGCGCCGTCGTGCGGGGAGTTACGTGCAATTTTAGCGAAGTACCCGCAGCTAGACCTGTCTCGTACGCTGCAAACACCTGCAACCGAGAAGGATATTTTTATACCCTCAGATATTCGCCGTTTATTACATGACTAGCGGTCCGCCCCGGCTTCGCCCGTGGTACATACATAGCCTATAGCACTCAAGGATCACGCACATAATACGGTGAAAGAATTTTTGAAATCGGTCCAGTAGTTCCTGAGATTAGCGCGTTCAAACAAACCAACTCTTCCGCTTTATTATATTAGTATAGATTTGATTGATTATACAGAATTTTAAATAATTCTTAATTATAGTGGTGTCTGTAATATAGTTGGATTTAAGTAGTCTTAGTTACCTACTAACTAAAAAAAAATTAATGCGATTTGGAATAAGAGTTACCTGCTCTATTATGGATTACATTTAAATAACATCCAACATACAATTTCGCAGTTGGCTTTACAAATATCGACTGTTTTAGAGTCTAAAGCTGAGATCTATAGAGCGTACTCTAACTCTCCTCGAATTTAAGATAGAGTTAAGACGAGACGAGAGACGAGACATTGATATTAGGGTCATATTCGTGTACCGTTTGAATTCTGTCTCAAGTCTCGGTAGAATCAGAGTACGCTCTATAGATCTCAGCCTTACAGGTTCTAAGAAACCAAATATATATAAGTGCTCCAAAATTACCTGTAAAATACCCGCTTGATCGGTCTGTCGTTGCTCCGAGGGTAGTTTGACACGCTCCTCGCTGTCACTATGTCTTTCATCAGTCTTTGGAACCTTATTACTATACTCCATGTCCTCTTGCGTCTCCGGCAACGGCTGACGTTTAACACTCTGCCCCTTGTTGAACAAGTCTTGACCGGTGTCAGTGAAATCCACTTCGGAAGATTTCACGTTCGTCATACTCTTGGAGGATATGACAGCGCACGGTGCTCTGTGGTTCGGTTGTGGACGGATTTTCAAAGGAACCGCCGTGGTGACCGGACAGCTCTGGCTCTCCGAATCACTGGACAAACTCTGAACGGACTCCGATACGTTTCCCTTAACAGTTTTCACGCTTATCATACTGCCGGGATAGAACCCTTTGACCGTTAGAAGTGGGCTCGAGGACGTTGAAACGCTCGTGTTGATACTGTGCGGACGAGGCTTTGGTTCGATATTTTCGTTTTGGATCACTAACGTGTCCTCGCTTCGCGATGGCGGAAGACGGCTGCAGCTGCTGTTGATGCTGATGTGAGATCCGTTGGACTTTATGTCGAACTGTGAGTTGCTGCTCATGAAGTTATTGCTCATCGCGCTCGATTGGGTGTACTGGGAATCGGCGCTGCCTTTCCTGGCGTATTTCGCATCGGAGGGTAGATACTGAAATCCGCTTAAATTCAACGTCGACACCGAGGTCTGACGCGGAGCCAGGCTCAGTTGCTGCTCGGATTTGCTGAATTCTGGATGCAGGTTCGCATGGTTCCCATTCCCGGCCGGCCCCGGCCAAGATCCTCTGCCCGGGGATGTTTTCATAATTTTTCCATCGCGCGGGGGAATTTGGAGTAAATCTATTTTCAGATTGGCGTCTTTCTCACGGCTGGCGTTATCAGTCCCATCGACGCATTCGGACGGCGTTTTGTCTAACACATACTTGAGCAATATCCCTGAACTAGGGCCAGACTTGTCTTTGTCCCTTGCGAAGACTATCAAGTCCATCAGCCAACGTTCCGCTTTCCACACCAGGTTCAAATTGTTCTGGAGGTCTTCGAGTTTCGTGAGCCTCTCTTTGGCAGTCTGCAACTCTGTGCACGAGAATGCTTCCCTCTGAGAGTGGGCGGCTAGGGCTACGTCTAGTTCTAGCACGCAACTTAATTTAGAGTATTTGTTTAATATGTTCGTGTGGTACGTTTGGAGGTGGATCATTTCGAAAGCTTGGATGGGCAGGCTGAGGAGATCGCCTTTTTGTAGCAGGATCTCTTTCTGTCCTGGGACAGAACAGGCTTGTTCCGCGGGCGGGCAGACCATGATGAAACTGACGTCGTTGTTCAGTTCTATGACTTCGAGGTCGTATATTCGGTGGGTGAGGACGCTTTCGTCGGGTATCTCCATGTCTTTGAAGAGTCTACGCGACGCCGAGGCGATTTGTTCGAGGAACATCTCTTGAGATTCTGAAGGTTTCTCGTTCGCACCGATCGGTACGAGATTGTTAACGGTTTGCGCTTCATCTGATTTACCGGATTGAGATTTTAGGTACTCCCATTCTTCTCTGAAAGATGGAAGAAAAAAAGGTGAACTTAACTACTTCACTGACATTAAGTTCAAATAAGTTTTTTTTTCTTTTTTTTATAGGAATAGCGGGCAACCGAGCAAGCGGGTCACCTGATGTTAAGTGATTACCGCCGCCCATGAACATTAGCAGCACCTGAGGAACCACTAATGCGTTGCCGGCTTTTGAGCAAGGGAACTCTTCAGGAGGGAAGCTCTTCAGCTCGCTGCCGGAACACACGGATGCTTTGCGGCAGATTATGGCTGAAGTGTAGTCGTTAGCCAGGCGGATTCGGGGTAGAATCCTACCACAAAACCAAAAGTTGTAAATAACTTCAACTTACGCAGATACATGTGGATTGTCTCTGACGCGAGTGTGTGGAGGAACGTTGGGCGTCCGCGCAGGTGCTACAATTCTCACCACCTCCACTGACGACTGAAGTTTTAGGTAACCTAGATACAGCCCGCGTGGTAATTGATGACGGGATACCTATAAGAAGAAAATTTAGGTTTAAACAATTACTCTAGTCTTCTGAATTGAATTAGATTTTTTGAAAACCCATGGGAACACTTTGATTTTTCTGGATAAAAATAGTCTGTGTCCATCTATATTTCCTCAAGATTTGATCCAATAAACATGGTAGAAAAGGATTATGATCTTCAATAATGCCTGTACTAATTTTCATCCCCTATTTCAACCCCTTCAAGGTTATTTTTTGCGACGAAACGCCTATGTCCTTTTCCAATATCTAATTTATCTCTGTACCAAATTTAGACAGAGTTACTTTCGCATGGATAATATAAGTAGGGAAGTAGGGTAAAAAAAAGAACAGTCTACAATATTACCTGATGGTAAGCGATCTGTTCGTGCACAGACGCCATCAGCAGTTCGCCCATAGTGTTGTCTTCGCTCAGCACGCGCCGCCTGAGCTTGGCCACCGGCACCCAGCGCGAGTTCAACGCGGAAACCGACTTGGGCGACTTGATCATGTTCACGCAGGACAGCACCACCGTGCCGTGGGCGTCTCGGAGCGGTTTGTGGTACAGTTGACCTACAGACAATTTGTTAGGAACCTGATGAAGGTGAATGACCTTGGCTCGACCGATCAGTGCCTATAATTGGGACATTACAAACGTGCGAACTGAGCCATAAAGCTGACAGATCATAGTGTGAGGGCTCTCCCTCGTTCTCTATAACTTGTTATTAACTATCGACAAATCTTTTATTATTGTTACACACAACACCACAGAATCAGGTTCCAGTTTCATAAGGCCTGTAAGTGCGAGCGAGATGTCCGATACAAATGATTTATGACTTGGATTGCCACGTTTGTAAGATCCCACAACTATATGGCTACGGCTTGGTACGCGGCATATGGCTGCTCTGAGACTTATGTGCTCGATGGTTGACTTGGTACCATGAAACTTGGATTCTCCCATGGATAAATATTGTTAAACCAACAGGTTGGTTACCATAATATGTACGCTGTTTCAAATGTGTCTCAAACTTTTAGGACGTTATAGTTAAACAAGCTGATATCCACGACTTCGGTGACGGGAAACTCTTTTATGGAATGAAAAACATGCATCTCTAGACTGCTATCAATCGGATGAACAATGTGTGAAAAAAATGATATGATGATATAATGATAAATGACCAGACCAGACCAGGATCAGATAGACAAACATTTATAACATAAATGTACAGGATTGAAGTCTAATTATATAGCAGATTTTTCTGTTAAATTTTAAAGTTTTAAAAGGACCTTGTGATTGACAAAAAAAAATGTAGTAGGTACTGTCGAGGTATGCAACCTCTGTTAATTCGTGTGCGCTGGCCAATTACACCAGAAGCTACAAATTACTTCAGTTCTGTTTCTTGTACTGTGCATATACCTGAGTAATCTCCTGTCCGGACCGGAGCCCTAAAATCCTTTTGGTCCATTTATTGTTGTATTGTTTATCACAAAATATACGGAGTTATTGTATTCAAGATGTAGCCACTTGTTTGATTTCCGCTACTCCCTCCTTTCTGGGTGGACCGCCCTGCAGTCTGGTTTGCTCAGGTCGAAGCTCAATTTGAGATTTCAGGGATCACCGTAGACCAAACGAAATTTAACTACGTTATTTCGAAGCTAGATTCTCGCGTAATCGGGGAAGTAGAAGATATTATTACTCAACCTCCCCCTACCGACCGTTTTGTGTATTTGAAGAAGGAACTGATCCGCCGTTTATCAACGTCTGAGGAACAGCGGGTCAGGCAATTAATTAGTGATGAGGTGCTAGGGGACCGCAAGCCGTCCCAGTTTCTTCGTCACTTGCGCTCGCTTGCTGGGCACATTCTTACTGATCAAAATATTTTGAGGCAGTTATGGATGCGTCGCATGCCCCAGCACCTGCAGGCTATATTGGCTGCACAGTCCGAAATATCTTTAGACAAGGTTGCTGAATTAGCAGACAGAATTCTAGAAGTTTCACCTAGCAATTTGACGCCGTCTGCCGCTGCAAGTTCGTCAGATTGTAGTGTGTCGGCACTTCAAAAACGTATTGACGAGTTGACTCAGCAGGTTGCTACTTTAAGCAAAAATAATAGCAATTGGCGAGGTAGGAGTAGGTCTAGAGGTCGCTTTTATGGTAATCGTTTCAAGTCAGTTTCTCCCCACAGATCGCGAGGCAATGGCGGTGGAGAAGTGTGTTGGTACCACCGGAAGTATTCTTCGCGCGCCACCAAGTGCGTGAAACCATGCTCTTATTCGGAGCAGGAAAACAGCAGCGACAATCAGTAGGGGCGATGCCTGATTGTCCCGCTGATAGTCGCCGGTTGTTTGTGACGGAAGCGAAGTCAAAGTTGTGTTTCTTGATTGACACGGGTTCTGATCTGTCTTGCTATCCAGTGACATGGATTGATCGACCACCTAAGGTAACTGAGTATACCATGCGCGCCGCAAACGGCAGCGACATCAAAACATACGGTACGATTACCTTATTACTAGATTTAGGTCTTCGACGTGCCTTCAAATGGAACTTTATAATATGCGACGTAACTACCGCTATTATAGGGGCCGATTTCTTATCTTATTTTAATTTAATGCCAAATTGCAGGAGCGGCCGGTTGTTCGATAACACGACTGGTCTGTCCAACGTGGCGTCCGTGTCTTCAGAAGGACACGTTAGTGTAAAGTCTATTGACACTAAAAATGAAATACTATGTAAGTATCCTGCTATTTTAAGGCCACCAGGTCCTGTGCGCGAGATTAAACACAACACGGTGCACTACATCCGAACAACGGATGGTCCGCCGGTTGCTTGTCGCCCGCGCCGCCTGGGCCCACAGAAGTTAGCCATCGCAAAGAAGGAGTTCGCAAGTATGGTTGAATGCGGCTCCGCCAGACCTTCCGATAGTCCTTGGTCTTCAGCTTTGCATCTGGCTCCAAAAGGTGAATCTGATTGGCGTCCGTGCGGTGATTATCGCGCTTTAAACGCGCGTACGATTCCCGATAGGTATCCTGTGCGTCACATAGGCGATTTTAATCAAAATCTAATTGGTTCAACAGTTTTCAGCACGATCGACCTTGTAAAAGCCTATCAGCAGATTCCCGTAGCAAAAGACGACATTTGTAAGACTGCTATTATTACACCTTTTGGTTTATTTGAATTTCCATACATGACTTTCGGACTCCGTAATGCTGGTCAAACATTCCAGCGCTTCATTGACGAAGTCGTTCGGGGTCTTAATTTCTGTTTTGCTTACGTTGATGATATTTTAGTTTTTTCTAGGGATCCGCAACAACATGCGGAACACTTAAATATTTTATTTAAACGCTTAGAACAGTACGGCGTTGTAATAAATGAAAATAAATGCAATTTTAATGTTTCAGAAGTTCGATTTCTGGGTTACAAAATCAACGCCGCCGGCATAAGTCCGCCGGTTGAGCGCATTAAGGATCTTCAGGAGTTTCCCTTGCCGAAGACGGTACAAGGTGTTCGAAGATTCCTTGGTATGGTGAACTTTTATCGTAAGTTTTTACCTGGTATAGCCCGGTACCAGGCCCCACTCATAGATGCTCTGTCGGTCATTCAAGGTAAAGGCGCTAAGCCGTTTACTTGGACGCCTGACTTAGAGCGTTCTTTTAACTCGTGTAAAGAGAGTTTAGCTAATGCTACTTTATTAGCTCACCGGGTCGCCGACGCTCGACTCGGGTTGTTTACCGACGCGTCTAATACGCATGTCGGCGCGTGTTTACAACAATTAGTTGATAAGGGGTGGCAACCAATCGCATTTTTTAGCAAAAAGCTAACTGCAAAGCAATCCGAATGGCCTGCTTATTACAGAGAGCTTCTGGCAGTCTATGAGAGCGTGCAACATTTCAAGCACATTCTGGAAGGTCAACATGCCACTATATTCAGTGATCATAAGCCACTCTTATTCGTTTTTACTCAACGGCGTGACTAACTTCCGCCTGTACAGTTAAATCAAATAATATTTATTTCACAGTTCACTACGGACATTCAGCACGTCAAGGGTGCTGACAACCTGGTCGCTGATGCTTTCTCACGCGTGGAGAGCATCTCGTTAGAAGATCACCTCGCTGCGCTTGCGCGCTCACAAGCTTCAGATGAAGAGTTAAAGCGCCTGCGCAATGAAACATCCATGAAGTTGGACTTCATTACGGTACCTGGTACAACAATTAAGTTGGTATGTGATGTTTCCACGGGTAAACCCCGTCCGTACGTAACTCCACAGTTCAGGAGGAGCATTTTCGAAAAACTTCATAACCTCAGCCATCCAGGTATTCGTGCAACCGCTCGTTTAATTATGGATCGCTACGTATGGCCATCGATTCAACAAGATTGTCATATGTGGGCGCGAGCGTGTGAAGCGTGTCAACGTTCGAAAATTTCTCGTCATACAATTGCTCCGTTTACATCTTTCTCCTTGCCATCTGGGCGTTTTTCCGTAGTGCATGTAGACATTATAGGTCCTTTACCCTATTCCTCTGGCTCTAAATATTGCCTCACAGCCATTGATCGTTTTACACGTTGGCCTGAAGCATTTCCAATGCCAGATATAACTGCGGAAACGTGTGCCAGAGTCTTCTTAGATGGCTGGGTGGCGAGATTTGGGTGCCCGTCTTCTATCATTTCAGACCGAGGTTCCCAGTTCAGTTCGCATCTCTTCGCGAAAATCGTTGAGTTGACTGGTGCGCAGCATCGCATGACGACAGCTTATCACCCGCAATGCAACGGTATGGTGGAGCGTTTTCACCGACAGCTCAAGGCAGCCATTGCGTGCCACGCAAATCCGCAATGGACCGAGGTATTACCATTGGTACTCCTAGGTATCAGGAGCGCATGGAAAGAAGACCTCGGTGCGTCAAGTGCTGAACTTGTTTTCGGAGAACCTTTGCGATTACCAGGTGCGTTTTTTAAACCGCCTGCTAACGATCGCGTTTCGGACCCGGCGTATTTTGCCGATAGACTTCGCGCGCATATGGCCGAGTTAGCTCCGACTCCTTCTTCGAAACATGGTAAAAAAAATTTTTACATTCCGAAGGACTTAGCCTCTGCAGATCATGTTTTCTTGCGTCGAGGGGCAGCTAAAAAACCTTTTGAACAGCCATACACTGGCCCGTTCAAGGTATTAGAGCGTAATGAAAAATTTTTTAAACTTAGTATAAAAGGCAAACAAGTAAATGTAGCAATAGATCGCCTTAAGCCGGCTTATATTTCACAGCCTCATCAAGACGATTCGCCCTTGCAATCGTCCCGTCCTTCTGTCACTACTCGCTCCGGTCGTAGAGTTCGTTTTTGTATTCCCTATCAAGCAGCTTAATGATTAACAAATTATTAATTTTTCTTTTTTCTCTTTTTTACTCCGTAGAGGGGTGATGTCGAGGTATGCAACCTCTGTTAATTCGTGTGCGCTGGCCAATCACACCAGAAGAAAAGAGTTTGTCAATGAGAACATTTTAAGAATTCGAATTACGAAGCCGCAATCGAGAATTAGCTACGAGAGGACACTTCAATTCTGTTTCTTGTACTGTGCATATACCTGAGTAATCTCCTGTCCGGACCGGAGCCCTAAAATCCTTTTGGTCCATTTATTGTTGTATTGTTTATCACAAAATATACGGAGTTATTGTATTCAAGATGTAGCCACTTGTTTGATTTCCGCTACAGTACCATCATTTTTTTCTGTACACTAAATTCTTAGTCACCTCTGATGATATTACCTTTGTGTATCTTCAATTTAAAGTAGGTACCTATACGTAAGTGCAGAGTCGGTAAAGTTTCATAAGCTTTAGAGAATTCTCACCTAAATCCTGTATACAGAGTGCTGATTGCATCTGCGCCGCGGCGGTCAGCAGCTTCAACCGGAAATGTATGGACGATGATGTGTGCTTCTCCATATCTGATCTGAGTCCTTTGACTTCGTCCCATGAACATGCTACCTGGGAATATTATGATAAATAAACATTAGTCGGTTGATTTTATGTGATGAATACGAAGAAGAATAACAGTGTTTTAGATCCTTGAAGTAAACATAGCATTGATTTATTTTTATTCATCTACAAGTTAGCTCTTGACTGCTGTCTCACCTGATGTGTAAGTGACGATGAAGTCTAAAATGGAAGCGAGCTAACTTTAAAAATGTATGGCAGTTTTTATGAAACCCATATCCCTGGTCGGTTTCTATTCAGCTTAGTACTAGAACGCTAATGACGATTTTACCGGTAGGATGACATGGCTTCGCCGGCACGCACGCACACACCTACGCTCGTATACATGCACTCGCACGCACGCGTACACATACACACAGACCTCCACTTGAAAACTATACCATTCCACTCTAGAAGCCATAAAACGTGGAGATATGTCAAAAGGGATTCACAAAATTGGCCCTATTAAGTTAAGCAACTAAAAAGGGGATTACCTTCATGAGCCAGTGGAAGTCGGTGTAGATGCAGGCGGGATATGTCTCGTCGACCTCGATCACTGGCAGGAACTCCTCGCTGGTGACCAGCACCTTGTCCTCGTGGTAGATGATGCACGCTAGGTACACGCCCCTGGGAATAAATGTTCATGTCAGATGGCTTGATGAGTTCAGGTAAGTAAAGGATTATAAGCTGGCCGTTGCAATAGAATACGAAACTAGTATTCATATCGAAAATAACATTTATTTGAAAAAAAAAAACTTTATTGAGATACCTATGATATTGTAGAAAGGTTGGATTGATAGAACATCACGTAATACAGAAAGGTGAACATAATATACATAATGTTAAAAAGGGTTCAGAGTAGGTATTTACGAAAAAGACAGACCAGAAAACTTGCAGATGTGGAAGATTTGTGTATATTAAAAAATCAGCCAAGTGCGAGTCGGGCCTCGCTCTTTCAGGGTTCCGTACATAATTATGAACAATATAATATTTTAGGTCTAAGAAATATTTAATTTCCGAGCTAGACATCGCAACAAACCGTGAAAGAAAAACCCAAAAAAATGTTCGTTTATTTTGGTCACAGCTTATAAACTATTTAATAAATCGTTGTTTTCAGTATTTGTTGTTTAAATAGAGCATATAGTACATAATATACTGAAATATCATATTCCCAACTAGTTTAGTTTTTGAGATAGCCCCCGTCACAAAAATGGTCTAAAACTGACAACTTTGATGGCCTCCCATTCCCTTATTTTTTGAGATAAAAATTAAAAAATATATATTTGTACTCTACTTAATGAGCTCTAAACAATGATACCCCACAAGCTAGGGTAAAGAAAAAATTTTTTTTTCCGGCTCCTTTTTCATGTATGGGAGCCCCCCTGAAAAATAATTTAATTCAATTTCTAATTCAATATTTGATTTTGGGTTAACGTTTTACACTAAATACCAAAATTTCAGGTTTGTAACTCATTTCGTCTGCGAGCTAGAGACCTGTGACCGGCGGACAGACGGACAGACAGCCGAGTGACATTAATAGGGCTCCGTTTTTTACCCTTCGGGTACGGAACCCTAAAAACGAAAAAGCCACTAAACCATACCATAGTTTAAGGGATAAAAATTGTAGGGAAAATAAACCTCGCAAGAGTTGAAGAGACATTGTACGTAGAGCATCAGCATAATAGGTCAGAATAACTAAATACAGCTTCACCGTCTCAAATTCTTTTGGAATTTGCTAGCGGCTGTGAACAGCTATCCTGATGGTGGCGGTCTTCTTTTTGGGTAGTCCTGGCGGTTGCGGGGGCGGTTGCTACATGGCGTTGGCGGTGGCGTTGGTTAGAGCCTCCAGAAATGCTAATGACTAGGAATTGAATACCGCCTCACCTCCTCAAATTCTTCTGGAACTTGCTGGCGGCTGTGAATAGCTGTCTGATCGTGGCGGTCTTCTTTTTGGGCAGTCGCGGGGGTTGCGCGGGCGTTCGCTGTCTAGCGTTCGCGGCGGCGTTGGCCAGCGCCTCCAACGCCGCCACCGCCCCGCCTGGCTCGCCGCGCGATGTTCTCGAGGACACGTCGTGCCAACCTTGGAATAAGAACGAAACGATTGTAAAAATAATCTTGAGGATAAGTCATGCCAACCTTGGGACGAAAACGAAACGAATAAGTATATAAAAATAAATTTGAATGTTTTTAGAGGACCTTGCTGGTGCAGTGGGTGAGTGCTGTGGTCTTATAAGTGGGAGGTTCCGGATGAGTCAATTTATGAATTTATAATTTCTGAATTCTGTCCGGTCCGGTCCAGTCATTCAGCTAGCGATGAGGGAGACATTTGAAGTCTTTCATAATTTGAGGAAAGTGTGCGTTTTAACGTTGACGTTACCGGCCGATCCTCGGAAGAAGTACCTCGTGCCCCGCGTGAGACCCGCCACCAGCACGCGAGTGCAACTATGATGAAGATAGGCTTACGCTTGATTAATTGAATTACGACCAAAGATATAAGCTTACGCCTGCCCAGGCGCGTGCACTCCATAGAAGCACGGAAGCTCAGCTTACCCTGAGCCTGAGGTTTCGTAAATTAAAAAAAAATTAAAAAAAATAAAAAAAAAATAAAAAAAAATAAAAAAAAAATTAATTATCAGTAAGTAAGTACCAAATTATTACTTACAATTTTTTTTTAATTTAACTAAGTTATAAATAATAGTAACAATATCACAGGAATATCAATTAATTTCAAATTTAAAACAGTAGGTAAAAATCTTCATAAAAAGAAAATTATGTATTTTCAATAAACGTAATCTATTTTATAATCTTCTATTTCTTCAAAATATCTAAATAATACGCCATATTCTATTATTTCTTGAGGTAATTCAGAACTATAAACATCGCTTGTCGTCTACCGCGGTCCGCGCATAGGTATAAAAGCTTGGCGTTCCGAAGCTTCCATATCGAGTCACACTTACACATTTTTCGTAACACATACGCGTCTGCAGCTAACACGAACAGTATAATTACAGAAACACACACAGCTACAATGTTCTCAGTCATTGGAGAATTGGTTTCTGAGAAGCAGAGCTTTTAGCCAATCAGAGAGTAGGGAAATAAACTGTCCAAATGACAAATGTCAAAACTGTCAGTTGACATTTGGCATATATTGTCACTGTCACTTGTCAGTGTCAGACGTCTACGGTGTCAGATCAATTTGTATTATTTTTGTAATTGTTTCTTGTTTTCGTAAAATCTAAACATTAATTTAATTAAACAACAAACAGTTTTCATAAAAAAGAGATAGGTAATTGTGATTGTGAGAGGTTTATTGGTTTTAAATGGAAATATGAAATATCAATTAGTTATTCATGTGCGGTTTGCTGAGGTAGGTACTGTGTGTTTACAAAATTCAATGAAATGAGATCGTATCAACATCAGTTCTATATTTTTTCGCAAAAACTAAATAAAGTCCATAATCTGTAAAGTTCAAAATATCTCGCAATGCAAGTTGTTGTTTTACCGGTTGCCTGGTAAGTAGGTACCTAAACAATTTATTAGAAAATACGGCGTGTTATGTACGGCCTGCCGACACTCATGCGTGATGGAGAGCAGTGACGAGGATTTACCAACCAACCAAGGACCAATTTAGAATTGGAACGGACTTGTTTAGAAAATGGCCATTACTCACTGCTAGGAACAACACTTCTAGGCACCGACACAGTGAAGGGCCCCCAGCCCTTGACGTTGCCGGCCGAGGCTCGGAAGAAGTACCTCCTGCCGCGCGTGAGGCCCGCCACCAGCACGCGAGTGCAATTCGAGCCAGAAGCGGCCACCTCGCGACAGCCACATACATTCGAGAAGTCGGCGCGCGATGACCACTCCACTGGAAAATGAGTCGTTTATTGTTACTCAGCATTTCTAAAGTCTGATTTTTAATTCGGTGGAATTCTGACAGTTTGCATTTAAAAATAGAATGAGTTATTTGCTCAGATTAAGTATCAAGTTCTCTTTGTCTTTGTTATTTGTATGAAAAACAGGGTTACCACCTGAAGTTCGATTTTACCCCAAACTAAAGAACCTGAAGTAGGTATCTGTCAGTCCATTTGTTTTAATATATATATGTACATGAGACAATTGATTTAGGTAAGTTTTGACTTTATTATCTTTTTTGTAGCAACTGTTTTAACTCTGGTAACATTAAGAAACGTCAGAACTCCACGGAATTAAAAACAGAGTAGGTATAGCATAAAATTCAAGAAATTCGATTTCGGAAAAATAGAGATCCATTTTATATTTCACAGGAACGTGCCGATTTTCTCTGTTCAAAGTGGATACAATCAAATCAGACTATAATTTTTTAGAAAAGAATGGAATACAATATAAAAGTATTTTATTCAAATAAACTTTCACAAGTGCTTTCGGATCGCAAAGAGAAATTTCGCTTCACAAATCAAATTTTCGGGATAAAAGCTGCGATGAGGGTTCAAGGTTTTATTCGAAACACGGAAGAGACAATGAACAGCAAATTTGATTATCAACCTCGGTCACCGTTGTTCAACCAATCAATTAAATATAATTACGCTGTCCTAATTAGACCCTAGGTACCTACTCTTCATTTTGTTATCACGTTTCCCAATTAAGCAAGACCCTCTTACCTTTATACTTAGTAACGATGGGCGGGTCGCGTAACGCTGGTTGCGTGGAGCGTGGGTCCTTCAGCCGAACGGTTACTGAGTGAGCGCCGCAAACTTCTAAATCCGGTGGTGATACGATGGCGGGTACTCGAGCTTGCTGCCAACCTTGGACTAGGCGTCTGAAAAATAAAACCACCCGTGACTAACTTGGACGAATAATTTCAACCAAGGTGACAAATTTGGTGTCACAATTAGCATCATAATCAAAACAATTTTTTTTAAGGACAAGCTATTTTTTTTAAGAAAAATTAATAAATCGGTCTTCGGTCCGGCAAATCGGTGCGGTCAAAGAAATCGGTGTACCAATCAAAAATATTAGTCACATAACATTTATGCGTGTAACTTAGTAAATAAGAATGATTTTCGCGTAACGCGTGCTATCGCCTATTGGCCGTACAAACAATTCTGCAGTATACATTACGACGACGGCGGTAACCAATGCGAGAGGCAGATTATGACGTAATATGACAGCGGACCAATCACGGCGTCCGTCACTCCCCGCTTCGCCCCGCAAAACAGATGAGTTCTGTGCATTCAAGGTCATGCCTTTAGATATTATGTGCCAATAACTAAGTATACTCCTTTGATAGATTTCGAGCGTTGAAATAAAACAACGTTAGGATAAACTGGGTCTAATGATCCTAGTTTTAAAGTCGTGCATTCAGTACCTATCGATTAACATTTCGTGAAGTTCCGCTTGAGATACTGACTTTACATACAATATGGATGTTTTGTTAACAAACTTACTTGAGTGTTCGAACTCGTCTCTCCCAATGCTGTGTTTGTTTGTCCTTTTCTGAGCCTGTACCTCCCGCACATCCCATAGTACCAGCTTGACCACCAGCCGCTGATCTGAAACGACCATTTATAAAAATCAATTTAGTAATTATTTTAAACTAGCGGACCTGGCAGACGTCGTCCTGCCCGGTGACATATATCGACATCAGCGCAACCTACCGAGATCTGGTAGGTTAACTGTACGTACCCGGTAATTGTGATTTCATACCATCCAGGAACCCATTGAAATATACATACAAAATTTCATCCAAATCGGTCCCTTTAGGACAAACACACGTAGGTAAAGAAGAATTATATAGTTACGGGTGACGGGGTGAGAGAGTTTACCCTATCGACGGGATGAACATGATGTTTGACGGTTACGAAAGCCATGAACATTTTGTATGGGAAAAGGGTTTTTCTTTAATTTCATTTTTTGTCAATTTTACAATGTTTTTAATAGTTACTCTGCTATATTAGGGAGGGTGACAAACACAACAAATCAAAAACCATGAAAATCGGGCCAGCCGTTTCGAGTTATAAGTGTTTGAACAAACACTTATACACACTTTTTTTTTCTTCGAGTATTCGAACAAACACCAACATGTTCTTGCAGAGATGTTTATACAACCATAAACCATCAAAGATCTTTCTTTTTAACCTACCTATCAAAAATGTCTCTAAGTTAGCAATTTGCTATCATCTAATTAATTATTGTCATTTTTTATACCTGCAAACATCTTCCCGACAACCCTTCTCCGGTAAATATCCAGTGACTTCATGCAAACGAGACTCCGCCTCCCGCGACAGCCTTCGTAGATGTGAGCCTAGAGCTTCCGGTGTTTTAACTAAAAACGAAACATTTAATTGGTTACAAAAAATCTTCACCATCTTTGCCACTACCGCAGCATCCAGCTGTATTTAAGAGGACAATTACAAAATACGGTGAAATACCACATAATACATAGTATAAATACAAGTAAGAATACTTCAATCTCAATGTTTGATCTCGATAAGATCAATAGATATCGTTTAAGATCGAAAATAAGATTTGGGGAAAGCCTATGATAATACCGATAAAAATGATAATTTGGCAAACGTGTGATGACAGACTAATCTGTTAAAATGAATCATGACATTTTTTACACGGACGATCAATTTGACACGTACGAGTGTGTACCTACAAGTCACGGCAAATAAGTCGACCGGTGACCTTCAATGCGCAGTAGTCGAAAATGAGGTATCTCGGGGTGTGAAGGGATCGCGGGGAGGGCGTGGGGATCGTTCGTAAGCACTGATTAGCTCTCGCGGATCCCTCGTAAGCGCTGATTGGCTCTCCAATCGTATTGTGTCACGCTCACTCGTACGACGCTGCGCGCACTTGATGATCACCGGTCGACTTACGTGCCGGGGGTTATAGGTAAGGTTGGGTCGCCTAAGATCGGATGTGACATAAGAACGGATGCATCAAATTTACCGCAAATGAAGCAATATTTATCACGGGTGGCAACACAGTTTAGTCCGCCATTTTATTCTGTTTCTCCCTTTATTCCGCGAACGGCGCTGCGATAAGAAAGACGCGTGCACTGGAGTTTGGAAAAAAATATGCCGTTTTTAGTGAAATTTTAGTGATCCGGTCATTCCTCCAAAACTTTGTTTCAAAATTATGATAAGTATTTATCATTTTAATGCTTTTTAAGTTGAATTTCGCGTAGAATTAGCAAATACTCTATAGATTTGTATACTTTGTTTACGCCCAGGGCGTTTGTAAGCCTAGATCCGGACTTTCCTCCCC
Organism: Melanargia galathea; assembly: GCA_920104075.1. Lineage (NCBI taxonomy): Eukaryota > Metazoa > Arthropoda > Insecta > Lepidoptera > Nymphalidae > Melanargia > Melanargia galathea. The sequence continues at coordinate 29,224,841 of OV049856.1, read as the reverse complement.
TTGCTGAAGATCGGACTATAATAATCCGACCTTAAGACACTTAAAAAAATGCAGTGGTTCTCAAAATATTTGGATCGAAATAAATTACTTACTTATATTCATCAAAATAAATTGATATTGAATTACCGTTTTCGGAATAACAAAAAGGTACTTAGGTACGCATAATATCTTCTTCTCTATGTTATTATTTAATTCCTATGTAAATGATGAATTTTTAATTCAGCTATTATCTGTTTTGTTTTTAAGCAAGTTCACTAAGCTGACATGCTATGAAAAATGTAGAGTCTGGTCAACAAGATGTCCCTGATATGGCGCGGGAATTCTTCACGGAAATAAGTGCCTTCACTAAGGAATACTTGAGACATCATACACTTTAAATATATGTATGAGTGTAAAATTTTAATGATCTATAAATACGGAAAAAGACAATTTTTCCGTATTTCGTGCTGGATTCCAGGGACAACTTTTACTGGATGGACTCTATTCTTTTGACATCTGTGAGTTAGGTGAAATAAATTAAAATATGGATCATGTAATCATGGTACCATCAAGTTCTCTTTCTGTTAGAATATGATTTTATTTACTCTAATCTACTTATTTGCATGTAATAATAAATAATAACTATTATTTTAAACTAGCGGTCCGCCCCGGCTTCGCCCGTGTTACATATATAGCCTATAGCACTCAAGGATCACGTACATATCCAACGGTGAAAGTATTTTTGAAATCGGTCCAGTAGTTCCTGAGATTAGAACTAAGAATTTATTAATCTTTACTGATTAATTATGCCTACAAAATATCAGAGACGCACACTTCGAGCGACCACTTATACCGATTACCGAACATGATGTGAAAGAAGCTGTGGAAAGAGTTAAAAGTAAAGAACTTTCAAACTGTGCTGCATCCAAATTATACGGCATACCGACATCTACTCTCAACGATCAAGTTTAGGCAAATAATTATGTTTGTCCGGTTTTAAGTCATTATCTTAAGAAAGCTCCCCGGCTGAGTGTATAAAGTTTGAGAAACTCAATTTAGCTCTCATTAGGCTGAGGAGGGAAGATCGGACTAAAAAACGCAAAAAAAAAAAGAATTACCTGTCCTAGTCACACCACGTGGAATTATACTACGACTTTGTGTTACGTTATTGTCAACTAAAGAACGGATATTTTTCTTCTGTGCACTCTAATGCTGTAGCTACAGAAGTGAAATTAAGTAGTAGTCCGAACTTAGGCTTCACACGGGTTTCTTGAAAAGTAGACAGAAAAAATATTCCGTCACTTTGAGGCGTGTCTCACACGATCTATTCCATCTATCAAATAAAATAAAAGGTGGATCAGATAATTGCTTTTATTGCTAATAACTTCCACTAATAGTTTATTTGGAAAATAGTTGTTTGAAATGAAAAAAAAATATATTTTGCAACACGGTCCTAATTTTACTCAAAAAAGTCCGAACTTAGGCGACCCAACCTTACCTACCTATGTAACCAGCTATATGATAAGCTGGCGGTTCGGTAACCTTATGGACAAAACTTAACTTCAAGTCCACTCCAAACCTGGACTTGGTATTCTTCAACTTTCCGTTATTCCAGGGGGACTATTCTCTAACTTAGAGATCATCACTGAATGGAAGCCACGGAATTAGTTCTATATTATACATTGCTGCTTTACCGTGTGAAATAAAAATAACATTTCATAGCAAACCTTCAATGGATAAAAAATAATATAGGGGCTTTAATTTTTTAATAGCCACTGAGTTAGAGATTAGGGGTTCAGGGGGGTTATTCTGTAACTTAGTTAGCAACTGAAAATAGCTGCCAACGAATTAGTTCGATATACATTGCTGCTTTACTGTGTAAAATTATGAAAACACTATATATTTCCCACAGTAAAGCAGCAATGGCAATTCGTTGGCAACTATTTTCAGTTGCTAACTAAGTTACAGAAAAACCCAGCATGTCATGTTACCAGATTACGTGTATGCATATTGTGAAACCTTTTTCACATGTGGTGTTACAACAAATTTACGATAGGAGAGGGACTGTTCAACTAGCATAATATGAAGTTATGATCATAGAATTTTATAGCACCACATTCAGATATTATTCTATTATTCTATTATGTATATCTACACCTGAATAGGTGAAAATCTCTATCAGATCATTTAACTGAAATAAAGACGAGTCACGCTTCCGATTATGAACCCGACAATTTTTCTATCAGAAGATTGATCGACCCAGTTTCTTTGCGGCCAATCGTGATTTGTTATGATAGGCATCTTGGAATCAAGAGATTTGGAAGGGATTTGGGTGAAATTGTTTTATATAAATGGTCAGATCTATTTTCATTTACTCCATATTTATTTTATGTAATATTTCATTTTGATTTTTTCATTTCATATTCATTTATTAATGAAAATTTTGAAATCTCTCGTGATTGTTTCAACCATCATGCATCAATAAAAATTAGGTTACAAACCTATATTATATAGGACGTACAGCTGAAAATCTATCAATTATACTCCAGATTTTTAACCTCCGACGCAAAAAAGACGGGGTGTTATAAGTTTGACGTGTACGTCTGTGTGTGTATGTATGTGTATGTGTGTGTGTCTGTCTGTTCCTCCGTAGCACTCAAACGGGTGAACCAATTTGAATGCAGTTTTTTTTGTTTGAAAGGTGAATTAGTCGAGAGTGTTCTTAGTTATGTTTGATGAAAATCAGTAGAAGACGGCCGCCACCACAAAATGGCGAATGTCGGGGGGTTTTTTTTTATTTTAATTTATACCTACTTATTAAACACACAGAACCCGGGGACCAGTGCGAAAGAAAATGCGGCTACACCGAGGTGATTTTTTTTAATAATGTGATTTATTCATGTTTTTCTTGATAAACATTCGAGTTTTCAGATTCTTCATACATATATTCGGTTGTCTGGAATTTCAAATATCCAGGGGGGTTATTCTGTAACTTAGTTAGCAACTGAAAATAGTTGCCAACGAATTAGTTCGATATACATTGCTGCTTTACTGTGTAAAATTATGAAAACACTTTATATTTCACACAGTAAAGCAGCAATGTATATCAAACTAATTCGTTGGCAACTATTTTCAGTTGCTAACTAAGTTACAGAATAACCCAGCAGGAACGGATTACGCCGCTAGTAATGTTTCATGCTTATTCGGATAGTTGAAATACGACGAACGAATATAAATGTATGAAAAATCTGAGAACACGAATGTTTATATTATAAAGAAAAACAGCAATAAATCTCATTATCTTTAGAAAATCTCAGTGTGGCCGCAGTTTTTAGGGTTCCGTACCCGAAGGGTAAAAACGGAGCCCTATTAATGTCACTCGTCTGTCTGTCCGTCTGTCCGCCGGTCACAGGTCTCTAGCTCGCAGACGAAATGAGTTACAAACCTGAAATTTTGGTATTTAGTGTAAAACGTTAACCCAAAATCAAATATTGAATTAGAAATTTATTTTTCAGGGGGGCTCCCATACATGAAAAAGGAGCCGGAAAAAAAATTTTTTCTTTACCCTAGCTTGTGGGGTATCATTGTTTAGAGCTCATTAAGTAGAGTACAAATATACATTTTTTTAATTTTTATCTCAAAAAATAAGGGAATGGAAGGCCATCAAAGTTGTCAGTTTTAGACCATTTTTGTGACGGGGGCTATCTCAAAAACTAAACTAGTTGGGAATATGATATTTCAGTATATTGTGTACTATATGCTCTATTTAAACAACAAATACTGAAAACAACGATTTATTAAATAGTTTATAAGCTGTGACCAAAATAAACGAACATTTTTTTGGGTTTTTCTTTCACGGTTTGTTGCGATGTCTAGCTCGGAAATTAAATATTTCTTAGACCCAAAATATTATATTGCTCATAATTATGTACGGAACCCTGAAAGAGCGAGGCTCGACTCGCACTTGGCTGATTTTTTACAATTGTTCTCTAAATATTAAGTTTCTAGTCTTTCCACTATTACCTATAATGACCGATCGAAATAAAATACCTACAACACTTTCTCGACAGACCAGATGTAATTATTGCCTGAAATTATTGTACATTGGAGCAGTATAGTTATCTTGAACATCGTTAGCACTGCCAATCTATTCCGATTCCAATTCCCAAGTATTCTATTACCTGTCTGTGACCTGAGTACCTACCAGTCTACAATAAGACCCGTATTAAGAGACTTTCAGCCTCCTACCTACTCAATTATATTTTAAAAGGTATCTTTTTTGCTTTAGCGACGGTACTTTTACCGTTGGTTCAGTTTGCGCTCTGGATCCAATTTGCTCAAAAAGTTCAGATTTCACTAAAAGTTTTGTTACATGTTCGAATGGTGAATTGCGAAGTCATGGGTATGGATTTTCAGATATTACGTAACCATTTGGAAGGTTACTAGATATGGAACTATGTTTGTGAATTAACATAATTGACGACCTCCCTGGCGCAGTGGTGAGCGCTGTGGTCTTATAAGTGGGAGGTTGATTCCCGGCAGTGGCAATTTGTGATTTTATAATTTCTAAAGTCACTGGTCTGACTGGTGGGAGGCTTCAGCCGTGGGTAGTTAGTAACTACCAGCAAAGGCGTGCCGCCAAGCGATTCAGCGTTCCGGTACGATGCCGAGCGCTAAACCAATCAGGCGTTATCTATACTCTATATACTAATAAATAAAATTGAAGTGTCTGTCTGTAATATCGAAATAACTACCTCATATTAAGCTCATATGGTTATTTGAACGCTACCATAACCGAATCACACGTTTTTAAAATTTTTGTCTGTCTGTCTGTCTGTTTGAACGGGCTAATCTTCGGAACGGCTGAACCGATTTTGACAGGACCTTCACATACAAGTAGAGAATTAACCAGGGAGTAACATAGGCTACTTTTTTAACCGACTTTCAAAAAAGGAGGAGTTGTGTTTTTCTACCTATGTACACCGATATCTCCGAGATTTCTGAACCGATTTGCGTAATTTTTTTTTTAATCGATAGAGAAACATTGCGACCCTGTTCTATAAAAAATTTGGATTCCAACTCCTCAATGCTGATGCTGTAGGGGACCTAATCCCCAAAACTAATGGGTTTTAGAAACTTTCGGTTATTTAAATTGATATTGGGGGTACCAATTAAAGACTTTATCGTTGAATGAACTCGAGTAGGTACATATCCAACTCCTCAACCCTGATGCTGTAAGGAATTGTATTCCGAAATCGTGGGGATCCCACGGGATTTTTTCGTTTTGGGGACGGATTTCTACAGATAAGCTACTTTTTGTTCTGGAAAATCAAAAGTTCCCACGGGATTTTTAAAAACCTAAATCCACACGGGCGAAGCCGTGGGCATCATCTAGTTGATTTAATAAAAACTGCCATAACTCTGCCAAGTTAACCCGTTTCTATCTTAGACTTCATCATCACTTACTATCAGGTGAGATCGCAATCAAGATCAAGTTATACTATTTATATACACTGCACGTTGTATTAAAAATGTAATTGATATCGTTATTAATGTTCTAACTTTATAAAAGTGGATAGAAGGATAATACGTAAAAGGCAAGTAGAGCCTACTCTTGTTATTATAGCCTTTTGTGAATCAATGACAGAATTATTGTAAGCTATTACTTTCAGATGCCAGTGTCTTCGTGATAGGGGACTAAAATACGTCGAGCTGACTTAAGAATTTTTAAGTCGTATATAATTTTTAAGTCCCTTTAATAATTCTTAAGTCGAATCATTTTTAAGCCCCTTTAAGAGTTCTTAAGTCGCATTGAAAAAAATTCAGAAACAACTTTAGTTTAAAGACACCTCAAAATACCTTGGCATAATTGGTCAGTTTTCCATGTATCGAGACTCCAGCTACTTCCTTGTACTCTTTGAAACTTTATGCAGATACAAATTATGGAAAGCTGATTTTAGATCTCACTACAGAGCACAGGTCTTCTCTCAGAGTTAGATGGATTTAGGCCGTAGTCCACCATGCTGGGCGCTGGCCAAGTGCGGATTGGTGGACTTCACACGCCTTTGAGAACATTATGGTGAACTCTCAGGCGTGAACGTTTCCTCACGATGTTTTATACAAAATTATAGATACCTACAAAATGACTTACACTGTGTCCCTTCCTTGGCCCCAAACTCCATGAGCATTCTTGCGAGTTGTCGGTTCGAAGCCAACACCGCGACGTCCAGTGGTGACAAGCCGTCCGGGTTAAGGCTGTAATATAATATTTTTTTAAATAATAGATTAACAGCTCAATTGTCCCAATAATGTGATTTACAATTCAGGTATAAAAAGTTTTAGAAGTATAGTGCCATATTGTAAAGCAAAAGTACCTACTTGACAGCTAGAAATAGTGTGGCCATCTTTACCACATTGGCAACATATTCGAAGACATGTTTTATAGTATAAATTATTTGCTTACTGCCGATATAATGATTGGGCCCAAAGACCCCCGTAGTGTTTCTATTCTCTTTGTTTGAAATGAGTCTAAGATGAGCATATTCTATTCTAAACATATAAAGGTTACCTACCTATTGACATCGACATCGGTCGAGTCCAAGATGTTTCTTGCCTTGTCAATGTAGCCATGTTCAACTGCCGCGAAGAGTGCTGAAACAAAAATAAAGTGAAGTTACTTTGAGCTGAGTGTGTTTCGAGCAGTTTCACCGTTCAATATAATAACGCACATTTTCGTAATAGGTACGGTGCGTTTTGAAAATAGTTTTTTGTAGTTATGTATATTATAAAAAAAAATTAAAAAATAAAAATTTAAAAGTTAATAAGTAAAACGTAAATGAAATTTTTTATCAAATGAAAACTCGTGATAAATAATAAAAATAAAAAATAAAAAAAATAAAAATACCCTGCAAATGAATGTTAACTTGTGCGATTTTGTCCTGCTGCGCGCGCGCGTCCTTCTGTTGCCTGCGCGTCGCCTTGTCGAGGTGCGGCGGGAGCGGCGCGCACGCGCTGAGCGAGGGCAGCTCCCCGCCGCACCCGTCCAGCAGCGCGCCGTACTGGAGCTCTAGTGGGGCGAGGGGGGTAAATAAATAAACAAAAGAAAAAGAAAAAAAAAATTAGGAAAAAAGTAAAAATGTGAAAAAAAGCTGTGATATCCTAGTGGTTAGGACGACCGACTTCTAATCGGAGATCGTGGGTTCGATCCCGGGCACGCACCTCTAACTTTTCGGAGTTATGTGCGTTTTAAGTATTTAAATATCACTTGCTTTAACGGTGAAGGAAAACATCGTGAGGAAACCTGCATGCCTGAGAGTTCTCCATAACGTTCTCAAAGGTGTGTGAAGTCTGCCAATCCGCTTGGTCAGCGTGGTAGACTATGGCCAAAACCCTTCTCACTCTGAGAGGAGACCCGTGCTCTGTACTCTGTAGTGAGCCGGTAATGGGTTGATGATGATGAAAAATGTGAGAGAGCGGGAAAAAAGTAAAAATTGAGAAATTGGGGGGTATGTGTATATGAGCGCGGGGAAGAACACTTCCTCGGAGTCAATCTTCAAGTGACTGTTACGGCTAAAGCCGTCCATCATGCCTTCCTCCGGCTAAAGCCCTGCTGCCATCATGCCTTGGGGCCTGGCATCGAGGTGACAATAAAAATGTTGTGGTGGTTTGTTTTCGGCAGGCTTTCAGTCCATGCCCACAGGCCTCAAGGTCAAGCCTCTTTGCCAGGGCGTGTCTTCACAGGTAGTTCGACTACCTGGACTATTTATTTCAGCCTTTTTCTATGTTGAGTTGAGGTCACGTCACTCACGCTATGGATGGAAATCGGAAGTTTTCGTAAACTGTTAACAGATAGCATCACTACTGGAATACGACGCGTGGCTGTTGTACTATTGTAGAAACCTCGGGCTAGTTTAAGGCTTAGGACATAGCTACAGAAGTTAGAAATTCATGTTACGAGTATTGTTCTTGTAACGAGAGCCGAATGCAAGGAGTAACTAATTTAAACCAGTTCGTACTATGTAAGTTTAAAAGATGCCAAAGAATAGGTTTAATGATGTTGATCGACTGTTATACTTAACCGTTAAATACAACAAAAACTTTGTATCTAAATTTAACACGTCTTGTCATTAGGTAAAATTGCAACCAGAGGAAAAAAGAAAGAAAAGAAAAAGCGCACTCAAGGTTAAATTGTTCAATAGCTAGAGAATAAGTTTACAACTTGTAGATCCTAAAGTTATTTTAAAGTTGATCATTTTACAATCCAACTAAAAACGTTTATTCAGTAGTGCCATTATCAGAAAGCAAAGCACTTCAACAAATTGAACTCACAACTCCAAGTTTTAACGGCTACCCGCTCAGATTTAGCAGATAGTGGCATCAAATAAATTACACGGCTGGATCGCTCCCGAAGGTTACTTCAGTTAGGGACTAATTTTAGTAATGATAATGACTGAATGCATTCAATTGGGCCTATCGAAAATTTTAATCTTAATTTTTGAAAAGGAGTATAACTACTAATTGAGTATCGGTCTGGATGGATGGATAGAACATCTATTTCTTTTGATACCGGGAAAGTGTGTAACCAGTTTTTACCCGACTACGGCAAAGCCAAAAGGAAGGATTATGATTTTAGCAGTCCATGTATGTATGTATGTATGAATGTATGAGATTCTGTGTGTACCACCGTAGCGCCTAAACTACTGGATCGATTTTGATGAATGAGGTGTCTATTGATTCTTTGTTATGGTCCGGGTAACATAGGCTACATTTTATTTACGAAAAACGTCAAGAAGTGACCTTCGCGTGGCATAACAGATGGCGCCACTAGTTGCGTGCCCCGCGTTTTCGCACACTAATTAATTATTAAATTATTGCGTAGTCGGGTTTTAATTTACGAACTTTATACTTGTTAGGAATTTACTTATCAAAAATCCGAATATTGTTAAACATCTGTTTTATATTAAATTTCATTAAAGTTTTTCTCGTTAGAGCTGTTCTTTATGAAATGTTGAATTGATAAGCAAGCGTTACTTTGCGAAAGTCCATGATAGTCGTACACAAGGAAAAACATACTTATTTTGCTTTAATCCGCCAAAACAGACTGTATGGTACACCGTGCACCGCCCACCCTCCTAGACATGCAGGAAAAGCAAACACCAAAAAAAGTATGTTTATCCTCGTGTTTAATGTGAGGGAAATACAAGCGCTGATGGCACAGACACAGAGTACCTACAGAGGGGAAGCTTCTACAAGCGGCCTGCTGTAGGTACACTCACACATGCGCACGTTTGTCACCAACTGTACGGGTTAGTGGAACGAGCGGGCGTCCGTGAACCGTTGGTGAGTGTGTTTGTGTGAGTATACCTACAGCGGGCCGCTTGTGGAAGCTTCCTCTCTGTAGATTTACTACTCGTGTGGCACAGATTTTACGCTGCACGCATTACTTTGTCACGTAAAACACTGTATATTTTACTCAACGTTTAATTTATGCATGAGACTTTGGACGGCCCACCCGTATACGATGTATTACCCGCTCGATGTAATAACATTTCATTAGAATAACTGACCCGTGTAATCAATTTGATAAGATCAATTCTACACGGCGAACTTCAAATGTATTAAAAGTTTGTCAGACCCAAAAGCCGTCGAGAATCGAGTAGGAATAGTCGAATAGGAATCGAGTTCGCGATTGAGGGTGTGAGCTCTGATTAACCCTAGGTCGGTCGCATGGGCTCTTTGAAAGCCCGGGGTTTGCAAAAACTGTCATATTTTTTTAAATAGTTATGATACGAACTTGTAATTTATAGTAGCTTCCTAAAATATACTTAAGTATAAAATAGAGCAGTTATCACTGATTTGGCGCACTGCGTTTGCGCATGATAAACGTTTGTTTTGCGCGCGGGCTTCAAAAGACCCCACGCGACCAAACGTGTAACATTTTTTGTTTGAAGGCAGACACTTACATTATGTTAAATTTAACCGAAAATGGAATATTTTAAAAAACAGCAGATTGTCCGAAGGCTAGAAGAACAGTCCGAAGATGATGTAGATGTTACGATCGATGAAACATTGGTAAACATTTTGATTTTGGACCTGACGTAATGGAAAAAAGTTCTCTTGAAACTAATTCTGAGCTGAGCATCCTGAGCTGCCCGAAAAACTGGATTCAGACAATGATGATGAGGATAAGGTTCCACTCGCTCAACAAATAACATTTATTTATTTATTTATTTAACATCAACCACATATTATGTTATTAGTCGGAAAACTACGCCATCGAAATACTGAAACGATATTTAGCTGGAAGAAAACTGCTCCTAATCCTTCAGTCAGAGACAATATTGGAATATAATTAGCCAAATAGGACCAAGATACGCGAAGACTATTTCAAAACACATGCATTTCATCTTTTTGATGATTATAAACATATGTGTGGCAGCATATGAAGCGCTTTTTGGTCCTGATGTCCTGCAAAATCGATGTGAAAATCAGCCACAAATGTCCAGAAAGAGATGCACATATTGTCCACGATATATTTGATAGAAAATATTGGACAGGATGCTTTTCATGTCGCCAAAATATCAAATTGCGCAAGCTGTTCGAAATTGCAAAATGAGGTGTAAAAATTTACTAATGTTTATGAATTCATTCATGTTGTTTTTTGTGATTTCGTTAAAATAAGTCTTATTTTGATAGTTTGTGTTGATTTTAGAAAGAAAATATAATAAATGATTGGTTTTATATTAATTTAAACTAAAGTTGCCGAAAATGAGTCAAAAATGTTTTTCTCTAGTGGGACTGAGACTGACGTAATCTTATAAAGATTTAAAAGATTATAATACTTTTATTTTAAAATACATCTTAGTACCTTATTAATACATAAATAAAAAATCAGAATATACGAAGTAATTATAAAAAAAAATATAAAATAAAACGGGGCTTTCAAAGACCCCATGCGACCGACGAAGTTACAAAAACTAGCGCGACCGACCTAGGGTTAAGAAAAGCAATTAGAAACAAACTACAAAAATTATTTCCTTCATGATTTTTTTACGAGGTTTTTTAACCCCCGACGCAAAAACGACGGGGTGTTATAAGTTTGACGTGTCTGTGTGTGTGTGTGTGTCTGTCTGTCTGTTCCACCGTAGCGCTCAAACGGGTAAACCGATTTGAATGCAGTTTTTTATGTTTGATGAAAATCGGTCCAAGATGGCCACCGCCACAAAATGGCGGATTAGATATTTTTTCACAACTCCCTCATTAAGGGTATCAAGTTAAAGGGCTTGAATAGTAGAATAATAACACTATGTAAATCCACCACCATCACCAGTGGCGAATGACGGGAGTTTTAGAATTTTTAATTTATACTTGTCACTAAATGCCAATTTTTGTAGAGCCCGTGAAACCTTTATGAACTTAATAGCTTGCTATTACTAGGATTACTTGTTAAATATTAACATTTTACTTTCTTTTACAATATACTAGGAGGCAAAGGTCCAAATTTTTTTATCCCCGTCGTTTTTGCGTCGGGGATAAAAAAAAAATAAGAAGGTATGTCTACTACAGGTAGATCTATTACAGGTGGGCTACAATCTATTTCAAAGGTGGGTGGATCCGTTTTTCTTGCATAGAGTCTGATAAATGGCACGTCATTGTACGTAATGCCCAGTTGTTCTCGTGCTCCTTGACCTCGATGAGACAGAACCTAACATTACCCACGTTTTGTTCCGAAGTTAACACGGGATTACATTCAACTGAACCAACCGACTGTGACGTTGCACGAGGTCGAATGATTGTATGATAATGATAGTGATAATAATGTGTCTTTTTATCTTAATTTCGATTCTGACTGCGTCAGAGGCGATATGAATATTTGATTTCGGGCAAAAGTTTCCGGAGTTGGGTCATTTAAATAAATGATCTAAGTATTCTATCTAAATAGGATTTGACCCTAGTTTTTATTACCCGACTGGGTATATGTGTTTCACCTGTGTGTATGTATGTCCATTCCTATGTCCGCTTGTAACTAATCAACGGCTCAACGGATTTTGATAAATGATACGTCATTAGATTTGTCTCGATGACGCGACTGTCAATGGGTACCTAAATTAAAAAAAATTAAAATGGTGGACTTTATGTGCTTTATTGTGCAAGCTGAAAAAAAAATTTTTCTTCAAGACCCTCGAGTGGGGTATCAAAATAAAGGGCTTTAAAAGGCCAGTATGAAAATGTATACAATCTATATGTCTAGGTTTTAAATCAGTTTGGAGTGACAAATCATGAAAAACAAAAACAACTACACTGTAAGTGGTACGGTGGTAGTTTATTAATTTTTAGGGTTCCGTACCCGAAGGGTAAAAACGGAGCCCTATTAATGTCACTCGGCTGTCTGTCTGTCTGTCTGTCTGTCTGTCTGTCTGTCTGTCTGTCTGTCTGTCCGTCCGTCTGTCCGCCGGTCACAGGTCTCTAGCTCGCAGACGAAATGAGTTAAAAACCTGAAATTTTGGTATTTAGTGTAAAACGTTAACCCAAAATCAAATATTGAATTAGAAATTGAATTAAATTATTTTTCAGGGGGGCTCCCATACATGAAAAAGGAGCCGGAAAAAAAAAAATTTTCTTTACCCTAGCTTGTGGGGTATCATTGTTTAGAGCTCATTAAGTAGAGTACAAATATATATTTTTTTAATTTTTATCTCAAAAAATAAGGGAATGGGAGGCCATCAAAGTTGTCAGTTTTAGACTATTTTTGTGACGGGGGCTATCTTAAAAACTAAACTAGTTGGGAATATGATATTTCAGTATATTATGTACTATATGCTCTATTTAAACAACAAATACTGAAAACAACGATTTATTAAATAGTTTATAAGCTGTGACCAAAATAAACGAACATTTTTTTGGGTTTTTCTTTCACGGTTTGTTGCGATGTCTAGCTCGGAAATTAAATATTTCTTAGACCCAAAATATTATATTGTTCATAATTATGTACGGAACCCTGAAAGAGCGAGGCCCGACTCGCACTTGGCTGATTTTTTTTAGTTCGTTCTATAGCATGACAGTCGGGTTTTTTTAATTTTTAGGGTTCCGTACCCGAAGGGTAAAAAACGGAGCCCTATTAATGTCACTCGGCTGTCTGTCTGTCTGTCTGTCTGTCCGTCTGTCCGCCGGTCACAGGTCTCTAGCTCGCAGACGAAATGAGTTACAAACCTGAAATTTTGGTATTTAGTGTAAAACGTTAACCCAAAATCAAATATTGAATTAGAAATTGAATTAAATTATTTTTCAGGGGGGCTCCCATACATGAAAAAGGAGCCGGAAAAAAAAATTTTTTCTTTACCCTAGCTTGTGGGGTATCATTGTTTAGAGCTCATTAAGTAGAGTACAAATATATATTTTTTTAATTTTTATCTCAAAAAATAAGGGAATGGGAGGCCATCAAAGTTGTCAGTTTTAGACCATTTTTGTGACGGGGGCTATCTCAAAAACTAAACTAGTTGGGAATATGATATTTCAGTATATTATGTACTATATGCTCTATTTAAACAACAAATACTGAAAACAACGATTTATTAAATAGTTTATAAGCTGTGACCAAAATAAACGAACATTTTTTTGGGTTTTTCTTTCACGGTTTGTTGCGATGTCTAGCTCGGAAATTAAATATTTCTTAGACCCAAAATATTATATTGTTCATAACAATTATGTACGGAACCCTGAAAGAGCGAGGCCCGACTCGCACTTGGCTGATTTTTAAATTATAGCTTGTTTCTTTAAGTAAAGTAATATTGATATATTTTTCACCGTAGTACGCGCTACTTTGGAAGAGTTTTAGGCCAGCTGACCATTTAAAAAAATTTTGTTTGCCATACAAATTGGATTGATGCCATACCGTGACTCATAATACGGAATGCCTTTCTCAATTTAAATGTTGCTAGCGCAAAAAACCTTACTATTCTCGGAATAATAGAGCCCAGATGCTCTACCCGCCTATGAAAGTCCCGTCAAAATCCATTCAGGAGTTCCGAACACAAACAGAGACAAACAAAAATTCTTGGATTATTATGGTGTCTTTGAAGTACTTAAATCATAAATATTATGATTTATGAGATTGACTCAGAAGGCAGTTCTTTCGAAATCACAAACACACACTTCAATTTCTTTTATATTTCTATACTTAAAATTTTTGTTTCCCAATAATAAATAACCCATTATTATATTCAAACATTAAGTTTTCACAATGAATTGTGCACAATAGTCTAAAATTATGTGTCGGTGTGAAGCTGTATAGAATTCGTTGATTGATGATCGTTCATACGCAATTCATACAAACGAGTGCTAAACTGTTTACTGTACCCATATAGCGATACATAACTATTCATTACATAACATTTTGATAGCTCCTGTCCCATTAAATGATAACAAGTACGACCACTTAAACCATACTTAAACTGAATAGGCACCCATCATTTAATTTGACCAAGGGGTAAGTAGGTACATAGTGCATTACTGATCCTCTTCGGGGTCACTTTGGGACATATTATGGGGTCTGCTTGAAAATACAACTAGGGTAAATCTATTGTGCTGTAGGTAGGTAGGTAGGTAGGTACTATAGATTTACCATAGTTGCATTTTCGATTTTTATTTTGTTGATAGGGTTAAGTTGCGTGGAAATTTTGATATGAAAATGAAATACTCAAAAAAAAGCTATGTTATTTTTGGACAGTTCAAAATAAAAAATCCGAAACCGAATAGTTCCGAATTGAAGGGAATACACATACATATTAACTTCAAGCGCAAGCGATACATCTAAATGCAGGTAGGGTGGTAAATAACCAAGGCCATAGCTTCCCAACAAATTGGGATAGAGACAATTTTGAAAACTTCTAATTTGCCTCTGCCGGATATCGAACCCAGGACCTCCTACTTACAAGACCCTAGCGCCCACCACTGCGCCAGGGAGGCCGTCGGAACCTAAACGCCTCATTAAAATGTATGACTATTAATTTCCAAATCGAACGTCCGAAGGTTGTTGAAAAGCCTCGAATCGTCCGTTCAATAGCCTTATTTGGCAACGCACGGTACATTATTATTTAGGATGCAAGGTTCGCCCTTTAGAATTGACAAGTGATAGATTTATCCGCCATTTCGCACGCCTAGGTGCCGCGTAATCGGATCCGTTTGAATTTGATGTACTTTATGAGTCTTTAAGGTACATAAATATAGGACCCACTGAAACAAGGACAACTGAACTAAAGTGAGGGTCTAAACGCTATCGAACAGGCAGGAAACGACACCCTAACTAAGCGCTTAGGCTTATTAAGTGTTTAGTAGCAAATTGATGCCAATTTGGTTGAATACAACCTGTTTTTTTACGTGATTCTTTCCTATATTTTTTCCGCAGAAAAAATTGTGGAAATAATAGCACTATGCGAATTTAGTTTAGACTGTGTGTCTACTATCTGTTTTTCCTTGGCTGTCTTAAAAGGTAAACAAACTGCAAAAAAACTTCTCGGAGAATCGCGTAAGCGAAGCTCTTTCCTCCTTTCCTCGGTTCTGTAGACGTTCTTGTATTTGAATCTTCACTTAAATCATGGCTTCATTATTAGTTCGCGGTAAGAACGGCCTGTGGGCTGAGCACAGCGTGTCGCTTACGTGTTTCTGCAAGAAGGGACTTGATTATATTTTAAAATTAAGACAGCTAAGAAAACAAGTATACTTAAATTAAAAATTTAATAAACCCCCGACATTCGCCATTTTGTGGCAGCGGCCATCTTGGACCTATTTTCTTCAAACATAGCTAACAACACTCGACTAATACACCTTTCAAACAAAAAAAAACCGCATTCAAATCGGTCCACCCGTTTGAGCGCCACAGGGGAACAGACAGACACACACACACACACACACATAGACACGTTAAACTTATAACACCCCGCCGTTTTTGCGTCGGGGGTTAAAAATGGATTGTACAACCGAATAAAGCACTAATATATTATTATTTTTATTTTTAAAAAAGAGCAACCGCCGAGTTTCTTGCAGGTTCTTCTCGGCTGGAACTGCATTCCGAACCTGTGGTAGATTCAATTGACGATTCAAAAGTACTTGTAAAAGTTTATTTGAATAAAAAACTTTTCTATTCTATTCTATTCTAATCAACACTTCGCAGAATTTATAATTATCAATAGGGTAGGTAAATTGGTTAAATCCAAGTTATTAGCGCATGTTATAGTTGCCGAAAATAATAATTAAAAGCAATTACAAATTATATATAAAATAGGGCACACAGTCAATTACGTAAAGACACCCACAGCCACACAGAATAAGCCAGCAAATATCCCTTTGTGTTGCCATACCTACGCATGCTGTGTTGCTTAATTGGGCAATATTTGTTTTTGCTACGTGTAACGTGACGTTAACCGCATTTTAACGCAATTACGTTCGTACGTACGACAGCTTGTGTTACTTCGTCGCGTTAATTAATATTTCTCTTGCTTATTACTCAATAAGGGAAGTAAAGAACAATGGTGTGCACTGAGTTTATTCCAATTAATATTAAAGTATTTAAAAAAAAACACTTATAACTAGGTCGATGTTATTAAACTAGTTAAGAATTGAGCTATAATTTAAGAAAAATTAAAACTGCTTTGATATACTTACCGAAATAAATAATAATTGTCTATATCATGAAACTACTAAATCGATTTTTATGAAATTTACACTATTCCCTGAGTTGAAGTAAATATAAGCCAATAAAAAAGTTGCACCAAACATACCTACATGTATATATACACCTATACAATTTTGTATATTTGGAAGCCCATAGGAAGGAAGTGAATATATTGCGGTTCCAATAATATTACATACATATGTACATTTGATAACTTCCTTTTTAAAGTCGGTTAAAAAAGACTGGAGCTCCAATTTGTCCAATATACTTTATGAAATATTTTAAACTAGAACTATGGCAACGGAGCGTTGATCCTACTAAAAAGAACCCGTAAATAACATTGCATTGCGTGCCGCAAGTAAGTAAAGAGTTATCGATAGTTAATAGCTAGTAGGTCAATGTATATAATCAAGAATGTATCGCATACGGTACGGACGTATTTAAATTAAAACTATATTAAAGTAATAAATATACTAAAAAAATAAATATTAAACATTAAAGGAAGATTTAATTTGAAATTTAATTTTGAAATCTGATGATGATGATGATGATACCAAATGATAAAAGGAGCTTAGAAAAATTGAATCAGGATTCAGGACACGTAAAGTGGTATGTTACCATTTTAATAGTACCTACCTAATTTTAGTTTAATTATTAACGAGATATAAGAGAGAGCACCGTAATATCTTTCCTGTGGATATTCAAAGTTTCCTACCTACCTA
The DNA here is from genome assembly GCA_920104075.1 of Melanargia galathea. Taxonomy (NCBI): domain Eukaryota; kingdom Metazoa; phylum Arthropoda; class Insecta; order Lepidoptera; family Nymphalidae; genus Melanargia; species Melanargia galathea. Next base: position 29,207,471 of record OV049856.1, on the reverse strand, counting down.
TATCCACAACCTATTTAATCCTTAGTTGAAGCGAAAATTAATAGTGAAAAGGTGATTGATACAAGTGGAAAACCAAACTATAACGTCTTCTTTAAACACCGGGCAAAGCACTTCTCGGATTAATGTTGCCGTACATGAATCCGAGAAGTTTATGCGATTTATTTCCCTATTAAGTCTGCAATTTTTTTTATACTATTAATTTTTTTAACAGTTAACACCTACATGATGAGGGTCTTGGTGGAAAAAAAAATTTACTTCAGACTTTTTATTTACCTTTCTTGATGGAATTCAAAAAACCATCACTTCTAGGATGCTCTAAGAATATTTCTTCCAAACTTCAAATCTCTAGTTCAACCCGATCGCTTAAGGCTTGTGCGTTTGCTATCAGTCAGGTCTGTCTATATTATAGGTAGGTATAGATGATAGATTTCCCACAGTCTAATAAAAGTAAAACAATTCTCAATAACACAATAGCAGTAAATCCTTTCCATAGTTAGGTAGGTACTGTTACGAAAATATCGCAGCACTAGAAGCAACAAAACAAGTTATTGTTCGAGCAACTCTTCGTGCGGCGATACCTGCCGTGTATCGACACATCGCGTGGCCGATTACTCCATTACATGTCCAAGTAAAAACGGTATGAAAGTAACAGTGATGTATATTTCTCGGTCGGTGTAGCGGAAATAGTGATCGAGTGTAGGCGAGGCCATCGCGCGGAACGCTATACGCGAGATCTACAAAATCGGACATGCACTCTACAAATCGGAAATAAATTGTGTCCGTCTGAACCGCGGGCGCTACCTCATACAATCAAATGAAACCTTATCTATAATTTAGTAGTTTTTTAGTAGTATTTGGTAGTTAAGATAAAATATTTAGTAGTTCAATATAACCAAAATTAAATGAAAAATAAAGTGCGCCGCCAACCTGACGTCAGGTTGGCGGGTGGAATTTTAACGGCGTACAATACTTTGAAAATATATATGTCAAATTTTAGTAGTCTTTTGGTAGTTTAATAAAATTACGTTAAATCTTATTCACGCCTTTGTTTATAGACTAAAAAATATATTTTCTTTTTCTTCATCGGAAACGCCTGTGGAAATTATCATAGCAATCTTTCAGCAGAACTAATTATCAATAATTGTACTTGTTACATAATAGATGCTAATAAAATTATATTAAAATAGAATTAATATTATATTTTTAGACATATTTAAAGCAAAAAAACATAGAACTTACAAATAATGACGTTATTAGGTTTGGGTAGTATTTAATCGTACACCTATTACTGTAACAAAATATTCCGAAAGTAGCACCTAAAATACTTACCTACACTCAAATTTTTTGTTCAACTACAAATTAGCCCTTGACTGTAGTCTGTAAATCTCACCTGATGGTAAGTGATGATGCAGTCTAAGATGGAAGCGGGCTAACTTGGAAGAGGTATGCATATCTACCCCTGATTGGTTCTACACGGCATCGTACCGGAATGCTAAATCGCTTGATGGCACGGCTTTTGCCGGTATGGTGGTAACCAGTCACGGCTAATAAATTGTCTCTGGTCTGGTGGAAGGCTTCCTTCCACCAGACCAGAGACAATTTAGAAATTATAAAATCCCAAATTGCCTCTGCCAGGAATCAAACCCGGGACCTCCCACTTTACGACCACAGCGCTCCGAATGTCGGCCACGGCGGCCAATCTCAATAGTGGCAGGGCCAACTACGCAGAAGATATTATAGTGCGCATACGCAGAGCACTACGCAGGAGATAGTATAGTGGACAGTTGTGCAATATAATACCTCCCATAGTGCACATTTGTGCACTGTAATATATCCTACAGTGCACACGTGTGCACTATAAAATCTCCCTTAGTGCACACTTGAGCAATATAATCTCTTGCGGTGTGACCTATGTACATATACACATATTGTGCACTTGTGCGCTATAATATCTCCTATAGTGCATACTTGTGTATAAAAATTGCCATTCCTGTACCAAAAAAAAAATTACTGCCAATTTCCGGGCTGGCACCTGAGAATTTAGGGACCTGGGACCTCCCACTTAAAAGACCACAGCGCTCACCACTGCACCAGAGTGGTCGTAATAATAGTAAATCGCTAAATAGATGTTACCAAATGCAGGGGACGGAGCCCTTTTTCTGGGTGGTATAAAAATAAATAACAACGAAAGGGATCCATCGCCATCCCCTTTTCTCTATCTATTACCTATCCGAGTCTGAGTGCCGCAAGTCCCAAGCTCGCTTCGCTCGCTCGGACCCTAAGTGAGGCCTATTTTATTGTGCAAGTCAGTATACTTATTTAAGTACTAGCTTTTGCCCGCGACTTCGCCCGCGTGAATTTCGGTTTTTCACAATTCCTGAGGGATAAGTAGATTTCTGGTCCACCCGCTCCCCGCCGCGCGGCGGCGTACCGCGGTACCGCGTACGGCAGCGCAGGGTGCAGGGGCGCGCGGCGCGGCGCGGGGAGTTCCGTGCGGCGCGAGCGTCGGCCGTCGCGCGCAGCGAGAATACCTATCAGGGCGTTTTTTAACATTTACATAGGTACTTACCGATTTCAACGCAACTCCTTTTTTGAAAGTCGGTTAAAAAAGTAGCCTATGTTACTCCTTGGTTAATCCTCTACTTGTCTGTGAACGTCCCGTCAAAATCGGTTCAGCCGTTCCGAAGATTAGCCCGTTCAAACAGACAGACAGACAGAAATTTTAAAAACGTGTGATTCGGTTATGGTATCGTTCAAATAACCATATGAGCTTATATGTGGTAGTTATTTCGAAATTACAGACAGACACTTCAATTTTATTTATTAGTATAGATATAGATTAGTATAGATTATACGTTTAGTATTTTAGATGTGCAATATCAAATTGCACATCTAAAATATTAACTTTGTAATTAAATTAAGTATCCCATTAGGTTTCCCGCCTTTATTATTTTTTTACCCGACTGCTTCAAAGCCAAAAGGAAGGGTTATGAATTTAGCAGTCTATGTATGTATGTATGTATGTTTGTGGACGATTTTTGTATGAGATTCTGTGTGTACCCCCGTAGCGCCTAAACTACTTGGCCAATTTTGATGAATGAGGTGTCAATTTATTCTTTGTTATGGTCCGGGTGACATAGGCTACATTTTATGTATGAAACAAGTATACCTAAATTAAAAAAACCCCCCGACATTCGCGATTTTGTGGTAGCGGCCATCTTGAATTTGTATAGTGCTATTCTACTAGTTAAACCCTTTAATTTGATAACCATATTAAGGGAGTTGTGAAAAAATATGTAATCCGCCATTTTGTAGCGGCGGCCATCTTGGATCGATTTTCATCAAATATAGCTAACAACACTTTCGACTCTTTCACCTTTCAAACAAAAAAACTGCATTCAAATTGGTTCATTCGTTTCAATTGGTTCATCACTACAGGGGAACAGACAGACACACACACACACACACACACACACACACACACACACACACACACACACACACACACACACACACACACACACACACACACACACACACACACACACACACACACACACACACATACACACACACACACACACACACACACACACACACACACACACAGACACGTCAGACTTATAACACCCCGTCGTTTTTGCGTCGGGGGTTAAAAACACGTTGGGTAATACGGCGTTCCTGAATATTCTTCTCCTGAAGACAAGAGATTAACGTCTCTAAACGAGAATGAGATTTGCTATCTATTTCTTTTTATATCTGTACTGTACTTTTTATACCTCAACCCAACCTCTCTAACTGTAAATGACTGTACTTTGTACGTGCGGTCGAGTTGACCATCAAAAAATATTAATAAAATTGAATGTGGACAACTCGACCATTCGGTCAATTTTATTGCGGTCGAGTTGTACCATAACCCCGTGTTGGGGTTTTAGGTATTTTGTAACTTGACATTAGAAGCTATGTTCCTGATCAATTATTAGGTAAGATATCGTTGATTTGAATATGAAACAAATAAAGAGAAGATATGCCGTTTATGTCGTAAAAATGTGCAAAACGCAGTTCGCTTACATTTCATTTTAGGAAGATGTTTTGGAAACATATTATCAGAACCAGGAACCTAGATAAATACAATTTGAATCCAATAATCGCATAATATTATGGTGGAAATATTCTCAAATTACAAATTATTTTGGTATTACGTTGTATGGGCAATCCATCCTCTGCTGGCCTCTTAAGTCAGGGCATAATCTATCTCCATACAAAATTATTTCAGCCAAATCGGTACAGAAGTTGCGGCGTTAAAGTGTAACAAACATACACATACTTTCGCCTTTGTAATATTAGTGTGATTAATTCTATTTTAATATAATTTTATTAGCATCTATTATGTAACAAGTACAATTATTGATAATTAGTTCTACTGAAAGATTGCTATGATAATTTCCACAGGCGTTTTCGATGAAGAAAAAGAAAATATATTTTTTAGTCTATAAACAAAGGCGTGAATAAGATTTAACGTAATTTTATTAAACTACCAAAAGACTACTAAAATTTGACATATATATTTTCAAAGTATTGTACGCCGTTAAAATTCCACCCGCCAACCTGACGTCAGGTTGGCGGCGCACTTTATTTTTCATTTAATTTTGGTTATATTGAACTACTAAATATTTTATCTTAACTACCAAATACTACTAAAAAACTACTAAATTATAGATAAGGTTTCATTTGATTTTATGAGGTAGCGCCCACGGTTCAGACGGACACAAATAAATTGACAGGTTATACGAATACGATCAGTATAAAGATATAAATCAGCATTATATTATACGACTGGTTTCACAGCTGTACGGGTCGCCCGTACGGGCTCCCGGAACGGAGACACGTGAGGCGCTAGAACATCGTTTCATTGCGACGCAGATTGTTCCGTACGGCACTCGCGACGCGTACGATGCTAGCAACAGTATCCGTACGGAACACCCGTTTCAGAACGTAGCGCGGCGGGTGCTACCCATACAGCTGTGAAAACCAGCCTCCATAAAAATTAAGTGTCGATCTGTGATTTTGGAAAACTTCCCCTTCTCTAAGCTCATGACAAACAATAAAACAATCCAAATAAAAGAAATTGTCTGTCCGTCTGACTGTCGGTCTATCTGTCGTCTGTTTGTCCGAATTGATCTTTGGATTAGAAGCCGAACTTTTTCAGGCAGACAGAGCGTTATCCAAGGAGTGATATAGGTTACTTTTTAGTTAGGAAGATCAAAGAGTACCGACGAGTTTTTTAAACAAGACGTATAAATTGAAAATTTAAAAAATCAGCCAAGTGCGAGTCGGGCCTCGCTCTTTCAGGGTTCCGTACATAATTATGAACAATATAATATTTTGGGTCTAAGAAATATTTAATTTCCGAGTTAGACATCGCAAGAAACCGTGAAAGAAAAACGCAAAATAAGTTCGTTTGTTTTGGTCACACCTTATAAACTATTTTATGAATCGTTGTTTTCAGTATTTGTTGTACAAATAGAGCATATAGTACATAATATACCGAAATATCATATTCCTAACTAGTTTAGTTTTTTAGATAGCCCCCGTCACAAAAATGGTCTAAAACTGACAATTTTGATGACCCCCCATTTCCTTACTTTTTAAGCAAAAAATTAAAAAAATATATATTCGTACTCTACTCAATGAGCTCTATGATACCCCACAAGCTAGGGTAAGAAAAAAATTTTTTTTTCCGGCTCCTTTCTCATGTATGGGAGCCCCCCTGAAAAATAATTTAATTCAATTTTTAATTCAATATTTGATTTTGGGTCAACGTTTTACACCAAATACCAAAATTTCAGGTTTGTAACTCATTTCGTCTGCGAGCTAGAGACCTGTGACCGGCGGACAGACGGACAGACAGACAGACAGACAGACAGACAGACAGACAGACAGACAGCCGAGTGACATTAATAGGGCTCCGTTTTTACCCTTTGGGTACGGAACCCTAAAAACCCCCGACATTCGCCATTTTATGGCGGCGGCCATCTTGGATTTGCATAGTGCAATTCTACAAGTCAAGCCCTTTCATTTGATACCCATATTAAGGGAGTTGTGAAAAAATATGTAATCCGCCATTTTGTAGCGGCGGCCATCTTGGATCGATTTTCATCAAACATAGCTAACAACACTCTCGACTAATTCACCTTTCAAACAAAAAAACCGCATTTAAATCGGTTCAGCCGTTTGAGCGCTACAGGGGAACAGACAGACACACACACACACACACACACACACACACACACACACACACACACACACACAAACACGTCAAACTTATAACACCCCGTCGTTTTTGCGTCGGGGGTTAAAAACACACGCCGATGAAAACACGTGCATCATTTGACATCGATGATACCCGGTGATAACGAGTTGATAAGTTAGTTCCTATACAGGTAAAATTTCTTTCAGCAGACTTACTGAATTTTCTATTTGTAAGGACACTGTTGCAATTTGGCCATTCTACAACCACCTTCATCACAGATACAGAACACTATTCAAATATACACTTAATAATTGTCTTTGAAAACTATACTGGAGTTCAAACCACGTGGCCACTCAATAAAAAATGTAAAGAAATCACTTCATTTAGTTTATTTTCGATAGCTCTTGTAAAGAAAATCGAATCACTTTGACACTCTTTTGAACCTCGTTATAACTCATAAAGAATTTTAAATTTGAAAATGGAACTGACCGCATGTGAAGAAGTCACTCCATTCCAGTAGCATTGTTCTGACTGAATCTGAGAGTTCGCACGGTTCGGGACGCTGAGTTGCATCTGCTATCGAAGCATCTGTGTCATCATCGCATAACTAGTGTGCGAAAGTTGACTATGTATGCGTATGTAATAATGGCCCGTTGACATTATTCCAGCACTATACCAAGCTATCGAATGGTAATCATAGCAGTTACATCAGCAGAGTCATAATCTATGGATTATGTACACTGCTTATGTACGCTTTAGTCCGAGTCGCAAGAGCTTCATGAAAAACGTTATATTTTTAAGTACGCAAATGCGAAGATTGACGTCATAGTTTGCAATTAATTACATTTATTCTGTGCATAAAGTCACCAACATTTGTAAAGTAACGGTGCCAATAGATCTTAGTTCTCTTTTTAATTGCAACCACTTAAATCCAGCGGTAGTACAGTGCTCCAAATCCGGCGCGACAGGAATATGTAGTTGCAATTCCCAATCCAGTGCATAATCCATAGTAAGTAAGTAATTTCAATCAATGGCTTTTAAGGCGATAGAAATGTTAACGAATAAAATGAATGGAATAATGTAGACACCGTCCATTATGCCAAATGCTAGAAAATAACTTACTGGATCCAGTGATAAGAATAATGTAAGTCGGCCTTAATGGAGGAAGCCTTTTAAGTGCAAGTTCAATTAACCTACCTTTAGAGTACCTACTATCTAATTTCCTTTGTAGTAAAATCTTTACAGCGCAAGTGTAAAAAAGTATATCTAGCGTGTAGATATTTTCACCAGCTCCATTAAATTGCTGATGTTACACAAAATAGCTTCATGAAGTTTGAAAGCTACGTAAGTAAGCTTATCAAGTTTCTTGTTTAAAATTTAAATATTAGTTGCAAAGCTATTTTCTGCCGTAATTTAAGTAAAAAGGTTGACAGAGTGCTTTTAAACTACTATGCTTTTTCATGTCTATAAAAATAATATTATGTTGTCAAGATTTTTTTCTTTGTCAAAATTTCTAGGCGTACGTGACGCCAAGCGATTTAGCGTTCCGGTACGATACCCAATATAAACTGATCAGGGCATTTGATTAAACTGCCATACCGCTTCCACCTTAGACTGCATCGTTACTTACCACCATGTGAAACAGCAGTCGAAATAAAAGTTGTGGCATCATGTTTTTAATTTGTTACAACTTGACAAAAATCAACATTTATGCTCGTATTTATTTTCACTTTTAAATTTGCATTAATATAAGTATTTAGTTTTATATTATGCTAATATTTTATTGAACACACTAATTATTTGTTATATAGTAAATTGACAGCTTATATAAGTAAGCAAGTTTCTCAATGTGGGAGTATTTTGAGCGACTTTGAGGTGGGCTTTACGTAACAGATACAATTTTCTCGAATGTAGGAATATTGACCTTTACCATTTGAGATCCAATCAAAAAATAACTTTAGTTCGATACAGTAATAAAAGATAAATATCTACTTATAAAATATATCGATCGATTCATTATTCAATGAAACAAAAGCATATTTTTAGATAACATTTTATTTGATTTTTGAAGTGAAACTTCTTATTTAGTATCGTTGTGCATTTGAAAATCGATGAAACGAAAAAGCGACACCATTTTAGCCTGCAAAGTCAAAGCCAAAGTTAAAGTTATACTCTGTCCACTCCTTTTGTTGATATTTGGCAGCTCACGCCTATGAATTACCGTATTTTTTTCCGAAATAATGTACTGCAGTAATGTCATACTTTTTTGACGTTTAGTGAAGTGCCATGTGCATAACAACAACCACAGACAGTAAAACAGTTCTTGAAATACGATAAAGCGATCTTATGATGAAAATAATTTTACTTCAAGTAAATATTGTTTCCGTAAATTTAATAAAAAAAGGAAATAAAAATAAATTAATATATGACTCCAAGATTGATTATATGCAAGGAGTTAAGTCGAAATCTTGGAATTTAAGTTCATACCAAGAGTAAAGAATAATAACTCTGTTCATTCCATAGAATTATTGGTTTCCGCTGCGCTCCGACCTAGAAGGAGCAGCGTGTACAAGTAAAGTGCGGCAACAAAATGTACGCCATATTACATATTATGTGGCGTACACGGGTCAGTCTCGTTGCAACCAATGAGTGATGTTGACATGCTGCGTGTTGTCTTAAATTTTGCTCATAATCAACTTAAAATGCCGGTTTGCGTAGTGAAACTATGTAACAACAATACTGCAAGTAATATTAAAGATACTGGGATCACATACCATCAGTTATAATTACTTAAGTTATTATTATTGTTTAAGTTTTTAATTTCAACGTGAAATTACACAAATCATAAAGGAGTCACAAAATATAAGGTCTCTTGTTAACACACGTTTTTTCCACGGTACGGCGAAACGTGGAACCTTGTTAACGACAAGGTGCGTCCACGGTTCCATACAAGACTGCAATCGTAAAATGTAAAACGTAGCCTTGTGAATCAAGGCCAAGTGCTACGTTTTACCACATGAGTAGATATACGTACAGAGAGGAAGCTTCATACAACCGGCCCGCTGTAGGTACACTCACACATGAGCTTTAATCAACGGTTCACGAACGCCCGCGTCTGACCTCCTACTGGCACAGTTAGATGACAAACGTGCGCTATGTGTGAGTGAAACTACAGCGGGCCGCTTGTATAAAGCTGTACTCTCTGTACGTATGTATATCTACTCATGTGGTTACACGGTTACATGGTTTTGTATGGAACCATGGTCGCGCCGTGTCGTGAACAAGGTTCAACGTTAACATTTATTTATTTCATATATTATAATTAAAAAAAAACTAATAAACGAATAATAATTATTATTATAATTATAATTAATATATTAAAAATATTAATTATAATTAATATTTCCATGAAATATGCACAGGTGTAAATTAAAATTAAAAAAAATCCCCGTCATTCGCCATTTTGAGGTGGCGGCCATCTTGGATTTGCATAGTGCTATTTTACTAGTCCAGCCCTTTCATTTGATACCCATATTGAGGAAGTTGGGAAAAAATATGTACTTAATCTGCCATTTTGTGGCGGCGGTCATCTTGGACCGATTTTCATCAAACATATCTGAGAACACTCCCGACTAATTCAACTTGCAAACAAAAAAAAAATTGCATACACATCAAACTTATAACACCCCGTCGTTTTTGCGTCGGGGGTTAAAAATAAAAATATTTAATTAAATCGATTGTAATTTCTTTTTAAATAAAATCGATTATTATTTCCAATCGAATCGTTAACGTGTGAGAGCGTCACTAAATTCGTTTTTTTGACATCTGCCAAAAAGCAATTAAACATTTGGACAAAGTATAAGGTTAAGGTAAGTGCAACTGCAACTTAACTGCAATTCAAGTCCAACTGCAATTCAACTTAAAAGTTAAAGTTAAGATTAAGGTTACTTTTCTTAAGTTTCATTACTGCCGTGTGTGAATTGCACACAAGTACACACACACTTTTTTTCGGTATATTAAAGTCTGTTTAATTTTTTTTAATTATTTATTTATTATACATTATAGTTTGTTATTTCATGTATTTGATTCAAATCATGAACTGTGTTTTTCGATTTGCCAGTAGAGTAGTAACTAGCCACGGCTAAAGCCTCCCCACCAGATCGGACCAGGGACAATTTAGAAATTACTAGCGGACCCGGCAGACGTCGTCCTGCCCGCTATTAGCACCACCTACCGGGTCCAATTTTTCTACTTATAAACCTTTTTCTTGAATCACTCTATCTATTAAAAAAAACCGCATCAAAATCCGTTGCGTAGTTTTAAAGATTTAAGCATACATAGGGACATAGGGACATATTAGGGACATAGGGATATAGGGACAGAGAAAGCGACTTTGTTTTATACTATGTAGTGATGAATTCCCCAGTTGCCCCTGCTGAGAATCGAACCCAAGAACTACCATTTATAAGGCACGAAGTAGCAGGTAGCAGCTAGTAACTAGTATAACAGCAATCTACATATATTCTACTAGCGCAATCCGAAGTTGCAATCTACGGGTAGTGCCTGAACTCAGCACCGCAGTATCCGATTACTGCAATATTATGCTGCAGTAACAGATTTCAACGCGCATTAAATTCGACTCTTCTTTTCACTTTTAATTCTCTTACGTACATTTATCGATCTATCTATAACTAATATAAAGAGGCTTGTCAGTCGATCATCAACGCACAGCCTAAACCACTGAAGCTAGAAACTTGAAATTTTCACAGTATAGCTTCCTTTTATGACGTAGGCGCACACTAAGAAAGGATTATGGCGAATTCCACCGCTAAGGAGGTTAAATAGGGGATGAAAATTTGTATGAATGTCCGTCATTTTTCAAGTTATATCCATGAAAATAGGTATTTAGGCTTTCGGTTAAAAAAAAAGAGTTATGTGTTTAAAGAATATTGGAAAACTATCCCCAAATGGGTTAAATGGGGGATGAAAGTTTGTATGAAAGTCCGTCATTTTTAACGTTATATCAATGAAAATCGGTATTTTAATTGTCGGTTAAAAATACAGAATTACGTGCTTCCGGAATTTTGGAAATTCCACCCCCAGGTGGGTTAAATAGGGGATAAGATTTATAAGAATCCAAGCGGACGAAGTCAATTTAACTTTAATTTACATATTTATATTTTTTAGCAACGGCGTTATTGTCATAGATATTCCTAATAATAAGGTTACTACTTATCGACAAATTACAAATAGATTGAATATAGAAAACGGACGTTATTGTTACGATCTGTGTGTATTATGAATTCATATTTAACGGACTAGTTTTTCTTTTAGTAGGACCGATCGCTCGTACGAAACCGGTTAATAGAAGTTCCTAGTGCGCTTCATACAAAAGAAGTTTCTTTAGTTTAATAATAACAAATCAAGATCAACCAAATTTTGTAGACATGCTCTAGAAACTATAAATACCTATCTGTGTCTCTTTGATAGATTTCGCAAAAATAAGTAGTGTCGAAGTTACACGGGCTCAAAGAATAAGTCTACTTAAATCTCAAATAAGGATGAGGACTCCTAAACACTTTTGGATGGCTTTGATCTTTGGTATCTTTAGTATTGACTTGTTGAGTGACTGCCTCAGAATTATGTATTACCACAGTTCACTGATCGTGCGGCGTAACCGCTGAGCCGATTTTTACTAAAAGCACAGAGACTTTCTGGTTTTCCACCACCACTACCACTACAGCCCTTTACCACTACGTCCCACAGCTGGGCACAGGTCTCCTCTCTCATAGGAGAGAGGGATTTAGAGCTTAGACCCGCTACGCTGCTCCAATGCGGCTTGGCGGACTATTGTCACATGATAGTGATAATAACCGGGACCGACTGATTAACGTGCTCTCCGATGCACGGGGGTAAAACACCGCCAACTACCAACTCCGGGCTGGCACTGAGAATTTCTTGACAGAAAACCCCAATACCTAACAATTATTTGCCCGACCCGGGAATCGAACCCGGGACCTCGTGATCTGCAGTCGAATACACTAACCACTAGACCAAAGAGGCAGTTTCTGGTTTTAAGATATATTATTGTTTCTATATTATTTCTTTCTCAAAATCGGAGTTCACACGGGTAGGTATTAAAAAAAAGAAGTATCCGACAAAGTAGCGGGCTTCAGTATAGTTTTCAAAATAATATAAGATAGGTAGGTAATTAATTTTACGTTCAAAGTGCTAATGGAAATATCTTGTCAGCAACTTACAAAATCAGTCGTGTTTACCCGAAAGATTTATCTAACATTATCTAATTAATTATTCTCTTCAAGCAGAGTGTGTTTGTTTACTTTGATACGAAAACTTGACTTTGTTTTCTCCATACTGATGACGTAATCACACTAATCTGTGTAAAGCCTAGACGATATGTCTAGATTGTAAAGTGTTTTGATTTTATTTATACAACTAGATGATGCCCGCAACTTTGTCCGCTTGGTTTTTTTTTGTTTTTCCTGGCAAAATTGCAAATTTGCGTCTCCGGGATGGAAGCTGACTCTGTGCTTTTCGTCAAAATCGGTTCAACAGTTTTTTTTAATGAAGAATAAAATGTATAGCCTATAGGTATCACTCCTTGAATCCTCAACCTGCCTGTGAAACTTTCGCCAAAATCGGTTCAGTGGTTCTGAAGCAACAACAACGAATGAACGTTTGTTTAGGTTATGCTGTCGTTCAAATAATCATATAAGAGCTTAGTAAGAGGCATTCATTTCAAAATCACAAACAGACTCTTCGATTTTATGTATCTATTTAATATGTATAAGTATATATTTTCGCAATCTTATCTTTAAAGATTTTATTTATTGACAGCAAGCACGAGTGTTTCGAGTGCCTATGACTTTTTGCGTAAAAAATTTGTATAATCTTAAGTGAAAAGTGAAAATTGAAGTGTCTGTCTGTGATTTCGAAATAACTGTCTCTGATAAAAGTTATTTGAACGAAAATAAACACACGTTTAAGGCATTTTTGTCTGTATGTACCTACCTATCTTCGGAACGGCTTAACAGATTTTTAACCCCCGACGCAAAAACGACGGGGTGTTATAAGTTTGACGTGTCTGTGTGTGTGTGTGTGTGTGTGTGTGTGTGTGTGTGTGTGTGTCTGTCTGTTCCCCTGTGGCGCTCTAACGGGTGGACCGATTTGAATGCGGTTTTTTTTGTTTGAAAGGTGGATTAGTCGAGAGTGTTGTTAGCTATGTTTGATGAAAATTGATCCAAGATGGCCGTCGCTACAAAATGGCGGATTACATATTTTTTCACAAATCCCTTAATATGGGTATCAAATGAAAGGGCTTGACTAGTAGAATAGCACTATGCAAATTCAAAATGGCCGCCGCCACAAAATGGCGAATGTCGGGGGTTTTTTAAATTTTCAATTTATACTTGTAACGGGACTTTTCATAGGCAGGTTGGCGGACTTTAACGACTATTGCCACATGATAGTGATATTTACCGGGACTGACGAATTAGCGTGCTCTCCGAGACACGGGAAAGAAATACGCGAGCACTGAGAATTTCTAGACATAAATTATCTAACAATTTTTGCACCGACACAATTTTTTTATTAACTATGCAATACCTTAATTGCGTCCTAAGCTTATTGTTTCTCGTTTTCCACATAATTTTCTAAATTAAGTACCTAGCTACATTCGTATAGATAAATCGTACCTGCGCGAACAGATAAAGAGGTAATTCAAGAAAAAAGTGAATGTGGGGAGTCACAACAAGAAAGACTCTTTCACCGGAATACCGTGGGAGCAATCTCTACACAAAAATCACGTTGCCTCCCATTATGTGACTGCTGATTGCTAACTATTAGAAGGTTTTGTTGAATGATTTTTCTCGGGATGTTTGTTGCTATTGTTTATTTGTCTTTAGATGTGCTTCCACTAGGATGATTTTAATCGTTTATGCTTGACTGCCAGCACACTTGGTGGGAATTTTATCAGTAGGTACTTACATTATTGAAGCGAGCTAAAGCCTGGAAGAGAGGAAGGATTTGTTGTTGCATTTCGTCCCTTAGCTAACAACACCGTATAAGTTATTTTTACCAACAAAATATCTGTCAACACAGCTCAAGTCATAAAATTAATTAAAAAGCTACTAAAGGACGTTTTCCCTTTTTCGTATCGTCTCATTAGCGGATTGATTTTAGTGATAGTTTGAACAGTAGGGTATTTTACGTTTGACAACCCTTTAAATTACTAAATGTTCAGTGACGACTCTCACTTGACCATCTTGTTATAATAACTAAGCTCTATTGTAAATATAAAGTTCGAAGCTAAGGTTCGAAGTTACCATATTATAATAGCCGTTTGTAAAATTACTGTGATAATTTTAATTTATATAAATTAATCAAATAAATTGAGTAAAAAGAAAACAGCATTTTTTCCCGTTCGTTATAATCAACAATCAAGGAAACAACTTCAGCCTTTTGGGAGTAATAAAAAAATTTCATTCTAAAGTTTTTTTTTTTCTTTTTCAGTTACTCTATTGGGATACCTAAGCAAAGATTGAAGACCATTCAGCTTTTTGAACATAATTATATTACGTTGTTTGTTTTAATTGTTTTTGTTTGTTACTTAATTAAATAAGCAAAACTTGATATGAAGCGATCAATCAATTATAAATGCTTTTTAATTACATTTTATGCAACGTCTCACTTGTAAGTCAATTCGGCGAAGGAATGCTGTTATTATGCCGAGAAACATAATCCAACGTCACAGTTCACGCAATTTTATTGCCCCAGTTGAGCGTTAATAAACTCAAAATTAAGGAAACAACACATTACGAGTGTAAACTGCTCGCGTAGGTACCTCGTTACTTATGAAACGTGGGTTAATTGTTTCATCGTTCAACATCTTTATTACCAAACGTTAACGCAATTAGCGATCCTTGTTTGGCTGAAGTTTGATTTCTTTTTTTTTTGTTTAGTGACGTTTTCTCAGAGCCTTGAATCAAATCTAGCCGAGAGGCTGGGGTCCATTTGAGAACTTAAACCTTGTATATTGATACAGGACTGATCTGGTTACGGTTACAGGACTACGGACGCTTCTGACAAATCCGTATTTGCGATTTAGCGGCCCAGTAACATATCGCGTTAAAACCGATAAGGGACAGTACAGTATTTTAAAATAAATGATGGGCAAACAGACATTGATTTATTGATGAAGTTGAAATTACGAGTGTTCTTATGAACAAAATATTACTTCCGTTAATCGTGTTTTAATGTAAAGTACGATTGTTCCCCATGTTTCCCGATTCTCATAATTTTATTGCCCCAGTTGAGCGTTAATAAACTCAAAATTAAGGAAACAACACATTACGAGTGTAAACTGCTCGCGTAGGTACCTCGTTACTTATGAAACGTGGGTTAATTGTTTCATCGTTCAACATCTTTATTACCAAACGTTAACGCAATTAGCGATCCTTGTTTGGCTGAAGTTTGATTTCTTTTTTTTTTGTTTAGTGACGTTTTCTCAGAGCCTTGAATCAAATCTAGCCGAGAGGCTGGGGTCCATTTGAGAACTTAAACCTTGTATATTGATACAGGACTGATCTGGTTACGGTTACAGGACTACGGACGCTTCTGACAAATCCGTATTTGCGATTTAGCGGCCCAGTAACATATCGCGTTAAAACCGATAAGGGACAGTACAGTATTTTAAAATAAATGATGGGCAAACAGACATTGATTTATTGATGAAGTTGAAATTACGAGTGTTCTTATGAACAAAATATTACTTCCGTTAATCGTGTTTTAATGTAAAGTACGATTGTTCCCCATGTTTCCCGATTCTCATAATTTTATTGCCCCAGTTGAGCGTTAATAAACTCAAAATTAAGGAAACAACACATTACGAGTGTAAACTGCTCGTGTAGGTACCTCGGTACTTATGAAACGCAGGTTAATTGTTTCATCGTTCAACATCTTTATTACCAAACGTTAACGCAATGCGATGATCGCAATTAGCGATCCTTGTTTGGTTGAAGTTTGATTTCTTTTTAAACGACGTCAAAAAAAGGAGGTTATAACTTCCAAACAAATATATAAAAATTCATAGATATTGTATGTATTATATGTACGAATGTATGTTTGACTGCGGATTTCTCCGAAACTATTAATCGGATTGTGACCATTATTATTTTTTTAGCTTACATTTACTTCAACTTAGGGAACAATGCAAGTTTCACTAAAATTGGTTAACATTTGTTTTAAATTTTTTTCTAACGTTTTCTACAGAGTCTTGAATCAAACCCGGGCTTGATTCTCAGCTTTTCAATTTGAGAATTTAAAGCTTGTACATTGATTCAATATACCTACTTACAAGCGTGTCTTTAATCGTCGTGTTTTTAATCGTGTTTTTAACCCCCGACGCAAAAAGGACGGGGTGTTATAAGTTTGACGTGTCTGTGTGTGTGTGTGTGTGTGTGTGTGTGTGTGTGTGTGTGTGTGTGTGTGTCTGTCTGTTCCCCTGTAGCGCTCAAACGGGTGAAGTGATTTAAATGCAGTTTTTTGTTTGAAAGGTGAATTAGTCCAGTGTTGTTAGCTATGTTTCATGAAAATCGATCCAAGATGACCGCCGCTACAAAATGACGAATAACATATTTTTTCACAATATCAAAAGAAAGGGCTTGACTAGTAGAATAGCACTATGCAAATCCAAGATGACCGCCGTCACGAAATGGCGAATGTCGGGGGTTTTTAAAATTTTTAATTTATACTTGTTAATATACAATACGATTGTTTCCGATGTTCCCGATTCTCATTATTTATTCTGACGTGCCCTACTATAACTATTGGAATGTAGTACCTAATGGATTTTAATCAATTGCAATATCGTTCATTTTTCATCAGGTTGATGAGATCGCATGCAAGCGTAGAATTTTAAAAATATTGTATGCCAGCGATGCGTATTTAAAAAAAATATTTCTTTTTGAAATTCCCGTCGTAATCGATTCAGCCGTTCCCAAGATTAGCCCGAACAAATAGACAGATAAAAAATTTTAAAAACACGTGTTTGGGTTATATCGTTCAAATATTCATAATATGAGTTTTATAAGAGGTAGATCTTTCGAAATCACAGATGGAAATTTTATTTGTTTGTATGGATGATTGCATTAATGTTTAGAATACCATGAGTGGCACAAATTCAGTCAATAACATCAACAATTATAGTCACTACCTCAAGCCCTTAACGTCCCACAGCTGGGCACAGGCCTCCTCTCTCATAGGAGGGATTTAGAGCCCGCCGATTCGCTTTGGAGCAGCGTGGCGGGTCTAAGCTCTGATTCCCTCTCTCTTGTGATTATGGTCGCAACGCATTAATCACCGAGTTCCTTACTACATATTCTGTTAACGTGTTGAATAACAATTAAAAAAATCACTCATAAAGAAAAGTTGCAGTCACGTCATAATATATTAAATCTTGATAAAGTCATGTTAATGCGAAATTTATTGTTGTTTCACGTGATTGTCACACATTTTACAAGAGTGATTATATAAAAATGTGATTCCATCATTCTGTGTAGGTACAGTTTGAGAATATGGTAGTCAGTTCATCTGTTTAACGCCCCACAGACAACAGCTGGGCACAGCCCTTGGAAGAGAGGGAATTGGAGCTTAGACCCGCCACGCTGCTCCAATGCGGGTTACCGGATTTAACGACTATTGTGATAATACGTGATAGTGATAATAACCGGGACCGACAGCGATGGCCAAACGTGCTCTCCGAGGCACGGGAGTGACGCACCGCCAACTACGAACTCCGGGCTGGCCCTGAGAATTTTTTGACAGAAAAATCCAATACCTAACAATTTTTGGCCCCATCTGGGAATCAAACCCAGGACCTCGTGGTCCGCAGTGAAATATACTAACCACTAGACCAACAATGTAATAAATGTAAAAATAAATGTAAAAACTATATAAGTAACTTTGATATTTTCACAGAGTCGATTAATTAATCTTTTAGGAGCTGTGTAGTTTGTTTATCTATTAGTTTTATTAATATTTTGTGAAAAATTTAAGCCAAGAAATACTAAAGACGTCGCTACAGCTATTGATCAGGTGGGTAACGAGTGCCTTAGTACCAAAAGACCGAAGACCAGTGTCAAGAATTAAAATGACTGGGTTTATTTGTCTCTCATCGCAGACTATCTTACAAACCGGCTTAATTATGTCGGCTATATAGATACCTTATTATGTAATTAGATAATTTGTAAACCGTTTTAAATTAATTTAAATACTAACTCGTTATCGAATTGACCTGTTTAGTGTTTACCATACAAATGGGTTAACATGCCTAATCCAGTAATTACACACTAATTAAATCAATATTTGAAATATAAAAACAAATACGTACTCAAGTAGGTCGACGGCGATATGGGCAACTTCCTGTCCTTCGGCGGGGTGCTGTACACAAACGCCTGATTCACGCACCCGCGGGGCTGACTGCCGCACATGTCACTCTCCGACCCCCTGCGCGTGCGTCGCTGCGTCGCGACCCCCGTTATCAAGTTCGCACTCTCCGATTTACCCACGCCCTTCAACTTCCTCTTCGTTTTGTCCTTTGTCTCCTTAACGGGGGAGTTTATGTGCAGTATCGCCGCTGCTTTCGGCGGTATCTTCTCTGGAACGAGGAGCTCCTTCGCGGACGCACTCTTCGTCTTCTTGTTGAACAGATCGCTGAACTTGGTCTTCTCGACCCGCCTATGGCGCTGCGGTTTCATTGTTAGGTCGATATCTCCGCTCTTCTTCCTCGGCTTCGCGGGTTCCTGCTTCCGTTTCGTCATATTGGGAGTGTTCGGTTTGTACGTTCCGTCGATGCCCGTGTACGCGACGCTGTAGTCTTTCTCTCCGTTAAAGATCTGCGTCAGTACGACGTCGTCCTTGATGCCGTCGACGTCTTCCGTTGCGTCTTCGTCCTTCGCGCGCCAGCGGTTGCCGATCAGTCGTAGGGAAGCGCGGACGGACCGGGAACGTCGTAGGCCTCCTTGCTCCCTCTTGAACTTGTCGAGGAGGGTCTCCATAGCCCTACGAGGGGTAGAGGGGCGCGCGGGGCCCTGGGCATCGCACGTCACGATCGACTACGCGCACGCTATTCAGTGGAACGATAGTTACGTGAGTCGTTTTCTTTCCGACGACGTTCACTCGTCGTGGCGTCGGCCCGGTGAATGCTGGTAACAACAAGCGAAGTTCTGGCAGGGCTCGACACGACCCCGGACCTCTAGAGCCCGGTCTTTACCTTCCGCGGAGGCGGCCGTCTGATGAACGGATCTCATTTGCACAATCTCACAATTTGATAAGATAGGCAGGTATGCCTGATACGACTGTTTGAAATGTTACCGAGACAGAGATTTGTTTGTCGTGACGTATGTAGTTCTAATGAGATAAGTGGGTATTGTATCTCGAATTTAAATAATGCACCGGTCTCGTGATAAAGCTGTGAATTTTCTGACGTGTAGTGGTGTCGGGACGTGATTTATGACGCGGCAGAGACTACGAAACCAGCTGCGGCCGCAATTTCGAAACTCGATTTTGAATTTATCATTGAGCTAGGATACCGGTCCTTTGTGCTGAATTCGCATACTATAGAGCATTTATTAGAGTGTTACTGTATAAGGTATTAAGGTAGTTTAAATTAAGACTTCATTCACATTGCACACTTTTCGGCAAAGGAACTGGAAGACATCGCTGAAGGAAATGTGTGTCGGTGTGGTGAATCTTGGATCCCGTCTGGCTGGTACTAACCATAAATACTTCGGTTGAGACGTTTACTTGCTTTTTATAAGAAAAAACTTATACATACTATAATACTTTTTATAAAAGATATTGAAGAACCTTTGCGAGTTTTTGCTTAGTTCCTGTCTTCATAAAGACATTAACTGCAACGACCATTAGATACTTATTTGTAACGGTACTTAAATGGAAAAATGCCTTCTATTCAGCTGTATAGGGACCGGTCGGCACTGATACTGACATACATAGGACTTGGTATAAATCAGAGCGCCTTACAACTACCGGAGAAAATGGAGTAGTTATACACGGTACAGGGTATTCCTTTTAACCCTAGAATACTAAACTATCGTAAAAATTACGACGGCAAAATGACGATTCCTAAAAAAAAACAATGTTCGCGTTTTTCCCGCGCCCCCCGCTTCACAGTACCTTCCTAATTCGTTCTGTCCATGTGCTTCGTGCTGTGATTGTAGTCAGGTGTCATTTGTGTGTTGATTTATAGCAAGAGTGTCGTAAAATTTACGAAAGTTTAGTGTTTACGTGACTTTTCGGCAAAGGTGAGTGCACTTGTTTTTATCACTTATTTATAAATATTTTATATTGATTATCGTTCATTTTGTGTTTTATATATATATATTCATCACTATATGTCACTTATATTTAATTCTTTTGCTTAAAGTACTTTGTTTTAGATGTCTCGATGACTTTGAGTCGATGAGATTAGCCGGTTGTTGTTGGAGGTGGATACTCATGAAGATGATGAAGAAAGCGCATAAAAGCGAGAGATATTGAGAGAGCTCATAAAGAAACAGTAAAAAAACCCAATCCAGATGAGAATTTGTTTTCGAAATGACTGATGATTTTATGGAGCCTCAGCTGAAAGAGAGAATAAATATTCCAACTTTGCGACGTGAAATAAAATAGCTAATAAAAATTATCTTAAACTTTGAATCTGTTCCTGAAGCAGTAATAATTCAAGAACCAAAATCAAGAGAAATATGTAACTTTTATCCATCCAAGTCAAGAAAAATTACAACAAACTTTTACATGAAATGTAAAAAAGCCATACGTAAGGCACATAACATGAACATGTGTCCTAACTGTTTAAAATATTTTTTCATTTTTTTTTTCATTATTACGTGATTTATAAAACCCAAAGAATGTTACCATTAATTTTAGAATAATAAAAGTGTTTGATTTTCTTATTTATTCCCATTTCATTTCCGTCGTAATTTTTACGAAAGTTTAGTAACAACGTCACTCGTAGGATAGTTTAGTAATCTAGGGTTAAGAGAAAAATAGTAGAAAGAAGAGTATTTATTTGACAATTGATTGATGACAGGATGAGGTACCCCATGGTAAAAACTTATTGGGTCTGAAACAGGTTATGAGCAAAGTTTGTCTATTAAATAAAATAACAAACAGATTGGCAAAATGGCTCTAAGTATTATGGGATGAGGAAGGGATATAGAGTTCAGATCCACAAAGCTGCTCTAGCAAGAGTCAAGGTAGATTCTCAAGTTAGAACTCTTGGGAGTTATTCCGGTCCGCGGAGACCTGGAAAATACAGTTTGGAATGGCCTTTATTAAATTGCATCCTCAGATTCGGGTTAGGCGTTGTCTAATCAGCTTCATATTAATTACACCCAAACTGACGTATAGGTACGCAGCAGTGAATATCTATCGTTTGATGATGACAACGATGACCTACCCAGCCGCAACCAATGCCTTGGTCAACACAAATGCCATGGTAAATACACATGGTAAACACAAATTCCTGGCAAAGATTGAAATGGAAAGAAGATATATTATATACTATAGCTGACACGTCAGACGTCGTCCTGCCCGCTGATATACCGACATCAGCGCCACCTACCGGGTCCAATTTTTCTACTTATAAACCTTACACTCTATCTATTGCTGAAAACCGCATTAAAATTCGTTGTTAATTTAAAAGATAAAAAGTATAGACAACAAAAAAATACAGATTCAATAAAAGCCATCGCCAATTAGAAACGCTCAAGTTTTATTCGAATATTTCACGAAAGCCAAGTTGGCAGGTAGCAGGTGCGGACCCTTTAATTTAGGGGTGATTTTCAAACCAGTTCTTAAACTCTCTCAAGTGGTCAGAATACTGATACGAATGCTTTTTGGTGTACGATATTGAAATACTTATGGACCCGATTCTAACTGTTACATCAGGGGAAAACTTTTTGCAGTAAACAGATCGAACAATCAAACATTGTGTAGGCACCTACACTTTCTACTCGTGTGCCTACACTGCTGACAATATACCTACTATGCCCCCTTGGCCCTTACATAATGGATCATAACAATAATTTGTTATTGACAGTATTTTCCTTCCCTATTATTAAATACTTATTTTTCCTTATCACGATGCAGTAAATTTCAGCTGCTAGTAATTATACTAGCAGCTGAAATTTACTTTATTTTCAGATTCAATTTCAAAATGATTTATTTTAAGTACGCCAACTTGTGTAAGTTATAATAAGACTAAGACACTTTCGGAAAGCGAATACCTACCTACCTACACGCATAGAATAATAAATAGAGTAACCTTTCGATGTTAGATGTATGAATGCGCGAAATATATGTTCTGCCAAATTTTGAGGACACCCGCGCTGGCCACCTGCGCAATGGATATGTACACTGACAGAAAAATTATATGTGTCACTACGACAAAATATATAAAAAATATACGAATTTCTTACATAAACAAAGTAGGTAGTTAATAAAAAAAACTGTAGAATCACATATTGTTTATTATATCGACCCTTCCTAATTAAATTAATAGCCATACCTAATTTATGGTAGGTAGGTACAAGAGGTCATAAATAAATCAAAGCTATCTTCGTTTCTGGGTTTACAGGTTTTACAAATGCAGGCTCTTAGCGAAGGCAGACTGAGATATTTGCTATCATATAATTAATTGCTCTTTACCAGATTTGTTACGACCTTTTATGGCATTAGTAGGCATAGGTAGGTACAGATGGCAGCTGCCCTTTAGGTTGGGAAAAATCTAAGTACATTAAAAACTTCCATTTCTCACTTCGCTCGAACAAAAGAGAAGAAAGCAATTTAATTAAGTACTAAAGAAATATTTCCATAAAATTTTTCATAATAGAATTAATTACGTAATTACTCAAACTGAAAGAGTCGGTAAACTCTTCGAATGAACTGTGGAATATACGTAAGTTGCTCTACGCGAGTGTTCCTAGCAGAGAGCAGAGTTTATATAATATATCACGTACGGAACAAACTAAATACTACATTGCTTTTTGCTCCTCGCTTGCTTTAATATTGCGCTATAGAATATTGAATTTCTAATTTATAGCGACTGATTTTTAACCCCCGACGCAAAAACAACGGGGTGTTATAAGTTTGACGTTTCTGTGTGTGTGTGTCTGTCTGTTCCCCTGTGGCGCTCAAACGGGAGGACCGATTTGAATGCGGTTTTTTTTGTTTGAAAGGTGAATTAGTCGAATGTGTTGTTAGCTATGTTTGATGAAAATCGGTCCAAGATGGCCGCCGCTACAAAATGGCGGATTACATACTTTTTCATAACTCAATATGGGTATCAAATGAAAGGGCTTGACTAGTAGAATAGCACTATTGCAAAATCAAGATGGCCGCCGCCTCAAAATGGCGAATGTCGGGGGTTTTTAAAATTTTTAATTTATACTTTTAATGTTAGCATCCAGATAAGACAAGAATGAAAATTACACCATTTCGAGATTGTTTGCAAACTTACATAGACTCTGTACATCCGTCTTTGAGTAAAATTAAACTTGCCCATAGCGAAAGCTTTTTAGAGGAATTCATCTCGATTGCAGACACGATAACAGACACAACACACACACAACAGACAGATAAAGACACTAATGTAAGTTTCGATTGGTTCATCATCATCATCATGTAGACTGACTCATCAACGCCCAGTCGAAATCCTTGGACCTAGAAAGCTGAAATTTTACAGAGTTTCCCTTTATAATGTATACCTACTAGAAATATGGACGGATTTTTCGAAATTCCCACGGGATAGGGAATTTCTAATTTCACACGGGCGAAGCCGAAGGCGGTCGCTAGTTTAAGAATAAGATTCATCTTCGTTTGTATGGAGCGTGCTCGGGAGCGCTCGAGAGTGACTTTTTCTAAAATCGTTCTCTAGGGGTACTGTTTATTACACAGTAGGGACAGGGCAGTCTCAAAACACCCCTTATCGGTTTGTGGCGCGTTCTATCACAGTCCACAACGCTTATCTTTATTTGATACGGCTTTGCGGTAGGGTGGAAACTCGCCGCGGGAGCTTTTCATCAATCGAGAGTTGAGAGACTGACCCAATTTAGATGGATATCGTATCCGACGTCACTATCTGTTACTAGTTATTCTAAAATCTAGTAAATCTTTGAAGAGATGTGAATGTAATTTGTTGATGTGGAAAATCTGTCATCTCGTATATGAATTCAAATTCACATATCTCCGTGAAGACTTTTTGTGGCCTATTTCAAAATCAAAATCATTTATTTCATGTAGGCCAACGTGTGGTTCTTATGACATGTCAAGAATCTACCACCGGTTCGAAATGCTGATTCTGCTGAGAAGAGCCGGCAAGAAACTCAGTAGTTGCTCTTTTCAAAACAAAATTGTTACAAGTAGCTTAACTACTTATCTTGTGGACAGCTGAAGCAAAGCCGAATAGAATAGACATATTTTTTATTCAGATAAACTTTTACAAATGCTTTCGAATCGACAAATGAATCTACCACTGGTTCGGAATGGTGCTTACAATTCTACACATGTTAAGATGGGCAGACAAATTTCGTCAATGTATCTTTCCAATGGATGGTTGGCTGAAGGGAGAACCACCAGCAAGAACTGATGAAGATCTGAGGAGACCAGTGACGCAACTTCACAACGGAAAACAAATTACTCGCGTTCAGCGCAATTTCCAACCATTAAAGTGTTGATGAATTGGTTGTATTCTTTATTCATAAGTATAATACAGCTGGAAGCAAAAGTAAAGTTACGTCTGATTCAAAACTACATGGAAGATATAATATCGCAAGAAAAGAGATAGATGAAAGAGAATAAATAGGTAATTTGAATCCTGGTAGGCCATATAAAACGCAGTAATAAATACCAACTGCTCCAGCTAGTAATGAAGGGGAAGATACAAGGAAGAAACCCGCTGGAAAAAGATGAACCTCATAGCTTAAAAATCTCAGGACGTGATTCGGATTAAGCACCAGCTGGGTTATTCTGTAATTTAGTTAGCAACTGAAAATAGTTGCCAACGAATTAGTTTGATATACATTGCTGCTTTACTGTGGGAAATATAAAGTGTTTTCATAATTTCTCACAGTAAAGCAGCAATGTATATCGAACTAATTCGTTGGCAACTATTTTCAGTTGCTAACTAAGTTACAGAATAACCCCCCAGATCCTTGTTCCGTGCAGCTGTCCGTAAGATCCAAATTGCCAGAATGATAGCCAAACTCGGGTAGGAGATGGCACCGCAAGAAGAAGAAGAAGGCCTTAAACATGGTAATACCATTGCTTAGAGGTAGGACGGGTTTGAGACAGTTAGGAGTCCAGCTATATCCGTTGCATCTGTCCATGAGGATTTCCTTTCCTATGGAAAAAAGGAGGAGGTATGCTAGGTGATAACACAACTGTAGAACATAATATTGTGTCTCTACAGACTGTAAGCATGGGGAATGGTTCATAAACAGAAATTATGAACCGCTTGGGTTAAATTCATTATTTTAATATCACAAATGGCCAAAAACCTTGTGTTCATTCGGGCTAGTCAATGGTGTCAACATAGTATCATACGTCTGACCGTGAACCGTATATCGCGTGTCACACGACTGCTTTTAGGTTTCACCTTTCACAGTACACTAATTATATGTATTCACATTAACCTTTCATTACTCTACACTCATATTTAATTCAACATACATTTTATTTAAATGGTACGAGTAACTCTTGGAGCACCCTTTGGGAACTCTTATTTTAAATTAGCGGACCCGGCAGACGTCGTCCTGCCCGCTATTAGCGCCACCTACCGGGTCCAATTTTTCTACTTATAAACCTTCCTCTTGAATCACTCTATCTATTAAAAAAACCGCATCAAAATCCGTTGCGTAGTTTTAACGATTTAAGCATACATAGGGACATAGGGATATAGGGACAGAGAAAGCGACTTTGTTTTATACTATGTAGTGATTGCGTTATCCACACAACAACTTTCATACAATCGAACCTAGGCGAACGAGAAACTCTTATGACTGGGAGTACTGGACAGGTCCCATCATGTTTACCCCCCAAAAACCTTTAACCTATAATATTATGATGTCAGAACATTTTAAAAAAAAGCGTCCTTGCGCTAAATATACGTACACCTCTATACATAAGCGAGAACCTGCCTGTGTGAAAAACAAATAGGTAAGGTCCTTTTCATGAAAGAAGTCCCGCGGCCATTAGGCGGAACTAATAGGTTTTACATACAAAAATTGCTTAGATATACGACTACTAGCGCCGCAACTACGGGACTTCTTTCATGAAAAGGACTTGCACCGATTGCGAGTTATTATCCTGTCAATTTAAGAGTTTCTTCCTTAATTTCTGACAATCTTAATTGAATTTTCCTCCATTTTAACCATTCTAACTTAAGCTATTACAAACTTTGAAGATACTTCAAATAACATAAAAGTTAACCTCAAACAGCTATACTATTTTTACGTACGTTCATGAAAATATTTTTTAGAAAAACAATACATGTTTTAGATAACAACTAGAGAACACCGTTGAGCAATATTTTAAAAATGCTCCGTTTATAAATAAATCTGTGTAAATGCCTTAAAGAAGCCCTGCCTCATATTTGACGGAAGTATGGAGCATCATCATAGAGTTTAGTTTATTTTTTAAGGCCATCGAACAACAAAAAAGAAAACAGGCGATATGATAACTTTCTCCTAATTAAAAGTCAGTAAAAAATTATAGATCGGTATATTTTATCGTAATGAGTGTGGCGTATGACGTCACAGAGCCAGGTGCTTAGGTTTATGTGACGACAGATACAATAACTACTTATCTCTTAATCTACGTAGTCCCGTCTGTAAAGAAAATCATTTAAAGTATTGAGTACCTATTTAAAGTTACTTCTCAATTTATGAGAAGGGTTATTTTTGACCTATGATAAGGATCAGCACTCAGCAGGTCTTAACCCTTAAAAATATCTACAGTTAAGTAGACACTTATGTGGACTGTATACATTCCACGGATTTTAGGGTGGATTGCATAAAATACGAGTGCACCTACCGATGAGTAAGGTACATATTATATCGTAGGTTTCAGAAGAATTTTTCGAGTTGACTGCTAATATTTGTATCAACAATATACCGATATTGTTGATACAAGCAAAGCTGAGAGCAGAGTTGCGAGCTTTGTTCGGGAAATATTGCTTGATAGATCAAGAAAATTGTTAAATTTCAAAAAATTGACGCGGTTAGATTAGGTTTTTTTTTTAAATAAAACACGGGCATATTTTATTAGTGATAGCTGTAGGTGATGAAACTTTGAAGGCAAATTTTAATTGTTGCTTATGAAAAGAGTTACTGCAGGCTCTTGCCGGTAAAATTTGCGTTCCGAATCTGTTTAGAGTCTTGACATGACAAGAGCTTTAATAATATGGCCTAAATGAAATAAAAAAATTGATTTTTACTATACTCTGATTTTTAATTCCATGGAATTCCGACGTTTCATAATGTTACCAGAGATAAAACCCACAAAAAAGATAATAAATTCAAAACTTGCATAAATAAAAATCAATTACCTCATACTAGCGGTCCGCCCCGGCTTCGCCTGTGGTACATAATATATAGCCTATAGCACTCAGGGATCACGTACATATCCAAGGTGAAAGAATTTTTGAAATCGATCCAGTAGTTCCTGAGATTAGCGCGTTCAAACAAACAAACTCTTCCGCTTTATTATATTAGTATAGATTATTATATTAGTATAGATAGATATGACAAATGCCTGACAGATAGGTAGGTACTTCAGGTTTGGGATAAAATCTAACTTCAGGTGGTAACCCTGTTTTTCATACAAATAACTCATTCTATTTTTCAACCCCCGACGCAAAACCGACGGGGTGTTATAAGTTTGACGTGTCTGTGTGTGTGTGTGTGTGTGTCTGTCTGTTCCCCTGTGGCGCTCAAACGGATGGACCGATTTGAATGCGGTTTTTTTTTGTTTGAAAGGTGAATTAGTCGAGAGTGTTGTTAGCTATGTTTGATGAAAATCGGTTCAAGATGGCCGCCGCAAAAAAATGGCGGAGTACATATTTTTTCACAACTCAATATGGGTATCAAATGAAAGGGCTTGACTAGTAGAATAGCACTATTGCTAATCCAAGATGGCCGCCGCCACAAAATGGCGTAAGTCGGGGGTTTTTTTAATTTTTAATTTATACTTGTAAATGAAAACTGTTAGAATTCCACCGAATTGAAAATCAGACTATAGTGTTTATAGCGTAGGTTTATAGTGTTTACGCAAATGTGTATGTTTAATCGACAAACAATTGAAACTGTCAGTGGATTATTAATTGTTATATTCTGTATCAATTATTGAGATCGTAGTAAAACATTGAAGGTAACGAAAGACCGGGCTCAGAGGTTTGGGATAACGAAACACTGTGTTTGTGACAGGGTCGAACTAGTCACGAATTAGCAATAGCGTACCTATACCTATACATACTGGTTTAAACAATTGAATTTAATTGTAATTATATTATTACTCCAATGTAATTTATCTACTTTAAAATTGGTTTATTTATATAATTTATAGTATAATATTAATCCAATAAAGCTTCCGCCGGTAGGTCTATGCTAACGAAAGTTCTCTACCTGAGCTTTTTACGTATTTAATATAAATTCTCTATTTGACCTTTTTTCGGTTTATATGTATTTTAATATCTACCATTCGTAATGATCACTAATCACGCTTAATATACACGTAATTTAAATAATATATGACTAGACAATTAATGAAATCATCTACTTATTGTGTATTTCTTTAAATTATTCGAAAGTCAGTTATTGTTTGTTATCCCCGAAATAATTAATTAGAAATACTTATTATACTTCTGTGCACCAAAAATATTATTTTAATCAAAAGAATTGTATGGCATGTTCGACCCTTGACACATCAACTATCAGATATTGAATAATTAATTAACCAACGAGCTTTTACCGATTCGATAATATTACGTCCTTAGGTCTAACAATCCAACTGTCAACATAACCACACTTTCACTGATGCTTTATTTAGTCCGATCACAATCACGAAACATAACACACACACTCCACAATAGTCGATATGAATCGATAGCAATGTTTAAATTAATCGATTCCATTGATAAAAACTATTTTATATTTAAAATAAGAACACCAAACATTCAAACCATTGTAACGATCTCAAATCGCATAAACAACTGTTGTGGGGTGAAGTTGGCTGCGATTCGACACTGCTGCCAACTGTCAGACAATTACGAGCTGTCATTCGCTGCGCATAGGCAACATAGCAGCATGGCGGTTAATTCAATATGGCGGACGGTCACAGTCAACGGCCTCTGCGGTCGCATAGTAATGAATGGGGAATACGAACCTGTTTGATTGATGTAATGACTTGGGCTTGCGCAATTTATGTATTAAAGACAGGACGCTAATACACCCGTCTGAGCATGTTCAAGGGTAATGATCAGATTGATCCCTGTAAAGGATTTTCTACTGATAACTGGACATGTTATGTGAAAATGTAAATAGAAAAAGTTGTTTGTAATGTCTCATCATCATCATGATCAACCCATTACTGGCTCACTACAGAGCACGGGTCTCCTCTCAGAGTGAGAAGGGGTTTGGCCATAGTCTACCACGCTGGCCAAGCGGATTGGCAGACTTCACACACCTTTGAGAACGTTATGGAGAACTCTCAGGCATGCAGGTTTCCTCACGATGTTTTCCTTCACCGTTAAAGCAAGTGATATTTAAATACTTAAAACGCACATAACTCCGAAAAGTTAGAGGTGCGTGCCCCGGGATCGAACCCACGACCTCCGATAAGAAGTCGGTTGTCCTAACCACTAGGCTATCACAGCTTATATTGTAATGTCTATGTTGATAATATTTAAATGTTTTATTATGTACTAAATGTTTAGTAAAGTAGTAGAGTAGTGCGCTCTACTTTTACTGAACATATCAATCATAATATCAATGTGATTGATCCATCGATGGATAGATCTTTGAGGCTATCCAATGTCGGTTTAGAATCTATTTTAATAAATTACTTGGTAATACTTCATCAAATAATACTAAGTTCAAGAAAGGAACTTAAGTATGGTTCACCAAAGACCCAAAAAATTTTTGGAGGCAGTAATTTTACCTTAATATTGTAAAAAGGGATCGCACTGACCTTTCTATTGAATTGTTATATTAATGGTGAGAAAAGATGGCACTATAACGATAATATTTTTTTAGGAATTTAAGTACCTACATAGAAACGTGAAAGTTTGTAATTAAAATAGAAAATGCTTCTGAACAATCATGATGTGCAGAAGTTTATTTGTAAGAATTAAGTATTTAAAGAGTGTAAACTCTCATAATTTTAGCTCAATAAGCTCTAAAAAGCTTTTAAAAATTGTGGTTCAATTATTTTGAAAAAATGAACAGCTTACTATCCAAAAGCTATAAAATGTTTCATCGATGTGGTTAAAGATAAATCGATGCGGTATCAAAAAAAATTGGTTGTCTGCAAAGTTGATTTACGGGACGATAATTTTACGTGATAACTGACAACGTCATTCGCGAGCAAGCAAGAGAGCGGAACGCGCTACGCGCGCCACGTGCACGATTCGTGACACATGAGTCATGCTTTTCCGTGCGTGTAGCTGGCGTTCATCGATTTATAAGACGTTATCATGTCAATAAAATGTTTAACTCCGCCTTCCACGAACTTTTTTCGTCATTACTTGATCATTCTCAATAGATCCACTCTACAGTACCTACAAAATTCAGTTTTACATTATTTCAATTAATTAAAGAAAAGATAGCATAAAATATTAATATTTTCAACCGACTAAGTAAGTGAAAAATCATAATGATAATCCGCAAAAACTTTATTTAAAATGTTACTTACAATAAAACTGAAAGCAAACCTAGGTACTAAAAGTTATATTGGGATTTGGGAATAATTAATTAGTAAATGGTCTAAAAAGAGGCAACGGTCGTAAGTTATCGGCAATATTACGTAGTAACTCGATGAATACATTATACCTATTCCTAAAAACCTGCTTAATTCGTAGAAAGTTGGAAAATAATTTTAATTCCGGTCGATTTGCACTTTACCTACAAAGTTTAACTAACAAACACAAACATAAAGAGTTACTAGATTTTGGACACAGTTTTATCTCAAATCCCACATCGTAATATGTGAAACCTTGAGTGAAACCAAATTCTAAGCTTTTTAAGAGTTTTATTTTAGGTTAAAGTTTTCTTAAACACTCAAAAATCTTAGAATTTTTTTGTCTGCACCCACAAATTCATTTGCGAAAATACCTACCATTATATGATTCAAGTAGTGGCTAGTGGTCAATACCCTAGTGGATAATAATCCCCGATAATATTAATCCGATCTTATTTGGGATAAAAATATCCTAAACACGGACACGGACTAAAGCCATAAACTTGCATTGCATTTAAATCTATTCAATAGTTTCAGTGCGCTGCTCGTGCAAACAGACAAACAAATCAAAAAATAGGTAAGTATGTAGTAGGTACACTGTTTTGGTAATGCTTGCTCCAAATAAAATTTTCAGAATATACCTATTTAGTGTGTCACGTCTCGTCACAGTATTAATAAAATTGAAACTTGAAAGTAAATAAAAAATACTTATAGGTAGGTACATTGCCATTTAAAAGTATTGTAAAACATACTTTTGCGTCGTACAGTCTAAAACTTAGCTTCTTAACGTTATTATGGGCTTAAAGTAAACTAAGCTAAATAGCCAATTTCAACTAAGCTTGTATTATAAGGGTTCAAAGTATAATTTGTCTGGAAAGCTGTTTTTACTCTGCGGCCGAGCAATAAAGCTTACTAGGAAGTCGAGAAGATAGGTAATTTAGAAGAAGGAGACTTTATTTAACGCAAATTGAAATACCTAAGTAGGTAATATGAAATTAAAAGAAAATGAAATAAAGACTAGTTTTTTAACTGACATCAAAAAAACGACAGCAACGATAGATAAATAAGGTATACACAGTACCTTATTTATCTATTCAATGGTTATGTTTATAGAAAAATCGATTAGCATATTCGACTATAGATCACGAGGTCCCGGGTTCGATGCCCGGGTCGGCCAAATAATTGTTAGGTATTGGGTTTTTCTGTCAAGAAATTCTCAGTGCTAGCCCGAAGTTGGTAGTTGGAGGTATGTCACCCTCACCCTCGTGCCTCGGAGAACACGTTAAGCAGTCGGTCCCCTTTATTATCACTATCGTGTGACAAAAGTGGTTAAAAAAAAGGTTAAAGACCACCAAGCCGCATGGGAGCAGCGTGACGGGTCTAAGCTCTAAATCCTTCTCTCCTATGGTAGAGGAGGCCTGTGCCCAGCCGGGGGACGTTAAAAAGGCTGTAGTGGTGGTTTATAGAAATATATTATCAAGGATATATTATATTCTTCTCAGATAATATATCTCTGGATGTCGAGGGTGCGCGAAGAACCGATGGACGTTGGGATCACAAGGTGCTTGAGTGGCGAACTCGCACCAGCAAACGAAGCGTAGGAAGACGCCCCACTATGAACGATCTCAAGTGATTCGCTGGTAGCCACTGGAAACAAGCGGCGCAAGATCGTGTTCTGTGGCGATCACAGAAATCCTAATAATAATCTGTGGTGGCGATCCTTGCTGTGATAGCCTAGTGGTTAGGACGACCGACTTCTAATCAGAGGTCGTGGGTTCGATCCCGGGCACGCACCTCTAACTTTTCGGAGTTATGTGCGTTTTAAGTATTTAAATATCACTTGCTTTAACCGTGAAGGAAAACATCGTGAGGAAACCTGCATGCCTAAGAGTTCTCCATAACGTTCTCAAAGGTGTGTGAAGTCTGCCAATCCGCTTGGCCAGCGTGGTAGACTATGGCCAAAACCCTTCTCACTCTGAGAGGAGACCCGTGCTCTGTAGTGAGCCGGTAATGGGTTGATCATGATGATGATGATGATGATGATGGCGATCCTTGCAAGAGACCTTTGTCCAGCACTGGATGTTTATTGATTGAGATGACGACGATGACACGATGGTGTAACTAGTCTATGACACAAACATGAGATAAAGTTCGTAAACTAAAACCCGACTACTCATAATAATAACAGTATCAAAATAATGATTTAAGTGTGCAGAAAAACGCATATTCAACTGCGTAGGTACTAATAGAAGAAAGCGCGGAGCAAGCAACTAGTGGCGCCATCTGTTATGTCTATCTGAAACTAACTTAATATTCCAGTTTAGCTGCGCGAACGTTACTTCTTGATTTTTTCGCATATAAAATGTAGATGTCACCCGGACCATAGCAACGAATCATTCATTAAAATCGGCCCAGTAGTTTAGGCGCTACAATGGAACAAAAATCGGATACAAACATACATCTATGTATGTGCGTATATGTATACATACATAGGTACATAGTCGGGTAAAAAGGAATTCGACTGTTTATTACAAATCAAACAACAAACAGTCAGTAAAACAAATAAAAAAGCCATCGCAATTCCTATGTTCTACACGATAAACAGTTAACATCGAGAGCTCCCATTGTTCAGCTCACCTTCCGCGGTGCAAGAACTCGTTACATTGTGTCGAAACGACAGAGAAAGCCAGGGAAAAGTGAGTGGAAATCGCGTTTACGCGACATTGAAAATTGTAATTTTATTGCGTACAAAGCTTAAACACCCACTAACACTTATCTAAGACACGATTAACGTTTATTACCCTTTATTAGACTATAGATACTAGTTTTTGCCTGCGTCTTTGTGCTTGTGAATTTAGTTTTTGTATTCTTCTATTTCTATTCTTATATGTCTGCCAATCCGCTTGGCCAGCGTGGTAGACTATGGCCAAAACCCTTCTCACTCTGAGAGGAGACCCGTGCTCTGTAGTGAGCCGGCAATGGGTTGATCATGATGATGATGATGATGATGATGATTCTTCTATTTTGGTCTGAGGAGAAAATTAAGAGATCCTATTTGGCTAATTAAAATACTTGGTGGTCCCAACTCCAAACAGTATAGAGTATATAGGTACCTGCTCAAAGAAAAAAATACTGCTCGTCCCAAAAGCGTAGCAGCAGGTATGTAATCAAAGAAAAAACGCACAGCCTTGTGCGTTCGATCAACATTACGTGAACGCACGCAAACCCCCAAATTAACCCTTAGGTAAGTGCGTAAAATAATTATCTATTTGAAATGGCTAATAACGTATGTTACGCAAGGAAACTTTTTCATTGTTTCACTCTCAGCAATTCAATAAACTCGCGCTAAATTACGATTACAATTTTGCCCTTTTGTGCGGCAGGCAGCCTTCCGTGAAGTGTAATTTTGCCCGAAATATTATTTATAAGGCCCGCATGGCGGCTAGAGGTTCGGTCAAACAGAACGCGACATTAGTGACACGCGATGCGATGTGCTCAACGCGGCGCGCAACAGTTGTAATATCTATACTTCTATACTAATATAATAAAGCGGAAGAGTTTGTTTGTTTGAACGCGCTAATCTCAGGAACTACTGGACCGATTTCAAAAATTATTTCACTGTTGAATATGTAAGTGATCCTTGAGTGCTATTGTATATACCACCGGCGAAGCCGGGGCGGACCGCTAGTAAGTAATAAATATACTCCGGGCCGAATTTCGGCCACGGCGATCAACTGCGGCGGAAGCGTAGGCTAGCTAACTACGCAAGAGATGTTATAGTGCACAAATGTATCTGAAAACACAACTAATAAAATAGAGAGGATCGAGAGAGCTTATTTCCTCATTCTCATAGTTCGATGGGATGCCAATGTAACACAACCGGAGAGAGATCAAGCGCAGGACCAACGGGTTAGGTGCTCTAAGCTCTCTGAGGCTCGGAGATATATTTAATATTGCTAACTTTCAAATTCTGGGATGCTACGGAGAAGTTCTGGACAATAAAATCTATCAATTTTTTTTGCTCGACCCAGGTCTCGAACCCGGGGCCTCATGATCTGCAGTCAACAAACTAGTCACTAGATCATTATGGCAGACCAATGCGGAGCGTGTGTAGGAGCCACTTCACTTTAATGGTACTTCTGTGTGTCAGGAGGATAGGCAACAGACGTGTTACAAATGCAAGAGATACTGACATACGCGTCTGTCACGGAGGACTTGGAAGTAACGCCATTGGAAGTGACGACTGTGTGGACCTGCCGCGCAGTTCTTTGTCGTCCCTCTTTTTGTGTGTCCCAGCCTTTATTCATAAAGCCCGCATGGCGGATTGTTTTGATATAAAAATGTCTATGATTCCCAAAAGATGTCGGAATTTGATTTCATTATCTTCATTCCAATAAGTACAGAGATTAGGCATAATATAATATTAATCATAAAATAACTTATAACTTTTTGATTATACCTAATATCCTTTCTAGGTTAATGTTAAGTAGATAATAATAATTGTTATTCTACTTCTAATAACAAAACATTTTTGCTTAAGAAGTAGGTACCTACATATTTGGTTTGGTGTCTTTCAGCCTTTATTCATATACTAGCTGATCCCCGCAACTTCGTTCGCGTAGATATAGGTTTTTATATCGGATCGGATCGCATAATTCTTTTACTTGTACCTAAACTAAATGTAGCCTGTTACTCCTTATAACATTGAAAGTTCCATTAAAATCAATCCAGCCGTTTCGGAGATTAGCTGAAACAAATAGACAGACCGACAAACATAAACTTAAACGCGCACCAGTTCAAAATAAGCCGTTCGTTCAAAGATCCGGGTCCCAAGTTATTTGAACCCAATACTGAGGGTTGTAATGTCTGTCATTTCTTAACCAAAAAACCTATGACCTTGAAATATTTACGGGACAATATATAAAGTAGTACCTTTCTAAAAAAAAAATGAGTGAAATCGAACAACGCGTTAATGAATTACAGCTAAATACACGTTTTAACTTTCATCCCCTCTCCCAAGGGAACCATGCTGAATTTCGGGATAAAAAGTATCCTATGTCCTACCTCGGAGTATAAACTCAAATCGTACCAAGTTTCATTCGAATCCATCCAGTAGTTTCGGCGTGATGCGCGGCCAAGATACAGACAGACAGACAGACAGACAGACAGACAGACAGACAGACAGACAGACAGAAAGACAGACAGACAGACAAAAATGAAACAAATTGCAGTTTTGGCTTCAGTATCGATTATAGAGTGCCCTCCAATAAAAATTTTCAAAATATCTTCAATGTACAGAATTGGATCTGTTACAGTTTTATTATATTACTAGCTGACCCCCGCGACTTCGTTTGCGTGTTTATAGGTTTTATATAGGATCGGATCGGATCCCATAATTCTTTTATGTACCTAAACTAAATGTAGCCTGTTACTCCTTATAACATTGAAAGTTCCATTAAAATCGATCCAGTCGTTTTGGAGATTAGCTGGAACAAATAGACAGAACGACAAACATAAATTTAAACGCACGCCAGTTTAAAATAAGCCGTACGTACAAAGATCCGGGTCCCAAGTTATTGGAACCCAATAAGTGCCTGTCATTTCTAAACTAAAAAACCTATGACCATGAAATATTTACGGGACAATACTTAAAGTACTACTTTTCTAACAAAAAAAAGAATGAGTGAAATCGAATAACGCGTTAATGAATTACAGCTAAATATACGTTTTAACTTTCATCCCCTCTCCCAAGGGAACCGTGCTGAATTTCGGGATAAAAAGTATCCTATAACCTACCTCGGAGTATAATCTCAAATCGTACCAAGTTTCATTCGAATCCATTCAGTAGTTTCGCCGTGATGCGCGGCCAAGATACAGACAGACAGACAGACAGACAGACAGACAGACAGACAGAAAGACAGACAGACAGACAAAAATGAAACAAATTGCAGTTTTGGCTTCAGTATCGATTATAGAGTGCCCTCCGATAAAAAATTTCAAAATATCTTCAATGTACAGAATTGGATCTGTTACAGTTTTATTATATTACTAGCGGACCCGGCAGACGTCGTCCTGCCCGCTATCAGCGCCACCTACCGGGTCCAATTTTTCTACTTATAAACCTTCCTCTTGAATCACTCTATCTATTAAAAAAAACCTCATCAAAATCCGTTGCGTAGTTTTAAAGATTTAAGCATACATAGGGACATAGGGATATAGGGACAGAGAAAGCGACTTTGTTTTATACTATGTAGTGATAGACTAGCTGACCCCCGCGACTTCGTTCGCGTGTTTATAGGTTTTATATAGGATCGGATCGGATCCCATAATCCTTTTATGTACCTAAACTAAATGTAGCCTAAGTTACTCCTTATAACATCACCAGAAAGTTCCATCAAAATCGATCCAGCCGTTTCGGAAATTAGCTGGAACAAATAGACAGATCGACAAACATAAATTTAAACGCACACCAGTTTAAAATAAGCCGTACGTTCAAAGATCCGGGTCCCAAGTTATTTGAACCCAATAAATGCCTGTCATTTCTGAACTAAAAAAACCTATGACCTTGAAATATTTACGGGACAATACTTAAAGTACTACCTTTCTAACAAAAAAAGAATGAGTTAAATCGAACGACGCGTTAATGAATTACAGCTAAATACACGTTTTAACTTTCTTCCCCTCTCCCAAGGGAACCGTGCTGAATTTCGGGATAAAAAGTATCCTATGTCCTACCTCGGAGTATAAACTCAAATCGTATTAAGTTTCATTTGAATCCATTTAGTAGTTTCGGCGTGATGCGCGGCCAAGATACAGACAGACAGACAGACAGACAGACAGACAGACAGACAGACAGACAGACAAAAATGAAAAAAATTGCAGTTTTGGCTTCAGTATCGATTATAGAGTGCCAGCCAATAAAAATTTTCAAAATATCTTCAATGTACAGAATTGGATCTGTTACAGTTTTATTATATTATAGAAGATAGATATAATAAATACCTACTTTTATATAGGGATACATATTCAATAATCTGTAATAAAGAAGCTGTGATAGCCTAGTGGTTAGGACGACCGACTTCTAATCGGAGGGCGTGGGTTCGATCCCGGGCACGCACCTCTAACTTTTCGGAGTTATGTGCGTTTTAAGTATTTAAATATCACTTGCTTTAACGGTGAAGGAAAACATCGTGAGGAAACCTGCATGCCTGAGAGTTCTCCATAACGTTCTCAAAGGTGTGTGAAGTCTGCCAATCCGCTTGGCCAGCGTGGTAGACTATTGGCCAAA
Source organism: Melanargia galathea (assembly GCA_920104075.1). Classification (NCBI taxonomy): domain Eukaryota; kingdom Metazoa; phylum Arthropoda; class Insecta; order Lepidoptera; family Nymphalidae; genus Melanargia; species Melanargia galathea. The sequence goes on along the minus strand of OV049856.1, from coordinate 29,168,880 downwards.
ACCCTTCTCACTCTGAGAGGAGACTCGTGCTCTGTAGTGAGCCGGTAATGGGTTGATCATGATGATGATGATGATGATGATTCAATAATCAAAATATCATAGAATAAGTTGTGAATAGGTAACTAATATATTTTGTGGGTGAATGTTTTATTAATTCTTTCTTGGTTCTTATGTAAGTTATTCTTAGGCATCTTATGCTCACTCGTAAATTAATAATGGTGACAGGTTGAATAATGAAGCTTCCGCTGGCTGCATTTTCGCGTTTAGTAAAAAAGTAGTCGTACCTCGTGCCAGAATATAATGAAGAATTTTTATAAACTATACAGACCTCTTGCGAGAATATAATAAAGAATTTTCGTAAAATATACAGACCTCTTGCCAGAATGTAATGGAAAATTTTCGTAAAAATATAGTTATTAAAAGTGAATCCGGAACTTTGCGACCTAGCAGACCCTATTCTCTACTACCGAGACGCGAATCCGATTCACTTTTGCCCTCCTTTGGTTTGTAACAATAGGTTGGTTGGTTGGTAACAATAGGTAGACTGACCTATTGTTACCGACCGAGCCCTTTATAGACCTAGTAAATGACATACTGTCTTGTCAGTATACTTTCAATGCTAAAATAGTGAAGTAATTAAAAAATCAAAACTTTTATGCCATGACCTTGAAGGTCAAGGCATAAAAGTTCATGGTGGTCATGGAATATTTCAACAAAGTACTAATTAAATTACCTACGCCAGTTTGAGGTTATGTAATTCGTAAACGGAGCTTATGGCTGCAAAATAGTTTAGAAAACATCATCTTGATTTTGAAAGACCTATTCACTTATTCGGTGACAAGCGGACACCCGCGACTTCGTTCGCGTGGATATACCTATATTGGTTTTTAAAAATCCCATAGGAATCATTTTGTTTTTCCTAAGCTACTTTGAGCTACCACTATTTTGTTACGGACACCATTTTGGTTTTATACAAACAAACCCTAGTCTCTGTATAGCACGGTTGAGTCGAATCGATAAAAAGTCGTTGATCAAAATCCATCGAGCCGTTAGTACGCCTCGAGGGTATAAAGAAGCCTACAGACATCTTTTTAATTCAACTACAAGTTAGCCCTTGACTGCAATCTCACCTGATGGTAAGTGATGATGCAGTCTAAGATGGAAGCGGGCTAACTTGAAAGAGGTATGTATACCCCTGATCGGTTTCTACACGGCATCGTACCGGAACGCTAAATCGCTTGGCGGCACGGCTTTGCCGGTAGGGTGGTAACCAGCCACGGCTTAAGCCTCCCACCAGACCAGAGCAGAGACAATTTAGAAAATATAAAATCCCAAATTGCCCCTGCCGGGAATCAAACCCGGAACCTTCCACTAATAAGACCACAGCGCTCACCACTGCGCCAGGGAGGTCATCGTCGTCGACATGGTCAGTTAAGCGTGAAAACATAAACATGACGTCTTTGCTGTCTTTGTAAAAAGTAGGTAGGTACAGAAAATTATGTGCAAATGAAAAACAAAAAAAACTGGACACAGTTCCAATTTTTCAAACAAAAGTAACGTCGAAGAATCACTTCTTGTATTGTTGTAAATTGTGATGCGGCTTAAAAGATTAATAGTATTGTGATCTTTTTACCAAAAGAAGGTCAGATCATTTTAATGTGAGATAATATTTATATATTTTTAATATCTATTAATAGTGAAGGCAGGGCTTGTTAATTATGCCCAGCTTTGGACGTTTCTGCTCGTTGTCTCGTTGGTCTAGTGTTTAGCATATTCGACTGCAGATCACGATTCACGAGGTCCCGGGTTCGATTCCCGGGTCGGGCTAATTGTTAGGTATTATGGGTTTTTCGGTCAAGAAATTCTCAGTGCCAGCCCGGAGTTGAAAGTTGGTGGTGTTTCACCCCCGTGCCTCGGAGAGCACGTTAAGCAGTCGGTCCCGGTTATTATCACTATCATGTCACAATAGTCGTTAAAAGCCCGCCCATCCGCATTGGAGCAGAGTGGTGGCGGGTCTAAGCTCCCTCTCTCCTATGAGAGGAGGCAGTGGAGAGGCCCAGCAGTGGTACGTTAAAAGGCCGTAGTGGTAGTGGTGGCCGTCTATCTATTGCGACGATCGATCTATACCTATATATACATTATATAAGTAGGTATAAATTAAAAATTTAAAAAACCCCGACATTCACCATTTTGTGGTGGCGGCCATCTTGGATTTATATAGTGCTATTCTACTAGTCAAGCCTTTTCATTTGATACCCATATTGTGTAGTTGTTTATTATGTAGAAAAATATGTAATCCGCCGTTTTGTGGTGGCGGCCATCTTGGACCGATTTTCATCAAATATAGCTGAGAATACTCTCGACTAATTCACCTTTGAAACATAAAACCGCATTCAAATCGCTGGTACGGTGGTACACACGCAAGCACGCACGCACGCACGCGCACACACAAACACGTTAAACAATATAACACCCCATCGTTTTTGCGTCGGGGGTTAAAAACTGCGTTGTGCTCTCACTAGATCGACAAATTCAAGATCTGCCGCCGACGTCATTTTGACCTTGAAGTTTTTAATTTGTACGATTGATTTGACTTTCGCGAAAATTCTCAAGGAAACACCACTTAGTACAATACAGTCAGCTCTACTTATACGCCCACGCGGTAACATGAGTGAGCGAATGAGACAATTGGCACTGATTGTATGTAAACGTTACATCATCATGTCTAACTGAGTTACTTAGTTATGACTTATGAGTTATATGAGCCCCAATGAAAGACTTTGCGTAAATAAATCCCGAATACTAGTTAGCGTTAATTAATGATAACACGCAGCCTCAGTTAATTGCCTTGTTGATCTAGCGGTGAGCATGTTCGATTGTGTATCACGATTCACGAGGTTCTGGTTTCTGTTTCCGGATCGGGTCAAAAATTGTTAGGTATTGAGACTGTTCTGTCAAGAAATCTGAGTGCCTGCCCGGAGTTGCTAGTTGACCGCTTTTCACTCTCGTATCTCGAGAGCACGTTTGGCCATCGGTCCCGGTTACTCTATCGTGTGACAATAGTCGTTAAAGTAAAGCCCGCCAACCCGCATTGGAGCAGCGTCGCGGGTCTAAGCTTTAAACGGCTCCTCTCGTACAAGAGACGAGGCCTGTTAACGTTAAGTTGTGGGTGGCATCACTGGCAGCCTCATTGCCTGAAGGCCTGAAGTCTTTGAACAGTGCATGTTGCTAGTGATGCTATACGACTCCAAGACATGGTCGCTAAACATTCAGCCTCATGAGAAAGCTTGGGTCGATTTAGTGAGAGCAATGCTCGAAGTTACTCAAAACGGGATCAAAAATAATGAGATCCGTGGAAGAATCAGAAACCGATATATCTTACTTAACAAGCTTAACAATGAACGGGACAAACGGTAACCACCATATGTCATTATTGTCATATCATTGGACCGTAACAAAGAGGGGAATGCAGGTGGTCTAAAACAGTTTGGGAACTATAGTTTCCGTTTTTTCCCATACTCTTTTAAATATTGTACTTATTTTTAAACTTTTCTATAGGAATTTTTTAACTGCCTCATTAGTCTAGTGGCTAGTTTGTTCGGTTTCGGATTACGAGGTCCCGGGTTCGAATCCCGCTTGAGGCCAAAAGGATTTGCGATGTTACAATCTTGTGCCTCGCAGAACACGTAAAGCCGTAACGTCTTGTGCCTGTCGTATTTCTCACCGCTCGTGATGGATTGCTATGAAACTATGTGTGGGACTAGACAGTGCGTTTTGTGTTTACGCACATTCTTGGACACTGTAATATCTCCTTGTCTTACCTCGTTGGCTAGTGTAGGAGTTTGGCTTCGTTCGTTCGTTCGTTCGTTTCAACCAATAGACGTCCACTGCTGGACATAGGTCTCTTGCAAGGATCGCCACAGCACACGATCTCGTGCCGCCTGATTCCTGCAGTGGCTGCCAGCGACTCGCTTGAGATCGTCTGTCCAACGACTGGTTACTCTACTCAGGGGGGTCTACCTGCGCTTCGTTTACTGGTGCGAGGTCGTCATTCAAGCTCCTTGGGACCCCAACGTCCATCGGTTCTTCGAGCAATGTGCCCCGCCCATTGCCACTTCAGCTTCGCGACTCGATGAGCTAAGTATGTCGGTAACTCTGGTTCTCCTGCGGATCTCCTCATTTCTGATTTGATCCCCCAGGGATATTCCAAGCATAGCTCTCTCCATCGCCCGCTAAGTGACCCTGAGGCCCATTGTTAGCGACCATGTCTCAGATCCGGAGTTTGGCTGCTGTGGCCGAAATTCGGTGAGTTGAACATTATAATACCTACATACCTAATTATAGGAGTTCGAAGTTCATTACGTATGAGGTTAACATTTCTATGAACAAACGATGTATTCGCATCTGCCACATCGTACATAAACATAAGCCCGAATGAGTCCTTTGTAACCGTTGAGATAAATTTACGGAGTTAGGTAGGTAATAATAAATGTTCGTTTGTTTGTACGACTCGGTTCGACCCGATACTGCGTTAATTAGCGAAATTATTGGCGTGGGAGTAATTTATATAGAAAAGTTAAAGGCTCCCGTACCTACACTTAATGTACCATACAGTACCATTCACATTGGACGCAGCGTGTTGGAGCGCAGCGCAATAAAGAAAATTGAAACGTACCTACCATAATTTGACTATAAAAGTTAAAATCTTGTGACTTTTGTTAAAAAATGTTAAAAACATGTTAAAATGTTAAAAGCACAAAAAATGTTAAAAAATGTTTTCGCGGCTGCTCGCGCATTTTGTGGAGCCCAATCGGCTTTTTTTTTATGAATATGAATTTTCATCCGTATTAATATAAAGTTTCATCGTCATCGTCGTCAACTGTTAAACGTTCACTGCTGGACATAGGATACTTTTCAGATGTCGTCGGTTCACTTAGTTCACTCACTCCCAATATTGCGTTATACCAGCGTAAGCTCTCCATTCCTTGAGATCCCACAGTCTATCAATTTTTCAAACTATGGCTCCAGTTTATTGCCATTTACAAACTCATTAGTGAATACTATTATTATTATTACATCGATCAATACTGTCATTTCAATTTTTTCTTGCATTTCCACTGCGCTTCGGCTTCCGACGCGCTGCATCTAGTGTGAATCGTGCATTAAATCGTGCAATAAAATCGTCTGCGCTAAAATGTAAAGTTTATGTATTTTATGCAATTATTGATTAAGTTGTAACGTTGCACTTCAAGCGATAAGGCCGCCTTTGCGCAATTTATTTATGGTTAATTATTATTGTTATTTGTGTAATTTTGTTTCTTTCTACTTGTTGCACTAAAGATTTGATATCTACATAATCTAATTTATCGCTAGTCGGAGACGCGATAGGCACCCGAAGAAAAAGAAGAACAGTATGTATAATTTACATTCCATTGCGTACCTGTGTATGCAAGAACCTTACGAAATCAAGTTCGTACCTATACATAAATCATAAGCGACGAAAAAAATAGTAGCTACAGTAGGTACCTAAATGCACGTCACGAATTAATAATAAAAAATAATGATAATAACAACATCGGTCGCGTGCACCAGTGTTGCAAATGGTCCGTTAGCCGACCCAAAATCCGCTTCGTCTGGAGAAAGCGGCCAATTTCGCTACACATACGGCCCGTGACAAACTCAACTCGATTCCGATCCAGTGTCGAACGCATTGAATTGGAAATGAAAAAATGAACGCATTGAATTGGAATTTGAAATTGGAATTAATAATATCAATTTCTCAATGGTCGAACGTGATTAACGTATTTGGAGTGTAATAAATGAGGAGCTGGCGAACAAAACTGCATAATTACATAAAATAAAATTTTACAGGAGGAGAAAAATGTAATCAAAGCTGCTAAGACTTGTCCGAAACCAAAGAACTTGGGATGCAATTTTAATGCAGTTTTAGGCTGTTTTTAATAGAAATAAGTTAAGATTTTTGTTCAGCAGGGGAAAAAAAAAGTATTTTGACTAGAAGTGTAATTATGCCATTTTGTTCGCCAGCTCCTCAAATGATTTGTAAGATAAAATCGGTGGCCCAGACAAATGAATTAATAGCGGGTTCACACGGTTCGATTTTAGTTGATCAACAGTATTGTTGTTCAACAAACTTAAAAGGCATTTATTGCTTCAATTTGATTGTACGTCTGTTCAGCAGCCGGTTCAAATGGCATGCAATAAATTGCTAAAGCAGTTGATCAACAAACATCGCACCGTGTGAACCCGGTGTTGCTGACACGCATAATTCTATATTCATAAAAAGCTGTGATAGCCTAGTGGTTAGGACGACCGACTTCTAATCGGAGGTCGTGGGTTCGATCCCGGACCTCTAACTTTTCGGAGTTATGTGCGTTTTAAGTATTTAAATATCACTTGCTTTAACGGTGAAGGAAAACATCGTGAGGAAACCTGCATGCCTGAGAGTTCTCCATAACGTTCTCAAAGGTGTGTGAAGTCTGCCAATCCGCTTGGCCAGCGTGGTAGACTATGGCCAAAACCCTTCTCACTCTGAGAGGAGACCCGTGCTCTGCAGTAGTGAGCCGGTAATGGTATGATCATGATGATGATGATGACACGCATAAACGCAAGACCCACCGCGAACTAAACTACTTATAACTTATATTCTAGACAGATTCTTACTTTTCTATACTTAAACAAATTTGGACTAAAATAAATATAAAAACATTTTATTCCTCTCCTATTTTATTTATAGATACTATTCTGTAAGTAACTCTGCATCAAAAACTCTCGAACATACTCCTATTCAACTTTTAACTGTTTCACAGTAAACAGCAAACCTTTTCAAAGTTTCACGAGCTGGATTTGAAATGCAATTAATTGGCTTTCTAAAACGATAAATATTCCAGCTCGAAAGAACACTTATTATACAGAATACAAAATAATAATTTAATAGTTTAAAATTGATCATTCGAAGTTCGAAAATCCAATAGACGTTGGGACTTGGGATCCCAGGGTGACCCCCCACCATCGAACGCAACGTGGGAAGATCTAGACTAGGTGCATGGACGATTTCAAGAAAGTCGCTGGTAGCCGCTGGATACAAGCGGCACAAGATTCTGTTCCATGGTGGTCTTTGCAAACATCCTATGTCCAGTAATGAAGGTTTATTGGTTGAGATATTATTGAATGATTTCATCGTAACATTTAATTTTTCTTATCGTATAGAAATAAATATGTGACAGTTTATGAAAACAAAACATTTCATACACTCCACGTCGTCGTCATGTCCAAAATATGAATTTGTCGAATAGCTTGTTCCGATGAAAAATGGTTTTTTATTTGTTCGAAAGAGCCGTCCGCGACAGAGCGTGAAAAATATTTTATGGCTTTGAAATATTTTTTTATTTATAATATCTACGAATAAAAAAACCTTCAACATTTTTTTAAACTAAATTCTGAGTAGTTTATTATCCCATGAAACTTAAAAATAAGCAGTGCAATTTTAGACCATGCCGATGCACGATAGTGGGAATTTCGTACGATTCATAAAAAGACATACATAATCGAATTATTTGCAACACGAGTCACCATATTGAATTAAGTACTCCTGAATTTAAATAATAAATTATTCAATTTCATTTATGTACTTGCGTACCTGCTGTTATTAATTTAAATTTTGAGCGGTAAACTTAGTTTGCTTTAGTTTAATGTTTGATGTTTATGACAAACAATTTAATACCAATTCACGAGTTGTAGTTATTTGTGACTTAGGTAATTAATGTCTAGATGATTACGTTAAATGTAAATACAAATAATTTCTTGTACATAATAATGCATTATTTTATTACAAGAGTAAGTATTTAACTGTCTCGTTAGTATAGTGGCTTGCTTATCCGTCTGCGGATTAGGAGGTCCCAGGTTTGGCTCCCGAAGGGGTATTTCCGTCAAGAAATTCACTATAGTAGCCGGTGCTATATGCCTCGGTGAGCACACGAAGCTATCAGTTCCTCGCTTGATATGCCTTATCATGAGCCTAGAGCTCTTTTTATCATCAGCCCATCGTTATGGAGGCCCCCCTCACGCTACTGGGCATTCACGGTCAAGCTATTTGGCGTGAATGAAGTCAAACGGAGGGACGCCAATAACTGAGGCCACTCGCGGCTTCACTGCGAAATTCAAATTATTCGAGCGGAATGAACACAAATGGATGTGAGCACGTTCACGGGCTGCGAGACGTGATGCCACGGCACATGGACAAATTGGCTTGAAGCAGTCAATCATGGGATGTTCATCTATCCGCAGTTTGACTCGAAGACTTGACACTCACGATAAAAATTTTAATCACGCCATTTGACACGATGGACTGACCGTGAATGCCCAGCTTACTAGACCGCGGATTTTTTGGATCCTATGTCCTCTTATTAAGCTATTATTTGCTGATCAAATAATGTGGCTAATTCTGTTGTACAGAATCTCTAAACTAAACTAAATTGACAGGTTTAAAAATAGTGCTATCCTTTCCCGCAGAGAGCATTGTGAAAGAGATAAGAAAAGATTTAGATCTGTCATTTTAGTTTAGGTTTAGAGATTGTGTACAACAGAATTGGCTACATTGTCTATTATTTAACTACACATACCTACTACGATACATCATTACATCATCAAAGTTCTAAAAGCAAAATTGTTCGTCAGAGGCGTTGAAAAGCAGCGGTTTTCACGTCAAAACTCCTGATCATCATTATCATCAAAGGTCTCAAAGCAAACGTGATCATTAGAAATGGTTAAAAGCAGCGGTTAATGGTTTTCACGTCAAAACTCCCAAAACTCTCATTGCCATCTCCACTCCATTAATCTACCGGTCTGTATGTCTTCTTCTTTTTCCTCAAACTGCGCATATATCCGCACATAAACCACCAAGGTTTGTTATGCGTGGCGTGCCTCTATTACTGATGTTTTTTAGGGTTCCGTACCCGAAGGGTAAAAAACGGAGCCCTATTAATGTCACTCGGCTGTCTGTCTGTCTGTCTGTCTGTCTGTCCGTCTGTCCGCCGGTCACAGGTCTCTAGCTCGCAGACGAAATGAGTTACAAACCTGAAATTTTGGTATTTAGTGTAAAACGTTAACCCAAAATCAAATATTGAATTAGAAATTGAATTAAATTATTTTTCAGGGGGGCTCCCATACATGAAAAAGGAGCCGGAAAAAAAATATTTTTTCTTTACCCTAGCTTGTGGGGTATCATTGTTTAGAGCTCATTAAGTAGAGTACAAATATATATTTTTTTAATTTTTATCTCAAAAAATAAGGGAATGGGAGGCCATCAAAGTTGTCAGTTATAGACCATTTTTGTGACGGGGGCTATCTCAAAAACTAAACTAGTTGGGAATATGATATTTCAGTATATTATGTACTATATGCTCTATTTAAACAACAAATACTGAAAACAACGATTTATTAAATAGTTTATAAGCTGTGACCAAAATAAACGAACATTTTTTTGGGTTTTTCTTTCACGGTTTGTTGCGATGTCTAGCTCGGAAATTAAATATTTCTTAGACCCAAAATATTATATTGTTCATAATTATGTACGGAACCCTGAAAGAGCGAGGCCCGACTCGCACTTGGCTGATTTTTTATATATTAATCGCGGGTAAACGAGCAAGCGGGTCACTTGATGTTAAGTGATTAGTGATTACCGCCGCCCATGAACATTTGCAGCACCAGAGGAACTACTAATGCGTTGTCGGCCTTTAAGGAGTTTGTTGATCCGCCCCTTGAATAACCCTATGTCAAGCTATGTGGGAACACCTCCGAAGGGAGTTGGTTCCACAATTTTTGAGTGCGCGGAAGGAATGACCTCGCGCAACGCTTGGTTGATGTATGCCAGTGATCCAGGTGGTGAGGATGATAGCTTTTTCAATGGCGTGCGGTGCGGTGCTGGAAATGAGTAGGTGGTATTAGGTCGAACAACTCCTCAGAACATTCCCCGTTATAGAGACGATAGAAAACGCAGGGAGCTAACGTCTCTGCGAACCTCTAATCCCTCCAATGAGCTAGTTAGTTTGGGATTCTCCACGAGTCGAATTGCCCGCTTCTGAATCCGGTCAAATGGAAGAAGTTGGTATTGGGGTGCTCCGGCCCATAGGTGTGATGTGATGTCATCACATCAGCCATCTAAGCTAAGTCTTTCTTGGCCTCTACGACACTCCCGTTTGCTATCTAGCAGTTTTTTTGGGGATCTTGCGCCATCTGTATTGCAAATGTCCTGCCCATCACATTCATGACAGTTATGATAACATTCGATTATTCGAATAATTCCTTGAGCTCGTGATTTTTTTTTGTATTATTTTTTGATTGTAACTAATGTGCAAAAAACATTATCCTGAATAGCACCGCATAACCTCTCGTTTGAAAACAAGAGGGCTATTTTCATTGAGCCAGCCATTTTAGGGTCATAACTCGTAAGTAAGTAGGTATTTGCTTAAAAGGGGGTGATATTACGATATCAAATCAAAATATCAACAAGGCGTATATTTAGGAACGCATATACTGCCTTTAGTTTAGCTGTAGAGACTATAGAAATTTTCGAAATAAAAATTGTATGCCGTTTTAATTTACAATAGCCCTCATCAACTCAAGTTTTTAATTGAGTTTTGCAATGGAGAAAAAGCTCATTCAAGCAAAAAAGCGTTTAAAAATTTGCTCGATTAAAACTTTACACTGTAGTAGTAGGTAGCAAATCTTTCGAAATTTCTTAAAATCATTTTAATCCAATAACACAAGCACGAGGATAAATGTATTTTGAAGTAGGTAGGTAAGTAGGTACCTATCCTACCATTTGGCTGCAATGCATCCCAAGAGATAAGTAGATATAAACACAAAGTCGTTCTTGGAAATATGGATCTCAGATAGTTTGCTCTGCTTCTGAGAATGCAAACACACTTAGTGCTTGCTTTTTTAGGGTTCCGTACCCAAAGGGTAAAAACGGAACCCTATTAATGTCACTCGGCTGTCTGTATGTCTGTCTGTCTGTCTGTCCTGCGGTCACAGGTCTCTAGCTCGCAGACGAAATGAGTTACAAACCTGAAATTTTGGTATTTTGTGTAGAACGTTGACCCAAAATCAAATATTGAATTAAATTAATTTTCAGGGGGGCTCCCATACATGAGAAAGGAGCCGGAAAAAAAAATTTCTTACCCTAGCTTGTGGGGTATCATTGTTTAGAACTCATTGAGTAGAATAGAATAGAATAGAATAGAATAGAATAGAATAGAATAGAATAGAATAGAAAAGTTTTTTATTCAAATAAACTTTTACAAGTGCTTTTGAATAGTCAGATGAATCTACCACTGGTTCGGAATGCCGTTCCAACCGAGAAGAACCAGCAAGAAACTCGGCGGTTGCTCTTTTCCAAATTTACAATATCAATATAACAATTTTATGGTAAGTACATGATTGAATTGCCGTCTCGCGCATTGCTGGAACGAGTCAAATCCACGCCTTTTTATCATTTATATAAGTAATCATAATTTTATTCAGATAAACTTTCGGAAGCGTTTACGAATCGACAAATGAATCTACCACAGGTTCGGAATGGTGCTTACAATTCTACACATGTGAAGTAGAGTATGTGAGTATAGAGATGTGTGAGTAGAGTAAGAATATATATTTTTTTAATTTTTTGCTCAAAAAATAAGGAAATGGGGGGCCATCAAAGTTGTCAGTTTTAGACCATTTTTGTGACGGGGGCTATTTCAAAAACTAAACTAGTTAGGCATATGAAATTTCGGTATATTATGTACCATATGCTCTATGATGATGATGATGATGATGACCCAAAACAAACGAACATTTTTTCGGTTTTTCTTTCACGGTTTGTTGCGATGTCTAGCTCGAAAACTTTGATTATCCACATGCCCAGATTGAGCATGTAACTCACGAGCGCGCCCTAAAAAATGTACACTTAAATTGGTAGGATCGCTCTCACCTACTTCAGTGTCACTTAATAAACTACGCAGTAAACAGCTCCCGAAAAATAAAAAAATATGCCGGTTTGTGCGGTGAAATTATGTCGTAATTATCCTTCACAACAAAATAAGAGGTCGAAGATCTCATATCATCAGTAAGTTTTTACATTTGCGTATGTTTTTTTGAGAAAATAGGATTTTTAATTTCGATGTTTTATAGGTACGTCGAACTGGCCGGTGATACCAGCTGAGCATTGTGGTATTTTGCACATTATTGTGCAAAAATATATTGTTGTATGTTATACGTGTGTGAACATTAATAATTATTAATAAAATCAATTTGTTGCCAGTAGTGAGGCAATTTGCCACAAATATAGGGAAGTCCCGGAATATAGTAAATATTTATTATTAATATTATACTTACTGAATTTTGACCTTCAATATTTTTTTTAAATAATAATTATTCTAAATAATTATGATTATAAATATAAATTATATAAATAAAAATTAAAAATAAATTTTCTAATTAGTTTATAATTATTATTAATACTTAATGTAGATTTCCAACGGATCCAATACTAAGACATCGCTGGACAGCTGTCATCAGAAGGACACGACATGACGACTGTTGGAAACGTATTATAAAAGTATTTGACTAAATCAAGAAATAATTTTTATTTAGTATCTAGTGTTACGAATTTGCAGCGCCACCTACCGGATTCAATTAGGTATTATGAATCTAAACTCCCCAGGGACAAGAAACTTACAAAATTTCAACATTTGTTCGTAATAAAAAAAATCCTAGAACCTGACTGCAGCACCACCTACCGGGTCCAATTGTAGATACAAACTATCTTCTTACCCACACAAACACACACCAAAAATTCCATCAGAATCGGTCCAGCCGATATTTAAATAATGAGGTAGATACCTAATGAATATTCTGTAATCAAGTAATTACTAATGCTGTTTCCATGGCAAACTATTGATTTACATTAAACAAACAGTTTTACACACACGTAGATTAAAGATAAATAATTAATAAAAACAAAATTTTATCCTACACCATACTTGATTTATCTATAAAAATTGTGCAATTGTCCAAATAACCGGTATCCCTAGGCGCGCACACATTTGCGATTCGAGGTTGTATCGTACGCGCCCCGCTTACCGAGGTCACGCACACATTGGCAGAAGTTGCGGCCGTGTTGATGAGTATTGCTATTTCGCGTTGCTCCCTCTTGGGAACTCTTTGCTCGAAAATTAAGTATTTCTTAGACCCAAAATATTATATTGTTCATAATTATGTACGGAACCCTAAAAGAGCGAGGCCTGACTCGCACTTGGCCGATTTTTTTATGTTCCAAACAGGTAGAGATTCTTTTTTTTATAAGTTTAATTCAAGACGCATTTTTTTTGGCTATGCTATATCTATAACTCAAAATATCATATATAGTCATGGGACAAATCGTAAATCGGTTAAAGTAAAATTGGCTAGATTGTAGTTCATTACATTGATACTCAATGATACTGAGTATCAGACTCAGTTATACGAAAAATTCTTAAAGCGCGGATAACTATTCAAGGTCTTGGGAATCAAATTTTAGATTACAAAAAATATGTGGGAAAACTTCCTCATCGGTCTAGTGGTTAGCTTTTTCGGCTGCTGGTCATAAGTCCCTAGGTTCGAGTCCCAGGTGGAGCTAAAAACAAAAAAGCATTGGGATTTCGGTCAAGAAATTCTCAGTAGCAGCAAGGTGATGGGAAGGCCGTCGGTCCTACGCCTCATCCACCTGATCCCTCTCCGGTTGTGTCGCGTTGACGTCCCACCAGAGTTAGGGAATAGAGAGTGCACTTGTGTGATGTGTCCGCGCTCACTTGTGCACTATAATAATATCTCCTGCGTAGTAGGTTTAATGTTCGCCTCCATTGAGATTGGCCGCAGTCCGCAGAAGCCAAAATGCCGTCGGGAGAACATCATTATTATCTTCGATCTGCCCGATGCTGCCGACTCTATCAATCACCTTGCGTGATAATTCATCTTACAGGATCTTAGAAACCATTGGAGTACCTCAGACATTATTATAATATCTTTCTTCATAGCGCGTCCTTGTACTCGCATTTTTTGTTTAAAATGCGCGACGCGGCATTGCGGTAGACGCGGCGTATGGAGCTACGGCCTACGATGGCAAAATATCAAAGTTTATGCATCACAACTTGATATGCAAGGCTAATATTTGTTTTTGGTTGTTCGTTGACTTGTTACCTATTGGCCTTTTAGAGGTAGCGAAATTGAATAATACTGAGGCTATAAGTTTTTATCAAGGGCCTGGCTTAGGTAAGATACAGTAACTTTTTACACGCAATTTTTTTCTTTGACACTACCTAAATTGTTTACCAGGTTTAATTTTATAAAATATCTGTAAATAAATAGTTTCATGGAACTTGCAATATTTTGATTATGATTATAGGTAAGTAGTACTTATTATGAGGAGTATTTAAATGGCGTTATTTAAAGATAATAGAAGATTTTCCCACTGTCCCTACATATAGTGTAGCAAAAAGCTAAAATACATAGTATACCTATATATAAAAAGCTGTATGTAAGCTCTACAAAGCACAATTATGGCAAAATAAACATCCGCTTAGGACGCTCCGGCCTCCGACGGTGAAATGTGGTAAAGTTTGTTTTAGTTAGTGCATGAAAGGAACATAATACATAATATCAAAGATATATCTTACAACATTTTAAGTTTTTTGTTCCTTGTGCATCATGGATTTCTGAAAAGCAGTGCCAGTTTCTGTCTAACATAGCGATTAGTCGACTTCTTACTGACAAATCTTTACAGTAACAATACCATATTACTATACGCTTAATAATAGCGCAGTAGTTAGTTAAATAATCGTAAGTTAGGTAGGTACTCTGCTTAACCACAATAACACCTGAAGGAAAGTGATGATGATGGATCGCATTTAACCGGAACTTATTCACTCCATACAATACAAAAAACATAAATACAATACAAAAAAAAACTTAGCTACAATGTAATTATAGGTATCTTATCTGAACATTCACGTCATCAGTTTACGCAAGTAATCATGGATGATTACTTGATTAGTGATCGGTTTCGTCTTTACCGTGATCAATCACAAAAACACTCATAATCACTACAACGATTACTCCGAGAACAAGGTAAGCCTAATCAACAGTGTCTCGTTACGCGCTGCCGATCAATGCATATATGGATATGAGTGCATATTTTACAATTCAAATGAACACTTCTTACGTAACGTTATGAGTTTTCACGGCAATGACCGTAGCTGATGAAGTGATACTGATGTTTACATTTACGTTTACTTCTTTTACACTTGCGACTTTGTTAACTTTACCAAATGAGTAACTGCCCCAAGTAATTTACGATGTTTCTTTTTTAAATCCTATATGTATTATATCTTTTTTTAAATGCTCGTGTATTTTCTATCTTCAAGAAGGCGTGAATTTGGAATACTTCCTGCTATGATATTTTATTACGTCGTTTGCGGAAAGCTTAGTCTCAACAAAATATATGGGGTTAAGATAATTATTATGAAACACGACTAGGTCTTTATATTATGATAGAACCTTTGTCTACGTTTTGCGTATATCACTCAAAAGAACTAGGTACCTACTGGCTACTTTCAGAATGGTTATACGCCAATGGCTAAATTGACATTGTGGCTAGACATTCAAAACCCACATAAATACATAATAATTAGATTTTATAGATGTAACATTTAAAATTCAAATCAAATTGGTTGAAGAGATCGTAAAAATGCAATCAATTGAAACTACGCGATCGACAATTAACTAAATTGGCTCAATAGCCCCAACCAAATGACTTACCTACTGGTGGGTATAATCAATATAAATACTTTGATTCGACTGTTATCAAAGGAAATTAGATCCCAAATAATAATATCGTATCTTCAAGCAAATATTAAATTAAATAAATATATTTTAGTTTACTTCATAAATTAAGTAGGTAAGACGTAGTTTTAATTTATTTGAACAGGACGAACGATTAAGTACCTAAGTCTAAAGTAAATTTTTTTTTCGTTCGTGTACCTACCCGGTTTTTTAAAAATCTCGTGGGAACTCTATGATTTTCTAAAATAAAAAGAATTCTTTGTCCATGTCTAGGTTGAAACTTGAAAGCTATCTCTGCGCTAAATTCCATCAAGATTGGTTCAGTGAACTTTGAAATTGAACTGTGAATACCTTGCAGACGGAAAGACAGATGGACAGAATATAGGTAGAATATTATATTTTCGCCTTTATAAATTAAATATTAATTTAAAATAGGCAATTTAAAATAGGTGTAAAATAAGGCCTTTATTAAAGTGCAATTTAAATTTTAATCATACGATCAATTAATACGTAAATATACTATGATAAATTAATATTATATGTACGTATTTAATTAATTATATCATTCTTAAAAATTCCTCTTACGATAATTTAAATATTTTTTATTCTGTACTTAATTTAAAATTTAAATTAAATGAAGACACGAAATCATTAATGATAGTTGTACTTACGCTTTTCAATTCCTAATTAGAATTTCAAACTATTTAACATAATGTTATGGTTTCACGGAAATACCTACCTAGATTGGTAGGTAATGTTAGTTTTTGTCACAAAAGTAAAACCGAAAAAAATATTGTGTTTTCGGCAATCATAGGACAGTATGATAGAGTCCAATTTTTTTACACTTTTACACTTCAAAATTTTTTTACGGAATATTTTAAAAAATTTGTCATGATGATTTTCCGAGATTTTCCGTATACCTGGGTACCTAGCTTATAAGTAGAACCGATAGTACAGCGTTATCAATGTAAATACATTTTATTCTTGATTGTATCTTATATTACTTATGTTGAAAATTTTGTAAATAATGAAACACATAATAGGTAAGTAAATAAGACAATATTGTCCCGTATTAGCACAACAAAGTCACTTACGTTTCAGCTTTATCTTGATTTTGTTCTTCGGGCTCCAAGTCAACAAACCAGAAATGTCAACGCCACGAACATTCATTTACTGACACGAACACATATTTATTCAACACACACATCCACTGCACACACAAAACGTACACTGTGAGCCATAACTTATTCACGTAATATCTCTTTGGAATACTTTTAGCACAATTTTACCGAAAACGAGTAGTATGGACTCGCGTATACAATACAAAGACATGCGTACGGGCAACTGTCACTGGCTCGATCCTAAAAACAGCCGATAGCTGTCGCCCAAGTTATTTAGAAAGAGATGGAGCAAATTTTCGCGATGAGTGCGAAAGAGAGGGGGGACGTAAAGCCTTAAAAGCTCTCAAGTCTCATACGCATACCTAACTATGTGTTGAGACTTGATGTTGACCCAAACGTATAATGTGTAGTCTGCACATAATATTATATATTATGTAGGTTAGAACTGATTGCTTATAATGCGCAAGTACTTACTCCGTTCTTTTGTATCGTTCATTGTTTGTCCATTTTTGTATTCTACCACATATTAACAGGTTGTGACTCACATTGGTTGAATCCAATTTGACTTAGGCACCTACCTTCTTACTTTACGTAGTAGGTACTATTATATATTCTGTGCTTTAATCTACTAAGCCCACTGCCCAGATATTGTGGTATTTTTTTTAGTAATATCAGCCAAGTACGAGTCGGGCCTCGCTCTATATGGGTTCCGTACTATTATGACAAACTAAAAAATGCTCGTTTGTTTAGTTAATATTATGAATCGGTGTTTTCAGTACTTAGTTGTTGTTTAAATCTAATTCAATATTCTGGTTCAGGTCAACATTCTACACCGTGTTCCTTTCAAGTCTATAACTTATTCCTAGACAGTCTACGAACTAGAAACTCGTGACATATGAACGAACAGATAGACAGAAGCAGAATAACAACAATAAGGTTTTGTTTTACCATTTGAATACGGAACCCTAAAATACTATCGAATTTCTTTGAAGTTTTTCATATTCAGTCGTTTATGTTATTAAGTTGTAACAACCTACTTAAAAAAACATCCGTATAAGAGACTCTACATTACGATTGAAAATTTCATTTTCTATTCATTCATAAAAACCGTACCGGAAATGTACCGTACACGAAAGTTATTGCTTATTATTT
This sequence comes from Melanargia galathea, assembly GCA_920104075.1. NCBI lineage: Eukaryota > Metazoa > Arthropoda > Insecta > Lepidoptera > Nymphalidae > Melanargia > Melanargia galathea. The sequence continues at coordinate 29,150,731 of OV049856.1, read as the reverse complement.
ATTTTTAATGGTGGCTGGTTTTATTAAAACAAAACATTCCAATTTTAATGGACATAACTCTGAAAGCAACGGATTCTCATACAAAATTCCCTTAATCCCTTTAGGGGTGGAATTACCAAAAATCCTTTCTTGACGGGTTACCCACGTCGAAAAAGAAACCTACAGTTAATAGAAGTTAGTCAGGATACTTAAGTGTTGGGGTGCTAGCCAGGTAACCTCCAAGTGTGCCTGGGTGCTGCTGGTCCTCTTGGATACGTCCGAGGGGAAGAGCAGTATTCGGGCAGGTGCGCCCCGGTAACATGGTTAATAATTTCGGGGATATTGTTAGCCATGGCCAATGACCTGGCGGAGGGAGGTTTCTCCGCGTGTCCCTCTGATTAGCAGAGGGCACTGCGGATGAAACTGGGGGTGAGACACCCCGGGGCGGGGGGCAGCGATGCCCATCGCGGGAGGAAGAAAACCTCGTTAAAAAATTACGGGAGGGTGCGAGCCTCTGGAGGGACAGCCCAGAGGCGAGCGGGAGCCCCAGCTGGGGCGGCTGCCGGACACCTGGGATGCATACTTTGGGTTCCCCAGGCGTCCAGCACAGACAGCATGAGGGTCATGCCGTGGTGGTTTTAGTGGGTATACCGTTGGAGTCCCACATAACCTTCGTTCTGCCGCATTCGGCCGCAGAACGGGGGTACCTATAAAAGGTTTCCACCACGTCAAAAAAAAAAAAGGATACTTAAGTGTTGGGGTGCTAGCCAGGTAACCTCCAAGTGTGCCTGGGTGCTGCTGGTCCTCTTGGATACGTCCGAGGGGAAGAGCAGTATTCGGATCGGTGCGCCCCGGTAACATGGTTAGTAATTTTCCTACGGGGATATTGTTAGCCATGGCCAATAACCTGGTGGAGGGAGGTTTCTCCGCGTGTCCCTCTGATTAGCAGAGGGCACTGCGGATGAAACTGGGGGTGAGACACCCCGGGGCGGGGGGCAGCGGTGCCCATCGCGGGAGGAAGAAAACCTCGTTAAAAAATTACGGGAGGGCGCGAGCCTCTGGAGGGACAGCCCAAAGGCGAGCGGGAGCCCCAGCTGGGGCGGCTGCCGGACGCCTGGGACGCATACTTTGGGTTCCCAAGGCGTCCAGCACAGACAGCATGAGGGTCATGCCGTGGTGGTTTTTAGTGGGTATACTTGGTTGGAGTCACACATAACCTTCGTCCTGCCGCATTAGGCCGCATAACGGGGGTACCTATAAAAGGTTTTCCACCACGTCGAAGAAAAAAAAAAGGATACTTAAGTGTTATTTTAATTATTTATCTATGAGGACATAAATCTCATAGCAAAACTGTAATAATATTATCTATTTTCATTCACAGAAATGTGGCAAATAGCACGAACCTAACTGTTAATTTATTAAACTGGTTATGGCTAAAGTGTACAAATTATCTACGTTGAAGCTAGGAATGGACGATCTTAATTGCTTATTAATTGAATAGGTCGGTTAAGTAGGTACCTGTTCAATCGATTATATCACTAAAAGATAAAATTATACTTAAGTAATATCCGTAATTTTGATAATTGCTATTCAAAAAACCTCCAATTTTGTAGGATATAACAAATAGACGTGCCACATAATTATTATAACAAGACATTTTTTATTCTCCATGAATATGCCATATTAGTGCCACTTCTTTGTAGTGAACATATTTTGTGTATTCGGTCGGTAGTTTCGATGTAATTTTGTTAACTGGAATATAACTGAAGCGTGGCTGGTAGCCTAGTGGTTAAGATTTTGGCCTTCTATCAACCGACCGAGTTCGATCTTACCACACTCTCCCACGCAATCTACCTTCCACGGTAGAGAGTTCAGCAGTTTTTAAGTTTATCGCAAATAGACAGACAGACGCAGAGGAGGCCTTTGTTTTATAAAACTGTAGTGATTCCACAGTCGTATTTTGCATCAAACCTAATTCAGAACTTGAATAAGTACCACTAAACTCTAAAGTTCTACATTTATTAACAAAACAAATGAACCTGGTTAATTCTGCACGTTTCTACACCAGTTTGAGCACACCTTCAAGTGCCTTCGCTTCTAGCTAGAATTGTTTGAGGGCGACGCAAGTGAGGAGCTGTGTGTGTGAGAACTATACCTATTGTACTTCCGAGGGAAAGACTGCCGACTGCCGACAGGTATAGCACTGAATAGAGAAAAGGAGATTGAGGAACGGTAGAGCACTGAATGCAGAAGAGGTACAGGAGCGGTGTGTGTGAGAACAATACCTATTTCCGTGGGTAGAGACTGCCGAGTGCTAGTTCGTTGGACAGGTTAGAGGTGACATCCGATATGCTTTTGTCAAGTTGTGACGAGATTCGCCTCTAAGGGAACTTCAAAAGGAGATTGAGGAACGGTAGAGCACTGAATACAGAAAAGGAGATTGAGGAACGGTAGAGCACTGAATACAGAAAAGGAGATTGAGGAACGGTAGAGCACTGAATAGAGAAAAGGAGATTGAGGAACGGTAGAGCACTGAATAGAGAAAAGGAGATTGAGGAACGGTAGAGCACTGAATACAGAAAAGGAGATTGAGGAACGGTAGAGCACTGAATACAGAAAAGGAGATTGAGGAACGGTAGAGCACTGAATACAGAAAAGGAGATTGAGGAACGGTAGAGCACTGAATACAGAAAAGGAGATTGAGGAACGGTAGAGCACTGAATAGAAAAAAGGAGATTGAGGAACGGTAGAGCACTGAATACAGAAAAGGAGATTGAGGAACGGTAGAGCACTGAATACAGAAAAGGAGATTGAGGAACGGTAGAGCACTGAATACAGAAAAGGAGATTGAGGAACGGTAGAGCACTGAATACAGAAAAGGAGATTGAGGAACGGTAGAGCACTGAATACAGAAAAAGAGATTGAGGAACGGTAGAGCACTGAATAGAGAAAAGGAGATTGAGGAACGGTAGAGCACTGAATGCAGAAGAGGTACAGGAGCGGTGTGTGTGAGAACAATACCTATTTCCGTGGGTAGAGACTGCCGAGTGCTAGTTCGTTGGACAGGTTAGAGGTGACATCCGATATGCTTTTGTCAAGTTGTGACGAGATTCACCTCTGTAGGAATTCCAAACGGAAACTGAGGGTTACGGCTAACTGAAATTTTTACTTTACAAGTAATATTGTTATACTAGCGGTCCGCCCTGGCTTCGCCCGTGGTACATATATAGTCTATAACACTCAAGGATCACGTACATAGCCAACAGTGAAATAATTTTTGAAATCGGTCCAGTAGTTCCTGAGATTAGCGCGTTCAAACAAATAAACTCTTCCGCTTTATTATATTAGTAGAATAGATATAGAAGTCTCGATATAGATGAGACACAGAAACATTTTTCCTTCTTTCTTTTTCTTCTAACGAACGCTAGCTCTACCGTTACTACCTACTACTGAAAACAGAAAAGTGGTGAAGAAGTGTGAACTTATTAGATGATAGCTTAGTGGTTAAGACTTCGGCCTTCGACCGATCCACCGAGTTCAGTCCCCGGCACGCGCCTCAACTTTTCGGAATTGTGTGCGTTTTAAGCAATCGGAAATAATTTAATAACACTTGCTTTAATGGTAAAGGTAATGTGGTAATGTTCCCAACAGAGGCGGCGGAAGGCGTGGCGCGACGTGGGCCCAGGCCCACGGCCTCGCGCTTCGGAGGGCCTCGCGCCCCGGAGATTTATGTATTAATAAACTTAAAAGCCATGAACGCGTTGTGCGGGCAGAGTGCCTCGCAAATTATATCTTGCCCACATAAAATTTAGGTCTTGCCCCGCCATTGGACTTCCCAAGGGCGTGTGAAGTCTACCAATTCGCATTTGGCCAGCGTGGTGAACTATAAGCCTAAACCCTTCTCATTCTGAGGAGACCCGTGCCCTGTAATGGGACTGTAATGGGTTGTTAATGATAATGATAATGATGAGCTTGATAAGAGCCAGTTATTTGAAATCACATATATCAAACTTCATACTTCAACATTCACTTATTTTATTTTAACTATTTTTTTTATATATGTATATGTGAGCCCTACCTGTGATAGCCTAGTGGTTAGGACGACCGACTTCTAATCGGAGGTCGTGGGTTCGATCCCGGGCACGCACCTCTAACTTTTCGGAGTTATGTGCGTTTTAAGTATTTAAATATCACTTGCTTTAACGGTGAAGGAAAACATCGTGAGGAAACCTGCATGCCTGAGAGTTCTCCATAACGTTCTCAAAGGTGTGTGAAGTCTGCCAATCCGCTTGGCCAGCGTGGGAGACTATGGCCAAAACCCTTCTCACTCTGAGAGGAGACCCGTGCTCTGTAGTGAGCCGGTAATGGGTTGATCATGATGAGCCCTACCTTATTAAGGACTCTGTGATTATGAGTTTAACAGTTTTTATTTGTTTGTTATCAAATTCGATCATTAGTTCCGTCGCACGTATCTCCCAAACAACTCGTACTCAATTGATTTTGGTAAGTGCGGTATTGTTTGACAAGTCTTAGCATTGCGCGTGTCATATAAGCTATAATGATGCCATAAAAATTCAACAGGATTAAGAGACATATTTAGTAAGTGATCTAAAGATTGAAAGTTAAAACGTTCACCACACAAGCCAATAAAAAATGGTCACAATCTGATTAATAGTTTCAGAGAAATATGTTGACAAACATACATATTATACATGTTTGTAGGTATTTTTGTTTGGAAGCCCTAATACGTGTGTACATATTACGCATTTATGTGTCTAATTGATAATTACTTTTTTGAAGTCGTTAAAAATTAAAAAAAAAACACGGATTATACACGGGAGAAGAAAATACTTACCTAAGTAACACGCGACCGCTTATGACTTGCGACAGTGCGCGGAAACGAGTCCATATTGCTATAGTGATAACTAGGTTAGCTCCTTAAATTGCGACTGCCAAATGAAGTTATGTCGCACAGTTTGAGTTATGACCGAGTGAAAAGTGAGCTAGTGTTGCGATGAAGCGAGCATGATTAAAATTTTACTAACTGGGAATAAAAATCTCTATGTCAGTAAAATATTTTACTAACTGGATCTTTTTTTACAAACTAATTTCTCTAGGTTAGTAAAATATTGCTGAGTAATGTACCTATATACATAGCTCGTACGTTAGTGAGCTGTTTCGTTGGTCTAGTGGTTAGCATATTCGACTGCAGATTACGAGGTTCCGCGTTCGATTCCCAGGTCGGGCAAATTATTGTTACTTGTTAGGTATTTCTGTCAAGAAATTCTCAGCGGCAAGTTAGAGTTGGTAGTTGGCGGTGTTCCACCCCCGTGCCTCGGAGAGCATGATAAGCTGTCGGTCCCGGTTACATGATAGTGACAATAGTCGTTAAAGCCCGCCAACCCGCATTCGAGCAGCGTGGCGGGTCTAAGCTCTAAATCCCTCTCTCCTATGAGAGAGGAGGCCTGTGCCCAGCAGTGAGTGGGACGTAAAAAGGTGTAGTGGGTTAGTGGTAAACATAATGTAACGTAACTAATATATTCAATGAAATTTTTGACGTAAACGCCGAGTTATATTCTGTACAGAGATTTGGTGTCATGCTCTCGAAAAGGGATAGGTAGGTATGTCCATTGTATTGTCATGTCCCAGTTGGTAGGTACATGAGGCATGCATGGTTTAATCAGTATATCATATATGATATGTTTATGACGACCTCACTGGCGCAGTGGTGAGTCTATGGTGTTATACGTGGGAAGTCCCGGGTTCGATTCCCGGCAGGGGCAATTCGAGATTTTATAATTTCTAAATTGTCTCTGGTCTGGTCTGGTGGGAGGCTTTAGTCGTGGCTGGTTACCACTCTATCGGCAAAGCCGTGCCGCCGAGCGATTTAGCGTTCCGGTACGACGCAGTGAAAAAACCGATCAGAGGTATGCATACCTTTTCCAAGTTAGCCCGCTTCCATCTTAGACTACATCACCACTTACCATCAGGTGAGATTGCAGCCAAGGGCTAACTTGTAGTTGAATAAAAAAAATCCTAATATACATAGGTACCTACCTGTACCTACCTACCTAATGACTGAATTTTATGTTATTAAAAAAAAATGTTGGTATCTAAATAAACAAGCCGTTTCTCACAACTTGTATCAAAATAACATATTAATATCATTTCAAGCGCTTGTATGACTCAAAACTACTGTTGAATGGGAGTAAAATTCTATGCGAAAGTTTTAATTTCCACAAAAAAGCGGAAATGTTGCTAGTCCCAAGGGCTTTGCGTCGGGGTTAAAGTCTAACTTAATAGAAAGAGCAGTAAAACTAACTCGAGAGCTCTACTTCTTTACGATGCTAACTCTGTTAGCTAGATCGATTCAATCTGAATATTGTAGAAGTATACAGCATCAGTGTGTTAGATATATCTCAGGATTAAATTAAATAATTAAATATCAATCAGGGAAACCACCAAAAATGCCAATAACTTCCGAGGAATTAGCTCTGAGGCAACGGCAATGGTTGGGCATGTGTATTTTATACGAAGAAGGAATCACACTATATTATACTAGAGAATGCCCGCGGCTTCGCCCGCGTGAATTTCGATTTTGCACAAATCCCGAGGGAATCGTGGATTTCCGGTTCCCTTTCCGGCTCCCTTTTCCAACTTTCAAGGAAATTTGCTATAGTAATCTACCTATAGCTGTAGCTATAGATTTCGGTTTTTTCAAAATCCCGTGGGAACTCTTTGATTTTTCGGGATAAAAAGTAGCCTATGTTTTAAACCGATTTGGCTGAAATTTTGAATGGAGATAGATTATGCCCTGACTTAACACATGGCTACTTTTTATCTCGGAAAAGTATTCCTGTGTGTAAAACCGAAATTCACGCGGGCGAAGCCGCGGGCAGAAGCTAGTATAATATACTTGTTATAAATACAGATAATATGGGCCTAGATTATTGAATCTTTGGAATCAAATTTCTGAAACTTCTTATTGAAGTCTAAGAAAGTCTAAGCCGATGAAGCCCAAAGTATTAACTAGGTAGGTACCAAGTTGTTCTATGAGACTAGTTTAGTTCAGATACAGTTAACTTCAACTAACCTTTACACAAAGACCAATTACCCCACAGTCGGGGTATTTCAAACGTAATTACAAAGGGTAACTTAAAAGCCGGAGACAAGAAGCGCAAAAGGCCAAATTACATTACCCTCAGTGCAAAGTGGGGTAACACATTATGTAGGACCGAGGGCTCCCGAGGGCTTGAACTTATTACAAGTGTTTCTTATTATTTAAGTATTGCACATTTGCTTTTCATCTTCTATTCACATTTTTACCCGACTACGGCAAAGCCAAAAGGAAGGGTTATGATTTTAGCAGTCTATGTATGTATGTTTGTGTCCGATTTTTCTATGAGATTCTGTGTGTTCCACCGTAGAGCCTAAACTACTGGGCCGATTTTTTGAATGCGGTGTCAATTGATTCGTTGTTATGGTCCGGGTTACATAGACTACATTTTATATACGAAAAAATCTAGAAATGACCCTCGCAGCTCATACTAGAATATTACGTTAGTTTTGGATACACATAACAGATGGCGCCACTAGCTGCTTGCCCCGCGTTTTCTGCACACTAAATTATGATTTTATATTAAATTAAATTACTAAGCGTAGTCGGGTTTTAGTTTACGAACTTTATCACTTGTTAATCTTAATAGTAGGTAATAGTACCTAAGGTACTAATCATCATCATCATCATGATCAACCCATTACCGGCTCACTACAGAGCACGGGTCTCCTCTCAGAGTGAGAAGGGTTTTGGCCATAGTCTACCACGCTGGCCAAGCGGATTGGCAGACTTCACACACCTTTGAGAACGTTATGGAGAACTCTAAGGCATGCAGGTTTCCTCACGATGATTTCCTTCACCGTTAAAGCAAGTGATATTTAAATACTTAAAACGCACTAAGTAATATAAGGAACTAATTTTGAGTTGGTGCATAACAAACAAACAAACAAACCGCCGTGTATTCTACTGTCATCTTTTACATTGTAGGTGTAGACTGTAGGTACATTCATTTGCTTGTTTGTTCGTTTGGTGCCGAGTCAAAAAAAACTGTGGTACTTACATTAGCTTAGCGTCATTGAGATCGAAAAGCTTTATTTTTCGCTTCACAGTTACTTTTTTCGTGGGTTTAATTTTTTTAAGTTAAATAAAAATAAAATATAAGTACCTAATTTGTAATTTGTGTTTTTGTCTATTAAAATATGTCTATTTAATTTACGATCAAAATCGCCACTGTAAATTATTGCTATCCCGTCAAGACAAGGCTCTCGTTTTATAATATTGTCAATAAGTAATTTGTCTTACGTCTGGCCCATTAAAATCCTTAGCAGATGTCGTCTAATCTAATTTTGGAGAATTTCTAATATACTAGGTATTTTTTAATGTCTTATATTAAAAGGTCTGATAATGACAGGCGACAGCTAATAGTCTGCAGGCAGCCGAGGAATTTTAGTAATTAATAACAAGCTGAATCTTCGTGAATAGGTTCGTTTCGACGAGACGACCAAGTTTTTCCTTTATGAATATTCTCAATGGAGGTCGCTACTCGAGTGCGCAGGTGTTAACCATTTCGATTCGCTCGGGTGGGAAATCGTTCCCCTTTTGTTTCAGGATTGAGCAGCATCAGGATTGAAAGTTGGAACCAGTATTTTTTATGGGATGAACTTATCTCTAGCGATTAAAAAAATCAATCAAATTGGTGCAGAAATTTCGGAGGAATAAAAAAATACACGCTAAATTGCGAACCTCCTCCTTTACAAAAAAAAAAAAACGGTTGTCCATAAAAGTCGATTTACGGACAATAAGTAATTTTACGTGATAACGTTATAAGAAAACATTGCCTCTCTATCGCTTGTTCCGCGCTCTCGCTTGCACGCTCGGCTAGGCAGTACGTGACAGTGAGTCATGCTGATTCGTGCGTGTAGCCGGCGTTCATCGATTTGACGTTATCACGTCAAAACATCACAGCTTTATAGTTTTGTTGAACACGCAGAGGTCCATGCCCTGGATTAAAATTTGCATCACCTTGCAAGAATTCATTGCCTCAAGGTTACGAGTACCTTGACAGTGTGTCTACCTGGCCCTTGAATATAAAAACACTCGTGTATATAATAAGGCTTGTAAAGTAGACCGCAGCGAGAGGGGTGCCTTATTATCATATCAAAGAAGCAGACGACATCACTTCAGTTTATTTGGTGGCATATTTTTATCACAGGCCACTTTCAAAATTTATTTACAGTTTTAATTTTTATTGAATGACCGCTTTCAAAATGTCTTTGGCTGTTCTCAGTATATCAATTGTATCCTTCTGTAAATAATGCACTCGATAGGCCAAGTTGGCAAAAAAATCGCGAAAAATAAGTTATTATCCACGATTGTGAACATTACTAGCCCACTACAGGGCACGGGTCTCCTCTCAGAATGAGAAGGGTTTAGGCCGTAAGTCATAACCACGCTGGCCAAGTGCGGATTGGTAGCCTTCACACGCCTTTGAAAACATTATGGAGAACTCTCAGGCGTGCAGATTTTCCCACGAAGGAAAACATTTCCTTCATCGGGAAAGCAAGTGATATTCAATTGCATAAAATGCACATAATTCCGAAAAGTTGAGGTGTGTGCCGGGGATCGAACTCTGTCCCTCCGAAAGGGAGGCCGAAGTGTTCTTAACCACTAAACTATCACTGCTTTTAGGCTGCGATCTCTTATATGAACTCTTATTTTTGTTTTCATGAACAAGTAATAAAACGTCATGAGAAGAGCCTGAATATGGAGATGGACTTTCTAATTGATGGATTTTAATAGTAGGTACTTATAACAGTCAAGTTTGGGCTTTATTGTTTTTTATTCCATGAGCACTTTTCAATTCACAGTTGTCATTTAACAAAATAAAAGCTTGACTTTAAATATTGTTTGCGTAGGTGAAACCGATGACCTGACATCGATATAAAAATAAACATTTTAAACATTTATACAAAATAACCGGTGAAAGGTCGATGGGTAAAAAGGTTAGACTAACCCGTTTAGCCGCGTTTTCCATTCAGACAATACAACCAAAACAATGAACACCTAAAGGTGCGTCCAGACTTGAACATTTCACCGTAATTTCACATTGAGCGTAACAAGTTCGCCGAAATGTTCGCTGTTCGGTTCGGTGAAATGTTCAAGTCTGGACGCACCTTAACTCGTTTAATGGCCTGTGCAAACAATTTGCGGCCATGACGTACAAACATTTGTGTTCCACATTTAAATATTTACCTTTGAGGGGCGAGGGGCCCCAAACGAAACGGCAGTAAGGGACTTCCCTTTAGAATTACAAAACGTCCGAGAGCTAAAATCCAGCCATAATAATATTTTTAATGCAAAAGTTTTCTTGTCTATCTGTTGTCTTTTTGTTTCTAAACCAATCTTGACGAAAGAAACAAAAATAACTGGCTTTCTGAGACAAACGTCGGAGTTCTTTTATGTCGGAAGATAAAATCTCTGGACACAAGCGGTACAAGATCGTGTTCTGTGACATTCCTTACAGACTATGTCCAGCTGTAGACGTCTATTGAGATTGAGACCAAGACGACGCTCTCAAATCAAAAGTAGACCTATCTATCTACCAACTATTTTAGTGTCATTTTACGAAAAACTCTATCCTGCTTATTTATTCGATTGTTCATTCAAGAAGTCAAGCTCTGTCTCTTTATTCCTAAACGAGCGGATACCCGCGACTTCGTTCGCGTGGATATTGATTTTAATAATCCCGTGGGAATCATTTTGTTTTCCTAAGCTCCTTTGAGCTTATACCTTGCTATAAACTGTTAAAAGTTCACTGGCGGATGTTTAGGTACATCAAAATGTAAACATCCACCAGTGAAAGTCCCATCAAAATCGGTCCAGCCTTTCAGAGATTAGCCAGTAGTCTTTAAAGTATCTACTTTCTAACAAAAAAAGAATGAATGAAATCGGACCACCCTTTAACGAATTACAGCTAAGTACACATTTTGCCTTTTATCCCTTCTCCCAAGGGAACCGTGCTGAATTTCGGGATAAAAAGTATCCTATATGTTACTCCATAGTATGAACTTAAATCATGCCGAGTTTCATTTCAATCCATTCAGTAGTTTTACGTGATGCGCGCACAAACATACAGACAAACAGACAAACAGATAAACAGACAAACAGATAAACAGACAAACAGACAAACAGACAAACAGACAAACAGACAAACAGACAAACAGACAAAAATTTCAAAAATAGCTTTTTTACGTTCTACTACTTATCCCTAACATCCCCCAGTTATTATTTTGCAAAAATCTACGGCAATTCTACGATTTTATTATATGTATAGATATAGATATTATTTAAATGTTCTATTGAAGACAATAAAGTCATGGTATGTTCAAAGGTACTGAATATAAATATCACGAAAACAACCGAGGCGATGCAATGTCGAATCATCAATATCGAAATGGGCGATATATCGATGCACTGGCGATAGAATGGCGAAATATCGCAGCTATTGGCACGCTATAATATATTGAGCAATTGGCATTCCTCGAAGCGATCATCTTTTGAATTTGAAGTTTGTAAGTAAATTCCATTTTTAAATTAGGCAAGTAACTCGATGTCCCGTATACCAAACGGTGTAATAATAACCATCCTTCTATCAACTTGCAGGCATCTTCACACTGGAAAAAGACCTTTTTCAAATGAGGCTACCATATGTACTTTTCCTTACACAATATGACATGTACTTATATTGTAACTTAATTGAACCAAAACGCGTCTAAAACTTAGAGCAAAGAATAGGTACCATTTCTATGTAAATAATTGTCCCTCACTCCTGCCAACCGTCGCCCACCATCGCCCGCAACGTAAGTAAATAATAATATTACGTATAACGTAGAGCATTGTCTTTGTCCCGCACGATTTACGTATAGCACTGTCATTCTTATCATTAGTAAAATCTCTTGAATGAAATATCGCGTGTGTGCTTAGAGTTCATCATCACTTTTCAGAACACATCACCACACGAGTAGTAAATCTACAGAGGGGAAGCTTCCACAAGCGGCCCGCTGTAGGTATATTCACACAAACACACTCACCAACGGTTCACGGACGCGCGCTCGTTCCACTAACCGGTACAGTTGGTGACAAACATGCGCATATGTGTGAGTGTACCTACAGCGGGCCGCTTACTAGAAGCTTCCCCTCTGTAGGTACTCTGTGACATCACTTTACAACCTTACTAAACAAAAATTCCAACGGTCTTTACCTACCTGCCTGCCCTCTTTGGCTCTTGGCTCGTCGACCGACTGCGGGTGAGACCAGGCTGAGGGCGCGGTCCGCCCGCGGCAGCTGTAGGTTCGTGGGACTCGGCACGGAGTGTCGTGCGCATATCGCCGCCTCTACCATGGAGTCTATGCTTGCTGAGCGGGGCAGTTGGCCTGCGGACTCTCGTCTGAAAAACAGAAATATACAAGCTAGTTTTAAGGTTTGACGACTTCTGTTATAGTCCACAAGCGATAGAATCTGGGTCAGAGTTCCACAAAAGCCGGTTCATAAAATAACCATAGCTACTCGTAATTTATGAGTAGATGAGGAGATTAATTATCTGATGCTCTAATGTATGTATCTTTTGAAGTTAACTATAACTGTGCGTGAATCTATCATTAAGTGTGAAGATCATGACTTTTCCAAATGTTAATTTCCATACTGAATGGCAGGTTACGCACAGGGTCAACTTGATAATTACTTGGACTCTGAATTGGTTAATGTTTGTACTGTTGAAGGTGTGATCTTGCATTAAACAGGACATCAGAAAAGCTATAAAAACCACGAGATTTATCGCAGCGTTTCAATACCACGCAGAAATATCAATCAATATAATATCATTCGATACCTACGCAAGGATACAAAAGAAATTTTCAAAAAATTGTAACCATACGAGAAAATACACAAATATAATTACTGAAAATCGAAAACAATTGTATGAGTGGTAGGGTAAAACCCGGATAGACGCCCCACTTTTTGAAATGGCCTCATAACTTTTAAAATATTAATTTACTAGATTTTGCCCGCGGCTTCGCCCGCGTGAATTTCGGTTTTTCACAAATCGAATCGTGGATTTCCGGCTCCCGTTCCCGCTCCCTTTTCCAAACTTTATACCTACTTTCAAGGAAGTTTGCTATAGTAATCTACCTATAGCTGTAGATATATATTTCGTTTTTATCAAAATCCCGTGCGAACTGTAGATTTTTCCAGGATAAAAAGTGCATACGCATACAGATGCATGCAACTATTGTAATAATGTGCTATGTGAACGTGATTTACCTAAGAACAGTCAGCGCCCTCTATGGCGTTTTTGGAAGTCTATATCTATTTAAGTCCCACAGGAATACTTTTCCGGGATAAAAAGGAGCCTATGTTTTAAGTCAGGGCATAAGCTATCTCCATTCAAAATTTCAGCCAAATCGGTTCAGTAGTTGCGGCGTGATTGAGTAACAAACATCCAAACATACAAACATCTAAACATCCAAACATCCAAACATCCAAACATCCACACTTTCACATTTATAATATTAGTAGGATCACAAATAATATTTATGAATATAGCTAGTTTAATCTTTTGGGTTCCATTATGACTTGTTTTTGTTGTCCTAACGATTACAGATTTTGCAGAATTTAACTTTTCGCAGACCCTTTTTTTTGAGGATAGATGCCTACCTGTGTGGATAGATGCCCCACTATGAAAATACTAAAAAGGATAGATGCCCTATGAAAAAAAATAAGCAAAATAAATATTTTCATAAGGTTTTATTATCTAAATATATATAAGGAAAAGGTGACTGACTGACTGCCTGACTGATCTATCAACGCACAGCTCAAACCACTGGACAGATCGGGCTGAAAGAGATAGATGCCCCGAAGTATATTAAAACTATCAGAAATTTATTGAAAAAAGAAATAAAAATATAAAAGAACATTAAAAATATTAAAAAAATACTTGATATATCTATAGGTATATTAGGGGACTAGCTGAACCCCGCAACTTCGTTCGCGTAGATATAGGTTTTTATATAGGATCGTATCGGATCCCATAATTCTTTTATGTACCTAAACTAAATGTAGCCTAAGTTACTCCTTATAACATTGAAAGTTCCATTAAAATCGATCCAGCCGTTTCGAAGATTAGCAGGAATAAATAGACAGACCGACAAACATAAATTTAAACGCACACCAGTTTAAAATAAGCCGTACGTTCAAAGATCCGGGTCCCAAGTTATTTGAACCCAATACTGAGGATTGTAATGTCTGTCATTTCTAAACTAAAAAACCTATGACCTTGAAATATTTACGGGACAATACATAAAGTACTACCTTTCTAACAAAAAAAGAATGAGTGAAATCGAACAACGCGTTAATGAATTACAGCTAAATACACGTTTTAACTTTCATCCTCTCTCCCAAGGGAACCGTGCTGAATATCGGGATAAATGTACAGAATTGGATCTGTTACAGTTTTATTATATTACTAGCCGACCCCCGCGACTTCGTTCGCATGGATATAGGTTTTTATATAGAATCGGATCGGACCCCATAATTCTTTTTTGTACCTAAACTAAATGTATCCTAAGTTACTCCTTAACATCACCTATCTGCCATTGAAAGTTCCATCAAAATCGATCCAGCCGTTTCGGAGATTAGCTGAAACAAATAAACAGGCCGACAAACATAAATTTAAACGCACGCCAGTTTAAAATAAGCCGTACGTACAAACATCCGCGTCCCAAGTTATTTGAACCCAATAAATGTCTGTATTTTCTGAATTAAAACACCTATGACCTTGAAATATTTACGGGACAATATATAAAGTATTACCTTTCTAACAAAAAAAGAATGAGTGAAATCGAACAACGCGTTAATGAATTACAGCTAAATACACGTTTTAACTTTCATCCTCTCTCCCAAGGGAACCGTACTGAATTTCGGGATAAAAAGTATCCTATGTCCTACCTCGAAGTATAAACTCAAATCGTACCAAGTTTCATTCGAATCCATTCAGTAGTTTCGGCGTGATGCGCGGCCAAGATACAGACAGACAGACAGACAGACAGACAGACAGACAGACAGACAGACAGACAGACAGACAGACAGACAAAAATGAAAAAAATCGCAGTTTTGGCTTCAGTATCGATTATAGAGTGCCCTCCAATCAAAATTTTCAAAATATCTTCAATGTACAGAATTGGATCTGTTACAGTTTTATTACATTATAGAAGATAGATACCTCTAAGGGCACCTATACCTCGAAAAATCGAGGCAACTATCCTTTTTGATATGGATAGATGCCCTTTTATTTATTAAATAAACTAAAAACTAAAGAGCGACTATTTACACTTAGGTGTACACTTATTGAACCAGTGTATTGACATAATAAAAAATATAACAGAATCTTCTACTACTTCAAAAGTTATACAACGGCAAATACTCGCCTCTAAAACTTTGAAGGATTTGCCGCGTTCGCTGCGGAGATAATCACACGCACAAGCGAAACAAATTGTTTTAATACAAATGTATGTAGGGGCCTGAGGTTTGGGGGGTCTGCGCTTCTTATTTAAACTATAAATTTTTAGTCGCGAGTTTGGGAAGTCAGATTTTTTGACACTGAGGCATCTATCCAACTGCGGCATCTATCCGGGTTTTACCCTAAGGATTTTAGTTTGAATGCAAGACGGTCTGCCATTTTACCTAAAAGAAATAGCCGCAAGGAATCTGCACAGAATATCTTTGAAGGATACCAATTATACATGTCTGTTCTAATAATTTATTGTAAAACATTACTTAAAATTAATTGTTGGCGGTTTTGAAAATTAATTTTGAAGAATTCAGAACCATCCCAGGTAAAACTTTTGAAACTGAGCACCCATAGTGAACTATGAAGCCATAAATAAAAAAGTTCTTCAAAGTCACAATCCCGGCACTTTTACTTGGTGGTAAAAATAGAAAAGTTGCATCGAGTTTTTCCATAAATAAGCTGATAATTCTCGTCCGTTGAGATCTTAAGAAACGAAGACGAAGAGTCATCCAAGCCAAGAGTTTCGCTGACTTCGCGTCTCTCCGCTCGACCGTTAACTATGTCAAGTATTTAATGCAGGAATAAAGATGAATGAGTTTTCAAATGTCATATTATTATTATCTTCATAGATAACAATTTTATGGTGTATCTGATGATACATTCTGATGATACATTTCATTCATTGTGTTACAGAGTATGCCTAGAGAAACTCACCAAAGTTTCATCATAATCGGATGAATAGTTTAGCAGTGTACTAGAGGACATACAGACAAACATTGATTCTTACTATATTCGAAGATGGAATTCAGATTTTTTTTTCGAAGTTAGGTATAACCGGAAACGATAATTATTTTTTGGTAAAGTTAATTTATGTAGATTACAATTTCCAATATCAACGTTATTAACCCCCGACGCAAAAACGACGGGTGTAATAAGTTTGACGTGTCTCTGTGTGTGTGTGTGTCTGTCTGTTCCCCTGTAGCGCTCAAACGGGTGGACAGATTTGAATGCGGTTTTTTTTTTGAAAGGTGAATTAGTCGAGAGTGGTGTTAGCTATGTTTGATGAAAATCGATCCAAGATGGCCGCCGCTACAAAATGGCGGATCACATATTTTTTCACAACTATGCAAATAAACTATGCAAATAAAAGATGGCCGCCATCACAAAATGGCGAATATCGGGGGTTTTTTTTAATTTTTAATTTATACTTGTTCTCTGTGTATGGCGCCGGGGTTATAGTAGGTAAACGCGAAAGATGATCTAGGATCTAGCACGTAGATCCCGGGTACGGCTGGTACTTTAATTATCTCTCTTGTTCAACTGTGAGATGTGCTCCAGATTGAATTAGACCCTATTGAGACCTTCGAGGAGTTTCTAAACTTTCCGAATACCTAACTAACTAAGAGCGGATGCCAACTATTGACACGAGTGAAGCCTTATTAGACTAACACTGGATCTGAGGCAATAGAGGATATGAATTTCCTGTCTCGTTGGTCTAGTGGTTAGCATATTCAACCGCAGATCACGAGGTCCCGGGTTCGATTCCCGGGTCGGGCAAATAATTGTTAGGTACTGGGTTGTCTGTCGAGAAATTCTCAGTGCCAGCCCGGAGTTGGTAGTTGGCGGTGTTTCACCCCCGTGCTTCGGAGAGCACGTTAAGCAGTCGGTGCTGGCTATTATCACTATCATGTGAAAATAGTCGTTAAAGCCCACCAACACGCATTGGGGCAGCGTAGCGGTTCTAAGCTCTAAATCCCTCACTCCTATGAGAGAGGAGGATATGCCCAACAGTGGGACGGCTGTTAAAAGGCTGTAGTGGTGGTGGTGGTAATTTCCTAACTTGGTCCAAATTTGTAGCATTTCTCTTGTTTGAAAAGCGACTGCAAATTTGGCAGAGCATCGTCGCAGCTTCAAAAATAAATGCATATGTTTGAGTTTGTAATTTGGTTTGCAAATCGGCTGCAGTATAAATCTTATTATGGCCGGTTCACTTCATTCCAGTAGCATTTCAAGTGGGCATTTCAAGTGGGCAGTCCAGTAACCGCAATTTACCTTACTAACTTAACGTCTACCTCCTTCAACGTTTTCACCCCTCGGATCCGTAAGTCACTCTCTACACTGTCTTTCTACTTTAAGTCTGCCACGGCTTCAGTCAACACCGTCAATAAAACTCTTGAGCAAATGAAAAATGTAAACCGGCGTTAAATGTAGACCATAGAGAAATATGGTAAAATACTACGTAGTCATTCGTTTAAGCTAGTCATTTTGAAGCTATTTCCTGACCTCGCTATAAGGGAAGATTTTTTGTGTTTTATGTGTTGACAAAGAATGGACAGATTTTAAATCATTCTGTCCAAACCCGCAAAAGCAAAACACATGCACCCAAACTTGAAAATATTGAAAATTTGTGCCGACTCTCTCTGGAAAAGTGCAGCCATCTTTGCTTTAATCCGAAAGCACTTTTTGTGCGCCAACTACAAACGTGATGCAAACTTCAATTTTAGACACAAAGATTTGAAACTAATGAATATAAAATGTAAATATTTTTGTTTCTTTCACTTCTTTCAAGCGCAGCTGGCTGCTTATGCTCATAAAACGTATTCTCAACCGGAGACGTTGCCTCAACCGACCCCGGCTTGACTGTTTTTGACTCATATTTTATCGATTTCTTGTCGCGCTCAAAGGGCTCTCATTCTAAACTATTTATTCCTTTTTAAACATACAATTTTATGTTAAGTACATGATTGAATTGCCGTCTCGCGCATTGCTGGAACGAGTCAAATCCACGCCTTTTTATCATTTATATAAGTAATCTTCTATTTTATTCAGATAAACTTTCACAAGCGCTTACGAATCAACAAATGAATCTACCACAGGTTCGAAATGGTGCTTACAATTCTACAATGTACAATGTGTAATGAAATTTCTGTGTTCTGTTTAAACCCTTTTATGAGTCAGAGTAATTCCAGTATCAAATACAGGGTTTCTAGGCACAAATCCTGTTTCACGCAGGCTGTCGCGCGGCCCACTGGGTCGGATGCGTGAAACGAATTAACAAATTGAATAACAAACATGAACAGTCGCCATCCCACTCTGTAACATACCTACTACGTCAGTGTTGACTCCATCACTACCGCGAAGTCCCTGAGACTTCTTGGATGAATTCGGAATTTTTTTGTCCATCTGTCAGAACTTTTCTACTTTTTAGAGCATTGAAATAAAAGCTTGTTTTGAAAAAAAAATTATCTACTAATTTACTATCCCCGAAAATCAAAAAGTCCCCACAAAATTTTAAATAACCGTAAACCACGCGGACGAAGTCGCGGACTTTTTCGCATTGTGTTTCTTTTTTCGTCGGTTAAACCTTTTTTAGTTTTATTTTTTAATTTTTTGTCTAAAAAATTGCTTTTAAAATATTTAGGGCCTGTTTCACCACCTCCTGATACCTAAGTATCAGATAGCTATTTACAACTTTTGTCTTTACCACTTGACATAAAGTAAGAAAGTGACAAAACTTACGTCATCCGACAATTATCAGAATTTGGTGAAACAGGTCGTATTCCAATACCCTATCTATTAAAAAAATACTTAATACTTAATTAAAATCGGATTCTTCTGAAAAAAGATATGCGCGGACTACTAATTGAGAACCTTGTTTCGACGTTTAAAAATCATGTTACATGCACTGCCTACATTACTGTTGAGTTAATCAACGTGTCTCGATGTATTGGCACTTTTAATTACTGGTACAGAATTTCACATTCCCGAAAACCTTTTTTGGTTTCGTGTTACCGGATTGCCAGTTAATTGGACGTTTTCAGCAATGCTATCGTACATTCCTACTATGTACTAAATCAGTCAATCAGTACATGTATATATACCTATCTATGTACTGTACAGTGACTGATTGACTGATGGGCGTAAGATAAATTACGAAGAGATTTACCTACTTACATTTTACGTGCCCTAAATCTTTTACGTTACTAGGTAGCGACCTCTAATTTTTTTACCCACACATGAATAAAATAATATACCTAGTCTATAATATAGATAATTAGAATAGAAAAAAATATAAATGCAATCAGAACAACTGTTGAGTTTCTTGCCGACTCAGAAGAGTCTTGAAAAAACAAACCGCTCTGGTAGAGTCCAATTATTTTGAAGCACTGTTTTCCGTGTATAATTTACATCTTAATTAAACTAAAACTTGTTCAAGTTAACTACGGTTGGTACTTGGTACCTCTACGTAGGTATAACATAGGTATACAAATGCCTAATGTCGTAACTAAACGCGGGAATATAACGAACAAAAGCAATGCAATAGAAGTTTAAACTAAACGAAGAAAACAGTTTGTCAAAAACACGCCACGCCTTCCTTGAGGAATTATGGCTCCAGTAGGGTCAACAATCCAGGACATAAATAAAAATATAATTATTATTTATGTATGTATGTTATATAATATTAGATAAATAAAATAAAATATTATATACTTAACGAATACCAAAATAAGGCTTCTTGTTTTCACGACATGTTAAGAAGAGGCCTAAAAATAAACAAGGAAAGAGTACTGAAAATTGAACAAGCCATTTTAAAACCCATTAATTGTTAAATTGTTAAATTTTCAGTGATAGTAGGTACCTATCTATACTTCTAAACTAATATATATAACCGGAAGAGTTTGTTTGTTTGAACGCGCTAATCTCAGGAACTATACTGGACCGATTTCAAAAATTCTTTCACCGTTGGATATGTACGTGATCCTTGAGTGCTATAGGCTATATATTATGTACCACGCTAGTTATAGTATAATACTAGTATGGCGCGTGGGTGCGCGGCCCGCTAAAGCGGACCGCGAGGTTTCATTATCGGGTATTTTTTGCTTGAGCAGCCTCCAATCCTCCTATCTTCCAAACCCCCGATCATTATTACTTTCCATATTTTTTCTCCGATTCTTTTGTCATAATGAGAGTTCTTCCATAAAAACAAATTTTGAAAAGAAACTATATTAAAGTCTTGCATAGTTTCCAACTTGCATTATCTTCATATTCTTATAAAAAAAAGAAGCTGTGATAGCCTAGTGGTTAGGACGACCGACTTCTAATCGGAGGTCGTTTCGATCCCGGGCACGCACCTCTAACTTTTCGGAGTTATGTGCGTTTTAAGTATTTAAATATCACTTGCTTTAACGGTGAAGGAAAACATCGTGAGGAAACCTGCATGCCTGAGAGTTCTCCATAACGTTCTCAAAGGTGTGTGAAGTCTGCCAATCCGCTTGGCCAGCGTGGTAGACTATGGCCAAAACCCTTCTCACTCTGAGAGGAGACCCGTGCTCTGTAGTGAGCCGGTAATGGGTTGATCATGATGATGATGATGATTATCTTCAATATTCGTCGTACATGTTGTATAGATAAATAAATTTCGTCATCTTGTTTTTTTTTCGATCTAACTATCAAGTAAATCACGTTTTGATGATCTTTTGCCAAAAAACACTCTTCCATCTTTTATAATCCGTGATATAGACACCGACGAAATTTTTATCACCGCCATCTTGAATCCGCCATTTAGGACTTTTTTTTCAGCTCACTGAGGTTGACGGATGAGGTTTCGAGTAACTTTTGTTTGAGCACCTCCTACCTATCGTCAACACCCTAGCCGTGCTTTTCACCCGTCTCCAAAATCCTCAATCATGAGCTCTCTCCATATTTTTCCTCCGCATAAATTTTTGTCTTCTATACGAAACCATCAATAAAAAAAACTTTGTTTGAAAACGTAAATTCCGCCATCTTGATTTTTTTTTTCTATTCATCAAGTAGATCTTTAGTTCTTGATCATATTTTTCAAAGAAACTACTCTTCCATCTTTTATACTTGGTAAAGATAGGCACTGACGAAATTTTTATAGCCGCCATCTTGAATCCGCTATTTTAGTATTTTTTTTAGATCACTGCCAATTGGATGAGGTTTCGAGTAATTTTTGATTGAGCACCTCTCACCTATCTTCAATACCCTGACCGTGCTCCTCACCCATCTCCAAAATCTTCAATCATCAGCTCTTTCCATATTTTCCCTCCGCATGAATTTTTTCTTCTATACGAACATCAATGAAAACAACTTTTTGTGTGAAAGAAATAAATTCCGCCATCTTGATTTTTTTCTGTTCATCAAACTGTAGATCTTTAGGTATTAATAATCTTTTGCCAAGAAACCACTCTTCCATCTTTTATACTTGGTGAGATAGACACCGACGAAATTTGTATAGCCGCCATCTTGAATTCCCCATTTTGTTTTTTTTTCCGCTCAGTGCCAATTGGATGAGGTTTTGAGTAATTTTTGTTTGAGCACCTCCCATCTATCTACAATACCCTTCCCGGGCTCCTCATCCATCTTCCAAACCCTCAATCATCATGTCTTCCCATATTTTTCTTTGAGAGTTCTTCAAAGAACTGCGGTAAAGCCTTGCATAGTTTACAACTTGTAGTCTGTACAATATTCGCCATACATTTTCTATGGAAAAATAAATTCCGCCATTTTGAATTTTTTTTCAATTCGTCAAGTAGACCTTTGGATCCTCATCATCTTTTGCGAAGAAACCACTCTTCCATCTTTTATACCCTCCGAGATGGAGACCGACGAAATTTGTATGGCGGCCATCTTTTTTTCGCCATTTTGAATTTTTTTTCAGCTCACTGCCAATTGGATGACGTTTCGAGTGACATTTGCTCGAGCACCCCCCACCTATCTTCAATACCTTAAGCGTGCCATTCGCTCGTCTCTGAAATCCTCAATCATCAGCTTTCTCCATATTTTTGTTCCGAATGAATTTTTGTCCTCTATACGAAACCATTTGTGAAAAAAAAAGTTTTCATACAAAATTTTACAGGAGGGGTGATCAATCAGTGAGTCAGTCAATGAATCAGCACGAGCAGCTATATATATATTAACTAGTATGGCGCGTGGGTGCGCGGCCCGCAAGCGGACCGCGAGGATTCGAGTAGTTTTTGTTTGAGCACGTCCCACCTATCTTCAATACCCTCGCCGTGCTCTTCATCCGTCTCCAAAATCTTCGATCATCAGCTCTTTCCGTATTTTTCCATCAATAATTTTTTTTTGTGTAGAAAAATAAATTTCGCCATCTTGTTTTTTTCTGTTCATCAAGTAGACTTTTAGGTCTTGATCATCTTTTTCCCAGAAACCACTCTTCCATCTTTTATGCTTGGTGAGATAGACTCTGACGAAATTTGTATAGCCGCCATCTTGAATCCGCCATTTTGTTTTTTTTTCAGCTCAGTGCCAATTGGATGAGGTTTTGAGTAATTTTTGTTTGAGCACCTCCCATCTATCTAACATACCCTGCCCGGGCTCCTCATCCATCTTCCAAACCCTCAATCATCATGTCTTTCCATATTTTTCTTTGAGAGTTCTCCAAAGAATCGCATCAAAGCCTTGCATAGTTTACAACTTGTAGTCTCTTCAATATTCGCCATACATTTTCTATGGAAAAATAAATTCCGCCATTTTGATTTTTTTTTCAAT
The DNA here is from genome assembly GCA_920104075.1 of Melanargia galathea. NCBI lineage: Eukaryota > Metazoa > Arthropoda > Insecta > Lepidoptera > Nymphalidae > Melanargia > Melanargia galathea. The sequence continues at coordinate 29,127,599 of OV049856.1, read as the reverse complement.
TCATCAAGTAGACCTTTGGATCCTCATCATCTTTTGCGAAGAAACCACTCTTCCATCTTTTATACCCTCCGAGATGGAGACCGATGAAATTTGTATGGCGGCCATCTTTTTTTCGCCATTTTGAATTTTTTTTCAGCTAACTGCCAATTGGATGACGTTTCGAGTGACATTTGTTCGAGCACCCCCCACCTATCTTCAATACCTTAAGCGTGCTGCTCACCTGTCTCCGAAATCCTCAATCATCAGCTCTCTCCATATTTTTGTTCCGAATGAATTTTTGTCCTCTATACGAAATCATTAGTGAAAAAAAAATTTTTCATACAAAATTTTACAGGAGGGGTGATCAATCAGTGAGTCAGTCAATGAATCAGCACGAGCAGCTATATATATATTAATATCATCGCTGTTCCGTGGTGGTTATTAAAATTAAAATGAAAACTAAAGGAAATGCTCCACTGCTGTCAGGTTTGTGAACAAACTTTGGAGGAAAGGAATAATTTCTCATGCCTTTAAACATTCTTGTCATTCTCTCAACTTCGATGATAAAGTGGAAGTCTTTAAGGTGTCCTTTGTACAATTTTAATTAAAATAAATACTTGTAGGTATACATTTTTAAAAGGTACCTGGTGGAATTGTAATGGCTTTTATGAAGACAAATAGCTTCTCTACTTACTACATGTGTAAAAGAAAATTAGCTCAAAAGTATTCCATTGATATACGAGTAGATATTAACTATTAACTAGGTATTTATCTTTAATCGCTTGATGTAAGAAATGAGTACGTATTTTCTTCAAATACTTTCAGGCTATTTTTATAGGTGTGTAAATGTGAAAAGTATTGTACCGTTCTAAATACCTAGTACGGGTATTTGTCACTCGTATTTTCAAACTCGTAAGTCTTTGTATGGTGCACGACAGTTTCGCATTTAAGAAATTTAGGTCACCCCTCGAGAAAACGTGTGTCTAGCTGCTCTTTTGTACATACATGTGTTGCCGAGCCGTCGTCGCTCGTTACGTAAGATGAAGGTCGTGAAAGTGGATATTGGGGCTCGTAAGAACGGTGGACTTTTTTCTTCTATTGTTGATAAGTTTCCACTCAATACGATATCGTCTTATAGGTCGGTGATCAATATACATACATCTACTGTATATTGGGTTGAATATGCGTTTCCACTGAGAAGAGAATCGCCATATTTGAAAATATGTATGTATAGGTAAACTTGTGTTTTAATTCTAGATATGTATCTTAGTTTTTTAACCCCCGACGCAAAAACGACGGGGTGTTATAAGTTTGACGTGTCTGTGTGTGTGTGTGTGTGTGTGTGTGTGTGTGTGTGTGTATGTGTGTATGTGTATGTGTGTGTGTCTGTCTGTTCCCCTGTAGCGCTCAAACGGGTGAACCGATTTGAACGCGGTTTTTTTTTGTTTGAAAGGTGAATTAGTCGAGAGTGTTGTTAGTTATGTTTGATGGAAATCGATCCAAGATGGCCGCCGCTACAAAATGGCAGATTACATTTTTTCACAACTCCGTTAATATGGGTACCTATCAAATGAAAGGGCTTGACTTGAATTGAAGGTTATCTTCAAAAGTTGTCGACTTTTGGGATAAAAGATGCAGCTCTTCAACCGCAAAGATGCTCGTCCTGTCATTAAATACACTTTAAGGACATAAGAGTTGAGCTACGGTACAAACTTTGTTGCAGGACTAATTTTAAAGTTTGGAGCATGGCTAAGATGTCTAATAGATCTAAGTACTAATCCGGTCAAAATAGACATTTCAATTAACAGCAATTCCGACAGAGCTGAATTTTGGTACAGACCTTGAGTACACTAGTAGAAATAAAGTGTCAAAAGTCCCTATTGATGCCATGCCTGAAAAAGTTATTCAAGGTCAAAGTCAAAATTTTTGGTTTTTTGGATTTTTCTTAAAAACGGTACGTTTTATAAAAATATACTCTAGCTATATATACTCTACCTGACTCCACGTGGACGAAGTCGTGGGTAAAAGTCAATAATAAAATAAATACAATGCTGTAGTTTAGTACCGTCTAGTGTTTCTAGAATGATTTGATGGAACCTGACGTGTGATATAATTCAATTTCGTCGGTTTCGCTCCAGGCACTCAGTTCACTGAAGCGTTTAACACGTAGTAGGTATGAAATAGGCTGGTTTGTAGCAGATAGATGGTAAATTGGCAGTGACAGTACTACAACCTCTAGGCTGCCTGGAATTCTAGAATGGACAACGATGCGTAGCGAGGTTAACGTTATAGTTTAACGTTATAAGTTAACGTTATTGTTTAACGTTATAGTTTAACGTTATAGGTTAACGTTATTGTTTAACGTTATAGGTTAACGTTATAGTTTCACATCACCACCACCACCACTACAGCCTTTTTATGTCCCACTGCTGGGCACAGGCCTCCTCTCTCATAGGAGAGAGGGATTTAGAGCTTAGATCCGCCACGCTGCTCCAATGCGGATTGGCGGGCTTTAGCGACTATTGTCACATGATAGTGATAATAACCGGAACCGACTGCTTAACGTACTTAACGTGTAGTTTCACACGCATGCATGTAATCAACTCCTTTCATCAAACTTTTTACCAGAGCCACAAGCCCGTAGAGTTTCATAAAATTTGTAACAGACACATAAACATGTTCCTTTTTAATTTTTAACAAGATATCTGAAAACTGGTAACCGTACGCCATGTTTGAAACGGAAAAGTTTTTATTTCGGAAGCGTCCAATTTCCGCGCTTTGATTGAAAACGGTACCGCTGCAATACACGTGTATTACTTTACTTTTGTTTTATGTATAGCTTGAGAGATAGGGGAAAGTGTCGAAGAAGTGCTTGATATAAGTTGAAGTTCTTCCTGTGAATGGACACAGACCTGCCATTTGACGCAACGGTGAGTTCTGTGGACTTATAATAGCTAACTGCTAAGTGGTAGATTCTGAGTTCGATTCCCAGTATGGTAGATTTGGTACGTGCAACAAACAACGACGGTCAGGTCTGGTCCGGTACGAGACTTCGGTCTTGGCCACCACACCGACAAAGACCGATTGTAAAAACCTATGTAGCGTTCCGGTACAATGCCGCGTAGAAACCGATTAGGGATACCTTTCTGTTTCCTAAAAACTATCATAAGCCCTTGTTGGCTAATTCGCTTATAATATCTTGACTACGTCATCACTTAAACCATGTGAGAGCTTACATATCACGTTTTACGAATTTTAGGACTTTTTTCTAAAATAAGAGAAATATTTTAACCCTCATTAGACAAAAATCTATAATAGACTGACTGGCAGTTTGGATCAAGCACCTCCTACAAATTTCCTGCTATCTCTTGAGCCATTTCGCGTATAAATTTTGTTACGGATTCTCCAGTGTTTATCATTGTCCTAAAAAGTTAAATAGAACTATAGATTCCACTATTGTGGTAGTTGTTTTAAATACTCTAATAATATTACAAATACCAATCTTTGTAATATATTATTAGAGTATCGAGTATAGAGTATAAAATCCCGCAGGAAACCTTTGTTTTTTTAGATAGAAAGTCTATGTCTCACTCTAGGTCCTCAACTATTCGCATGATAGTTGATCTTGACAAGTAGTTCGTAGACAAACTGGTCTGAAAATGGACCAGGAAAGTGGTGGTAAATTAGACGTCGGGTATACCTACCCATAGATTCCAAGTGTCGAGTTCATATCTTGTCGAGTTGATAGCTGGCCTTTGTGTTCAATTTAAAATTGCCACAATGTATACCTGTCTGTTTCGTTGCCTTTAAGATAAATAGCGTGAGTGCGTGACACACTTCCCTTACCTATAACCCCATGACCTTATTGTGTCAAGACAGATCCTTTACCCTCCAATAAAGAACTTCATTACGGTTACGCGTATCTATTGAAACTGTAACTTGAGAAATCGGAAAAATATCTCATTTCTGAACTTGTTATGAACTCAATATGAACTGCCTACGTACTATGATACAGGCAGCTGCTGCTGTACCGACCTACTCGTTTGTAGAGCTGGTGGAACGTATTGTTATTTTGCTATTACGAAATATTTTCTTGGAGACTAATGGCCTATTACACCACATTCTGATAAGTGTCGGATAGCCTAAACGTAACTTTTGTCATTTTCTTACTTTATGTGAAGTGACAAAGGCAAAAGTTATAAATAAGTTATCCGACACTTATCAGAAGGTGGTGAAACAGGCCTTAAAGTTTGATTTACACGCAGTATGTTGTCAAGTAGTTAATTTTAAGCGACTTAATTTTAAGTAAGCATTTTCACGAATCCAGACAAGTAATTTAGTAAAGTTCTAAATTCTTATTCTAGCCACCGGCGGGGGTTGCGCGGGGTGCGGAGGGCGCGACTACTTAACCGAAAAATAGATAAAATTCTATTCTACTTGTTTACTTGCATACTAAATTTTAACTTGCAACTTATTACTAAATTCACTGTTTACATGCATTATTTCACTTAAAATTAAGTTAAAATTAAGTTAACTACTTGACAACTTAATGTGTGTAAATCAAGCTTAAGAGCCATAAACTAAGAGCTAGATCAATAGCGGACGAGAATAACAACCTGCTGAAACTGAGTCTTAGGCTCAGGGCGCATAGTTCGGAGAACCGATAGGCGTTGGGTTCCCAAGGTGCTTAGGATGGCGACCTCGCAATGGAAAGCGCAGTCTCCCCACTAGGACCACAACATTGGACTGGGTGTAGGTCTGGTCTGCTATGAATAATTTGGATATTGGCATTAATTTCTAAAGGAAATTTTCCTTGTACTTCTATACAACAAAAAGTTATTCACAACATGGTAACATTGCTGAAAATAGATATATTTACCGCTCCCAGCTCAGCCGCCTCGGGGTCTCAGCGCCGCTCCTTTCTTCTGGCGTTCCACGCACACCCTGCGTGAGCAGCCGCGCCAGGCGAGACCCGGTCGAGCTGCCCGTGCTCGATACTGAACCGCGGGGCGTTGGCACCCTGAAACAAAACTTCAGATCAGATTCTTAAAAAAATATATATTAGATCCTTTTTAAAACCGACTTGAGAAAAAAGCAGAAGGTTCTCAATTCGTCGAAATCTTTTTATGTATGTTCTCCGTTTATTCAAAGACGCGTGGACGGATTTGGAAAATTCTCCATTTGTTTGAAATGCTATACTTTTCAGGTGGTTCCATGATCAGTGGTCCAGTGGTCAGGATCTGATGCTGGAATCCTGGAGAAATCGAGGGAACTCTTCAATTTTTATGCTATATTGAAGTCGATTTAATTTTAAACTTTTCTTTGAATTATAAACTTACTAGCTGATGCCCGCGAATTCGTCCGCGTGGATATAGGTTTTTTAAAAATCCCGTGGGAACTCTTTGATTTTCCGGGATAAAAAGTAGCCTATGTGTTAATCCAGGGTATAATCTATCTCGATTCCGAATTTCAGCCAAATCCATTTAGTAGTTTTTGCGTGATTGAGTAACAAACATCCAAATATCCAAACGTCCACTGCACTTTCACATTTATAATATTAGTAAACTTATGTTATTACCTAAAAAGCGGTGATTAAGACTTTGTTCGGCCTCCCTTTCGGGGGGACTGATATCATCCCCGCCACGCATCTCTAACTTTTCGGAGTTATGTGCAATTAAATATCACTCGCTTTAACGGTGAAGGAAAACATCGTGAGTTCTCCATAATGTTCTCAAAGGCGTGTGAGGCAATGGTTTGATGATCATAATGACAGTATACTATCTACTAATCATCATCATCAAAATAGCATGTGAGTGTGTGGACACTTCGTATCATGATAGTCAACAGACCTGGACTGTCATCCGTGAGTTATTCTGAAGAAACAGTCCACAAGAAAAAGCCCATAAGGACATTAATTATTATGGAAAAAGAGTACCTACAGGCGTTAACAAAATAAAGAGGGAAAAACCTGCTGGTACATGGTAAATCTATATTGAAAGAGCTTTTATTTCACAATTTTCTTTACTAAAATATAAAAACGGAAATGTGGTGACGTCCGCATCGTTATTTCATTACCATATCGAATTTTTAGCTGTCACGGACAGGCAGGATCGCTTAAATCTCATTTATAATTCTAATTTGCTTTTCATGACATGGCGACTTTGAAAAAAATAAGATTGCTTTGCACGTACTAGCATCTGCCCTCGTCTTCTCCTTTACAAAGACAAAGACATAGACAATTTTTGTTGATCCTACTACTTACCAAAAATATGTTTTTTTTCTCACTTAAGTGTTTTATGTTAAGTATGTATGTATACGATTTTTTGTTTCACCGTAGCGCCTAAAGTACTGGGCGGATTTTGATGAATGAGGTGTCAATTGATTCGTTGTTATGTTCCGGGTAAATAGCCTATATTTTATATGCGAGAAAAGTCGAGAGTGACGTTCGCGCGGCTAACCGGAATATTAAGTTAGTTTCAGATAGACATAACAGATGGCGCCACTAGCTGCTTACCCCGCGCTTTTTCCATTAGTACGCAGTTGAATAACGTTTATCTGCACACTAAATTATTATCTGATATTTTTATTATTATGAGTATTCGAGTTTTAGTTTACGAACTTTATCTCTTGTTCATCTATTGTATTTTTTGGCAAGAAACTTTATTAAAAATCATTCTTATTCTTGTGTCTCAGTAAGTAAGTATATCATGTGTGTCGCATTGAGTGAGAGTGTTCCGCTAAAAGCCACCCTTGACCCCTTAGAACAAAAATAGACTCCGAGAATGCTCTCAAATAGCTCTAGGCCTCATAACGGGTCTATATTTTTCAATATGTTTTAACTAGAAAAATTATTGTTGTTACTGCTCGCGTATTATTTATCTTTTTATTACTAGATACAGCTATTTGTGACATTTATTTCAAACGGGTTTAGGTATTTTTATTGCTTTCTCCATCTTCATGTCTTTGCCAGGAACTTAAAAAACTTTTGTCTGCGGCTTCGTCCGCATGGATTAAGTTTTTGACGTGTCTTATAAATCGATAAACGGCGGTCACACGAACGAAAAAGCATGACTCATTGTCACGTACCGCGTGCAAGCGAAAGCGCGGAAAAAGCGATAGAGAAGGCACGATCGGCTTGGGACGCATCTACGTCTCTTTGTTTTCTTATGACGTTATCACGTAAAATTATCGTCCGTAAACCGATATTACAGACAACCAATTTTTTTTAATTTTGTACTCATCCTTTATTTTATTGTATCCCGGGACACAAACAAGAGTGGAGACAAAGTAGAGTATCCAAAAATAAACTAACTGAAAGCAAGAATTACTTACTCATAATTTTTTTTTTACGCTATCTAACTTATATTTATCACAGTTGTGGAGTTTTGAAACTTTCATACACTTTGATAGATGATGCTTCATGAAGTTTGCCGGTAATATTTCAACGACAATCACTCTTTTACTCTTCATCATAGACTCAGACTTGTTGGGGAACAACTGTCGACTCAATTAATTACTATATACGAAGCTGTAGCAGCAGAGAGATGATGTTTTGGGAACTAGGTAACTTAATGAGGAAGTTTCCTGAACTTGAAAATATCATTTTCAATACAATGGTATTAAAATATAGATTAAAACTAATAAATCAGTGAAAAAAAAATTGAAATCCATCAATAAATGAAGGAGAAATTAATTATTTAAGTTCATGTATTTTAACGCAAAATTTCTCACTCGAGTATGCCGTCACAGCGATTAAAAGAAATTAAAAGAAAAAAAGATTAAAAAAATATTTTCAAAAAAATCTATAGGACCATTTTGCAAACATTCTCAGCTGTCGATTAAAAAAAGAATCACGCAAATCGGTTCAGTAATCTGGGAGAAATTGGTAAAACAAGTAAAACATGGAAAAAATACCTCTAAGCGGGTTGGATAACGTTATATGCTAGAGCGCCGCGTGAAACGAAATTAGCAACTTTAAAGTTCAATAACTTTTCAGTTTTTGAGATAATTAATAATTCTTTCAGATTTTTGTTTTATTTTACTTAAATTCTTATAATAAATTATATATTTTTTTATTCATTGAAGGTTTGCTGTGAAATGTTATTTTTATTTCACACAGTAAAGCAGCAATGTATGTCGAACTAATTCGGTAGCTGATGGCTATCATATTTTAGTGATGATCACTATAAATATATAACAATATATAATACGTAAAAGAATAGCCCCCCTGGGCGTGTTCTGTTATTTTCAATAATTATAATAATAGTTACACAAGGACTAACGATCTTATGAGTATTTTGCCCAGACTGTATGGTGCAAAGTGCAGTGTGCAATATGCATAGAGTCAACATCTCCTGAGTATCCTTCGTTAAAAATAAAAAATAAATCGGCCAAGTGCGAGTCGGACACGCGCACGAAGGGTTCAGTACCATTATCTATAAAAACGGCTAAGAAAATCATGTCTGTTGTATGAGAGCCCGATTAATTAATATTCATTTATTTTCAACTAACTATCACGGTTCATGAGATACACCCTGGTAACAGATGGAAAGACGGACAGCGGAGTCTTAGTAATAAGGTCCCGTTGTACCCTTTGGGTACAGAACCCTAAAAAGAGTACTTTTTTGACACGTTCATGAAGTATCTTGGAAATATTGTGTGGAGTTGCATGGTGGTGATACGTATTGCTTGCTTTTCCAACATGCATAGTAGTGAGAGGTATAATACTGAACGATGCGCCATAATGCATACATATTTATTTGGTTCTAGCGGAGTATTAGCAAACTAAATTATTATTCCTTCTTGCGTATCATAGACTTTTTCACTTGAGTTAACTAGAGTTTCCGATTGTCTTTGAGAGACGGAACATGTTAATTACTCATCGTTTTGCAATTGGTACTTACCTAACAAGTATAAATTAAAAATTAAAAAACCCCCGACATTCGCCATTTTGTGATGGCGGCCACCTTGTATTTGCATAGTGTTATTCTACTAGTCAAGCCCTTTCATTTGATACCCATATTAAGTGAGTTGTGAAAAAATATGTAATCCGCCATTTTGTAGCGGCGGCCATCTTGGATCGATTTTCATCAAACATAGCTAACAACACTCTCGACTAATTCACCTTTCAAACAAAAAAACCGCATTCAAATAGGTTCTGCATCCGTTTGAGCGCTACAGGGGAACAGACAGACACACGCACACACACACACACACACACACACACACACAGACACGTCGAACTTATAACACCCCGTCGTTTTTGCCCTGGGGGGTTAAAAATATAATGCAGGATTTTTCCTTTCATGAATAAAAGAACATGGTTTTCTTTTATACTAACTTTTATCACATTACTTTTATTACGCGTTCACCCAACCGTATTCCTAATAGTATAACAGCAAATTCTATCTTGAATTCGCAATAAGAAAAGCCTTTTATTCAGTTTTGGCTACAAGTTGGACCCATTTATACATCGCTAAACAACAAGTCGAAGATATAAAGAAATGTGTTCGTATAAACCGGGCCGGTTTATACGAATACATTTCTTGTATAATACGGGTCGAATATTGATAAAAAAGTTCCAGCTCATGAATATGGGTGGATTACAAGTATAAATTAAAAATTTAAAAAACCCCCGACATTCGCCATTTTGTGTCGGCGGCCATCTTGGACCGATTTTCATCAAACATAGCTAACAACACTCTCGACTTTTCACCTCTTCAACTCACCTTTTTTCACCTTTCAAACAAAAAAAACGGCATTCAAATCGGTCCACCCGTTTGAGCGCACACACACACACACACAGACACGTCAAACTTATAACACCCCGTGGTTTTTGCGTCGGTGGTTAAAAACAGAATCTTACTTACATAGCAAGAAAAATAAAATCATTTTTGAGGCGACTTCTGCACAAAACTTAACTAACTGTGTACCTACTTAACTATAAAAACTATTTTGTAAGGCGTGAGTAAAACCAACCAACTGCCTCGTTGATCTAGTAGTTAGCATATTTGACTGCAGATCACGAGGTCCTGGGTTCGATTCCCGGGTCGGGCATATAATTGTTAGGTATTGGGTTTTTCTGTCAAGAAATTCTCAGTGCCAGCCCGGAGTTGGTAGTGTTTTATCCCCCGTGCCTCGGAGAGCACGTTAAGCAAATGATGCCTGCCAACCCGCATTGGAGCAGCGTGGCGGGTCTTAGCTCTAAATCCATCTCTCCTATGAGAGGAGGCCTGTGCCCAGCAGTGGGACGTTAAGAGGCTATAGTTGTGGCGGTGGTGGAGTAAAACCAAGTTAAATCAAGACGTATTCGTTCCTCAACTTTATACCTATACTTTATACTTTGCTTATAGCATCTCCATGAATACATACAATTTTGTATGAAGTTAACGGAAAAGAAAAAAAAATTACGTCCAAGCGACTTCAAAGAAGGATTTTATTTAATAAAAGTTCGCTCGGATAAAAAGTGCGGTCGGGTTTACAATTAATTCTAAGTCCTACTTTTTGTATCGGAAACTTTATCGAATCTATTTTTTTTAAATAAGTACTTACTTTAGTTGCATAATATAATTGCATCTTCATTATTCCTTTATTATTATTAACCCCCGACGCAAAAACGACGGACGATGTTATAAGTTTGACGTGTCTGTGTGTGTGCGTGCGTGCGTGCGTGCGTGCGTGCGTGCGTGCGTGCGTGTCTGTCTGTCTTTTTTTTGTTTGAAAGGTGAATTAGTCGGGAGTATTCTTAGCTATGTTTGATGAAAATCGATCCAAGATGGCCGCCGCCACAAAATGGCGGATAACATATTTTTTAACAACTCCCTCAATATGGGTATCAAATGAAAGGGCTTGACTAGTAGAATAGCACTATGCAAATCCAAGATGGCCGCCACCACAAAATGGCGAATGTCGGGGTTTTTTTAATTTTTTAATTTATACTTGTTATTTATAGCTGTGCTTAACCACAGAATATAAATATTGCTGCCCAGACCCTTATTTAATAACCCTTGGAGAACCCTCATTTTATGTTTATTGGAATTAATTTAGCATTTTTGGAGTTTTTTTTTACTTTAGTGGCTCAAAATCCCATGAGCATATTCATAAGCTCACGAATTGTGAAAAATTGCGACTTCGGAAAAAAACTCCTATGTAAGTAGGTGTGAATAGGCCCGTAGGGATTTTCTTTACAGCGTCTGCAAAGAATACTAAATATTACTATGGCTTGGGACTTGGGAATGTGAGATCCAATTTTAATATTGCCGATCGTCCGATCCGATTCGTATGTAATTGGTATTGTATTGTAAAACGAACAGTTTCATGTTCAATAGGGATTCGTTTTGTAAGGTGGGTGCTAGATGTCTATTATGGATATTTTTAAATACAAAAATGGAAGATATAATATTTTTTAAAGCAGGGATTTTTGAAAAAAAAAAAAAATAGCACCTAAGCAGTGGACTGCATAGACTCTTTGAGTAGGGTAGGGCAATAGGCACGCATATTATTATGTCACATATTTATTAAACCCATATAGGGGAGACTGGGTACGGTTGAAACATTTTAGCGTTAATCGTCCATTTCGTCGGAAATACTTAAGCGAGCGTTGAAGGAAATATATCAAATAAAAGAGCACATATCTGTCTACGAATGGGCAATGTTATTTGAGATCACTGTATTGTATTTTATGTGTAAAATCAAATCTAAAAAAAAATGGAAACTGTTTCAACCGTCCCCATGCCAGGGTCGGTTGAAACAGTGACTGGGGTCAATTGAAACACATGCAAATAATACAAAATGTAATAAATGAACATGTTTTATTCATCGTCTAATAACATTTTACGACTTTCTAGTTATATATCATTTAGTTTCGCATAGTTTTGTCAGACAGACTTTTTAGGTAGCCAAAAATATATGTCAGCACATTTAATTAAAAATTTAGATTGTTCACGCTCTTGTTCCTGGTTAAACACTCGATTGTGAGCCTTATATCCCATTTCTTGATTTTCATTGCCACCAGTCACATCTCGTTTACGTACATTGTATACCTCAACAGGGAACAGTGGTTCAGTCCATTCTTTTTTGCCACTGTTCTTAACCAAGATCCGGCGTTTACAACTTCTTATGCTTATTTGTACGTCAATAAGTCAGCTTGACGTCTCGTAGTCACCCTTTGGCGTACCCTTGGCATCTTAAAAACAAGAAAATTAAATAAATAAAATGTTTCAACCGTACCCACAAAAAATGTTTCAACTGTCCCCAACCCCCTTTCTAGGTATAAAATGGTTCACAGTAAGAATAATAATAAATTTGAATAAACACTAATCATACAACCATATTCTACAAACTTCAATAAAAACGATACAAAACTCTCAGTACTCTAACTTTAATAAAACCATTATAATTGCAAAAATTTAAGGACAAGAAATACTTACTTTTACGTCAAAAAACACAATGGGGCCTCCTATCTACAAGTACAGCGCGCGAAAGGCTACGCAACACCAAAATTCGTGTTTGGATTTGTCGTCCGCTTCGTTCTTCCCTTGTAACCATCAACCTCATCACACACGGTGTCGAGATATTCGCTTTGTTTCAACCGTCCACCGTTTCAACCGTACCCAGTCTACCCTACATATATTACAAGTATAATTAAATTATATAATAAACCCCCGCCATTCGCCATTTTGTGGTGGCGGTCATCTTGGATTTACATAGTGCTATTCTACTAGTCAAGTCTTTTTGTTTTCCCCGTTTAAGCGCTGCGGGGGAACCGACACACACACACACACACACACACACACACACACACATTCATACACACACAGACACAGACGCGTCGGGGGTTAATAATATTAGGGGTTATAAAAATTGACAGTGTAGGCAGTTTCTATCGATGTTATTCAGGTTGGACCCAAAATAAGGACCCAAATGGGTGACGAATTTTTGTTTGTCATGTTTGTCATGACAAATGATGACAATGACAAATTCACAAGGTTAGCTAAGGCAACATGCCACGTAAAGACAACGACGTAAAGCCAACGACACCTCATATTTCCTTAAAATCTAGTATAGTTCTGACTTATATTATGAGTGAACCGATGAACTGATGAACATGACGAACATAGACTTTCTGAATTTTTCTATTCTGAACTTACAACTTTTCCATAGTCGGGTAAAAATTCTTTATAAATCCCAAGAGCCAATATATAACACATAATAAAACCTATTTCGTCACTAAGAGGGTTAAAGCGATCAGACGTGAATTTGTTCGCGTAATGATTTTTTGCTCCACTCAAAATACCGAATAGGGATAAACTCTGATTGAACATAAGAAAGAATTTGTATCGGTCTAACATAACACGTATTTCTTACTGTGAATTATTGATATTTCAGAACTTTTTTTTAAAATTCCAACTGTTGGTTTAGATTAGTAAATAGACATAGACGCATATGGGGGGCAAAAAATATTTTTAGCTTTAGGTACATGTACATACGTGACAACTGGTTCAACTTTAAAAACGTGTGAACATAATGAAGAAATATGTAAATCAGACTTAGCAGCAGATAGTAGATTTCCATAAAATTCGTTTTCTATTCACATACCGACGACGATGAGATATCGGATTCAATTTTGTACGCTTGCCCTCTGAGTTTGCCTGCATGTTTCGTAATACTAACGTAGCCTGTATGCTTAGTCTCAGTTTGTACAGCTCGAAAACTTAACTAAATACTACTGATCGAAATACAATGACTTCAGAGTAAAATGGCTTATTTCAAGGTTTGAGTTCGTCGATACATTCAGCATTCGTTTACAGCCAGCGCCCCAAGCTGAAATGTTGTAAAATAAACCAGAGTTATGAGGGGGGTCAAAACAGCTTGAAATGGTTCGTGTAAATAGACACACTGGCATACGTCACGGCCGCGGAACTTGCTGGACGCGCTGCCACGCGTCTAGATATTCGAGGTATTGAATTGCGACTTTAAAATAAGAGTCTGGGTTATTTTTGCATTATATGTTACAGTTTTTCGATACGTAGCACATATTTGGTAAAGTTTTGGAGGTGTTCAAATTGAGACTAAGCATACTGCACTAACCTAGCATCATCACGAACGCTGCAGTAGGTCTTGACTAGGTAGTATACCTAGGCGTAGATTATATTACGTTAATGTGGCCTCCTATCTAAAATTTGCTAGTACAGTCTCGAAATTGCGTATGATTTACTTTCTGAATTAAATTCGTTCGTAAACAACATTCTAATTTCTAAAATATGTGAGAAGGATAGATTTATACACCTTCGGATACGAGAAAGTGAGGGCACTAATAAAGTTGGCTGCGAAATGAGCAAAAATTAAATTATATTGTTTTAAGAATAAGCTGTTAATTAACAAATCTATAGATACATGTCGATTTTGAATTGTAACCATTTGCATGAATAAAAAAAATAAACAACAATGAATTACCATTTCCGATCAAAGCTATAGGAAAATTTTGCAGCAGTTTTGGGACAAAGTTTTTTTCTAGAATATTTCCAATTTTTTGTTTAAAAATAATACTTTTATATATATATTATAATAATACATATAATAATACTTTTATATATATTTATATTTATATATATATATATATATATATATATATATATATATATATATATATATATATATATATATATATATATTTATATATAATTTTTATATATGTATATATATATTATATTTATTAATATTTAAGTAATTATTTATTATATTATTTATGGTATGTATTTATTAGAGTGGTATGTAAATAGTATAATATGTAATTTATTATGTACTTATTGCGATTTCCCGTCTATTATCTACTACAATGTTCTTACGTATAGGTTACCTGGAAGAGATCACTCTTAGTGATAAGGTCGCCTTTTGTTGTAAGTTTTTCCTGTACCTTAGGTTAGTAAATATTCTAAGCAATAAAGTTGTATAAATAAATAAATAAATAAAATTTTAAATACTTACTATAAAAAATCCAAAAGCATTAAGTATATTTAAATATATGAAAGTCATTGCCCTTCTAGTTTTCAAGTTCGCAAAAAATCGCATAAATCCTTAGTATGTTCCGTTAAATTGAAGATAAATTAATATCCTTGAAGCTGAAGCCTCTGAATAAAATTTACGATGATATCAGATTTAAAGGGTGTCAAATTTCAGAAATATTTTCTAGACGAACTTCCAATATACTTTCGCATAGTTACCTATCACACTTGCTACGTATTCTTAGATTTTTTACGAAATTCTGATAAAATATGACAGACACAGATATTAGATTTTAGAGCATGTCTACAAAATTTCATTGACTTTGAATAGTTAATATTTAAATAGGAATCCATACTATGTTTGTATGGTGATGTTAAAAAGATCCCCTGTTGCACATTTATTAAGTTGTGTCATCCTAGGTGGTTATTTCAGTTGGCCCGTTTAAGCTTCAATTAGAATGTCGCCGATCCTTGATGAGTTACCGCTGTACATAGTTCCACTACGTACCTACTGATGCCTACAGCTTAGTAATAGGGCACAGTTGGTAACTGGATTTGAAACAATAATCCTTGTTATAATAGTCCAAGGGCGTTTAGAAATTTGGTATTGTATCAATTACAAACACGTTTATATCTACCAAGTACGCAGGTAACTTTTGATGTGATAACGTCTTATGTACCTACTTATAAATTCGATGAAAACCAGTCACACGCACGAAAAAGCATAACTCATTGTCACGTACCGTGTGCAAGCAAGAGCGCGAAACAAGCGATAGAGAAGACACTATCGGCCAGCATAGCCGAGCGTGCAAACGCGGAACAAGCGATAGAGAGCAATGTTTTCTTATGACGTTATCACGTAAAATTATTATCGTCCGTAAACCGGCTTTATAGACAAGCAAGTTTTTTTTACGTGTATATGTGTTCCTTCATCGATTCCCTAATAATTCCCAACATTCTTAGTCTTATGACTTATGCTTAGGCCACCCGTATCACAACGGACGACCAATTGCACATCACATTTCAAATAATATCAATGGTGAGCAATTCGGTTGAAGTGCACTTATTTAAAAGTGTAAATTGAAAATTTAAAAAAACCCCGACATTCGCCATTTTGTGGCGGCGGCCATCTTGGATTTGCAATAGTGCTATTCTACTAGTCAAGCCCTTTCATTTGATACCCATATTAAGGGAGTTGTGAAAAAATATGTAATCCGCCATTTTGTGGCGGCCATCTTGGACCGATTTTCATCAAACATAGCTAACAACACTCTCGACTAAATCACCTTTCAAACAAAAAAAAAACGCATTTAAATCGGTCCACCCGTTTGAGCGCCACAGGGGAACAGACAGACACACACACACACTCACACACACACACACACAGACACTTCAAACTTATAACACCCCGTCGTTTTTGCGTCGGGGGTTAAAATAGCGTAGCGTTAAAAATAGCACAAATATTAAAAATAGCATTGTCCTTTTTTTTTCTTTTTCGTACTGGGCAGATGTCCGCACTGCATAAACCGTAAAGGTCTGTTGTACTTCGTATGCCTCTCCTGCTGAAGTCGTCCTTATCACACTCAATTTACGTATAGCGTTGTCCTTGTTAGTCTTAGACTCACTGGTATGAAGTGGGGTGCCATATACTTACCGTCTTGCGCCGTCTTTTGAGAAGCTTTTGATAGCTGAGAAGCAGTGAAAATGCTAAATACCTGAGTACCAGTGAAAATGCCACATACCTGAGAACCAGTGAAAATGCCACATACCTGAGAACCAGTGAAAATGCCACATACCTGAGAACCATTGAAAATATCACATACCTGAGCACCAGTGAGTCAGTCCTGTCGTCACTGGCGATGCTGGAGCGAGGCGAGTTGCCAACTCGGCTGCTGGCCGACTTGCGTCTGAGCTCATGAGGGTCGGGCTCATCTTTGGTGACGAAGGAGATACGAGGTGCGTGCGCGCGCAGGCCGCACACTTTGTGCGTTGACACGCCACGGCACAGGAGCTGGCTTTGACTCAAATCTGGAACAAGGAATAATCCTAAATATTATACTGCGAAAGTGAATTTGTTGTTTATTTGTTACACGTTCACGAATAAACCGCTGAACCGATTTTGACGAAATTTGGTATAGAGATAGCCTAAACTTTGGAGTAGGACATAGGGTACTTTTTATCCCGAAGAATTATAGAGGGAAATCTTAAAAAACCTAAATACACGCGGACGAAGTTTTTTTCTTTTTTCATAATTATATTAATGTCTTCCCGACTGAATTTTGGTTTCGGTAGCCAATCTTAACCGAGGCGGAGACTAGCCGCAAGAGATATTGTAGTGCACATACACAGGCGCAATCTCTATTCCCTCACTCTTATAGTCCGATGGGACGCCAATGCGACACGACCGGAGAGAGATCAGGCGCAGGACCGACGGCTTTACGTGCCGTAACGGTTGTGGGTATCACCTAGTACAAAATATTGTACGCAAACAACGTTAGCAAAACTCATACATCAACTAAGTTTGAAGGCATTTTGAAGGCAATTTAGTTACGAAGAATAAATAAATAAAACCCTCGACAGAGTGTAAACAACTTTGAAGTGTTTACCTGTAAACGCCAATCGAACAATTTCGGCAATAAATAAAAGAAGACGTATTGTGCTAAGCAAGAAAAATATTTACCGAAAACCATTGCAAAAACCTACTTATTAGGTCCTGTACCTAATAAGTAGGTTTTT
The DNA here is from genome assembly GCA_920104075.1 of Melanargia galathea. NCBI lineage: Eukaryota > Metazoa > Arthropoda > Insecta > Lepidoptera > Nymphalidae > Melanargia > Melanargia galathea. The sequence goes on along the minus strand of OV049856.1, from coordinate 29,109,882 downwards.
GCCAGCTGCAGTTTGCTGCACGCAAACTTTGTATTTGTCTGTCTCCGAAATGCTGGACCGATTTTGATGGGACTTTCATTGGGAATACCAAAGAGTTCCCGCAGGATTTTTAAAAACCTATATCCACGCGAACGTAGTCGCAGGCATCCGCTTGTTGTAGAATATGTAAATTGTAGAAAATGAATGAAACAGGAAGGGATATTTTTGCACGCTGTTGAGTTATATTGTTCATTCTCTTCTCTAAGTCATTATCTTGAGATAGGTCTCGGGTAGCGAGTGTCATACGCAGATGATAATAGCACTAAAAGCTCTTAGCGAGCGGTTAAATATTTAAGACAATGTACTTAACATCTCACTTGGAAATTTTGAGCTTCTTAGAAGATTGAACGTTAATTTTATAAAGTAGTTAAAAAAACTAAATACCTATTTGGGGCTTGTTTCACCACCTTCTGATAAGTGTTGGATAGCCTAAATGTAATTTTCTTACTTTATGTCAAGTGACAAAGACAAAACTTGTGAATAAGTTATCTGATACTTATCAGTATATAATAATTTGATCGGTGAATATAACTTGACGTACAAATAACGTAAATGCAGCACAAATTGATGTTATCATAATGTTATGGCTTTTTCCCCAATTCGAGTTTTTCCCACATTTCCCCGCCATTTTCTATTACCGGACACGTGATAAATGACTAAAGGCTTTTCGAGAAAAACCTCGCAAAGTTTTTTGCTTGTACTTGGAATCAGATACTAGTCTCAGTTTGAACACCGTCAAAACTTTACCAAATACTACGTACCTATCGAATATGTAATGCATCAAACCCAAAGACTCTTATTTTAAAGTCGTAATTCAACATTTCCAATATTTATTTTACAACATTTATTCTTGGGGCGCCGACTGTAAACGAATGCTATATTGGCGAACTCAAACCTTAAAATAAGCCTGTTTAGGTTCATTTTACTCTGAAGTCATTCTGTTTCAATCAGTAGTATTTAGTAAAGTTTTCGAGCTGTGTAAACTGAGACTAAGCAAACAGTAACGGTGATCGGTCTCACGTGTTCCATTCGACGTCAAATAACATAGTGATTAAGACGGAGGAAAATCACACATTTTACCTACTTGCGAACGGATGAGAAATTACAGAAAAGGATCTGATATTTGCTGGCGAGCCTACCCGTGCGGGGAAGGGAGAGAAATGTTTTCATTTCGTTTACCAAACATCGAATAAACAAAAAAAAAAAATGAAAACATAGTTGCAGTAGGTACTTTTATCTAGACTGTTTAGGTTTACTTTAGGATCGATGCCTAATTATAATCGATTGAAATCCAAAATCATTTTTTTCATGTAGGCCAATCTGTGGCTCATAAGACAATTCAAGACTATACCACCAAGAAAACCGGCAAGAAACTCCGCAGTTTCTCTCTTTTCAAAACACAAAATGTTATCACACTATCACACTAATATTATAAAGGCGAAAGTTTATGTCTGTGTGTAAGTTTGTTACTCTTTAATGACGCAACTACTGAACCGATTTGAACCGATTTGAAATTTTGAGTGGAGATAGATTATGCCCTGACTTAACACATACTTTTATATTGGAAAAATCCACAGTTCCCACGGGACTTCGAAAAAACCGAAATCTTTACTAAGTTAGATTACTATAGAAAAGTTCCTTGAAAGTAGGTATATAGGTTGCAAAAGGGAGCAGGAACGGGAACCGGAAATCCACAATTCCCTCGGGATTTGTGAAAAACCGAAATTCACGCGGGCGAAGCCGCGGACGTGTTATATATTAATAGCAAGTACACTATTATGTGGGCAGCTGAATTCAAAGCATCCATTTTTATGCAACTTTGTCGTTATGATTCTTTAATTAAGGATTTTTTTACTTTGCACATGACGTTGTTCCTATTAGTTTATGACAGTTTCTAGTACATCTATTCTGTTTATAAAGGTAACTGTTTTACCTCCTAATATAAAGACGAAGGGACGAACCGACGAAGACACATGATCCGAGCTTATTAATTTTTTGGATTGCTTTTTTCTGTCTATAATAATTACAATAAAATAACGCTAAATGCTTATAATTTAAGCCACCACCTAGAGATAATAAAGTTTAGCCCCCGCGCTTTATCTTTGGAGAGATGATTCTTTGATTGAAGGGGAAGCTCGCATTTTCTTGAAGATGATTCTCCTGTTTTCGGTATGTATTTCCGAGGTTTATTTATTTGGCGGTAATGTGGATATTACTTAATAAAAAAGAAGCATAATCAAAAAAGCTACCATCAATTTTTCAAGTAAAAAAAGCCTTAATGTTACCACAATAGTAGAAATCTCCGCAAGGGCGACCTAGACCTAGGCTAGAAAAATCAACCTATGAAGAGCCAGGATGTGTCGCCTAATACCCAATTATACTGACGGAAGTTGCACGAACTTGTGAAATGCAGTTGCAATAAAACTGGACAACATTCAGTAGGTACTTGAGATTGCGTAATTCTATCGGAAATCTATATGTATGCGGAATCAGTCCGAAGTTTCCAATTCAAATATACTCGTAACTACATCCAAAGAGAGTTACCGAGACATGAGACTTGAAAACCCTCGTAAACTACTTGATAAGACCTTTTCGTCAAAGTCTGAAATTGTTTTATTACAACGCAAAGGGTTTTATATAAGTTGCTCGGCCCGGTATAATTATTTTAATATTATATTTTTAACTGATGTAAGTAAGAGCACTTTTATAAAATACTAACGGTCCGCCCCGGCTTTTCCCGTGGTACATAATATATAGCCTATAGCCTATAGCACTTAGGGATCACGTACATATCCAACGGTGAAATAATTTTTGAAATCGGTCCAGTAGTTCCTGAGATTAGCCCTTTCAAACAAACAAACTCTTCCGCTTTATTATATTAGTAATAGATAAGTAATATCATCATCATCATTATCATCTCATTACCGGCCCACTACAGGGCACAGGTCTCTTCTCAGACTGAGAAGGGTTTCATAGTTACGAGTAGATCAACAATATTCGTTCTAGCGCCAAAAGGAGTAATCTTTTCGATTAAAAATGGATTCAATTAAATATAAGTTTCAATGGAAACAGATCCTTGAAACTGCTTGATAAGACCAATATAACTTATTCTCGGTCCTGAATTTGTTTTATTCAAACAAAAGGTTGTTTATAATGAGGACGGGCTTTATCAGCATTTTTGTCTGTATTAGTTCAGTTACTATTCCAGCAGACGCCCTCTTCGTTATTTGAATACAATTTTCATCAGTTTCATTTTGTACTGTCATCTCTTTTATATTATACCTATTTATTTTTATCAACCTGACTAAATTGTAAGTGAAAAGATTTTTTACAAAATCTTTTATATTAAAAAAAAAAGATGATGAATATTCATCTTGTTATTTAGATATGCCGACAAGTCTATTAAGTAAGATGTATATAGGTGTAATATAGGTATTCTGACAGAAGATTGGCAGTAATAGGTTTACATCATTATTTATATTAAGTTTCTGTGAAAAATCTAGGCACTGGCGTACTTTAGGATTTTGATCTCTAAGCTGGCTCTAAGAGTGTGTCCAACTGCAAAAAATCAGCCAAGTGCGAGTCGGGCCTCGCTCTTTCAGGGTTCCGTACATAATTATGAACAATATAATATTTTGGGTCTAAGAAATATTTAATTTCCGAGCTAGACATCGCAACAAACCGTGAAAGAAAAACCCAAAAAAATGTTCGTTTATTTTGGTCACAGCTTATAAACTATTTAATAAATCGTTGTTTTCAGTATTTGTTGTTTAAATAGAGCATATAGTACATAATATACTGAAATATCATATTCCCAACTAGTTTAGTTTTTGAGGTAGCCCCCGTCACAAAAATGGTCTAAAACTGACAACTTTGATGGTCTCCCATTCCCTTATTTTTTGAGATAAAAATTAAAAAAATATATATTTGTACTCTACTTAATGAGCTCTAAACAATGATACCCCACAAGCTAGGGTAAAGAAATTTTTTTTTCCGGCTCCTTTTTCATGTATGGGAGCCCCCCTGAAAAATAATTTAATTCAATTTCTAATTCAATATTTGATTTTGGGTTAACGTTTTACACTAAATACCAAAATTTCAGGTTTGTAACTCATTTCGTCTGCGAGCTAGAGACCTGTGACCGGCGGACAGACGGACAGACAGACAGACAGACAGACAGCCGAGTGACATTAATAGGGCTCCGTTTTTTACCCTTCGGATACGGAACCCTAAAAAAATCTAAAACTGTATATATTACAAGTTTTAAAGTTTTATTCATTCGCGACATTATAATAATGGAGTAAATATTATGGATGCTAATAATATTCTGGATGGTCTACTTTGTCTAAGCCTGACGTTCTGACACATACTGACATCAAGGATCAAATATCCTGATCACTATGCGTCTACGGACTAATTGGCGAGACCAACCTAACGAATAAAAACTCGGCGGGCCTATGTAGGACCAAGTGCGATTAGTAGACTTCACACGGCTTTGAGAACATCAAGGAGAACTCTCAGGCATGCAGATTTCCTCATAGTGTTTCCCTTCACCATTAAAGCAAGTGATTCTTAATTGCTTAAAACGCACATAACTCCGAAAAGTTGAGGTGCGTGCCGGGGATGGGATTTGGTTCCCCCGAAAGGGAGGCCAAAGTCTTAGTTTAACCACAAGTCTATCACAGCATCACATACACAGATGGATAAAGTGGTGAATCGTACAGCACCCCTCTTAAGACTATCGTATAGTATATATCGCACTGGCGTCTAAACTATCCCCTTGCGTCGGCAGAACGCGCCGTGAAATAAAAGAATATTCATATTGCCAAAATTCTATGTTCGGGAAGGCACCTGCGCAATCCAAGCCGTCTCGACAAAGCGGCACAATTTAATGAATTCTCTAATAAAGAAAATTCCAGTCAACCGCGACGAGGAATCTGCACTTTTTATAAAGAATTTGATGAAAAGACAGATATTCCATTGTATAGAAACGGAACGGTACGAGTTTATAAACGTCTGCGTCAAACGTCAAAAATTTAAATCGACTGCGTTTCGAAATCAATTACATTTCAATATTCTCTCTCTACTAGCTCGTGTGAAAAATAACAAGCGATAGTAATTTTCTTTAAAAAAAAAAAATTAACGTTTAAGTAAGTAATTTTCATGTAGTGTGTGTACCTAGTTAAAAATCGACGCTAATAAATGTAATCCATTGAATTTTTGTATAAAAATCTTGCCTTGGTAATTATTATGTGTTTTTTACATTGCTACTTTACTTTACTTATATGTTACATTACATTACTGTTTACAGTGATTATCGTCTCGGGCAGTCGCCTTGGCCACTTTAATTAAGTGGACGCCGTTCGCTATCACTGCACTAAGCCCTTGTGATAAGTAGGTGGGCCCTTGTCTAAAGCCTAAAGCTACGCTTGAACAATTAATTTTGATTACTACGCTCGACTCAACATTATTCTGGGTTATCTTCTTAATATTCTGTGGGTCCTGTTTGTTTTACATCTTGAGTTTCATTAATAATCCAAAAATTAATGAAGTAAGTATTCACCTTCATGCTTTTGAAAGTCAGATCACCAGTAAGTTCTTACTTGTTATTTTTAATGCTCCGTTTGTTATGCCCCTTATATACATTGACCGTGTGCACTTGGCGAAAGTACGTGGAGAATGCGTTGCCAAATCGCGTAAATTTGTCGTGTTTGGCCTGCGCTTTGACTTGCCAATTGGTATGGATTTTACACGAACACGTAAGATCTTAGCGCAATAATTTGCAAACACCTATTAGACATTTGCCGACACTCGTCGAGAACTCCTTTCGACAAAAAAGGAACATGGTATTATTTTACGACGAGCGGATACCCGCGACTTCGTTCGCGTGGATATTGATTTTAATAATCCCGTGTGAATCATTTTGTTTTTCCTATGCTCCTTTGAGCTTATACCTTGCTAAAAAGTGTACAAAGTTCACTGGCGGATGTTTAGGTACATCAAAATGTAAACATCCGCCAGTGAAAGTCCCATCAAAATCGGTCCAGCCTTTCAGAGATTAGCCAGTAGTCTTTAAAGTATCTACTTTCTAACAAAAAAAGAATGAATCAAATCGGACCACTCGTTAACGAATTACAGCTACATACACATTTTGCCTTTCATCCCCTCTCCCAAGGGAACCGTGCTCAATTTCGGGATAAAAAGTATCCTATATGTTACTCCATAGTATGAACTTAAATCATGCCGAGTTTCATTTCAATCCATTCAGTAGTTTTTACGTGATGCGCGCACAAACATACAGACAAACAGACAAACAGACAAACAGATAAACAGACAAACAGACAAACAAACAAACAGACAAAAATTTCAAAAATACCTTTTTTACGTTCTATTACTTATCCCTAACATCCCCCAGTTATTATTTTGCAAAAATCTTCAATGTACAGATACGGCAATTCTACGATTTTATTATATGTATAGATAGATATTGAAGGAACGGATTTTTTGTTCGATTTACTCGAATCTACTCGAAGAGTACTGCAAGTTGATTCAGTTTCAGGTTAAAAGGTGCGGTTGTGGGTCAAAAGTGACGTGCCGCCACGATTGAAAGGGCGTTTTTCCACTCACCGGCCCGGCACCCGCACGGCGCCGGCGCCGGCTTCGGTGCCGGTGCCGGGAAGCATAAATATGTGAAATGTATGGCTCGTTTTTAGGGTTCCGTACCCGAAGGGTAAAAACGGAGCCCTATTAATGTCACTCGGCTGTCTGTCTGTCTGTCTGTCTGTCTGTCCGTCTGTCCGCCGGTCACAGGTCTCTAGCTCGCAGACGAAATCAGTTACAAACCTGAAATTTTGGTATTTAGTGTAAAACGTTAACCCAAAATCAAATATTGAATTAGAAATTGAATTAAATTATTTTTCAGGGGGGCTCCCATACATGAAAAAGGAGCCGGAAAAAAAAAATTTTTCTTTACCCTAGCTTGTGGGGTATCATTGTTTAGAGCTCATTAAGTAGAGTACAAATATATATTTTTTTAATTCTTATCTCAAAAAATAAGGGAATGGGAGGCCATCAAAGTTGTCAGTTTTAGACCATTTTTGTGACGGGGGCTATCTCAAAAACTAAACTAGTTGGGAATATGATATTTCAGTATATTATGTACTATATGCTCTATTTAAACAACAAATACTGAAAACAACGATTTATTAAATAGTTTATAAGCTGTGACCAAAATAAACGAACATTTTTTTGGGTTTTTCTTTCACGGTTTGTTGCGATATCTAGCTCGGAAATTAAATATTTCTTAGACCCAAAATATTATATTGTTCATAATTATGTACGGAACCCTGAAAGAGCGATGCCCGACTCGCACTTGGCTGATTTTTTCACTTACCGGCGCCGGCGACGGCCCGGCGTTGACTCCCGCCGGCGCCGTCGCCGGCGCCGGGGCACCAAGCTTCCCACTGCATGCCGGCCGGCAAAACTGCATGTGTGTTGTATATGAATTGTAGCCGTGTGCGTGTGTGAGTGCGCGGGGTGGGTAGGAGGAGCAGACGCATACTGGCATCGACACCGGCTCAGTGGAAAAACGAAGCCCCGGCGCCGGTGCCGGTCTAGAGCCATGCCGGCGCCGTGCCGGTGCCGGGCCGGTGAGTGGAAAAACGCCCAAACAGTGGAAACACGCTCAACGTCAAGATACGACTTTGCCTGGTAGGTACATTGGCTTCAGCCTGGAAGATAAATGGGCATCTCACCCCCGACTATAAATAAAAGTAATTGTGTAGGTACGCGCGGTTGAGCATGTAGGCTTGTAACTGTTTCTTATCCTTCATCTATCCTTCCATTATAAAAGACAGAAATTAGTACCTACGTATTCTGATTTCTGAATAATAATCTAAATAGCTGTGTTTTTGAACCCAATCCAATTATAATTAAACTAGCTGATGCCCTCGATTTTTACCGTTGGGTTTTCCGGGATAAAAGCAGCCTATGTCCTTCTTTAAAGTATAGTCTATCTCTGTACCAAATTTCGTTAAAATCGAAAGCGTTCAGCTTGAAAGCGTAACAAACAAAATATTATAAATGTGAAAGTGAGTTTGTTTGTTTGTACTTACCTTGATTCTTGTTTGTGTGTAAAAACTATTTATCCCGGAAAATCATAGAGTTCCCAAGGGATTTTTAAAAACTCCATAAATCCACGCGGACGAAGTCGCGGGTATCAGATAACATTTTTATGAGTCGTAATGAAGTTTGTTAGAACTCTGCCCTTGAACTTTAACTGACAACTCATCGTTCACATCCCTCGTAAGATGGAATGCTCAGAGTTTCGGAACTTTCGACATGCCTCCGCAAAGTTACTGCCGAGAGGGTTCGCTTATTATAGATCTTAAAAACGCCCTAAAATTAGTCGGTACCTAAGTACCACTAAAATATGCCTGTACAAATTTTTTGAAAGTGTACTTACATTTTATGTTGTAAAGCCCGTGATGTTAGAATACAAATAAAAATAAAAATATGGCAGTGTTTTACACCCATGTTCTTAGCTCTGAAAACGAAACATCGCCTGGACTTTTGAACGTTATGTTCCTAGTTTGAACGGAATTACTTTTACTTATAAAACTGAAATATGATTTTAAAACTATTTTTAAAGCCCATTTAACTTGACAAACTCCTACAGAGGTACAAAAATTTTTATTTTTGTACCTCTCAATGTGGCGTCTAGTTGGCGCCATATTGCTTTTTACCCGACTGGGTTATGTGTTTCACCTGTGTGTATGTATGTCCATTCCTATGTCCGCGTGTAACTAATCAACGGCTCAACGGATTTTGATAAATGATACGTCATTAGATTTGTCTCAATGACGCGAGTGTTATAGGGTACCTAAATTAAAAAAAAAATTAAAATGGCGGACTTTATGCGCTTTATATATGGCTATATGTTTTAAATCAATTTGGAGTGACAAATCATGAAAAACAAAATAAATAATAACTACACTGTAAGTGGTACGGTGGTAGTTTATTAATTTTTTAGTTCGTTTTTTAGCATGGCAGTCGGGTTTTTTAATTTTTAAATTATAGCTTGTTTCCCTTTGATATCTTTAGTGACCCTCGTCGCGTCTATTTGCGCTAGAACAATTAAAATCGGTTCACACGTCTATCTTTTAGAGTCTATCGTTTAGAGCGCCGCAAAGGAACAAATAAACATTAACTATTATACTGAAGAAAACACCTGTACGTTTGTAGTTGGATAAAAACAAGAACAGGGGGGTTATTCTGTAACTTAGTTAGCAACTGAAAATAGTTGCCAACGAATTAGTTCGATATACATTGCTGCTTTACTGTGTGAAATTATGAAAACACTTTATATTTCCCACAGTAAAGCAGCAATGTATATCAAACTAATTCGTTGGCAACTATTTTCAGTTGCTAACTAAGTTACAGAATAACCCAGCTGGTAAGTAAGTCGACGATTGACCTTGAAGTATTACACAATAAAAAAAGAATTTAATATTATACAGCGGCAAAATTCATCATCCACTTTCCTCATAAGATGGAACGCTGTAAGCCTACGATGACAGTTTTTTGATAAACGCCCACGCGTTGTTTGAAAAGGCTCTATGTTGACTTTGGATAGGATAAAAGCGCTGAAAACATTCTATCAGTTATCAGAGCTTCATATATAATTTATACAAACGTTTCCTGCGGGTTCTTCAACGTTTATTTTGTCGTTGACTGAGCTCTCCTAATCTCATGCATCATGTTTGATGCATTCATGCCGAGATAGCAATGCAAGAAGAGATAGACCGGTATGTCTGGTACACATAACCAAATGAAGATGTTTTTGGGAATATTATTTAAGTAGTTTCTTGGTATCCTATTTAAATGCCATAGCTCTTCCAGCAAAACTCGGTTTATTTTATTTTTGACTAGCTTTTGCCCGCGGCTTCGCCCGCGTGAATTTCGGTTTTTCAAAAATTCTGAGGGATAAGTAGATTTCTGGTCCACCCGCCCCCCGCCGCGCGGCGGCGTACCGCGGTACCGCGTACGGCGGGCGCAGGGCGCAGGGGCGCGCGGCGCGGCGCGATGCGGGGAGTTCCGTGCAGCGCGAGCGTCTGCCGGCCGTCGCGCGAGGCGAAAATACCTATCAGGGCGTTTTTTAACATAGGTACTTACCGATTTCAACACAACTCCTTTTTTGAAAGTCGGTTAAAAAAGTAGCCTATGTTACTCCTTGGTTAATCCTCTACTTGTCTGTGAAAATCCCGTCAAAATCGGTTCAGCCGTTCCGAAGATTAGCCCGTTCAAACAGACAGACAGACAAAAATTTTAAAAACGTGTGATTCGGTTATGGTATCGTTCAAATAACCATATGAGCTTAATATGTGGTAGTTATTTCGAAATTACAGACAGACACTTCAATTTTATTTATTAGTATAGATTCGAAGATAAGTTATTGCGGCCTCCGGCCAGCGGTCTCCGATTGTAAAAGACGATGCATTCTAGGTTGCAAGCGCCTGGCCCTGACATAAGTTTCAATAGATCCATTTAAACAAATTATTAGCAGTAGAGCGAAAAACTGATGAGGAGTATCGGTTTTTCTCTCTATTACTAATAGTTTGGCTGATACAAGTTAAAATAGTTCGGTTTGGCCGGTACCTAATTTAGACAGACCAGACCTAGCTAACAGAAAATGTAGGTGAATTATTAGAACTGATTCCATTTCCGAGATAACTTGCTCATAAGGCTACAGTGTTATGCCACAGATATTATTTTGGATTCTTCGAATAAAAAGCTTTGAGACACTATAGATTAATTACGAGCCTCGTAATATGAGAGTTCTCAGAGTCACACAGCGGGTGAGCGATGGAAATAACTATGTTCAAAGTTGCTTTACTTGATCTAATCAGGGTCGCCGACATAGATTAACGGATTTCGAAGCTGAAGTAGCAATGGGCAAGGTTATATAGGTATAGCATGAAAAACCTGTACACATTGTGAGTACCAAGATACTGGAATGGCTACCTGGCACCGGAAAGCGCAGTGTTGACAGATCCCTCATAGATGGACAGAAGACATCAAACGAGTCGCAAGGAGCCGCTGGATACAAGAGACGCTAGACTGTGACGTGTGGAACTCTCTACAAGTGATCTTTATCCATCAGTGGACTGTCGGTTGAAGATGAAATGAGGCCGTTAGCGCATAAGCGGCCTAACCCACATTTTTTAAGTTCTTACTTATAGACCTAAACTGATTACAAAGATGATAATTCTTTGCCTAAAAATGGCCTAACTATAGTTATCCTGTTATGTAATAGATGGCGTAACAAAATCCATTTTTGTATTTAATTATTTTCGTCTTTTATTTGAGCAAAGATGGCCTAACCCGCCACTAACTAATACTAACTGTCTCAGGTTTAGGCCATTTTTGCGCTAGCGGCCTCAAATGTAATTTCCACATTCAATCAATACTTCATACATTTTTACAACCCTTCAGCTTACATCCGTAGAATAGAATAGAATAGAATAAAATACCGTGAGTTCCATTTCCATGCTCATCATCATTTTGTGTCGCTAAATTTCGGTCAAGCGGCCCTTATTTGACTTTGATTGTTGAATATTAATTGACACTTTGATTTATAAAGGGCCCTTTATCACGCGTTTTGAGCCGCGAAATTATTAATGTGTCTATTTTTGTCCCCCGACCCAAAACGAGGGGTATTACAACTTTGGCCGCTTTGTCTGTCTATGTGGCGCTCAAACGGCTGGACAGATTTGAATACAGTTTTTTTAATTGATGGTGGGCTTAATTGGGATTGTTCTTAGTTATGTGTGGTGAAAATTTGTTTAGTTCTTTAAGGATTACCAGCCGGTGTAAGGATCTCGGTCATACATTGATTACAATATTTTATAATCGAGTCATACAATAAATTACTTCCACTTATCTATTGACATGAAATTTGGAACACTTATGTAGATCCGATAACACTGCAATAATATGAAAACCAAGTAATAATAAACCTAGTACTAGTAACTAGCTAAGTTCCTGCTATTCGGACAAATATCACTGTTTAATTTTCCGGGATAAAAGTAGCCTAAGTCACTCTTCAAGTCCTTAACTATACCCCATGCAAAAAATCACGTCAATAAACCAAGAAATCACCACATTTTCGCATTTACTAGGGATAGTGATTTTTAGATAGATAAACTTAATTGTTTGATATGATTTAATTTCATCTACTGAAAATGTTAATTAAAATTGTAATGTTTTGCAATATGTTGAATGTATTGTTGAACATAATGTATAACAATATGCTCATTATGATGCTTCGTACAGATAAAATTCAAATAAAATGAAAATTAATGTCAACATTGTAGCGTCATGGAACTCGAGTAACAGCAGTATGCTTCTCAGTTTGCACAATACCAAAACTTTACCAAATACAAAAAAAAAATATTAAAAAATTGAAACAATGACTTCAGACTAAAATGGAACTAAACTGGCTCATTTTAAGGTTTGAGTTCGCCAATAGGTACATTCAGTAATTTGTCTACAGCCAGCGCCCTAAGCAGAAATGTTGTAAAATAAAATTTCAAAGTATTGAATTACGACTTTAAAAAAACAGTCTTTGGGCTCATTTTGCATTAAATATTGCAGTTTTTCGATACGTAGTATTTGATAAAGTTTTGGTGTTGTGCAAACTGAGACTAAGAATAGGTACTGAACTAATTAAACTAAACTCAGCCAACTTTTGCCGAGGAGAGTTTAGTCCGCGTGGGCGAGTAGGTTTATTAAATTTATCTTCTGTCACTCTCACGAAATTCAATTCCACCCAATTTGCCATGATCATACTTCAGTATTTACATACTTTTAGCTCACTTTAATAACTTTATTTAGTTTATTTACATTAATTTACAATTTTATATATATATTCGAGCGTAAATCTAATTTCTACAAGCCGAATAAAATATTCCCTTCTAGCAATATTTCGTGTTAGGAGTTGGAGCAATATTTGTATACCTTATACAATTTCTATTACACACTCATGTACCTATACATATATAACAAAATTAATGTATGTATGTAGGTATATAACAGAAATATGTTAATGTCGATCGACTAATCTTCATATAGCGAAAATGAGTATTTCTTATTGTTACTCGTTTATACCGAGTAATAAAACAGACCCTGGCGCAAATAAAGTCGGTTCGTTTATCCTTACACTGCTGATGTGACCTCTATAAAGGGATTTGTTGAGATACTTACGCTCTACACAGGTTTTATATTAAAAAGGTAGGTATTTTACAATAAACATGGCTAACTCACAAGCTGTGATAGCCTACAAGCTGTGATAGTCTAGTGATTAGGACGACCGACTTCTAATCGGAGGTCGTGGGTTCGATCCCGGGGCACGCACCTCTAACTTTTCGGAGTTATGTGCGTTTTAAGTATTTAAATAAGTATCACTTGCTTTAACGGTGAAGGAAAACATCGTGAGGAAACCTGCATGCCTGAGAGTTCTCCATAACGTTCTCAAAGGTGTGTGAAGTCTGCCAATCCGCTTGGCCAGCGTGGTAGACTATGGCCAAAACCCTTCTCACTCTGAGAGGAGACCCGTGCTCTGTAGTGAGCCGGTAATGGGTTGATCATGATGATGATGATGATGGCTAACTCTTAATTATTTAAGAGATAGCCATGTATATTTTTTTAAGAAACCATTTTTTCTAAATCTTTTCTTGCGCTAGTTATTTTGTCAATATTTTTTTCAATCGGACTTTCTGATTACAATTATGATTGTTTCTTTTTTCCTTGATCATGGAACATGTACTGTGAATATGGAATATTTAAATGACGATTAAGTTAAGGTATGTAAATATAGCTGTTTTAACAAAGCCAAGCGATTTAGTGTTCAGGTAGTATACAGTAGTACTGTATGTAACCTGGTTTTATTCAAATCTGCCATACCCCTTCCAAGATAGCCAGCTTATATTCTTAGACTACACCGTTACTTACGAGAGGCGGGATCGCTGCCAAGGGCTGACTTGTAGAAGAATTAGACAGAAAATCACAAATCGTTCGTTCGTTCGTTTCAACCAATGGACGTCCACTGCTGGACATAGGTCTCTTGCAAGGATCGCCACAGCACACGATCTTGTGCCGCCTGATTCCAGCGGCTACCAGCGACTCGCTTGAGATCGTCTGTCCATCGAGTGGGGGGTCTACCTACGCTTCGTTTGCTGGTGCGAGGTCGCCATTCAAGCACCTTGGGACCCCAACGTCCATCGGTTCTTCGTGCAATGTGCCCCGCCCATTGCCACTTCAGCTTCGCGACTCGATGAGCTATGTCGGTGACTCTGGTTCTCCTGCGGATCTCCTCATTTCTGATTTGATCCCGCAGGGATACTCCGAGCATAGCTCTCTCCATCGCCCGCTGAGTGACCCTGAGCCTTCTTATGAGGCCCATTGTTAGCGACCATGTCTCAGATCCGTAAGTCATCACTGGCAACACGCACTGTTCGAAGACTTTCGTCTTCAGACACTGAGGGATATTGGACGAAAAGACATCTCGAAGTTTCCCGAACGCTGCCCAGCCGAGTTGGATTCGGCGGTTGATCTCTTTCTCAAAATTGGACCTACCTAGCTGGACCGTGTGTCCCAGGTATATGTATTCGTCTACAATTTCGAGTGCTGAGTTCTCAACAATTACCGGGTGGAGCGGAACATGAGCATTAGACATGATCTTCGTCTTACTCATGTTCATTTTTAGGCCCACCTGTTGAGAAACTCTGCTGAGATCATTGAGCATTGTATTGAGGTCTCCCAGAGTCTCTGCCATCACGACTATATCATCGGCAAACCGTAGGTGAGTGATGTACTCGCCGTTTATGTTGATGCCAAGTCCGCTCCAGTCCAGAAGCTTAAAGACGTCTTCCAACGCAGCGGTAAATAGCTTCGGGGAGATAACATCTCCCTGACGCACTCCTCGCTGCAATTGGATTGGCCTCGTAGTCTGGTCCTGTATACGAACTGACATAGTGGCGTTTTCGTACAAACACTTCAGCGCTTGGATGTACCGATAGTCGATCCGGCATCTCTGTAGTGATCTCAATACAGCCCAAGTTTCCACCGAATCAAAGGCTTTCTCATAGTCCACAAACGCTAAGCAAAGTGGCCGGTTATACTCTTCGGTCTTCTGTATAACCTGCCGCAGCGTATGAATGTGGTCTATGGTACTGAAGCCTTTTCGGAACCCGGCTTGTTCGGGAGGCTGGAAGTCGTCGAACCTACGAGCGAGACGATTCGTAATGACTCTTGAGAACAACTTATAGACATGGCTCAGCAGCGAGATGGGTCTATAATTCTTCAGCAGGGTATTATCGCCCTTTTTGAAGAAAAGAACCACCACGCTTCTGTGCCATGCCTCTGGCGTTATGCCCTTGTCGATGACGGAATTGAACAATCGCTGAAAGACTTTAAGAACCGGTTTTCCACCTGCTTTCAGGAGTTCTGCTGTGATTCCGTCATCACCTGGCGCCTTGTTGTCCTTAAGTTGTTTGAGAGCCATACTAATCTCGTATAGGCTGACGTCCGGGATATCTTCGGTATAGTGTCGGGTCAATTTGGCTCTGGGATCTTTAGCCAAATCTTCAACAGGCTTCTGTGTTGACGTGTACAGCTGTCCGTAGAACTTCTCGACCTCTCTCAAAATCTCAGGTTTAGACGAAATGAGACTACCGCTGTCGGTCTTCAGTCGCGTCAGCTGGCTATGACCGATAGACAGATCTCTCGCGAAGACTTTTGAGCCTTTGTTTCTCTCGATCGTATCTTTAATACATTCTGTATTATAGTTACGTAAGTCGCGTGTTTGCGCTTTGGAGATCTGCCTATTAATCTGCCGGTAAGCAGACGCATCTGCTGAAGACTGCAGTCTCATTTCATGTCTCTGTTCCATGAGACTGAGAGTATGGTCTGAGAATTTTTTGGTTCTATTTCTACGGTGGGTCTTAAAGAACCTAGACCCAACCGCATGGACAGTTTCCACCAGCCTGTTGTTCAGTTCGTCCACAGAATCGCAATCTGCCAGGCAAGCGAATCGGTTTTGCAATGCGAGTTGGAAGCTCTCGGGGTTCTGGATATGGGCACGAGAAGGTCGGAGCGTTGACTTCATCAGTCTGGCCCTTTCAAGCTTTATGTTGAGATTCAATGTGCCTCTTACCATACGGTGATCGCTGCCGGTTTTTACCCTGTTGATCACAGAGACATCATTGAATACATGCCGTTTGGTAGACATGATGAAGTCAATCTCATTTCTCGTAGAACCATCGGGACTCATCCAGGTCCACTTCCTGTGTGGCCGCTTCTCGAAGAAAGAGTTCATCATATAGAGGCCTTCTTTCTCCATGAAGTCGGCCAACATTTGGCCCCTATGGTTCCGTCGCCCATAGCCAAATTGTCCCACTTTCAACTCTTCACCGCTTCGCTTACCCAGCCTTGCGTTGAAATCCCCCATCACAACATTGTAGTAGGTATTAGAGGCATGCATGGCTTTTGATATATCCTCATACATGACCTGTACCTCCTCGTCGGGATGTGTCGATGTCGGTGCGTAGACCTGTATGACCTTCAGCGAATACCGTTTGGTTATTCTGAGTATAAGGTACGCTACCCTGCTCGACACACTTTCGACTTGCACAATGTTGTTAACGAGGGACCTGTGGACGATGAACCCAACACCACCCTGGGATTGTTGATCACCCTCCCGGTAGTAGAACAAGTTGCCGGATTTAAGGATTATCGAGTCCTCCCCCTCTCTTCGGACTTCAGATAACCCTATGACACCCCAATTCAACTTGCTCACTGCTTCTTCCAGCTCGATGATCTTTTCGTCGGTCCTCAAAGTGCGTGCGTTATATGTTGCCAGGTCCAGTCGTCGGGGTTGGCAGCGGAATCTCTTCCGGAGATTCTTGACACCCCCTGCCCCGCCGTTACCGTAACCGCTGCCAGAGCTAGGAATAGCGGGGCCGCCGGGGACTAGGGGCTGTGGCTTTATTTTACAATCCATGAATTGCAAGGGTATGCCCATAATCGCCACGCTGGGCAGGCGGGTTGGCGATCGCAGGGCTAGACTATTGTACCGATGTCGCTGCTGCCCGACATCGGCCCTTGTCATTTTTGTAGTCTAGCCGATATGAAATGGTTATACCGCCATTTGTCGGTCGTCAGAGCCTCGTCTGTTGATTAGCAGGGGGCACCACGTGCAGGTGAGGTTGACAATTGGAGTGCTGAGATGGAGGTGCACACCCTTACCCCCCTTTAAATCACAAATATGTATAGGTTATTAACCGTAAATGGTGGATGTATGTGTGAACAGGCCCTTACAGGAAGCCTCATATCATGTGCGAGGCCGAGGCAAAAGGTAGGAACGTTGTTCTGAATATACAAAGTTGAACATTTCATTGTCCGTCGGATCTAATCGCTTTACCCGCGTACTGGTTATGCCGAGTTTGCACATTGCGGCAACGTTGATCGAATTCGAGTATCAAAACACAATTATTTCAGAATAAAACAGAAATAAACCGACTTGTTTTAAGGTTTGAAATCGTCCATACACCTACAGCCAGCGCCCCAAGCGGAAATTTTGCAAAATTACTTACTACTACTATAATTGGAATAGAATTGGAAATACTGAATGACAACTTTAAAATAAGAGACTTCGGGTCCAATTTTCTCTGATATTGTAGTTTCTCTATATTCGAAATCTAGTAGCGAGCGTTATCCTCCTGTAAAACATTATTATTTTTATCACCGCTACGTCGTAAAACATTAAGCTGCGAAACATTCGTTTAATTCCATCCTGCCGGGACAGGTTTAATTTCACCCCTGACCCTTTACCCCAATTAAATGACAACGTTTATTATTTTACTTCTTAATTTCGAAATAAAACCTTTAACCTACATTTTTAACCCCCGACGCAAAAACGACGGGTGCGTGTGCGTGTGTGCGTGCGTGCGTGCGTGCGTGTGTGTGTGTGTGTCTGTTCCCCTGTAGCGCTCAAACGGGTGAACCGATTTGAATGCGGTTATTTGTTTGAAAGGTGAATTAGTCAAGAATGTTGTTAGCTATGTTTGATGAAAATCGGTTCAAGATGGCCGCGACCACAAAATGGGGGGTAGGTAATGTTACTTACCCCCCTAATTGAGGGGGTTGTGAAAAAATATGTATTTTTTCACAACCCCCTCAATATGGGTATCAAATGAAAGGGCTTGACTAGTAGAATAGCACTATGCAAATTCAAGATGGCCGCCACCACAAAATGGCAAATGCTGGGGGTGTTTTAAATTTTTAATTTGTACTTGTTAAAAAGATTATTATCAATTGAGTCCATCGATGTCTGAGACCCACATAAGGTAATCCTACTATTGTGATGTGACTATGGCCCTATTCACCACCAATTATTAACAATGTATGTTTATAGTCGATGATCCGTTTCATTACACTCATCGAAATAATATAACGAATTTTTTCTGGCATCGTCTATTTTGCAAGTCGGTTAATAAATACGCTACGCAGAGGTCATCAATGCTCTACGTTGTCCACACCGATCTATAACTTGCTTGCTCGAGCACGTAACTGTATGTAGATTGGAGACCCGGCTTAAGAATTGTATTTCAAAATTATAAATGGAGTTTTCGTCGTGAAATAGGTTTGCACGCGTTGGACCCCGGGGCCTGTCATCCCCAAGCAAACACATTAATGAGGGTCAACTGGTTAGGGAAAGGCCTTGCTTTTTAGGGTTCCGTACCCAAAGGGTATAAAAACGGAGCCCTGTTAATGTCACTCTGCTGTCCGTCTGTCCGTCGGTTACAGGTCTCTAGCTCGAAGACGAAATGAGTTACAAACTTGAAATTTTTGTATTGGTGTGTAGAACGTTGACCCAAAATCAAATATCTTAATTTAGAAATTGAATTACATTTCCATTTTTGTGACGGAGACTATCTCAAAAACTAAACCAGTAAGGAATATAAAATTTTGGTATATTATGTATCATAATATACTGTTTTTAAACAATAAATACTGAAAACAACGATTCATAAAGTAGTTTGTAAGCTGTGACCAAAACAAACGCACATTTTTTGGGTATTTCTTTCACGTTTTGTTGCGATGTCTAGCTCGGAAATTAAATATTTCTTACACCCAAAATATTATGTTGTTCATTATTATGTACGAAACCCTAAAAGAGTAATGTCCAACTCGCACTTGGCCGGTTTTATTAAAATTAAAGCTTTCGTGAGGGAATATCTTATAAAGACATCTCTACATAAAGAGTAAAGCGTCTATATTTACTTAAATACCAAATTTTTAAGATCAAGGGCCCGTGAACTCTATTTTTAATCTAAATATTATATTATTTGAAGTAAAGTTTTTTTCAGTCTGCCAATCCGCTTGGCCAGCGTGGTAGACTATGGCCAAAACCCTTCTCACTCTGAGAGGAGACCCGTGCTCTGTAGTGAGCCGGTAATGGGTTGATCATGATGATGATGATGAAAGTTTTTTACCGCTTTAACCAAAGTTCTCTTGGTTGTGGTTCTTATCATTTATTATTCTATACTATATACAACATATAAAATTAGTTATAAAAGTGGTTCTATTATAATGAAATTAGCCTCGTAATCTATATTTGAAATATATTTTAATACAATACAATTTCATACAATATACCTAGTTACTTATTTTAATCAAAGTTCACTAGGATGCAGTAATATCATAAACGTACTATAATTTTATTGTTATAATAGGTACAACATAAAAGTGAACTCTATTATAATGAAACGAGCGGATACCCGCGACTTCGTTCGCGTGGATATTGATTTTAATAATCCCGTGGGAATCATTTTGTTTTTCCTATGCTCCTTTGAGCTTAAACCTTGCTAAAAACTGTTAAAAGTTCACTGGCGGATGTTTAGGTACATCAAAATGTAAATATCCGCCAGTGAAAGTCCCATCAAAATCGGTCCAGCCTTTCGGAGATAAGCAAGTAGTCTTTAAAGTATCTACTTTCTAACAAAAAAAGAATGAATGAAATCGGACCACCCGTTAACGAATTACAGCTAATTACACATTTTGCCTTTCATCCCCTCTCCCAAGGGAACCGTGCTGAATTTCGGGATAAAAAGTATCCTATATGTTACTCCATAGTATTATCTTAAATCATGCCGAGTTTCATTTCAATCCATTCAGTAGTTTTTACGTGATGCGCGCACAAACATACAGACAAACAGACAAACAGATAAACAGACAAACAGACAAACAGATAAACAGACAAACAGACAAACAGATAAACAGACAAACAGACAAACAGACAAACAGACAAAAATTTCAAAAATAGCTTTTTTACGTTCTATTACTTATCCCTAACATCCCCCAGTTATTATTTTGCAAAAATCTTCAATGTACAGATACGGCAATTCTACGATTTTATTATATGTATAGATAGATTAGCCTCGTTTTACACATTAATTTTTCGGCGGAATATTACGTCTATACTTATTTTTAGACAAATACGTGACTATTTGTAATAGAGCCATGGTCAGGGTAAATACCACAGAGCACATTAAACCATTACGAGAAATCCATGAAACAAGTTTAATTGTCTCGAAAATATAGCCGCCGCATATAAAACGTGGTCGCAAAAAACACTCTGGATCACCGCCAGCCACTTATACTTGCAAATAGTTGCAGTATACCTACTTGCAAATAGCGTTATATTTGTGCTCAACAGTCACAGTTAGCCGTTATTTCAGTTTCAGCTGGGGATATTATTGAAATTATGCCATTTCACTTACGGAGAACGTTTTCATAACTGGTGCATTTTAAAATCTGTAAACTTAGCACAACTTTGCACATTTCAATAAGCTTATACAACGAAAAACAATGGTTTTTATAAGAAGGAGTTTAAATTCGTGCATTTAGTGTTGTCGATTTGGATTTTCGCTTGAGAAGCTGGCTATAAGGTTAACATCCTTTAAGATATAGTGTTACGACTTACGACACTCGAAATTTATCAACGTATAAATTCGCACTAGTGCTATTGTTATTTCTCCTAATATTCTCCTAATTATTAATACTTAGGTATTACTACCTAACGACAAGAACAACGTTATATGTGATATTGCTAGTCATATGTATAATATATATACATACGTCTTTAATAGTGTCTGGTCCTGTCAAGTGGGATTGATATTTTTTAGCCCTGGCTAGTTACCACCCTTAGACAACGATGCTACGAATTCTATTTTCAGTTGATATATAAGTTAGTAAATAGCCCACCAGGTGAGATCGTAGTCAAATAAAAAAAAACATACATATATATGTTCATACATCTACATGTACGAGTTCATAGACTGATAAACATGTCTAATAAAAGTTTAGCATACAATAATAAGTTTTACGTCTTAATAAAAGATTATCATATTATGTCACGTCATATCATTACACTAAGTTTCCAAGTAAGTTAAGATAAGAAAATGGCATTCTCGCCTCATGAATACGTAAGTATTATCATTGTCACCGAAATGTACTGTATTTTCTTCGAGACTGAACGACTGGCGGGACGCTTATGTATTCAGAAATGTTAACATGTGCAAAAATCACGTATCTACTCGTAGGTAATACAGTACTATGGTAATACTTTCCATCGATTTCAGGCATATTATACGTCTATCCTGTCACTCTTTTTCAGTGTCATTTAGTTATTCTTTGCTACCTCGGTAAGATTCAATAGTTGTTTATATCAACGCAAAGTACATATAGATATATATAAGATAGGTCTATCTTATAACGTTAGCTTTTATATTCCAACACTAGATGATGCCCACGGCTTCGCCCGTGTGGATTTAGGTTTTTAAAAATCCCGTGGGAACTTTTGATTTTCCAGGACAAAAAGCGGCGTATCTGTAGTAACCCGTCCCCAAAACGCAAAAATCCCGTGGGATCCCCACGATTTTGGAATGCAATTCCTTACAGCATCAGGGTTGAGGAGTTGGATATGTACTTACTCGAGTAAATTCAACGATAAAGTCTTTAATTGGTACCCCCAATATCAATTTAAATAACCGAAAGTTTCTGAAACCCATTAGTTTTGGGGATCAGGTCCCCTACAGCATCAGGATTGAGGAGTTGGAATCCAATTTTTTTATAGAACAGGGTCGCAATGTCTTTCTATCTATTAAAAAAAAATTACGCAAATCGGTTCAGAAATCTCGGAGATGTCGGTGTACATAGGTAGAAAAACACAACTCCTCCTTTTTGAAAGTCGGTTAAAAAAGTAGCCTATGTTACTCCCTGGTTAATTCTCTACTTGTATGTGAAAGTCCCGTCAAAATCGGTCCAGCCGTTCCGAAGATTAGCCCGTTCAAACAGACAGACGACAGACAGACAAAAATTTTTAAAACGTGTGATTCGGTTATGGTACAGTTCAAATAACCGTATGATCTTAATATGAGGTAGTTATTTCGAAATTACAGACAGACACTTCAATTTTATTTATTAGTATAGAGTATAAATGCGTACTTTTTATAATTTTTTTAGAACTTATTTTCCTTGTCGAATATGGTCGTTGACAACAAGGAGAATTTAACACCCTACACCCTGTAAGTTAGGCAAAAGTTTTATATGTGGCAACACTTCGCACAATACACACACGCATAAAAACCAGCTATAAGGGTCCCGTCTCTGAGACAAGAAGCTTATACTATACGTACTAGCTGTTGCCCGCGACTTCGTACTCGTGATTCATGTGAATCTCATACAAACTTTCAACCCCTATTTAACCCCTTTAGGGGTTGAATTTTCAAAAATCCTTTCATAGCGGATGCCTACGTCATAATAGCATGCCTTTCAGCCAGATCCATCCAGTGGTTTGAGCGGTGCGTTGATAGATCAGTCAGTCAATCACCTTTTCCTTTTATTGTCCGTTCGGTAACATAATGTCACACAGGCGCAGGTGCTCTTATTATTCTGCTTTTATTTTTATTATTTTTTACACTTTGTAATTTTTTTTCTATTCTAAGAATAAAACAGATTCTCCAAATAGTCTGCCAATCCGCACTTGGCCAGCGTGATAAGTAAATGAACGTGGTAAGTAAACGAACAGACTATATTTTAGACTAGCTGATCCCCGCGACTTCGTCCGCATGGATATAGGCTTTTATATAGGATCGGATTGGATCCCATAATCCTTTTTTGTACCTAAACTAAATGTAGCCTAAGTTACTCCTTATAACATCACCTATCTGCCATTGAAATTCCGTCAAAATCGATTCAGCCCTTTCGGAAATTAGCTGGAACAAAGAGACAGATCGAAAAACATAAATTTAAATGTACACCAGTTTAAAATAAGCCGTACGTTCAAAAATCCGGGTCCCAAGTTATTTGACCCCAATAAATATCTGTCATTTCGGAACTAAAAAACCTACGACCTTGAAATATTTACGGGACAATACTTAAAGTACTACCTTTCTAACAAAAAAAGAATCAGTTAAATCGAACTACGCGTTAATGAGTTACAGCTAAATACACGTTTTAACTTTCATCCCCTCTCCCAAGGGAACCGTGCTAAATTTCGGGATAAAAAGTATCCTATGTCCTACCTCGGAGTATAAACTCAAATCGTACCAAGTTTCATTCGAATCCGTTCAGTAGTTTCGGCGTGATGCGCGGCCAAGATACAGACAGACAGAAAGACAGACAGACAGACAGACAATAATGAAAAAAATTACAGTTTTGGCTTCAGTATCGATTATAGAGTGCCCTCCAATAAAAATTTTCAAAATATCTTCAATGTACAGAATTGGCAGTTTTATTATATTGTTACGAATGAACCTTATTACTAGTGCATTAAGGTTCATAATCGCTCGTCACCTAATAAATACCTAACAACCCATGTTGTAAACAACAAACAACGCGGCTGTTCTGGAATAAACATCGATAGGGGTGGAACTTTCTAGAAAACGCTTAGTCACGCGGTAACGGGTATATAAAGGGACCGGCGAGCTGACGGAGGGCAGTTCAGTTCTGGGAGCCGAGCGATATACAAGTGAAGGAAGCGATCGGAAGCGAAGAGGATTGGAAGCGAACAAACGTGGAGAGGAAGTCTACAAGAAGATCAGGAGTACCAAGTGGAATACGGAAGTGCAGAATAAAGTCTGATCAAGGGTCACCAGGTGTTTTATTCCAAATCTTCGAACCCCAGCACGTAACAATTGGTGACAGAAGTGCGATTTGGAAGCTATGCCATTGACTCCGAGAGACGACTTCGGCAGCGAGGGTGTCAAGACCAGGGCCCAGCGTGCAGCGGAATCTAGCCGAGCACCTGTGGAGGAGCACCTGGAGGAACCAGCACCTGGTGGGTCCCCCCAGCTGGCCCCGCCCACTGGCCCCACCCACCAGGCCACGCCCCCTGAGACCACGCCCACCCAATCGGAGGCCCCGCCCACTGGCCACGCCCACCAGACCACGCCCCTTGAGGCCACGCCCACTCAGCCGGAGGCCCCGCCCACTGGCCCCACCCACCTGGCCACGCCCACTGAGCAAGCCACGCCCACCGTTGACTTGTCGAGTTTGATGCGGATAATGCAACAACAGTTTGCAGCGATACAGGAAAATCAAGATTGCAAATTTGCAGCGATACAGGAAAATCAAGATTGCAAATTTGCAGCGATACAGAAAAATCAAGATTGCAAATTTGAAGGGGTGCAGCGGACTGTTTTGTCGGCCGTTCACGAAGTCGGCGGCATGGTGGCTAAATTGCGAAAAGAGTTGGACCTCATGGACGAGCGAGTCACCTGCCTAGGAACGGACATAGATGGTGTGAAGACTGGCCTCAACGAGCTACAGAAAAAGGTGATACGTCTTGAAACGACAAGACTAACGTCAAGTGGAGCGATGGGCGCAGTTCAGGGACCTAATGTTAAGGTACCCCCATACGACGGTAGCACCTCCTGGCCCGCGTACCGGCAACAGTTTCAGACTGTTGCTACTGCTAACGGATGGACGGACGAACAGTGCTTGACTGCCCTCACTGTCGCATTGAGAGGGCAGGCTCTAACTGTTCTGGAAGCCTTTCCCACTTCAGGATGTGGATACAAGGAACTGTTGGATGCACTCGAATCCAGGTATGGGGAGCGACATCTGGAGCATGTGTTCCGCGCCCAGCTGCGCGATAGAGTCCAGCGATCTGGAGAGGGTCTCCAGCAATGGGCGTTGGAAATAGATAAGCTTGTGCGGAAAGCTTATCCATCGGCCGACGATAAAATGGTAACTGCAAACACCGTGCAAGCTTTTGTCGACGGAATTAAAGACCTGGAGGTAAGAGCTGCCGTGAGGCTTCGTCACCATGCCTCATTAAAAGAAGCATTGGCGCATGCCTTAGAGGTCGAAGCAGTTCGACACGACATTCGGCAGACTAACAGACTACGTGAAGTTGTCGAGGAGGTGAAAGAGGTTAAGACCTCATTCAGGAAGAACTTTGGCGCTGTGTGCTATAGATGCGGTGTGAAAGGGCATCTGCAGCTGAATTGCCCACAGAAAGAGTCGCAGATGTCCCGACTAACGAAAATAGAGGAACGGTTGGAGGAGCTTGCGAAGAGAGGTGAGAATGCAAAGTTCCCTCAAAATCAGGGAAACTAGTAACAGCCAGGACTAAGGGGCGAGTACTGGCTGGCACGGAGGGAGCCCCAGCAACGGTTATCTCACAAGTATGCGATGGGAACAATTTAGCAATACCAGGCACCATAAACGGAATCGATTGCAGGATGACATTGGACACTGGGGCCTCCAGGACAATAGTCCGGCCGGACCTATTGAAATCTGTGTCGAGGTACAGCAAGCAAATCAACTGTCGACTTCTTTCAGCCTCCGGTCAGCCAATACCCGTCCTGGGGGAAATGACTGTTACAATGTACTTAGGGGAGACATCTTATACGCACAACGTGATTGTGGCTGAAATTATGGATGACTGTATCCTTGGTCTAGATTTTATGAGGACACACGACTGCAGAATTGATGTTGCTGACGGAGTATTTAAGTGTGGTACGGAAGAAATCTTCATTCTCGGAGGTGCTAATGGGAAAGTGACATGCCTTAAGGAAATCGTCATCCCTGGACGTGCAGAGGCTCACGTGATGGTAAAGCTGCCATGTACTAATAACACCAAGGAAGGCAGATGTGTGCTGATTGAGGACATTTCCCAGAAGACAGCCTCTCGAAGATTCATGACAGCAAGAACTCTCGTCAATGGTAGTACTAAAGCTGTAGTAAAAGTTCTAAATTTGGATGATCACGAGATTTACTTCAATAAGGGGGACATCGTCGGAAAGTGCGAGGAAGTTGTGTGGCTGAAGAAATGCACTTCAATGCCAAGCACGGATAAATCAGGTTCTTGGAAGGATCCTACAGTCTATGAGCTTCTTAAAGACTGCAAAAGCAACCTGACTTATTCACAAAGCATCAAGGCAAAGAAGTTTCTATTACGCTACGCGGACATCTTTTCTAGTCAAGAAGGAAACCCAGGGAGAACATCGTTAGTGCAGCATAGAATCGATACCGGAAATGAGGGACCCATCCGTCAGCGGGCGAGACGGCTACCAATCGCGAAGGAAAAAGAAGTCGAGGATATGCTGAAAGAAATGGAAAGGAACAAAATAATAGAACCATCCGCAAGTCCCTGGTGCTCACCGGTTGTGCTTGTGAAGAAGAAAGATGGAAGCACACGGTTCTGCGTGGACTATAGGCGGCTCAACGACATCACAAAGAAGGATAGTTACCCGCTACCTAGAATCGATGACACTCTGGATACTTTGAGTGGCATGAAATGGTTTTCGACTCTAGACCTAAAATCAGGTTACTGGCAGGTAGAAATCCATCCAAAAGACAAGGAGAAGACAGCGTTTTCAACGGGAAAAGGATTATGGCAGTTTAATGTTATGCCTTTTGGATTGTGCAACGCACCTGCCACCTTCGAACGACTCATGGAATGTGTGCTAGCAGGATTAGTAGGAGATGCCTGCTTGGTGTATCTAGATGACGTCGTTATCATGGGTCGAGACTTCGAGGACCATTTGCAAAACATGGAGCGAGTCTTCGCCAAAATACATGGGGCAAACTTAAAACTTAACCCGAAGAAGTGTCAGCTATTTAGGAAAGAAGTGAATTATCTCGGCCATGTTATCACAAGTGAGGGCATCCAGACTGACCCGGCGAAAATTGAAGTGGTTAAAAAATGGCCTACCCCTAAAGACAAGACAGAGGTAAGGGCATTTTTGGGTTTGTGCTCTTACTACAGGCGTTTCGTCAAGGGGTTTTCTGAGATCGCAAAACCGTTACATAGACTGACGGAAGAGAAAAGACCATTTTGTTGGGATGAAGCCTGTGAGGATTCCTTTTCAAAACTGAAGGAATACCTATGTGAAACACCAATTCTGGGATACCCACAACCGGAAGGCCAGTTTATCGTCGATACCGACGCGAGCAACACCGCGATTGGAGGAGTGCTATCCCAAAAGCAGGGAGATAGAGAAGTCGTTATGGGGTATTTCAGCAAATCACTGTCAAGACCGGAACGGAACTACTGCGTGACACGGAGGGAACTTTTTGCCGTGGTAAAAACATTGCAACACTTCAGCAAGTACCTAATCGGCCGAAAGTTTTTACTACGTACGGATCATGCAGCATTGAAATGGCTACTGCAATTTAAGAATCCCGAAGGTCAAGTTGCTCGGTGGATTGAACAGCTCCAGGAATATGACTTCGAGACTCAACATCGCAGCGGAAAGTCACATGGAAATGCAGATGCACTTTCTCGGAGGCCATGCCCGGAAGAATGCAAACATTGCATCAAACAGGAGTCGACGGAGCTATCATTGAAACTTACCAGGACGAGTTCCTTAGGACCCTGGGAGGATGATGCAATGAAGATGGCTCAAGAGGGTGATGAGGATCTACGGCACATCATCGTGTGGAAGAAAAGAGGAGACGCCAGACCAACATGGAGTGAGGTTGCACCTATGAGCGTTATCACTAAGGCATACTGGGCACAGTGGAGCAGTCTTACTCTACAAAATGGAATACTCTACCGAAAATGGGAAAAGACTAACGGTAGGGAGTTCCATCTTCAGGTAGTCGTTCCGAGAGCCAAGATACCCGATGTCCTACGTGAAGTGCATGACGGAGTTTCGGGAGGTCATCTTGGCGTCAAGAAGACACTAACGAAAGTACGGGAGAGGTTTTACTGGCTCCATTGTCGGGAGGATGTGCAGGACTGGTGCCGTAAATGTACCATTTGCGCTGCCGTGAAGGGACCGCAGACAAGGAGTAGAGGTAACCTGCAGCTGTACAATGTTGGTGCACCCTGGGAACGTATAGCTATTGATGTAGCCGGACCATTCCCTGTGACTGAATCAGGGAACAAATACTTCATGGTTGTTATGGACTACTTCACTAAGTGGCCGGAAGTATTCGCGATACCTAACCAGGAAGCTACAACTGTTGCAACTAAGCTCGTTGAGGAGGTTATATGTCGCTTTGGTGTACCATTGGAAATCCACTCAGACCAAGGAAGGAACTTTGAATCGCAAGTGTTTCAGGAAGTATGCAAAATTTTAGGTCTGCATAAGACACGCACAACTGCATACCACCCGCAGTCTGACGGAATGGTTGAAAGATTCAATCAGACGCTTGAAAGGCATTTGGCAAAGTTGGTTGACGCCCACCAAAGAGACTGGGACAGGTACATTCCACTGTTTCTCCTCGCCTACAGGACTGCAGAGCATGAGAGCATAAAGGCGACTCCGGCGTTAGTCAATTATGGCAGGGAACTACGGTTACCAGTAGACTTATTGATGGGAGGGACACCGGATGAACCTTGCACCGTACAAGACTACGTCGCCAATCTGAGAGAGAAAATGCGAGAAATACATGCTACAGTCAGGGAAAACGGATTGCAATCAAGTGAGAACATGAAAACCAGATACGACCGGAAATCGAACACGAGCGGATTCGAGGAAGGCGCCTTAGTCTGGCTGCATAATCCGACTCGTCGAAAAGGGAAATCTCCAAAATTGCAAACCAGATGGGAGGGTCCATACAAAGTGGTTACCCGTATTAACGACGTCACGTATAGGATTCAACGTCAACCAAGGGGAAAATTTAAGGTTGTACACATCGACCGCTTAGCAAAACATTACGGAAGCAACAGTGATGCTCGGGACGAGCATCGCTAAGAGGGGGGCAGTGTTACGAATGAACCTTATTACTAGTGCATTAAGGTTCATAATCGCTCGTCACCTAATAAATACCTAACAACCCATGTTGTAAACAACAAACAACGCGGCTGTTCTGGAATAAACATCGATAGGGGTGGAACTTTCTAGAAAACGCTTAGTCACGCGGTAACGGGTATATAAAGGGACCGGCGAGCTGACGGAGGGCAGTTCAGTTCTGGGAGCCGAGCGATATACAAGTGAAGGAAGCGATCGGAAGCGAAGAGGATTGGAAGCGAACAAACGTGGAGAGGAAGTCTACAAGAAGATCAGGAGTACCAAGTGGAATACGGAAGTGCAGAATAAAGTCTGATCAAGGGTCACCAGGTGTTTTATTCCAAATCTTCGAACCCCAGCACGTAACAATATTATAGATAGATTCTATAGGAACAAGAATAATAGGTTAGTTCCCACTAGTCCTGGGAGTTGTTAAATTTTTCGAAGGCCGAAGCAGAAAATGAATTAAAGTGTCACTTGGCACTAACGTGATATCAGATTTACATTGACGTCGGGAAGCCGCGCAGTATTTACATAATACGAGCTTGAGTTTTAATGGTATGCCACCGGGAACGGGTTATGCGAGCCGTGAAACACGAGTATGCGACGGGTTGACGTGGACCAAATTGAAAGAAATACTTACCTAGTATAAACGGTTCAAAAATACTCACGGTCGTATCACAAAGCTCATATCTTTCATACATTTTTGTCTATCTGTTTGTCCGGTCTAATATTAAGGATATATAATAACTGAACTAATTTTGACGGAAATTTTGCTCGCAGGTAGGTTAGGAGGTAGGAGGGTTATGCAAGGAATGATTAATTTACGTATTCCGGAAATATTTCTTTGTAAACACTTAAAACTGTTGATATTCGAGACAATATAAATAGGATAACATATTTTCACGGATTAACTACGAGATTTTGACACAAAGATAGGTTGCATATACGGATATAGCCGACTTTTTGTTCTGGGAAGATCTAATCTAATAAAAGAATCTAAATCTACACGAACAAAGTAAGTAATCAGTAATTAATCATAATTTATATCCAAAAAAAAAAACAGATAATTTTAATGGGCTAGATGTATAATATTAGTCTTTACTATTATACATCTAGCCCATGTATAATATTATAACTTATGCTATTATGATAGATCTATATTGATTGTCCTTACAAGATCTTATCAATCTGTGTTATGGACAAACGCGAAGTCGCGGCCATCAGCTTGTTTAAAATAACGACAGGTGTTTTAGCAGGACTTCAAAAGAAAATAAATTAAAACTCTTCCTTTAAAGTTATAACTAGCGGAATTCAGGTTAAAAAAGAAGATTTAAGAGAAAAAAACAAAGTCAAAGTTTTTAACTTAAGAGTCCGTGTTCCATTTCCGTGCCCCTTAAAATCCGCTTTAAAAATGTTTCTGAAGTAAAACTCCTTATCCCATTAGAATAAGTTTCTTGATTCTTTTCAATTCAAATTTTTTTGCGACACTGAAATTTTCCACGGGTCAAAACACTTTGCGGTAGAGACGAAGCCACGTGACGCGTTTGTTCTAAAATGTGTCAGAGAAATTCAAGTACATAATTTACAAAGATTTCATTTATGTTATCCTTGACTGCGATCTCACCTGATGGTGAGTGACGAGTGGTGACGATGCAGTCTAAGGTAGAAGGGGACTAACTTGGAGTAGGTATGATAGTTTTTATTAAACCCATACCCCTGATCGGTTTCTACGCGACATCGTACCGGAACACTATACCCCCCGTCACGTAAGTCGACCGGTGACCTTCAAGTGTGCGCAGCGTCGCTCGTGCGAGTGTGCGGGACACAATACGATTGGAGAGCCAATCAGCGCTTACGAGGGATCCGCGAGAGCTAATCAGTGTTTACGAACGATCCCCACGCCCTCCCCGCGACCCCCTCACACCCCGATACCTCATTTTCGACTTCTGCGCATTGAAGGTCACCGGTTGACTTATATTACGTGGGTTATAAATGGCTGAGTGGAAACTAGCCACGGCTAAAGCCTTTATTGAGCCATTTTTTTCTTGACGTTTTCTTTTGAAAACATTTTTCCTTTGCAAAGAAAACTCTCTAATGCAACACGTGCAAGGTAAATGAGCGAACCCATTTAGACTGCAGTAAACAACACAATTTACAAGGAAAAATAACAAAAGGTATCCTCTATTGTACCTTCATAGTGAAACTCAACTTTAAGAGTTTATTGGACACCGTAAAAGCTTTTCATTCTGTTCGATACTTGATGCACCTTAGTGGATATTATTATTGACTAGCTTTTGTCCGCGGCTTCGCTCGCGTGAATTTCGATTTTTCACAAATCCTGAGGGAATCGTGAACGTCTCGTTTTCGTTCTCGCTCCCTTTTGCAACTTTTATACCTACTTTCAAGGAAGTTTACTATAGCTGTAGATTTCGGTTTCATCAAAATCCCGCGGGAACTATGGATTTTTCCAGGATAAAAAGTAGCCTATGTGTTAAGTCAGGGCATAATCTATTCCATTCAAAATTTCAGCCAAATCGGTAGTTGCGACGTTATAGAGTAACAAACCTCCAAACATACAAACATTCAATCATCCAAACATCCACACTTTCACATTTATAATATTAATAGTATATTCATAGAATAAAATTTCATTATAAGAATTCTAAAAGAAAATGTGATACATATATTAGTTTTCTTTTGTTTGTAGGTAAATATTAATATGTATATGTCGCAGGCATTTTGTGCGAATCCGCCGTTCACATACGGCGCCGTCAGTTTATAAACGCTCGCTGTTATTTACATATACCGAAGGCAAAATGTAATACACGAATTCTGGGTAGGTACCTACTTATTCGGGTATAGTTTGCAACGTGGACGGACGCGCGCGTCATAATATACAGTGCTTAGGGTCCAAGAGCGAGCGAAGCGAGCTCGGGACTTGTGGCACTCCAACTCGGATAGGTTAGGTTAGAAGGGGATCCCCTTCGTTGTTATTTCTTTAAACCACCCGTCGACCGGATATCCATCGCATAGTAGGGGGTCTCTTGTATAAATTGGAAAGATGCACGCGCGCGTCCATGTTTCGTTTAACAAAATTCGTGTATTACAATTTGCCTTTGGCATATTACATGACAGCGAGCGTTTATAAACTGACGACGCCGCATGTAAACGGCGGATTCGAACAATATGCCTGCAGCATATATTATATTATTTTCTTTTAGCTGATGCCCGCGACTTCGTTCCCGGGAGAAATCTTTTCCGGGATGTAAAATATCACATGTCCGTCTCCAGGATGCAATGTTTCAACTTAATTGGAAGAACGACAAGCAAACGCATAAAGGACGAACAGACAAACAAATTTTAAAGTTTTATATTATATTTCATTATGCAGAGAGTAAGAGAGTAAGCAGAGTAACATAAAATATTCACTTGCTTTATTACAGTTCATCTATATTCTATAGTCTTTACAATACCTACGTAATTAAAAAGATACTTAAATAAAAAACTTTATCTACTCTCATATCTTAAAATCCCGAATATGAAATCAAAATGTGTCATATATTGGACTACTTTATTCACATACATCTATAATATTTAAAAAAAAAATTAAAAAAATTCATTATAACACTACTTTGTTAGGAAATTATTGCAAAGTAATGTTATAAAATAATTTTTTCTACATTATAGTACAGGCGAACTGGGTTCTGGTATTTTTGAGCCATGGCGGGAAATTCGTGCGACCTCCTTACAGTAGATGTGTGTAACTGTACAAACGCGTTAAACATTGTGAATTGTGTTAAATTGCAGAAGAGTAACTACTAAAAATTAAGTTTACTTAAAATTAAGTAACTACTAAAAATAACTACTAAAAATTAATAACTATTAAAAATTAAATTTTTGATAAGCTTGAGCTATTTTCCGATCCACTAATTTCTATAGGACATTAGGACTCCTCTACTACTATTAATTTCTCTATGGTAACCCAGGCTGTATGGTCAACGATCTTGGCCTGTCCCGAAAGGGACAAACCGAAAAAGAAGAAGAATCTCTATGGTAACAACTGAATTTTGGCGCCATACGCTAGTTATAATATTTAAATTTTTTATTTGTTACTCAAAACTTTACAAGACATGGTTTTTATTGTGCGGAAAAATGTCTAGCAGTGATACTGAAGAGAATTTAACTCCACCTGACCACCGACCAACAATCTTTTGCCAGCAAAATCAAAGAAAACTCACGACAAATATTACCAAGATTTTATGGTTTGGATTTTAAGATATGAGTTTAGATAAAGTAGTGTATGAAACTCTACATAATTAGTTATTAAAACACTCGTGTAATACTATTAAAAAACTCGCCTGCGGCTCGTTTTTTAAACTAACACTCGTGTTTTAATAACCTCTATTATGCAACCGTTTCATAAACTACTATTATCGGCTGAATTATGTACGACTTTAAATAGAAAGCATTTAGACGATCGTATTAAAATAGAATATCAGGCCATGTTGTGATTACTCAAAAGATAAGACAGTAGGTACAGATAAGCTTTAAAAAACGAATACGCATGCAAAGGCGGCCTTCTTGCGACGATTAGGTACATACCTATATATTTTAGTACAGTAGACACTGATTAAACACCGATATACGTCAGGGCGAAGACGGCTTACGAATAATTTACCCACGCTACGACAGTGATGTTTTAGGGTTTCCGGTGAAAGATTGTAAAAGATCAAGTAGTTCGGAGTTAGAACCAGTAACGCGGTGAGATAGCTGAAAGCTTCAAATTAAATGGTTTCAACCTCGTTTTTTTCAGGCTTGGGAGTGTTCACACGAACTTAATATTGTAGTTATCTACCGAGAAATTTCCTTGACGTATCTTCAGATTTTCTCTTTCAAAGAGCGTTCCCTTTTTAGAAGGGATATAACTTTTTCGATTACCTACCGAATCGGAAATTCCAACCGAAATCTGGAAGGTTTTTTTTTATCTAATTCAGATTTAAATAAAAGAAGGAAATTATTTTGGATAGAAAAAAATCAGAAGGTATCTCAGGAAATTTCTCTGTGTATTTTTAAATTTTCCGCACTGAGATGATAAAGATGAAGGTTGAGCTTGTTACAATAGACGGTTGGAGTGAAAATTTTGGACTAGTTCAGTCCTGACTCCTGACCTGAGTCCAAAGTTTTCAAGTTGAAAAAATGTGACGCAAGAGTTATGTTAATCACGAAGTTAGCCCGTCAATACTGAATGACAGTTGATTTATCTCACCGCTCATGTCACGTTAACTATATAAGTTCACTCGAGTAGCAACCATGATCATAGTCTGACGGACCTCAAAGGTCACGGGATGGGAGGGGGATGGGTGTATTGTGTAGTATCTTAATACGTATCTTATTGTAACTTAACATTAGGACGAATTTGGATTGAGTCGGTGCCAGGATCAATTCGTCGGCGGTCCGGTGCTGGTTTGATGCTGCTGTCGTGTGGATTATTTATTTTTGAGTCAGTATAATAATGTGGCCAATTCTGTTGTACACAATCTCTAAACCTAAACTAAAATAACAGGTCTAAATTTATTCCTATCTCTTTCACAGTGCTCACTGCAGAAAAGGATAGCAATAGATTTAGACCTGTCATTTTAGTTTAGTTTAGAGATTTTGTGTACAACAGAATTAGCCACAATAGCTGACTTAAAACTGATGCTTTAGCGGTGTCGAATCACTGCTGACTTTTCGACGCGCTGACTTTACGACGCGCTGACTTTACTGACTCAATCCAAATCCACCTTTGTATCTTTATAATGAGTTAAGTATATAATAGACTGTAGCAGCTGTGGTCATTAAAAGCTCACTTATATAAAGGACTAATAATTATTTAGTCTTTTTTTTCTTATACAGTACCTACCTTATATAACATATGGTCTGAAAACTCCCTTATATCGCATGCAACAGACACGTCTTCTTCGGAACACCATCAAGTAAAACGGCTTTAAAACACGCGAGGGCATAGTTATGAAGTCGTTTCAATCTACATTATAAATCTTGATGATTCCAGTGGATTTACTGAACAGTTCCTTATTCTGATAATGGGTAAAAGTTAAGTAATTAATGTATCAAACTCCCAAATCTGGATATAATAATGTGAAGATTTTCCTTTTAACGAGAGAGATATGGAGCTAAAACTCCCCATAAAAAAACTTTATACATGCGGACGAAATCTTGGGCAAAAGCTAGTAAATAATAAGTAGGTATAGTTTTATTATCATTAAACCTATTAAGTATTTGGTATCAAAACTCATTCATTAAAATTGTCTCACAGATTTATCATTCATCAGAGTTCGAATCATAGTATTTGGATAAAAATTTAAATCAATAAAAAATTACGTAAGTAGGTACTTACCTACTACTTGCGAGTACTAAATAAATAAATAAATAAAAGTACAACTGCAAGTAGTTACTTTACAGTAAAGTTTTTCCTCGTCGGGTTTTCCTCGTGGAAGCTTTTATGACGCAGCCAAGGTAAATACTTCCTCGAAAAAGTTGTATAATAGTCTTCAGCGCATAAGTGTTCATATGAAACGTATAAAACACGTCAGATCCCCCCGCGTAGATAATATACTATTATGATACTAGGGAATATTCAAATAAGGGCGATCGCGTGTACATACTGTATAATGCGTTTTTCCGACTCGCGGAGTGGGTAAAGACCAAAGTCGGTCACTCATCCAGTTATCAACTTGGGTCAACGTTACTCAACCACAGTACCTACATTCAAATTATATTGTATACTAGCTGACCCCCGCGACTTCGTTCGCGTGTTTATAGGTTTTATATAGGATCGGATCTCATAATTATTTTATGTACCTAAACTAAATGTAGCCTAAGTTACTCCTTATAACATCACCTATCTGCCATTGAAAGTTCCGTTAAAATCGATTCAGCCGTTTCGGAGATTAGTTGGAACAAATAGACAGACCGACAAACATAAATTTAAACGCAAAATTGCTTAAAATAAGCCTTTCAGAATAAGAATTACAGCTAAATACACGTTTTAACTTTCATCCCCTCTCCCAAGGGAACCGTGCTGAATTTTGGGATAAAAAGTATCCTATGTCCTACCTCGGAGTATAAACTCAAATCGTACCAAGTTTCATTCGAATCCATTCAGTAGTTTCGGCGTGATGCGCGGCCAAGATACAGACAGACAGACAGACAGACAGACAGACAGACAAAAATGAAAAAAATTGCAGTTTTGGCTTCAGTATCGATTATAGAGTGCCCTTCAATAAAAATTTTCAAAATATCTTCAATGTACAGAATTGGATCTGTTACAGTTTTATTATATTACTAGCCGACCCCCGCGACTTCGTTCGCATGGATATAGGTTTTTATATAGAATCGGATCGGACCCCATAATTCTTTTTTGTACCTAAACTAAATGTATCCTAAGTTACTTCTTAACATCACCTATCTGCCATTGAAAGTTCCATCAAAATCGATCCAGCCGTTTCGGAGATTAGCTGAAACAAATAAACAGGCCGACAAACATAAATTTAAACGCACGCCAGTTTAAAATAAGCCGTACGTACAAACATCCGCGTCCCAAGTTATTTGAACCCAATAAATGTCTGTATTTTCTGAATTAAAACACCTATGACCTTGAAATATTTACGGGACAATATATTACAAGTAAAGTATTACCTTTCTAACAAAAAAAGAATGAGTGAAATCGAACAACGCGTTAATGAATTACAGCTAAATACACGTTTTAACTTTCATCCTCTCTCCCAAGGGAACCGTACTGAATTTCGGGATAAAAAGTATCCTATGTCCTACCTCAGAGTATAAACTCAAATCGTACCAAGTTTCATTTGAATCCATTCAGTAGTTTCGGCGTGATGCGCGGCCAAGATACAGACAGACAGACAGACAGACAGACAGACAGACAGACAGACAGACAGACAAAAATGAAACAAATTGCAGTTTTGGCTTCAGTATCGATTATAGAGTGCCCTCCAATAAAAATTTTCAAAATATCTTCAATGTACAGAATTGGATCTGTTACAGTTTTATTATATTACTAGCCGACCCCCGCGACTTCGTCCGCCTGGATATAGGTTTTATATAGGATCGGATTGGATCCCATAATCCTTTTTTGTACCTAAACTAAATGTAGCCTAAGTTACTCCTTATAACATCACCTATCTGCCATTGAAAGTTCCATTAAAATCGATCCAGCCGTTTCAGAGATTAGTTGGAACAAATAGACAGAACGACAAACATAAATTTAAGCGCACGCCAGTTTAAAATAAGCCGTACGTACAAAGTTATTGGAACCCACTAAATGCCTGTCATTTCTGAACTAAAAAACCTATGACCTTGAAATATTTACGGGACAATATATAAAGTACTACCTTTCTAACAAAAAAAGAATGAGTGAAATCGAACAACGCGTTAATGAATTACAGCTAAATACACGTTTTAACTTTCATCCCCTCTCCCAAGGGAACCATGCTGAATTTCGGGATAAAAAGTATCCTATAACCTACCTCGGAGTATAAACTCAAATCGTACCAAGTTTCATTCGAATCCATTCAGTAGTTTCGGCGTGATGCGCGGCCAAGATACAGACAGACAGACAGACAGACAGACAGACAGACAGACAGACAGACAGACAGACAGACAAAAATGAAACAAATTGCAGTTTTGGATTCAGTATCGATTATAGAGTGCCCTCCAATAAAAATTTTCAAAATATCTTCAATGTACAGAATTGGATTTGTTACAGTTTTATTATATTATAGATAGATAGAAGACTAGCTGAACCCCGCAACTTCGTTCGCGTAGATGTAGGTTTATCGGATCGGATCCCATAATTCTTTTATGTACCTAAACTAAATGTAGCCTAAGTTACTCCTTATAACATTGAAAGTTCCATTAAAATCGATCCAGCCGTTTCGGAGATTAGCTGGATTAAATAGACAGACCAACAAACATAAATTTAAATGCACACCAATTTAAAATAGGCCGTACGTTCAAAGATCCGGGTCCCAAGTTATTTGAACCCAATACTGAGGATTGTAATGTCTGTCATTTCTAAACTAAAAAACCTATGACCTTGAAATATTTACGGGACAATACTTAAAGTACTACCTTTCTAACAAAAAAAGAATGAGTGAAATCGAACAACGCGTTAATGAATTACAGCTAAATACACGTTTTAACTTTCATCCCCTCTCCCAAGGGAACCGTGCTGTATTTCGGGATAAAAAGTATCCTATGTCCTACCTCGGAGTATAAACTCAAATCGTACCAAGTTTCATTCGAATCCATTTAGTAGTTTCGGCGTGATGCGCGGCCAAGATACAGACAGACAGACAGACAGACAGACAGACAGAAAGACAGACAGACAGACAAAAATGAAAAAAATTGCAGTTTTGGCTTCAGTATCGATTATAGAGTGCCCTCCAATAAAAAATTTCATAATATCTTCAATGTACAGAATTGGATCTGTTACAGTTTTATTATATTACTAGCTGACCCCCGCGACTTTGTTCGCGTGTTTATAGGTTTTATAATAGGGTCGGATCGGATCCCATAATTCTTTTATGTACCTAAACTAAATGTAGCCAAGTTACTCCTTATAACATCACCTATCTGCCATTGAAAGTTCCGTTAAAATTGATCCAGCTGTTTTGGAGATTAGCTGGAACAAATAGACAGACCAAAAAACATAAATTTAAACGCACACCAGTTTAAAATAAGCCGTACGTTCAAAGATCCGAGTCCCAAGTTATTTGAACCCAATACTGAGGGTTGTAATGTCTGTCATTTTGAAACTAAAAAACCTATGACCTTGAAATATTTCCGGGACAATATATAAAGTACTACCTTTCTAACAAAAAAAGAATAAGTGAAATCGAACAACGCGTTAATGAATTACAGCTAAATACGCGTTTTAACTTTCATCCCCTCTCCCAAGGGAACCGTGCTGAATTTCGGGATAAAAAGTATCCTATGTCCTACCTCGGAGTATAAACTCAAATCGCACCAAGTTTCATTTGAATCCATTCAGTAGTTTCGGCGTGATGCGCGGCCAAGATACAGACAGACAGACAGACAGACAGACAGAAAGACAGACAGACAGACAAAAATGAAAAAAATTGCAGTTTTGGCTTCAGTATCGATTATAGAGTGCCCTCCAATAAAAATTTTCAAAATATCTTCAATGTACAGAATTGGATCTGTTACAGTTTTATTATATTACTAGCCGACCCCCGCGACTTCGTCCGCCTGGATATAGGTTTTATATAGGCTCGGATTGGATCCCATAATCCTTTTTTGTACCTAAACTAAATGTAGCCTAAGTTACTCCTTATAGCATCACCTATCTGCCATTGAAAGTTCCATTAAAATCGATCCAGCCGTTTCAGAGATTAGTTGGAACAAATAGACAGAACGACAAACATAAATTTAAACGCACGCCAGTTTAAAATAAGCCGTACGTTCAAAGATCCGAGTCCCAAGTTATTTGAACCCAATACTGAGGGTTGTAATGTCTGTCATTTCTGAACTAAAAAACCTATGACCTTGAAATATTTACGGGACAATATATAAAGTACTACCTTTCTAACAAAAAAAGAATGAGTGAAATCGAACAACGCGTTAATGAATTACAGCTAAATACACGTTTTAACTTTCATCCCCTCTCCCAAGGGAACCATGCTGAATTTCGGGATAAAAAGTATCCTATAACCTACCTCGGAGTATAAACTCAAATCGTACCAAGTTTCATTCGAATCCATTCAGTAGTTTCGGCGTGATGCGCGGCC
Organism: Melanargia galathea; assembly: GCA_920104075.1. Taxonomy (NCBI): domain Eukaryota; kingdom Metazoa; phylum Arthropoda; class Insecta; order Lepidoptera; family Nymphalidae; genus Melanargia; species Melanargia galathea. The sequence continues at coordinate 29,069,702 of OV049856.1, read as the reverse complement.
AAGATACAGACAGACAGACAGACAGACAGACAGACAGACAGACAGACAAAAATGAAAAAAATTGTAGTTTTGGTTTCAGTATCGATTATAGAGTGCCCTCCAATAAAAATTTTCAAAATATCTTCAATGTACAGAATTGGATCTGTTACAGTTTTATTATATTATAGAAGAAGATAGATAGAAGATAGATAGAAGATAGATAGATAGATAGAAGATAGATAGAGAGATAGACAAGCGGATACTAGCGACTTCGTTCACGTGGATATTGGTTCTTAGAAATTCCGTGGGAACCCGTTGTTTTTCCTAAGCTCCTTTGAGTTTATACCTTGCTAAAAACTATTACTATTATATTAAAGTGGCACATCAAAATGTAAATATCTGCCAGTAAAATTCCATCAAAATCGATCTAGCCTTTCGGAGATTAGCTGGAACAAATAAATAAACAGATAAACAGGCAAAAATTTCAAAAATTGAAAAAAATGTTTAATTTTATTTTAGTTATTTTTATTTTTCATTTTTTTTTGCAAAAATTTTTAATGTGCAAGTACATCTTCGGCTACAGTATGTTCTAGTTAGTAGAAAAACGCACGTCCCTCCGACCAAAGCGGTAGGGCCGTAAAATGCTAAAGTATAATTAAACAAATAGCACAATTTCAATGGAGACCAAATTGCAATTTGCATAATGGGATTGCGATGGAGTCACAGTATTTGCATAATATAATACGTGGGCTTCCCCGGCGTACTGAGTGTAAAATAATTGCGTCTTCGTTGACTACTTGATTAGTCAGTTCAGACAATTTACCATTGAAGGTAGAAGCATAAGTAGAACCTTCCAGAATGCAAAGATGCTAGCACAAAATAAAAAGGTACCAGTACAACTGATAGGCGCCTTCACAGTACAACGAGTTACAATCGGCCCGTCCACATGTACACAAGTAGTATTGCGATGTCAAATTAAGTCAAATTAATAGCGAGTGCATGCCACCGCGTTTTTATACAAACTTTTTTTTGAGTGTTTTGTTTGACTGAGGTGAACAAAGTCAAGGCCTTGGTGTACCAACTTCTTTTGTTATGATAAGGTAGGTTCTGCACAGAAGAAGAAGAATTCATTCCTTAGAATACCTAAGCGTTTCGCCAGATAGATTAACTCGCCCGGGTCAACAAGCTGGTAACGTCACAGCAGCTGAGGACATCAAACCAACTGCCTAATGAAACCTTCTAAATGACAACTTTATGGCCTATGGCCAGACCCATTGACACAAGAAATGACGAAAACGGTAAATAAAAATAAATAATGTTGGCAACATTGCGCGGTTGGCACTACCGCGCGAGGTTCGAGCGATTGGTCGGGGTGGTGACGTAAGTGCCCCACCATGGAGTCGGTAAAATATGGCGACGTAACGACAGTGTTTCGGAGCGGCACTCGGCAGTCTTAAAGTGAAATTAGTTTGAGTAACATAGCTCGCGGTCACAAAGTATATAGTATCGCATTTCTTTTCTTTGGGGAGTAGTCGTTCATAATAAAAGTATGTTTCGACTTACCAGCTGCGCGCTGCGGATCGATCTGCGCCTGCAGTATGGAGAAGCCGGGCGCGATGATGGCGGGCAGCGTGCGTGAGCGCAGCAGCGGGGGCGGCCCGCCACGCCGCGCCGGGCTCGCCGCCGCCGCCGCCGCCGCCGCCGCCGCACTGGCGAAACAATTGGTTGACTGTAAACTCGGTTTACGGACGATAATGTTATTTGATAACAAGCGCATGCCCGCGACTTTGTTCGCGTGGATATTGGTTTTTAAAAATCCCATGGAAATCATTTAGTTTTTCCTAAGCTCCTTTTCATACCTAGCTAAAAACTGTTAAAAGTTCACTGGCGGATGTTTAGGTAGATCAAAATGTAAACATCCGCCAGTGAAAGTCCCACCAAAATTGATCCAGCCTTTCAGAGATTAGCCGGTAATCTTTAAAGTATCTCCTTTTCTAACATAAAAAGAATGAATGAAATCGGACCACGCGTCAATGAATTACAGATAAGTACACATTTTAACTTTTATCCCCGCTCCCAAGGGAACCGTGCTGAATTTCGGGATAAAAAGTATCCTATATGTCACTCCGTAGTATGAACTTAAATCATACCAAGTTTCATTTCAATCCATGCAGTAGTTTTTGCGTGATGTGCGCACAAACATACAGACAAACAGACAAACAGATAAACAGACAAACAGAAAAAAAATTCAAAAATAGCTGTTTTACGTTCTATTACTTATCCCGAACATCCCCCAGTTATTATTTTGTAAAAATCTTTAATGTACACATACGGCAAGTCTACGATTTTATTATACGTATAGACCTCATAAGAAAACAAAGAGATAGATGCGTCACAAGCCGAATGCTAAGGCCGATCATGTATGAATTTATGGTGTTCTTGCTGCAGCAACGCACTCGAGAGAGTGTCGGCAAATCAGAGGTGATTGCACTGTATCATCACACTGTAGTTGTCTTTTTTAACCCCCGACGCAAAAACGACGGGGTGTTATAAGTTTGACGTGTCTGTGTGTGTGTGTGTGTGTGTGTGTGTGTGTGTGTGTGTGTGTGTGTGTGTGTGTGTGTGTGTGTGTGTGTGTGTCTGTCTGTTCCCCTGTGGCGCTCAAACGGGTGGACCGATTTGAATGCGGTTTTTTTTGTTTGAAAGGTGAATTAGTCGAGAGTGTTCTTAGCTATGTTTGATGAAAATCGGTCCAAGATGGCCGCCGCTACAAAATGGCGGATGATATATTTTTTCACAACTCCCTTGATATGGGTATCAAATGAAAGGGCTTAACTAGTAGAATAGCACTATTGCAAATTCAAGATGGCCGCCGCCACTAAATGGCGAATGTCGGGGGTTTTTTAAATTTTCAATTTACACTTGTTAGACAATCGACATCTTGTGCGTCGATTGTCCAGTTGAATCAATCATTGCTATAATCTCAGTTGTGGTGGTTGGCTGAATTTAGGGTATTTTTACTGAAACCATACATTTTAGCTAACAGCGAGAGAGTATCGGCCAATCAGAGGTGAATGCGATCGTTACACTGTAGTTTTAATTTTTAGACAATCGACACATTCTGACACCCTGGACGCGTCTTACTTTTTGGCTGTGGTCTTGGCCGCGTAGTGCGCGAGAACCCTTCAAGTATTCACTATCCAATATGAAATTAATGATGACTCGCATTTTTCAAATAAACTGCAAGGACTGTGCACGTTTGAAGAATTTCATGCAATTCACACGGACTTGAAAATAAAACCTAGAGCCGAAATAGTATTCGGAAATTCGAGCGAAAATTCCGAGTGAATTTCACGCCACCACAAACTTACGTATTACGAGTGGATGGGACCGCAAAATTTTTACGGAAACAATTCTGGAATCTTATTTCCGCATCAAAGGAAAAAGATTCCTATTTCCTTATGTTTAAATGGAGGCAAGTATTCAAATAAAAAATTTAATAATCTCCAAATGAGACTCCTCCAAATTTAATAAGCGATTTTAATATTAGTCCGATAAAGTCTATTTTCAAATAAGTCGGATTTGAGTAGGTATAACAGCCACCCTGACCTGAGTGATGACGAAATGATAAGCGGTCTTTTCAAGACCAAAAATTCGAGTCATTTGTTACAAGTATGGCGACCCTTCAGGGGTTGAATCACGTAGTTTAATAAAAATGCCATAGCTTTTCCAGGTTAGCCCGCTTTCATCTTAGACTGCATCATCACTTATCGTCTTATCATATTATGTGAGATCGCAGTGAAGGGCTAACTTGTAGAAGAATTAAAAAAGCAACTTCGGAATGAGTCTGGACTCTAATAATTAGATGAGTTTGCTAACAAGAGTAAAAACATCAATCTTGGCACTGTGATGGACAAAGAAAAGAATGAATAAAAACATTCTTACTGCGATCTCTAAATTATACAGTCTACGAGTTTTTGTATCGTCTGGGATTAAGAAGATTCAATTAAAAAACCCAATTAAAAGCTTTATTGGATTCGTAGTACAAAGGCAACAAAAACACATCTATTTTACAACTATTGTACATAAACCTTTTATGTGACTGAATAATATGTTTTTATACATTAACATTTGATGCAGGAACACCTAGCGTATCATTACTTCGTACAGACTCCACTGTGTTTGATGATCTATTATTACTTTCATGTGTTGAATTAGTTATGTTACTTCTACGGAATGCATTGATGTCGTCGTTTGGAATGTTATCGATTTTGAGTGATCCCGGTGAATTTGACGGAAGATCTACGAGTATTTTCGGGTCGGCTGCGTTCCGTTCTTCACATGGGCCGCGGATAAATCTTGAGCCTACAAAAAATTGTTTTATAAAGTGAGACAAACTTTATTTTTCTGGCATAAAATATATCCTTGATCCGACTCCAGAATACAAACTAATCTCTTAAAATCGATTGAGTAGTGAAGGTGTAAACTAAAAAAAGTAGCCTATGTTACTCCCTGGTTAATTCTCTACTTGTTGTGAAAGTCCCGCCAAAATCGGTTTAGCCGTTCCGAAGATTAGCCCGTTCAAACAGTCAGACAGATAGACAAAAATTTTAAAAATGTTTGTTTCGGTTATGGTACAGTTCAAATAACCGTATGAGCTTAATATGAGGTAGTCATTTCGAAATTACAGACAGACACTTCAATTTTATTTATTAGTATAGATGTAAAAGATTAGTGTCTCTTGGTTACGGAATTAAAAATACAATTCGCGTTCTTTCAGCCATGGTTTTAGGGATAATTATTTTTCTACACTGCCTCTGCAGCCAGTAGGCAGAACAAAAATATTATTAATATATTACGATCTCATAATTTTCTAAATAATTATGGTTTTATCGGAAAATTGAAGCTATACCATGTCATGTTCTATTCGTAAAACTATTTTAATTTATATATTTATACTTGTTAATTCTTACCCAAAAATAAGTTTTCAAGTCCTGGTATATTAAAAGTACCATTGCCGATGTCTAGTTTAAGGCTAGTTTTCCCAACATTAGAAATTCCTGATGCATTCAAATTCAACGTACTGTTACCTGAAAAGCAACGCTAATAAACAATTTTATTCAGCTGCACCGACGTATTTTTTGAGACGATTTTTTTTTATTTCTTCTGTAGAGCCCACAGTGTAACTTTTCAAATTAACTTTAACTGTGTGTAAATCAATGTTTTTAATTTCCAAACGCGCTCGTTGTATTGCAAATGAATAGTTACACACCGATATCTCTCTCAATCGTCAGTAACTTGATATTTTAATAAGAAAATACAAAGAATATTGTGCATTACGTAGCTTTACAACGTTTTAATCTTCTGCGAGCATTTTGCTCTACACATTATATGAAAACATCTACACTAATAAGCTGCGTTATTTGGCATATTAGTACCTATGCCAAATAACGCAGTAACTGCCTCGAGGGTCTAGCGGTTAGCACGTTCGACTGTGGATCACGAGGTCCTGGGTTCGATTCCCGGGTAGGGCCAAAAAAAAAAAAGGTACCTATTGGGTTTTTCTGCCAAGAAATTCTCAGTGCCAGCCCGGAGTTGGAAGTTGGCGGTGTTAGATACACCCCCGTGCCTCGGAGAGCACGTAAAGCCGTCGGTCCTGCGCCTAATCTCTCTCCGGTCGTGTCGCATTGGCGTCCCATCGGACTATGAGAGTGAGGGAATAGAGAGTGCACCTGTGTATGCGCACACACTTGTGCACTATAATATCTCCTGCGCAGATGGCTAGTCTCTGCCTCGGTTGAGATTAGCCGCCGTGGCCGAAATTCGGTCAGGAGGACATTATTATTATTATTATTACCTATGCCAGGAGTAGCTAGTGTACAATAAATTTTAATGATACGGTATTCAAGTAACCTCTATATCTACTAAAATGCTTTTGTTGCAATATATAATTTTACCGAAATCTCCAAATTTTAGTTGCACATCTGCTTCCCCAACTGCTATTATTCCGCTGGCCTGCAACTTTACATCTACATCGTCCGGCAGTAATTCACATTTAATTGACTCCCCAACCGCACTGCTTTCAGTCCGATCTGTCTTTTTCTTCTTTTTATCACGAACCTCTTTTAACTTGGCTTCCAGCTGAAGAATAAAAGAATTATAGAGTTTTGGCGGGAAAATCGTAGGAATCGCATATACTTAGTTAGCTCTCGTTTTATTTTCATTAATTTGCTGCATTTTATAGTTTTATTGCATAAAGCAGAAGGCATTTTTATTGAATATAGTTCTATAAAGGTGCACAAGTGAAGTGGAGATTAAGAAAGAGTGTTTTAAGTGATTAATTCGATTTTCTCGCAGGACTCTATCAAAAGTTTTGGTATGGTTGCCTTCGCGTTACTAAAGCATGACATGACTTGACTTAGGACCGACTGACGGACAATGACGGACGATAGAATATATTTGAAAACTTTCGCCCAAATTGGGCAAATTTTATTTGATAAACATTATTACTTGAGGACTGGCAATATGCAACCATGCGAAACCATAATGGAAACAAAACAAGTATAAATTAACACACACACACACACACACACACACACACACACACACACACACACACACACACACACACACACACAGACACGTCAAACTTATAACACCCCGTCGTATTTGCGTCGGGGGTTAAAAAAATAATTATACTGGTCTTTTTATGGTTCACAAAAATAATCTATTAATTGCACATAGATGTAGACAACTTAGCAGCAACACTTGGCGCCGTAAACAGCGATGGGATGAGGAGCACATTTAACTCGACAACGATGTCATATCGCAAACCACCGTGTAGCATCGCTCTTCGATATCAATGTATGCACGAACAAAATTACAGAGCAAAACAAAATACATGTGGTATTACGAACGAACATAACGTGCGCATGGAAGCAGCTGGATACAAGGGTATAAGATCATGTTCTGTGGCGATCCTCGCAAGAGACCCATGTCTAGCATGAAACGACGATGACGACTGCGAGCCACAGTTTTTAAAGCATCATGTACATAGGACTCATGATTTTATCTGTCGCCATGTCGAGCAAAAACAAAAAAAACATCTATTTATCATCGACAATGTCAATGATCTCTTATAAAATTTTTCAGTTATAGCCTATCAATTAACACAAGTTGTTTTACTTTTATACGTTCTCAAAACTATAGAACACTCCCTCGTATTTTTCTTTCACTTCTAAGAAGCACCTGGTATTTGACGATCAAACAAACTTACTTGTAAGTGAAGTTCGATCAAAATTATTCGAGAATTTTCCTTCGACACAATTTGGATTCAGGGCTAGATATACCCTCCCGTAATTCTTGACTCTTACAATATGAGCGAATAATTCTTAGGCTTAATTTAGACATTCTCTTGATGTGTTACAATAGACAAAATTTTTACTTTTTTCTGTTTGTTATTAAGTATTGTTTTGTCATTAAATCACCTATCAGAGCCATACAGGCTTCATACAGGATACTTTTTATCCCGAAAAACAAGGAGTTTCCGCAGGATTTTTACCACAGGAAGACAAACAGTTCCCGTGGAATAGCTTGCTATCTTTCACGCTCGACTTGATTTGATAAAGACCATAATGTTAAGGCCTAGAGACATAAGATTCTTTTATTGCGGAAAAACAAAATTTTCATGCAGGATTTTCAAAAGCCAAATTCACGCGGGTGAAGTCGTAGGCATCAATCACCTAGTGACTACACATAAAACAAAGTCCCCCGTTGCGTCTATCTGTCTGTCTGACTGTAGTTCGCGATAAATTCAAAAATTACTGAACGTGTTCTCACGCGGTTTTCACCAATAAACAAAGTGATTCATGAGAAAGGTTTAAGTGTATCATAATGTTAAGCTTTTCTGTAAATTGGTTTGTTTGTTTGAAAATTGTTAAAAATGTCGAAAAAAGTTCAACCACCTGGGAGCTTTCACCGAAAACGTTTGAGATACAAAACAATGTATGATAGGATAATAGTAGCGGGTAATTACTACTCGTGCGAAGCCGGGGCGGGTTGATAGTACAGAATAAAGCAAACAATAGCTACCTACCATATCCAACAAAATATCCTTTTGTTCCATAAACGCTTCATCGACTAGATCGTTCCTTCGTTTCGGATCCAAAATTGCCTTCGCAGCAGCTGTCGGAGTGGCGCTGGTGCTATTCGGAGCACCCTCGCCGAAATATATACTGTTCAGTAATATCTAAACGAAAGTACAATAAAGCTCAGGCCATATTGGAAGCGAAGCGAAACGACACGCGGCTCGTTTCTTATGTCGCTAGACTATGAAGCTCGCGAGTTCGCATCGCTGGCTTCGTTTAGTTAGTTCGCGGTGTGAACCGAAGTATGAAGAGTCACGGTAGCGACATGAGCGAAGCGAAATGAACCGCAGCTCGCTTCGTTTCGCTCATGTCCCTAAACTATGAGATCTCGCCAGTTCGTATTGCTGGCTTCTGGTTTAGCTCTGTAGTCCGCGGTGTGAACCAAAGTATGAAGAGACGCGGTGGCGACATGAGCGAAGCGAAACGAACCTCATTTCGTTTCGCTGCGCTCCCAATGTGGCCTGGGCTTAATGCTTTTCACCATTACATAACGATAATTATTTATCTTAGCTATAATTATTAGCTATATTATAGCACTATAATTATATAGTGGCGATGTGAATCGATATGTACTTGTCTTAAATTATTTCTACTAAACTAAACAACAATCTATTTTTCCTTTTGTCTTAAAAGGTAAACAAATCGCAAAAATCTCGGAGTAACGCGTAAGTGATTACGTGTTACTCCGTGATTTTTGCGACTCTTTCCCCAGCAGCTTTAGATGTTCTTGTATTTGAATTTTCACTTCAATCATGACTTCATTTTGTTAGTTCGCGGTAAGAACATCCTATGCGCCGTGCAAAGCGCGTCGCTTACACGTTGCTGCGAGAATGAACTTGTTTACCGTTTAAGACAGCTAAGGAAAAACAGACTATACAACTACAACGCGGAAGTTGAAGTAATAACGGGGCACAAAAGCAAGATGCCGAAAAGCACAGCAAAGTGCAGCTGGATTCGAACGCCACAAGACCGAGGCGTGTGGAAGTCCCTACAAGACATCTATATCCAGCAGTGGACCTCTATCAGTTGAAGAAGAAGAAATTCAACTAAGTATATAAATAACAATTGGAACTACATAGTATTATTTCCTTAATTAAGTTAGTAAAACGATCAAGCATAACATCTCTTAATGCCTTCTATTACATGGAAAACCAGTTATGGCCATTCTAGCTAAATGTACTTAGTAATTAGTGTTTTGGCAGCTTACCAGTCCTCCAACAGAAAACTGTATTATCTAATACTGTTTTTAGATACTGAATAGATCAGATATTATGCAACATTTTCAAATGAAATGATTACTGAATGCCTTTATTTAACGCAAACTAAAAACACAAAAATAAAACTGCTAATTTTGATTTCTTTTGAATATAATAAAATAAAAATAAGAAAAGCAAAGTACAAAACAATTGATAACCAATTGGTAACCTATGATTTAAGAAGCTATCTGTTATAATATATTCCCAAATTATTCAAACCTACGGTGCCTCTGACAGACACATAGGGATCTTATAACATCCCTCTTTTTGCGTCGGGGGTTAAAAAGATCGGCAGCGAAAAGGATTATAAGAAAATCTGCTCGCCCCCTCTTCATTCGTATTCTCAACATTGTTAAGGCGTTTGGCGAATTTGATTCGATTTGCATTTTAAACGAATTCACCATTGACGTTGGCGGGGGCTCGTGAACTTTGTGTGGATTCGGCTAAATTGGACGGAACGGGTAACAGACAAACGGGGGCGGGTAACAGCCGAATAGGCAGAAATAAAAGCCCAAATTGCTTTGATAAAACAAAAAGAGGAAGATACGTGACAGTCTTACCGCGTGTGGTTAGAAAAAACGGAGTCCAAAAGACCTGGTTTAGTCTATACGACACTTATCAGAAGGTCCTAAACAGGCCCTAATTGTTGTAATTTAAAATACTTCAGACATGTGGAATTTATAGGTCTATGTTTATCAATGTCTATGTCTATGTTAACCAACTACCTTCCTGATTATTTTGTCTATACCAACCACTAGCCAAGAGCAAAACCCACGAGTACAAACTCTGTGGGTCTACGTTTAATACAGTTGAATTCCTTTGCACTACCATCAGACAGACAGACAGACAGACACAAATAAAGCAGCCAAACTTATAACACCTCTCTTTTTGTATCGGAGATAAAAAAGAAGAAGAATTGATAAAAATGAAAAAGAGAACGTGACATGAGTATGATGGCACACAGCAACTAAACCACAGTCTACGATCTGCAAATATATCGGATTGTCAATAACGTACCAAAATAGCGAATCTCGAATACGTGAGTGGCATTCGTGCGTTTGACTGTTCACAACCGCGAGGCAATAAGACGGCATACATCGCTTTTACGAGCTATACACAAATCGACGTTTATAAATAAATACAATTTAAATGAACTTTATGGCCGCAACACGAGTAACACTAAAATGCGTTTGAATAGGTAGGTTCACACAGGTTTCTTGACCTGTTATAGATATTCATAAATGTACACGGTACAACGGCATGGGTTGACCTATTTCATCATCATCATCAGATCAACCCATTACCGGCTCACTACAGAGCACGGGTCTCCTCTCAGAGTGAGAAGGGTTTTGGCCATAGTCTACCACGCTGGCCAAGCGGATTGGCAGACTTCACACACCTTTGAGAACGTTATGGAGAACTCTCAGGCATGCAGGTTTCCTCACGATGTTTTCCTTCACCGTTAAAGCAAGTGATATTTAACTACTTAAAACGCACATAACTCCGAAAAGTTAGAGGTGCGTGCCCGGGATCGAACCCACGACCTCCGATTAGAAGTCGGTCGTCCTAACCACTAGGCTATCACAGCTTTTTATTACTTACTATCTACCATCAGACTTGGAAGCAATTACTGTGAAGGTAACTTCCGATTAAGATACTTCTGATCCTCTGGTGACTGGCTGTAATAAACTGGTGGAATACGGCCAGAGGCAATTCCATTGGAAATTCTGCGTCTGATAAGCGATTTTGGTAAACGTAAAAGTTACCGATTTTGGTAAAGGTGAAAGTTTTGTTACATATAAAAGTTACCGAAATTCAGCATCACTCTAGCTGGAAAATCCACCAAACAAATATTGCGATCTCGCACTGAAAGCGCAGTGTTGGCAGACCCTCCCCTAGGTGGACCAATGATATCAAAAGTCGCAGGGAGCCGCTGGATACGAGTGGCACAAGTCTGCGTCGTGTGGAGGTGGCAGCCACTGGACGTCGATCCTGGACCATGCCGTAACTTCCTCCACGTGGATTTAGGCCCCCGGTTTCGTCCACGTATGGATTTACGTTATTTAAGAATTCCTCACTCGTAGTATAATAGATTTTTACAGCCTAACCATTCCACCGATCTTCACAAGGCACAGAGGTAGAGATATAGAGATGGACATAGGACACAAAATCAAAAATATTCCATAGTATTTCGTAAAAAGCTAAATTTATGCGGATGAAGTCGGAGGCATCAGTTAGGAATACAAATCATAAATTCAGCGTAAATAATTTATATTCGCGCAGTAGGCCAGTCAAATTTGACATTAAAATCGCAAACGAACGGCTAGTTCTGATTTTTTAATATGTTGTTAGGACCACTACCAGTAGTCTAAATTCAATTTTGCAGCTTCGAAAGACCTGTGCTAATTTTGTAGCACTCGAAAAACCGCGAAATTTTTGCACTTTTTTTGGGTTTTTCAATATAAGTCCTAAAATATGCGTTTCTAAAAAAATATTTTTCTATACTTTTTTAAAGAAGACTAAAATTGCTACAATTTAAGACCAAAACTAGCTCTTTAAATTCAATATTTATTGAGATACAGCTCTCCAAAAATTGACAATTAATTCCAAAAAAGTGAAATTTTAAGATTCGGTCAATTTTAAACCCCGATATCGGGGAAAATACTCATTTTACGAGTAAAGTTAATTGAAAAGATGTTGTAGTAAATATAATTAGCTTTAATTTAAACACTAAACAACGTCTGTAGCCCATATAGTTTACTTACAAATCCTAAAAGTTTAAAAAATGCGAAAATTGCAGTTTTCTCTTTAGTTTGTTTTGAATGTAATTTGAAAGAAAAAACCATGTACATCCACAAGAAATATGTATTAAAACTATTACTAAGTATTTAAATTAAGTATTTATAATGTTATTTATTCAAGAAAAAAATTATTTATATTATTATTGATATTTATTGATTTTTATGAAACATATTAATCTGTATTAAAATGACATTATGAGTTCCGAGCAATATAAGTCGTAAATTACGCATTTTTGTTTAATATTTTCTACACATTTTTAAAGTAGACTAAAATTGCTACAGTTTGACATCAGAACCAGTTCTGTAGCTTCAATAATTGCCGAGATACAGCTCTCCTAAAATTGAACTTTTTTCAAAAAAAGTGAAAATTTAAGAGTTGGTCAATTTTCGACCGCGATCTTGGGGATAATACTCACTTTATGTGTAGAATTATAGGTAAAAATGTTATAGTAAATCTAATTAACTTTAATTTAAGGGTAATACGACATCTCTAGGACATATAGTTTACTCACAAATCTTAAAAGTCCACAAAATGGGAAAACAATTTTCGTAAATTTGCTCTGCTTAGTTTGGTTTGTGAGTACCTTGAAAGGAAAAACCATGAACATCCACAAGAAATGTACATTTAATCTATTATTATAGTATTCATAATGTTATTTATGAAAAAAAAATAATAATTATTTATCTTATTTTATTGATATTTATGAAGCATATTAACCTGCATTACAAAGATATTATTTTTGGTTATAATTGTTCATTAAGGTTTGTGAGTAAACTATATGGCCTAGAGACGTCGTTCTACCCTTAAATTAAAGCTAATTAGATTTACTACAACATTTTGACTATAATTTTACCCTTATAATGAGTATTATCCTCAAGATGGCGGTCGAAAATTGACCAAATCTTACATTTTCACTTTTTTTGGAAAAAGTTCTTTTTTAGGAGAGCTGTATCTCGGCAAGTATTGAAGTTACAGAACTGGTTCTGGTGTCAAATTGTAGCAATTTTAGTTTACTTTAAAAATGTATAGAAAATATTTAAAAAAATGCGTAGTTTACGACTTATATTGCTCGGAACTCATAATGTCCTTTTAATACAGGTTAATATGTTTCATAAAAATCAATAAATATCAATAATAATATAAATAATTTTTTTCTTGAATAAATAACATTATAAATACTAAATATAAATACTTAGTAATAGTTTTAATACATATTTCTTGTGGGTGTACATGGTTTTTTCTTTCAAACTACATTCAAAACAAACTGAAGAGAAAACTGCAATTTTCCCATTTTTTAAACTTTTAGAATTTATAAGTAAACTATATGGGCTACAGACGTCGTTTAGTGTTTAAATTAAAGCTAATTATATTTACTACAACATCTTTTCAATTAACTTTATCTGTAAAATGAGTATTTTCCCCGATAGCGGGGTTTAAAATTGACCAAATCTTAAAATTTCACTTTTTCGGAATTAATTGTCAATTTTTGGAGAGCTGTATCTCAGCAAATATTGAATTTAAAGAGCTAGTTTTGGTCTTAAATTGTAGCAATTTTAATCTTCTTTAAAAACGTATAGAAAATATTTTTTTTTTAAACTCATAGTTTAGGACTTATATTGAAAAAACCAAAAGTAGTGCGAAAATTTCGCGGTTTTTCGAGTGCTGCAAAGTTAGCACAGGTCTTTCGAAGCTGCAAAATTGGATTTACACTACTGGTAGTGGTCCTAACAACATATTAAAAAATCAGAACTAGCCGTTCGTTTGCGATTTTAGCCACTTTTGGAGTCAAATTTGACTGCACTACAGTGCGAGACTCGGATGCTGATTTCATTATACAATGTAGAAGTGGTTGTTTCAATTTAGACATACCCGTGTAAACATGAAACTTACGGATTGATATCTGCTACTCTATATTTATTCCGTGTTGATTGCAACACGAGCCGCAATATTCTTACGAGCTATCGAAGATAAGTGCATTGCATGCAAGACGTACGAGCAAAGTTCAACGCACTGGCGAGAAGTGCGAATGACGTCAGTGGCATCGGGCGCGGGGTAAAAATGCGTGATGCGGGGTTACGTCAACGTTGAGATTTGCTGACATTGCATTTGTTCGATACGTCCGATGCGACTAACTCTTGCACCATACTTTACAAGTCGGTATTTGAGATAGGCGTTGCATACCAACCTTGTGGAACATTGTAATCTTTAGGACTGAAGTCTACTACTCTAGGGGTCAGTTGCACCATGAGCGGTTAAAGTTACGTAACGGTAACCGTTAAAGTTTGGACACCAAAAAAACAAGGAGTTGCATATTTCATAATACTGTGTACGTCATACAAATTGTTAAAGCTATGATAAAATGGTTTGGTCTAAAGTTAACGAAACCTGATAATGGGAAACCATTTCACTTGTTTGGTGGTCAAACTTTAACAGTCACACTAATGTAATTCTAATAGATCCTTAGAGCCGCCGATTGCTAGTAAAACAGTTAAAGTTGCCCGCCAAGAAACACAAGCAAAGTGGGGTGACACAAGTCAGTATTCGAACCTACATGGTAAGGGGTCAATTAACTTTGTTGAAAAATTAACTGCCCGACGTACAACCGGCTCTAATTCACCGTGGATTGCAACACGAGCCGTAATATAGTTACGAGCTACCGGAGATAAGTGCATCATCGCTTCCAGTGCCCGCAGCCCGCAGACACATGCAGCAGACGAAGTTGAACGATCTTACGCCAAGGGCAATAATCTGTTAGAAGCCATCACATGTTAACCATACTTGATCCTAGTGTCTGGGTGAGGCCACCAATTTTGCCATAAACGTTGCTGTAGTGACGTAAAAATTTCGCTACGGTGACGTAAAAGTAGCGCAATAATATTTGCGCCACGGGTGACCTAAACCGCTGAACCTATTTTGACGAAAGGTACAGAGATAGACTAGACCTTGGGAAAGGACATATTTTGCTACGTTTTATCCCGGAAAATCATAGAGTTCCTAAGGGATTTTTAAAAAACCTAAAACCACGTGGACTAAGTCGCAGGTATTAGCTAGTTTATTATATCATGTGCTAGCTGATCTCCATGAATTTGTGGCGTGGATTTTGGTTAAATAAATAAAATGTTCAAAATTCATGAAATACGTAGGTAGGTACCATTTAGGTGGTAGGTATTTCTTAATTTTTAAACGAGACCTCTAATCAATTTTCAAAGATATAACTTGATTAATGATGGATTAATGACTTTTCATCCCTTATTTAATCCCCTTAGAGGTGAAATTTTCAAAAAATCTTTTCTTATTGAGTGCCTACGTTATACAAAAAACCAACTGACATTTCAACCGCAGCTGTTGAGGCTATACGTTGACAGTCAGGAGCTGATTATTTTAGTGTCTTATAATAATAATGTCCTCCTGACCGAATTTCGGCCACGGCGGCCAATCTCAACCGAGGCAGAGACTAGCCATCTGCGCAGGAGATATTATAGTGCACAAGTGTGTGCGCATACACAGGTGCACTCTCTATTCCCTCACTCTCATAGTCCGATGGGACGCCAATGCGACACGACCGGAGAGAGATTAGGCGCAGGACCGACGGCTTTACGTGCTCTCCGAGGCACGGGGGTGTATCTAACACCGCCAACTTCCAACTCCGGGCTGGCACTGAGAATTTCTTGACAGAAAAACCCTCATTTTTTTTACTGGCCCGACCCGGGAATCGAACCCAGGACCTCGTGATCCACAGTCGAACGTGCTAACCGCTAGACCAACGAGGCAGTTTAGTGTCTTACAAAGATATTAATTAATCCATTTAAGGAAACATTGTACACCCTAAGGCTGGATTCCGGTCAAGAAAGTACCTAAGCCAAAAAATCAATACACTTATTTGTTTTAAACAAGTTGTTTGGAGGATGACACACCCTCTACTTCATATATTATTAAGACCAACCAACGAACGCTTCCTTTGGCCGATAAGGCCGCCTTTGTACTTAAGTCAATCTCAAGCGGTTTTGAGCACCCGCGCGAAATTTGATTCTTGATTTTGATTTGAATATTAAACCAATCAAACCCAATGAAAGTTGGTACGCTTTGAATATTTTACAGAGGTCTGACTAACCATTGATACAGATATTACTTAGTTTCTACAAACTATCAAACTTCATTTGTATGGGATGTGCTTAACTAGAGGATTAAGAGGACTTAATTAGTATAATTTACGCCTGTAGCGACACATTAGGTGTGCATGCAAGGCGTTCTGTCGACGTTAGCAAAACGCATTGCATGACGACACACGGCGCCGCGGAGGGGAGTCTATCCCGGCACGTCGCGACCGTTAGACGGGTACTAAAATCACTGTAATTAATAATAATAAAATTGGTAATTGTGTTTGGACATATTAACATTAAACAACCAGTAACTTGATAAAGCCCTTTATTTATTTATCATCTTTCCAACAAACATTTAATTACCCAGCTGGTAACATATCTACCAAAGTGGTGACCCCGTGAAAAAACAACATGCAGCCTGTACCAGCACCCGGGTCGATAAATAACCTGGCAGCGCCCGTACCCCAGGTAAAGGAAGAAAGGATGGCGGAATTGGCAGCGATTACCGTCACATCGCGCGTGCCTGAATTCTGGGCAGACCACCCAAGGTTGTGGTTCCTCCAAACGGAGGCTATTTTAGCCCCACAAAAAATGTCGGACGAGGCCCGGTACAACCTTGTCATCACCAAGCTGTCCAAAGAAGCCATACAACAAGTCACAGATATTCTTATCACGCCGCCGGATGCACAAAGGTACGAAGCACTGAAGGCGCGCCTCCTCGCCGTTTACGAGGAGTCGGAGACGCGCCAAATTCAACGACTCATCGGCGAAATGGAACTGGGTGACCAGCGGCCGTCGCAGTTATTACGACGCATGCGTGACTTAGCCCGAAGTAAGGTGCCAGATGACACGCTTAAAATATTATGGCAGAGCCACTTACCTGCCGCAGTCCAGGGAATAATCGCGGTGACCGAAGCGACGGAGTTGGATGTCCTTGCGCGCATTGCTGATAAGGTAATAGAAACAATTTCCCCTAACAATGTATTCGGACAGAAGGGTCCGCAGCTCGCGGCCATTGCAAGACCCAATGGACCGCAATACGGTCCCAAATACCGTTCGCGCTCCAGGGGACGCTCACAGGAAAGATCCAACTTTCCAACGAACACCAGACCCACCACCACCAGACCGACGCCCAAAGACAGGAAACCGGATTGGCTGTGTTTTTACCATTTCCGCTATAAGGCCAAGGCACGTAAATGCGTTGCCCCGTGTGCGTGGAAGCCGGCGGAAAACCAGGCGTAGTACAGGAGGTGGCGGGACCCTGTACCCATACTACAAGTAACCGTCTGTGCATCACTGATCGTACTAGTGGACTTCGATTTCTAGTTGATACAGGAGCCAATGTTTCGGTGCTCCCCGCACGTAAGTCAGCTAGTGTTAATAGTGCTACTTATAAACTTTATGCTGCCAACGGAACTGAAATAAGTACTTACGGTGTTAAAACATTAGTGTTAGATTTAAACATGCGTAGACCTTATCGTTGGACATTTATATTAGCAGCAGTGAAACAACCTATTTTGGGTGCAGACTTTTTGACCCACCACAGACTCTTAGTAGATTTAAGCAACCGAAGGTTAATAGATTTAGTAACTAATGTAAATAGCTTAGGCTCTATAGTATCTTGTAACCAACCTAGTTTAAACACGTTGGATACATCGCATCCTTATTTTAATATTTTGTCAAAATACTCAGACATAACGAAACCTGTGTCTTTCAAGGATACCCCTAGGCATACAGTGTTTCATCACATAGAGACGACAGGGCCGCCCGTGCATGCGCGTGCGCGCCCCCTCCCTCCCGAAAGGTACAAAAAGGTAAGTGAAGAATTTCGCATAATGCAGGAATTGGGCATTTGTCGTCCTTCGAAGAGCGCATGGTCAAGTCCGTTACACGTTGTTCCGAAGAAAAACGGAGATATTCGACCGTGTGGCGATTACAGACGACTCAATGCTATTACGAAACCGGACAGATATCCAATTCCGCGTTTGCATGATTTTACTTATATATTGTCTGGTAAAAGTGTTTTCAGCAAAATCGATGTGAATAGAGCATATCACTGTATTCCTGTTGCTCCTGAAGACGTTGAAAAGACTGCGATCATCACCCCATTCGGATTATATGAATTTCCTCGAATGTCGTTCGGTTTGCGCAACGCAGCACAATCCTTTCAACGCTTCATGAACAATACAGTACTACAAGGTTTAGGTATCGAACGAGCCGACGGAACTTTTGAACCTAGTTCAGAGTTCATATTCTGTTATATTGACGATGTTATTGTAGCCAGCGACTCGAGTTCTACACACGAACTTCACCTGGAAGCCTTATTTAAACGGTTAAATGAATACGGTATTACAATAAATTTATCGAAGTGTTCATTCGGACAGTCACATATCGAGTTCTTAGGACACGAGGTGACCACCGAAGGCATAAAGCCTTCACTTGATAAGGTCCAGGCTATTATCGATTTCCCTAAACCGGAAACAGTCGCACAGCTTAGAAGATTCATTGGTATGGTGACGTTTTATAGACCTCACCTACCAAACGCAATGAAATATCAGGCCGAGCTCAATAAATACATCGTTACCGCGAAAAAGAACGATAAATCACTAATTGTTTGGGACGATTCAGCTAACGAAGCATTCTTGAAATGTAAGAGAAGTCTTCAGGAAGCTGCGACATTATCTTATCCCATACCGCACACTCCACTAGCGTTGATGACGGATGCATCAAATACTTGCGTAGGTGCCGTATTACAACAATTAGTCAACGGTCATTGGAAACCATTAGGTTATTTTTCGCGCAAATTAACAGACACTCAATTAAAGTATAGTACATACGATCGCGAATTGTTAGCCGTATACCTAGCTATAATTCATTTCAGAAAAATGTTCGAAGGAAGAGCGCTTACCATATATACAGACCATAAACCGCTCACCTTTGCATATAGTAAACTAACTAGCGATAAAGAAACGCCTCGCAGAACTAGACAACTCATGTATATTAGCGAATTTACAACGGACATTCGATATATTCTCGGTAATGATAATGTAGTCGCCGATTCGCTAAGTCGAATAGAGACAATAACATGTCCAAGTAGTTTAGATTACGAAGAAATCGCTACCGCACAGAGCGATGATACCTACATTGCACAATGGAAACAAGACGCTACTAGCAGCGTAAGCATTAAAAAGGTATGTATGCCTAATGTTGCAACACACATTTATTGCGAAATGTCAACCGACAATATTAGACCTTATTTACCTAAACAATTTCGTAAATTAGCTTTTGACTTAGTTCATAATTTAAGTCATCCCGGAAATAATACCACACGTAAACTAGTATGTCAGCGTTATTTTTGGCCAGGTATGAATAAAGAAGTCAATAACTGGACCAAGACTTGCGTTCAATGCCAGAGAGCGAAGGTTCAACGTCACACCGTATCCGTTTTAGGTCGATTTGAACCGGCCGGACGTTTTGAACATATCCATACTGACATTGTTGGTCCATTACCAATCACGGTCGACGGATATAGGTACTTACTTACCATTATCGATCGCGCCACACATTGGCCGGAGGCATTTCCTCTTAAAGAGATTACAGCGGAGGCCGTAGCGAAAGTCATTTATGACGGATGGATCACCAGGTTCGGAATATTTCAGCTCTTAACTACGGACCAGGGCCGTTCTTTTGAGAGTAAATTGTTTTCCGAACTTTTGAGGTGCATGGGCGCACATAGAATTAGAAGCAGTCCTTACCATCCGCAAAGTAATGGAGCTATAGAGAGATGGCATAGATCACTCAAGGTCGCTCTCAAAGCCCGACTTAATACTACTTCGTGGGTTGACGAGTTACCTACCGTTTTACTAGGACTCAGAACTACCTTACGAAGCGATTCCAACATTAGCGCCGCTGAATTAACCTACGGACGCACGTTACGGTTGCCAGGCGAATTTTTCGCGTCAGCGAAAGAGGAAACTACTGACCCGATTACATTAGTACAGGACATACGAGACAAGATACGTAAGTTGAAGGCCGTTCCTGAAAGACAACGAGATTCTCGGACTTTATTCATCCATCCAGATCTAAAGTCCGCTGAATATGTATTCGTAAGGAATGATGCAGTTCGTAAACCCTTACAGACACCTTACGACGGTCCTTATCGTGTATTACGTAGAAGCAGTAAGGTATACAAACTTCAACTTCCTAACAGACAACTAAATGTATCTATAGGCAGACTCAAACCTGCCTATATATTAAACGACTCATTGACGGATGACATCATGACTGATAGTGATAACCCTACGATCAAAGTATCTAGAAGTGGTCGAGTTATTCGCCCACCTATACGTTTCAATTTATAACTTACATGTATCCATTTTACCTTGTAAGCATAAGTAGTTAACTAAGAAATTATAATATGCAACTAAGTATAATTATTATTAAGGTTTTATGACACATACACATTTATATGAACGATCATTTATAATAATATTTTATTTGCAACTCTTAGCTATTGTGTTCTACTTTTTAAACATGCAAATCTGTCAAAATATCGTATTTATGTTAAGATGTAACTTCTTCTCGTAAAAATAATTTTTGGAGTGCATTAGTTAATTAAATTTCAAAGAGCTAACACGTCCATGATTTTTACAAATATGGGCAAAAATCAGTCTAAGGAACAAAAGGAGCAGATTATAATAGCTCAGAACTCAACAGAAGTAGAAGCGCACATGTCTCGGCAGAGCGTTTTAACCATGGTAATCATCGGGTTACTCCTGCTTATCGTTGGGTGTGCCTTGATCCGAAAGGTTCGTCGAGGCATTCGGCGGCAGTTCCGCAGCCGCATGAGGGCCTGGCTCCGCGAGGAAGTTAGTGGACCAGCGGCAACCCTTACGCACGTGCAAGTACAGCCGGCAGTAGCAGCACCAGCAGCGGTCGCGAATCTCGCACCAAATCCCGCGCCTGTTGCTACCCACTACGCGTAACACGTTCCGTAATTAATTCTTTTGTACTTATTCATTTTTTATTACTGTTATCATGACTCCACAAATTATTTTTACCTTTAACCATACTTATCTAGATATAAAATTTATTTTTATGTAACTAGTTCATACTGTGTATTGTGAAACCTACCGTGTCAGCGCACTCGGCGAGCGCAGCTGCCGATCATATTACAGAGCGCTCAGCAATGTTTGCCCCAGTGCAATTGTATGTTATTATTATATTTTGTAACTACTTAGTTATCATGTTTGAAATGTATTTAGTTTTGCTTTCATGTAGTATCAACCTTTCTTTTTACAAAAAGGGGAGGTTGATGTAGCGACACATTAGGTGTGCATGCAAGGCGTTCTGTCGACGTTAGCAAAACGCATTGCATGACGACACACGGCGCCGCGGAGGGGAGTCTATCCCGGCACGTCGCGACCGTTAGACGGGTACTAAAATCACTGTAATTAATAATAATAAAATTGGTAATTGTGTTTGGACATATTAACATTAAACAACCAGTAACTTGATAAAGCCCTTTATTTATTTATCATCTTTCCAACAAACATTTAATTACCCAGCTGGTAACATATCTACCAAACGCCCGTCAACCGTTGGTCTAATAGGTCATAAATAAACACGGACTGACCCCGATGCATTGTTGTCTCATGTTGATTCCAACATCGATTATATCATGCGATTAGTCTATAATGTATTGCAATGATTAATCATTCCACAAGAGATACAGTAATTAATCTGACATGAGGATTAAAAGGATAATGATAGATGTTATGGGTAACTGATTCAAAAATTCAAATTCAAAATTACCTATTTATTTCATGCAGGCCAACTTGGCGCTCTTATTACAAGTAATATTATAGGTGTCTATAATTTTAATATTAAGCAGTAATAAAATCATGAGTACCATTAAATAAAACGATGATTCGCACGGGTGTGTTTACCCTTTTTCTAAACAAAGTAGTTCTAAATGAAGGTCAAAACCACGATGAAAATCCATATCCACGCAAACGTCTAAATCAATCTTGTTTAATGTTATTTAGAAAAGAAATATGGTAGAAACAAAAAATGCAATGATAATGGTGATTATGGTAGTTAACATAACAGTAAAAAAATATTGTTATTCCTGCAGTTCAACAAAGAGTAAAAGATACTAATTTAATATAAACTAGCTGACCCCCGCAACTTCGTTCGCGTGTTTATAGGTTTTATATAGAATCGGATCGGATCCCATAATTCTTTTATATACCTAAACTAAATGTAGCCTGTTACTCCTTATAACATTGAAAGTTCCATTAAAATCGATCCAGCCATTTCGGAGATTAGCTGGAACAAATAGACAGAACGACAAACATAAATTTAAACGCACGCCAGTTTAAAATACGCCGTACGTACAAAGATCCGGGTCCCAAGTTATCGGAACCCAATAAATGCCTGTCATTTCTAAACTAAAAAACCTATGACCTTGAAATATTTACGGGACAATACTTAAAGTACTACCTTTTTAACAAAAAAAGAATGAGTGAAATCGAATAACGCGTTAATGAATTACAGCTAAATACACGTTTTAACTTTCATCCCCTCTCCCAAGGGAACCATGCTGGATTTCGGGATAAAAAGTATCCTATAACCTACCTCGGAGTATAAACTCAAATCGTACCAAGTTTCATTCGAATCCGTTTAGTAGTTTCAGCGTGATGCGCGGCCAAGATACAGACAGACAGACAGACAGACAGACAGACAGACAGACAGACAGACAGACAAAAATGAAAAAAATTACAGTTTTGGCTTCAGTATCGATTATAGAATGCCCTCCAATAAAAATTTTCAAAATATCTTCAATGTACAGAATTGGATCTGTTACAGTTTTATTATATTATAGAAGATAAAATCAGTATCCCTCACATTTTTATATCTCTAGGTAAATCTTTTTTGATAAAGATAAAGGTAGATAGATTAGATGTATCTGAAACACAGAATCCATTTTGTAGAAGCATTTATTCTGAGTTACGACAAAATAAATTGCAGATTTGCCGGAAATGTGCTATTACGCAAGCCTGTTCATAAAACACAAATCCAATAAACGCCCAAATCGATATTGGGAAATGGCCCGAATTTGATTTGAACTGAATTTCAATCGAATCTTTATTCTTATTGGTTGTGTTTAGCTATTCATCGAATTTTTCCCCAACATTTAAGTACGGTATTCAAATTTTTTGTTAAGTCAGCTTATTTACGCTTAGAAAATTGTTATTAAATTAACTTGACAGCAAATAAATTGAAACAGAGTCCATTTTCACGTAAAAAATGGTACAAACATAGAGATTTCAAAGATTTTTAACGGAGTCACAACATTGATGAGATTGGTATTTAAAACATCAAATTGTATTGGAATTATTCTCAAATTATCCAATTTAAAAAAAGATAAATGTCTGTCGTCAGGTCTGTGGAGCAGCAGCAAAAGCTGCGATTTTCTCAAGGCTTCTGTGGTTGTGTCTAGATAGATAGATAGATAAAATACTCTTTATATTTGTACCTACATCGCTAGATGAAATCAAAGTTACTACATCAAGACAGTATCTACGGAGTTATTGAAGACAAACCTGTGTCTTTTATGTATGATAAAACTTATCTCATCCATTTGTTTAAAAATCGTATTGAAATCAATATGTTGGAATCATTTTCTATGCAAAAACGGAGTGTGTCGACCAGTTTGCTGTCAAGAGTATAGTTTTATCACTAAACTTTATGAAGCACTCTATCAAATTGCTTATAACTGGTCCTAATTTATAATTAATAGAGTTAAGCTTTTAGTTTCATTAGATACGAATTTAGTCCCATTATCTATTCTTTACGGTCTTACAGTTCAAAAGGAAAGATTTTTATAAAAATAATGTTAGCTTTTTGTTCCTCAAGGTCATGTGGATTTACATCTCCGTCGCTTTATTGGCCTGCTTGAATACAGTTATCTCACGGGATGTCGGTAAAACCCTGAGTATGAAAACATTACCTTACGTCACCAATTCGTTGGTTAACCTCGGAAAAATGGACATTTCTTTTCATTTTAATGCCCATCCAGAAGGTACATTTTTGATAATTTAAACAATTATTACTTTACCTTGCACTTTGATTAATGTTACACATCGATTGTACACATTTTTTTTCAGATTTGGCAAGATCTGAAATTCGGAGTCATGGACCTAATTCGTTCTTTTCACCCAAACTGGAAGCTGTAATAGAAGAACCTTGCTCTTGCTCCGGTCTGACATATCTTAAAGATTCCTCTCAAAGCCATCCAACTGATTTGCTGAAGAGAATTCTATCTGGAAATGATTTGTTCTCTTTCAAAGAGCCCTCCTCTTCTCCACTATGCTGTGACTCTCATGAACACGTCAAAGAAGATATTTTATTGGAGTTTCATCCTAAACAAAGTCAAATGATCGTCAAACCGCAATCATCGAATTCGAATCAATTCCCATTTCTACCATTTCTGCTTGATAGCTTCAAACAAAGACCGACTTTGCCAACTGTATCGGCTGAACCAAAGGCTGTAGAGATCTTTCTCTTTCCGAAGAAACAAGGAATTTCACCAACGGACTTGGAACGACTCACAACTAATAAAAAGAAAGACGATAAAATTAATATAAAAATCGTTGGAGACAAAAACATAAGAAACGATTTTAAGACTGTGAAATTCATCCCACCCCTTCCCTCTTCGGTCAAAAAAGATTTGGCCCTGCAGGAAAAAAATAAATTGGTAACTGAAAAGATAGACGAAGTATCAGTTACTGACAAACTTCTGAATAATGTGGTGTGATGTGCAACATAGATATAATATTAAAATGATATATTATAGATAACTGTTTTATTTCAATTTGCCTTTTGTTTTCCCTATCGTAAATTATTAACGAGAAAAATTTAAAAGATAAATCTGAACTGAGGAGGAATTCAGACTCTTTTAAAATTAAAAATTTATAATCAAAATTAATGATTCATTACGTACGTGAATTTAATTTTTATAACATTACTAAATACGAAGATAAAGTATATAAATAAATGAGTACTGGATGTTTATTAGAAGTGTACTAAAACAAACTTCTCAAACTTTGTACTGTTTTAAATAACGGATAATCAGCATCACTACTGCGGCTTTCTATAAATGGACACAAAATTATTATAAACAATTCAATGTCCATAGCATATTATATTGCTATATTCAGACTACACTCATAAAGAAAGCAGGCAATGGAATAAAAAATAAGGAATACGCTCTAGGAATTTCATCCGAAGTCAAGTCAATTTAGTCCAACAATGAGGATTACGTAAAGTTTGTACGTGAGGTGAATTTCATTGTCTGTCATCTTCGTGAAGTTGGATTATACCCATTATCTTGATAAACAATGCTTCTGAAAATTTAATCAGAACGATGTTTAAATACTATTAGACCGGTCAAATTAGACTAAAAAATAGGGATGAGGTTACAGTAATTCACACCTGGCTGAAAATTGGTAGGATTGTTCAAAACACTATTATAAATGAAATGTGAAAAGTCTTCATCGATCCGACACCTGGAAAAAAATTTACTCCTGGACACGCACAATTTACTCACACTTGGCTGAAAATTGGTAGGATTGTTCAAAACACTATTATAAATGAAATGCAAAAAGTCCTCATCGAACCGACACCTAGAAAAAAAAATTACTCGGGGTCAAAGGTCACAAAAACGGGTTTTTCACGATTTTCAGCAAAACAGTAAGTTTTATTATAAAATTAGCTGAAACAAAATTGTAGATCAAATAATTATCTATAAAAAATGTCTAAATACTTTTTTTCTTAAGAGCCACCGTTTTTGAGATAATTAACGATTCAAAAAGTTAAGTGTCGTAATAAAAATGAGGGACTGGGTTTCTTTTTACTCGAAATTCTGACTTACCGTTTTGCTGAAAACTTCCCGTGAAAACTTTGACCCCGAGTAATTTTTTTTTCCAGGTGTCGGATCGATGAGGACTTTTCACATTTCATTTATAATAGTGTTTTGAACAATCCTACCAATTTTCAGCCAAGTGTGAGTAAATTGTGCGTGTCCAGGAGTAAATTTTTTTTCCACGTGTCGGATCGATGAAGACTTTTCACATTTCATTTATAATAGTGTTTTGAACAATCCTACCAATTTTGAGCCAGGTGTGAATTATTGTAACCTTGGAAGTCTAAATTGACTGGATTATAATATCTTAAGATATTTAAATGGATAGCAAAAATAAGACAGTGTTGCCAATTAAGCTTTTTTGTCTAACTTTTCAACCCAAGTTTCCAAAGTCGTACCAAAAAAATTAATAAATTATAACTATGAAAATAGCAGCAATATTGCAGTTGGCAACGCTGACTTGTCTTCTAATAAATTATAGCCCTTGTGACCGAAACCCGACCATGAGTAGTGCTTATCTGTGTAAAAATTGATTATTTGAGTCATTAATAAATTTACTTAAGTGCGGATTTTGGTCACGCAGTGCTTAAAAGGAGAATAAAATGCACTCACTGTTTCTCTTTCCTCTGTTGCCTCTTCTTCTTGAAAGCTCTCTTGACTCGGAGAAGAAGGAACGCGGCCCGGTCTATAGTTAGCACAGAGGGCCGCTTGGCGGCGCTGGGCTCGTCCATCCCCTCTTCTTCGTCCCCCGCCTCATCGCACAACCTCAGGCCGAGCCATCGTTGCTTTGGTGTAGTCCTCGTTGTGCCGTCGGCGGGAACGCACGCGAATACAGGCTGCGGCCGCGTCAAAACTGCATTATTATTTTAAACCCGACTATTTAGGTCCCTATATTATATTGATAGTGTTTTTGATTGATAATTTTTAATTACTAAGAGACTATTCAATTTCAAAATACTCTCACTACTTATAACTACACTTATAAATACACTTAAAACTTTTTCCACGGTAAAAATATATTATGATCTTAACTATCGCAATACGGACACTAGAGATCTGAAACAAAAAGAGAAAGTTTTTATTAAACACAATATTTATATTTTAATTTAAAGCGTAGTACGTTGACCGAAAAATCTGTTGAGTTTTAATTAAAAACACGATTTATTTTTAAGGACTATCTGATATCCACCCCTTCGTCTGCGTGAATTTAGGTTTTTAAAAATTCCGTGGAACTTTTTGATTGTCCGCTATAAAACATAGCCATGCGTCATCAGGCCCCAACTAGTGGTGGAACGACGCTAGATACAAGCGGCACAAGACCGCGACATGTGAAAGTCTCTGTAATAGACCTGTGTGATCGTAACATCTATCTCAAAAAAAACTGACGAAAGTGAGTAAATTAGGAAAGAGCTCTCCATACCCCTTTCCTAATTTAGTCACTTTCCTCAGTTTCACTTTTTCAGAGAAAATGAGTCGCAAAAAAGGTTCACGATAAAAAGGCCCTCACGAAATTTCCCGAGGTGAAAAAAATTCCTGTGGTAACACTCCACGATATTAAGTATGCCAAGCCTTTAAGATAATAAGACCCTTCGCGTGAAAATATTTGTAGAAGAATTCTTTAGGACTAGATAGTAAGTGTATGATTTAATTTTTCACGTCAGCTTTACATATTTCTGACCTCTAAAGACTTCTTGTAAGACTCGTGAAAACGATATTAAGAAAGAATTGCTCGCGACTTGGTCTACGTAGATTTCACTTTTTTTTTTCATAAGGTATTTTGCATATTTTTTACCAATTCTTTCTCTGGCGTTAGCATTTTACTTTTTTAAGGATTTTATGTTCTACGATAATTCTTTTGTCTATCATTTTCATGTAGTTATCTGTTGCAGTTACAGTTAAGACAGCTTATTACGCCAGACTTGCGACAGAAAAATATTAAGGAGTATATTTTACTTTTAAGCACTTATTAGTATTTTATAATAATAAATTAAGATCACCGTTGTTCATTATTATCGTTGAAGAGAGGGATATAAAAATCATGTCTTTTGTTTGGATCACACAGCATTTTTACGAGACATTCATCATATTCTTATCAAAGAGAATACTCGCTTCTGATGTAGTTATTGTTATAACCTGCCTCGTAAATATTAGTGTAAGAGAGGGTGACAGAAACGTAATGTACAGACTGCAGAATTCATAAAAAAATGTGAATTCCAGTTTGAAAAACAAAACAAAACTGCAAAATATTTTTCTCTTGTAGGAACTTCTACACGCCTCGGTCTTACGCTACTTGTATCCAGTGGCTCCCTGCCCCTCTTTTCATGTCGTCGAATCTGTTAACATTGCGGGTTTTTTTAATTCATGTACAAGTGAGCCCTTGACTGCGATCTCACGTGATGGTAAGTGACAATGAAGTCTACGGTATGCCAGTTTTTATTAAACCCATACCTCTGACCTGTTTCTACGCGACATCTTACCGGAACGCTAAATTGCTTTCCGGACCGAGGTAGCCAATCCAGCATCGTGGGACCCCAAGGTATATATTCGCCGAGTTTCTCGCTGGTTCTTCTCGATAAGAACGGCATTCCGAACCAGTGGTAGAACCGTCAATTGACGATTCAAACGTAGTTGTAAAAGTTTATTTGAATAAAAAACTTTTCTATTCTATTCTATCGGTTATTTAGACTAATATATAAAATTTATTGAGTGCTACGCGTGGAGTTGTAGTTATAGTGGAATATAATTTTGTAGAATTATTGTTAACTAATAAACTTCTTATAAATTTAAATTCGTTAATTAATTGTTAAATAACGAATAGAAATATTATTCTAGTTATTATTAGTTAACGATAAGTCTACAAAATTAATATATTCCTTAGAAATGTAAATAAACAAAAATAAAATAAGTAAACGCAATACTTGAATGTATCATAAATAACAGAATTTTTACGTACATCTCTTGTACTAAAACGCGATACGTCCAGCGCGGCAGTCAATTTTGCGTGATAGCCGGTTCCATCCGAATATGAGGTCATAAAATTTCGAAGCAAACTAGTGGTTTTATTACGGGCTTAATGGCTAAAGGTGCACGTATTTCAACGAAGAACATTTACGGTACAACCTTTTTAGGGTTCTGTGGTAAATAGCTTCGTGCAGTCCGTCTATGTGTCACCGCCATTTTATACAGAAACTATTAAAGCTACAAAGATTTAATTATAGCTTGTTAACGCTACAGAGGCTGTACTAAAATTTAAAAAAGTTTTTTCACCGTCAAGCAATGATATTTAACTGCCTAAAACCGAAGCTTAAAACGCACATAACTTCGATCTAACTCAGTCCTCCAGAAAGTTAGGTTTTATTAGAAACAATCGTATTAGAAACCATTAGTTTTATTAGAAACAATCGAGACAAAGCTTAATAATAAGCTTAGTTTCCATTTGAGTAGCCTCGGTTTCAAACAAACTAAACAGCAATTTAGAATTAAACAACGTGACAGGACAGCTTCAGAAAGGATTAGAAAGTTTAATTATTGGTTGAATCGAGCGCCGACTATCTGATTACATTCATTATTATTATTTTCTTCTGAATAAGCACCAAATCTCACTAAGTAAACTGAAAGACTGAAGTGCCTATGGGCGGGGTACGTTGCGCGAAAAAACCGATGGACGTTTGGGTCCTAAAGTGATGCGACTTCGTAGCGAAAAACGCAGCATTGGCAAACTTCCCACTGGGTGGATGGACAATTTCAAACAAGTTGCTAGCAGCCACTGGATACAAACCAAGATGGTGTTCTGTGGCGATCTATGCAAGGGACCCTTGCCCAACAGTGGAGGTTTATCAATTGAGACGACGACGTCGGACTACCAACTAGTAGGTCTTTAACATAGAATAATGTATACCAGTAATAATTGAACTGATATAATATTATGAAATTGCCGATTCGTCGATCTGACCACTAATTGGAATATCTGCGGTTTGACTTGGAATTCTAAATTCATATTACTTAATTTTACTTCTGTTTCATTTTGTTCTATTTTTAAAAACTGCTTAATATCCATTTTATTTTTTAAGTTTTGTTTCTCTGAATTTGCAACCATAAAGTCGAAAAAAAATCGTGTTATTTTGGCACGAAAATGAGTTTCAACGTAAAAACAGTACATCTCAAACGACACGCGGCCTATGGACCCATGCGTCGTCATAGATTTTCGTACATTTACCGTGCTTTACCAAAAATGTGATAAAATCTGTCTCAATTTGTGTAAACGCTGGACGTCCGAATATATTTTGCAAACTACAAGAATTGCGTAGACGTGAAGAAGCTAGATAGACGTGTTTGTTCGTAGAGATAGATGTATATTTACTTGTTTGCCCTTCAGCTATATACATTCTAACTCGCATAGAATTAAATGATGTACTCGCACATTTCCAAAAGCTAACGAAACACACACCGTTACCCTTTATCCACCCAAGATTGGATTACCTAGGAGTTCAACCTTCGGATCAACCACGCTCCTGCATATATCATAGATTTAATTAAGATAATTATGTTTAATCTCTACCACTACGCAGTCTAAAGTAATGTAAGCCCTTCACGTCTATACCTACTGTTGGAAGCACAAATCACAAGCAGTGCCTGCACGGAATTAATTTCACTTTTCATCAGTAGATAAGGTCACAGACATGCAATTTTGTACAATAAGTAAAAGTATATTTATAAAGCGGTTTGTTTATTTATAACTAGATGATGCCCGCGACTTCGTCCGCGTGGATTTAGATTTTTTAAATCCTATGAGAACTATTTGCTTTTCCGGGATATAAGTTGCCTATGTTATTTTCCGGGACGCAAACTACGTCTGTATCAAATGTCGTATAAAATGGACATTTAAGAATCTCGTGGGAACTCTTTAATTTTCCAGAATAAAAAGTAGACTATGTCTGTCCCGGGGATGTAAATTAATTCTGTACCAAATTTCAACAAAATGGGCTAAACTATTGGGCCGTGAAAAGCTAGAAGACGTACAGACACGCTTTCGCATTCATAATATTAATATGGATGTCAAAATTTGCATGCTTAACTTAGCAGATAGCGCAAAATATTGTTATCTATTCAATCTAGCAAATAAACAAATTGAATTTAATTGTATGGCAGATAAAGACTAAAACAGAAGATATTTGTATCTGACCGCATTTTGTGGCTAATTGTGCACTATTTTTAAGTAGGCACCTACGGATGAGTACGTAAAAAGAAACGTCATCGATTTTCAATTTATACTGGAAAATTTAAATCAGTTTAATCTATTTGGAAGCTTGACACCTTTGATAGTGTATAAGATTACCCTAGAGTTATCCAGATTAAAGTATTCCAGATTATTCTAGATAATATTATATTAAATCGATGTTAATGATGGATTGCGTTCAGAATTACTAGTTCAAGTATTAAGTATAGCAACTTTTATATTGCTTTCTATAAGCTTGAGTGATTATGCAGTCTGAAATATAGAGTAGGTAACCATTTTGAAGGTCTTCTTTCTTTCTTTTTTTTTTTTGCTTGGCTTTCTCGGTAATGTCATACAAACACCCAATAAGATAATTTCTAAAATCCCCACCCCGAACAGAACTTTTTACTTGAAAAAAGAATACCTACTCATAATATGGTCTACCAAAAAATGTTTTCACCTTCAATTTCGGGTATATTAAAGGTCGTAATTTCAAATATAGGCAGCAGGTAAACGGGGAAAGTTTAGTTATTTATCTACTGTTTAATTAAAAGTACTCACGCAACTTCGCTAAGTTTCCTTATAGCACATCAGGGGTTTACCTCGGAATCCCCGGATTATTGGCCCCGCTTAGCGAAGAGCCTACGTGATATCCCCCAAGGATGAACTACTTCTATAAGTAGCTAGTAGGTAATAATGCGTTCTTATAAGCTTAATTATAAGTAGGAGAGTTGTAAAGACGAGTGTAATATTTTTCTTAGGACAAAGATTGAGCAATGTCCGTGCGAAAAGTGCCTCGTTGTTCTAGTGGTTACCATATTTAACTCCAAATCACGAGGTTCCGGGTTCGATTCCCGGGTTGGGCAAATTATTGTTAGGTATTGGGTTTCTGTCAAGAAATTCTCAGTGCCAGCCCGGAGTTGGCGGTGTTCCACCTCCGTGCCTCGGAGAGCACGTTAAGCAGTCGGTCCCGGTTATTATCACTATCATATTGTGACAATAGTCGTTAAAGCCCGTCAACCCGCATTGGAGCAGCGGGGCGGGTCTCAAATTTTTAAGACAAACAAACAAATTCTGTTATATCGTGGGATAGGAAAAGGCTGCAAAAAGAAAGAAGAATAAAATAATAATAACAGGATAAAAAATACCAAGGAAAAACAGAAAAACGGAAAGAAAAATTGCTCAATTAGCGACCAAAAGCTAAAAGGCAAAACCTCAAGGCGTTCGTTAGCTACTCTTGAGTTTTGTTGTAGTCATGATGAACTGAATTTAGAAATTATCCAGATTATCCTAAATTGTCTTTACTGACAGTTTGAAGACTTTACAATAGAGTAGAATATGAATACTTAGAAGGGTATATTTTTAAAAAACTTTTACAAAGTGCTTTCTATTCGTCATGTGAATGAATATACCACTGCATACTTTAAAATGCCCTTCCTACTGCTTTTCCAAGTAAATCTCCACCACCACTACTACAGCCTTTTTTTACGTTCAAATGCTGGGCACAGCCCTTCTCTCTCATAGGAGAGAGGGATTCAGAGTTTAAACCCGCCACGCTGCTCCAATGCGGGTTGGCGGGCTAATAAGGCGGATAAGTAAATCTCACCACGAATATAATATAACACATAGCGACAACGATATTTCGAGAATTTAGCATAGACTCATACATATATGAAATTGCCCCATTCGACCTCAAATCTTTCTGAATAGCAACTTGTAGCCATTGTTATATTGAGTGTGGGTGTACCCTTTTGTAGCGATCCCAGATACACGCAAAAGGGATAATCGCACGGAAATCTAGCATCACGTTAAGGAGTAGACATAGTGTTTCTTGTTTTCATTAATATCTGTATTGTGTTGTGGTGTACAAATAAAGTGTAAAATAATAATAATATAGCAATTGCGTCGGATAAAAAATGGTGTCGAGATGGTGGATACGTGATAAAAGTGGAGATTTGGCGCGTAATTTTCACGGTGCCTTTATGAGCCCAATGCTCAGTCAATATGCATGTGTTTCGAGATTGTTTGACCGTATATGTACCATTACGTACCGCTCAAAAACCCCCCATTTAATTAGTGCACTTAATTGCCCAAGCATTTTAATTACAAGGCGTGTGAAACCATGCGATCAACATGATCACGGCAATTTACGCACAGTTTGCTGACATCCTCATATTATATTATTTGACCCAGTGGTCTGATACTTTGGAAGAAGGAGAACCGAGTAGCTTTTCGGACAGAACGGACTGATGATAAGTAACACGTCTAGACACTGAAATTGATACTTAAAAAAACAGTCCGACGATGTAATAACTAATAACCACAAGAAATCAAACTATGTCGATCGTATTATCCCAATCTCAATAATAATATTCATTAAGTACTATAGTTGTTACGCGCGACTTTCGTCCGGATGGTTTTCAAAAAATCCCGGAGGAACTCGTTGATTTTCCGGGGTAAACAATATTCTGTGTCCATCTCCTTAACATAGATCGATAAAATCTAGATAGGACAACCAGTATAGATGTAATAGCATAACATAAGTTAGGCTAACCTGTTGTAAATGTAAATCTGTTTTTTGGAAACAATATTATTGATTTCTGATAATTTTTTTTAATCTACAAGTCAGACTTTGACTACGATCTCACCTGACGGTAAGTGACGTTGAATTCTAATGTGGAAGCTGGCTAACTAGGAAGAGATATGTCAGTTTTTTAGGGTTCCGTACCCGAAGGGTAAAAAACGGAGCCCTATTAATGTCACTCGGCTGTCTGTCCGTCTGTCCGCCGGTCACAGGTCTCTAGCTCGCAGACGAAATGAGTTACAAACCTGAAATTTTGGTATTTAGTGTAAAACATTAACCCAAAATCAAATATTGAATTAGAAATTGAATTAAATTATTTTTCAGGGGGGCTCCCATACATGAAAAAGGAGCCGGAAAAAAAAATTTTTTCTTTACCCTAGCTTGTGGGGTATCATTGTTTAGAGCTCATTAAGTAAAGGACAAATGTATATTTTTTTAATTTTTATCTCTAAAAATAAGGGAATGGGAGGCCATCAAAGTTGTCAGTTTTAGACCATTTTTGTGACGGGGGCTATCTCAAAAACTAAACTAGTTGGGAATATGATATTTCAGTATATTATGTACTATATGCTCTATTTAAACAACAAATACTGAAAACAACGATTTATTAAATAGTTTATAAGCTGTGACCAAAATAAACGAACATTTTTTTGGGTTTTTCTTTCACGGTTTGTTGCGATGTCTAGCTCGGAAATTAAATATTTCTTAGACCCAAAATATTATATTGTTCATAATTATGTACGGAACCCTGAAAGAGCGAGGCCCGACTCGCACTTGGCTGATTTTATTAAACCCATATCACTGATCGGTTTCTACGCGACATCGTACCGGTACGCTAAATCGCTTGGCGGACACGGCTTTGTCGGTAGACCCAGACCGGAGACAATTCAGAAATTATAAAATCCCAATTTGCCACTGCCGGGAATCGAACCCGGGACCTCCCACTTATAAAACCACAGCGCTCACCACTGCGCCAGGGAGATCTCCAGAATGCGAGCTAGGTATCACTCGCAGCTAGATTCAGTTGAGCCGTGATAAGCTGACAGACAGACAGACGTAGTTACTTTCGCATATAATATTCGCATTTATAATAGTAGTAAGTATGGTTTCTTATTATTTTACCCTCGGATAAACATTCCCCTATAATTCCGTCCTTAGATTGCCTCGAAGTATCCACTCGAATTGAATGATACTTCAATTAAGAGGTAAGTCTTCAAGATGAGGGTAAATCTTTCTTCAGACTTCACCTTTAAATCTTGATGTATTGTTATTGTTCTTTCGTTTTTAGGGTTCCGTAGTAAACAAGGAACCCTTATAGTTTCGCCATGTCCGTCCGTCTGTCTGTCTGTCTGTCTGTCTGTCCGTCCGTCCGTCCGTCCGTCCTCGGTTAATCTCTAGAGACTATTAGTACTAGAAATCTGTAATTTGGCATGTGTATAAATGTTAATCACGCCGACAAAGTGGTGAAATAAAATTTTGATAAATATTTTTTTTAGGGTAGCTCCCCTACATGTAAAGTGGGGATGAATATTTTTTTCTCGTCTACCCCATAGTGTGGGGTATCGTTGAATAGGTCTTTTAAAAATACTGTGGGTGTGGGTACATCATTTTTCGATTTCTAGATCCGTTTGTAAAATATGATGTTTTAAAGTGCTAATTAGGGTTCCGTACCCGAAGGGTAAAAAACGGAGCCCTATTAATGTCACTCGGCTGTCTGTCTGTCTGTCTGTCTGTCTGTCTGTCTGTCTGTCTGTCTGTCCGTCTGTCCGCCGGTCACAGGTCTCTAGCTCGCAGACGAAATGAGTTACAAACCTGAAATTTTGGTATTTAGTGTAAAACGTTAACCCAAAATCAAATATTGAATTAAAAATTGAATTAAATTATTTTTCAGGGGGACTCCCATACATGAAAAAGGAGCCGGAAAAAAAATTTTTTTCTTTACCCTAGCTTGAGGGGTATCATTCTTTAGAGATCATTAAGTAGAGTACAAATATATATTTTTTAAATTTTTATCTCAAAAAATAAGGGAATGGGAGGCCATCAAAGTTGTCAGTTTTAGACCATTTTTGTGACGGGGGCTATCTCAAAAACTAAACTAGTTGGGAATATGATATTTCAGTATATTATGTACTATATGCTCTATTTAAACAACAAATACTGAAAACAACGATTTATTAAATAGTTTATAAGCTGTGACCAAAATAAACGAACATTTTTTTGGGTTTTTCTTTCACGGTTTGTTGCGATGTCTAGCTCGGAAATTAAATATTTCATAGACCCAAAATATTATATTGTTCATAATTATGTACGGAACCCTGAAAGAGCGAGGCCCGACTCACACTTGGCTGCTTTTTTTTATTAGAGTCAAGTGTCCCCCCCCTCTATCAGCCAAATGGCAGTATATAGGAACTTGAAAAAATTCACAGCAGTAGTATATATAATCAATTTTAAAGGAAAACTATCATGGCTAAGTAGGGTTCACAGGTTAAGGAGTTATATCTGTTTTTCGAGGATTGTGACTACGGAACCCTACACTGCGCGTGGCCCGCCACGCACTTGGCCGGTTTTTTTGTTGATAGCTTTACCTTCGATTGCAATCTGAGATAGGTACTATTAGCCGCCAAGCGATTTAGCGTTCCGGTACTGTGCCGCGTAGAAACCGATCAAGCGTAGGTATGGGTTTAATAAAAACTGGTATACCTTTTCCAAGTTAGCCCACTTTGAACTTAAACTGCGTCATCACTTACCATCAGGTGAGATCGCAGTCAAGGGCTAACTTGTAGATGAATTCTAGAAATATCGCACATACTAGCTGTTCCCAATATGCGTTGCAATGACACGCAACGTATGGTTTAGGAACCAAACAAACAAACATTCATT
Source organism: Melanargia galathea (assembly GCA_920104075.1). Lineage (NCBI taxonomy): Eukaryota > Metazoa > Arthropoda > Insecta > Lepidoptera > Nymphalidae > Melanargia > Melanargia galathea. The sequence continues at coordinate 29,032,811 of OV049856.1, read as the reverse complement.
TTTATATCGATTTTTGGCTAGGAACCTTCGAGGACATGGATGCATGTCATCATTCAATCATTCTCCAAAGTTTCATCATAATCGGATGAATAGGTTAGGTGTGCATAGAGGACAACTGACAAACATACACAAAATATTTACATAGATGACCGACAATAGCTTTTATGTAATTCTAAATAGCCAATAATAAAACATGTTCTTTGATTTAGTTTTCTCGATTTCGCATCAAAATTAACTGTTGTAATTTAGAAATCTCATAGAAACGACTCTACCACATTAGACTAAGACGATAAATATATAATACGTACTTATATACACATAAATACACCCAGACTCGGGACGGGAATCGAACCCACGACCCGGGAGAGGTAGAATGGGCGTAATGTTCTATAACAAAATTCCACAAGCAATCTTAGACTTGCCTTTACACAAGTTTAAGAACTCTTTTAAAAGTATGCTCATAAAAAAGCTTATTATACAATTGAAGATTAATTATAACGATAAAAAGGCATGGATTTAACTCGTTCCAGCAATGCGCGAGACGGCATTTCAATCATGTACTTACATAAATCGTTATATAGTTATTTTTTAAAAAGAGCAACCGCCGAGTTTCTTACTTGTTCTTCTCGGTTGAAACGGCATTCCGAACCAGTGGTAGATTCAATTAACGATTCAAAAGTACTTGTAAAAGTTTATTTGAATAAAAAACTTTTCTATTCTATTCTATTCTATGCAGAATTGTGCGTCGGTTGTGTAAGAGCTGCATCAATAATAAAATTATTGTTAAAATCTCAATTGTGGTACTTGGCTGAATTTATTGCATTCTCGCTGCAACAGTGCATTGAGTGCAGTGCAGTGCATGAGGCAATAGCGAGAGAGTGTCGGCAAATCAAACTTCTCAGATCAGACCAGAGACAATTTAGAAATAATCAATTCCCGAATTGCCCCTGCTGGGAATCGAACCGGGGACCTTCCACGTATAAGACCACAGCGCTCACCACTGCGCCAGAGAGGTCGTCACAAAGACCTACCAGTCCACTTAGTGCAGTCATACCTGTTGTTATTATAATTGCCTTATTATCCCAAAAATACCTAACCCTACCTAGGTATAGAAGATAATATTATAGAACATGAAAAGGGGTTCGACCCTGAGAAATGGCCATGTTTAGTGTGCAAAGAGCTTTAATCCCGGCCGGCGCTGACCCCTGAAATATCATCATCCCCAGAACATATCCATCTGCGGGAATTGTCGTCGAGATAAACCGCTCACAGCGAATGGCCGGCCTGATCCTAGCTGAGACCTATTATTTCCCGTTGACATTCTGAACAAAAGGATATTACTTGAAGATTGCGACGGTACGAGAATGACGACCGCCCTAGCACAGCGTCAGCTGTGGTCTCCTTTTTAACTCCCGACGTAAAAACGACGGGGTGTTATAAGTTTGACGTGTCTGTCTGTGTGTGTGTGTGTGTGTCTGTCTGGTCCCCTGTAGCGCTCAAACGGGTGGATCGATTTGAATGCGGCTTTTTGTTTGAAAGGTGAATTAGTCGAGTGTTGTTTGATGAAAATTGATCCAAGATGGCCGACGCTACAAAATGGCGGATTGCATATTTTTTCACAACTCCCTTACTTAATATGGGTATCAAATGAAAGGGCTGGACTAGCAGAATAGCACTATGCAAATCCAAGATGGCCGCCGCCACATAATGACGAATGTCGGGGGTTTTTAAATTTTTAATTTGTACTTGTAGATGTAACTAGCAACCCGCCTCTGTACTCCTTCTCTCTTCGCACGGGTAGTAAGTAATTAATTAATTATCCGCTACTATCCCACCATACATTTTGTCATCTATACTACTAATAAATAAAATTGAAGTGTCTGTCTGTAATATCGAAATAACTACCTCATATTAAGCTCATATGGTTATTTGAACGATACTTTAACCGAATCACACGTTTTTAAAATTTTTGTCTGTCTGTCTGTCTGTCTGTCTGTCTGTCTGTCTGTCTGTCTGTCTGTCTGTCTGTCTGTCCGTCTGTCTGTTTGAACGGGCTAATCTTTGGAACGGCTGAACCGATTTTGACGGGACTTTCACATACAAGTAGAGAATTAACCAGGGAGTAACATAGGCTACTTTTTTAACCGACTTTCAAAAAAGGAGGAGTTGTGTTTTTCTACTTATGTACACCGATATCTCCGAGATTTCTGAACCGATTTGTGTATTTTTTTTTTAATCGATAGAGAAACATTGCGACACCGTCCTACAAAAAATTTGGATTCCAACTCCTCAATCCTGATGCTGTAGGGGTTCTGATCCCCAACACTAATGGGATTTAAGCACTGTCGGTTATTTAAATTGATATTGGGGATACCAATTAAAGACTTTATTGTTGAATGACCTCGAGTAGGTACATGTCCAACTCCTCAACCCTGATGCTGTAAGGAATTGCATTCCGAAATCGTAAGGATCCCACGGAATTTTTCCGTTTAGTGGACGTTTTACTACTACTTACTACAGATAGGCTACTTTTTGTTCTGGAAAATCAAAGTTCCCACGAGATTTTTACAAACCACACGGGCGAAGCCGTGGGCATCATCTAGTATCTCAATAAGTATAGGCAGCGTTTTCGGTAAAAGCTTCCAGGTGGCTCGACTTTTTCTGTCATTTTCAACAATTTACAACTTATATTTCAACTAAATGCCTACATATAATAAAATCGTAGACTTGCCGTATCTGTACATTAAAGATTTTTGCAAAATAATAATGTTAGGGATAAGTAATAGAACGTAAAAAAGTTATTTTTGTAATTTTTGTTTGTTTGTCTGTTTATCTGTTTGTCTATTTGTCTGTATGTTTGTGCGCGCATCACACAAAAACTACTGAATGGATTGAAATGAAACTTGGCATGATTTAAGTTCTTACTAAGGAATAACATATAGGATACTTTTTATCCCGAAATTCAGCACGGTTCCCTTGGGAGAAGCGATGAAAGTCAAAATGTGTACTTAGCTGTAATTCATTAACGCGTGGTCCGATTTCATTCATTCTTTTTTTGTTAGAAAGGACATACTTTGAAGATTACCCAGGTAATCTCTGAAAGTCTATACCGATTTTGATGGGACTTTCACTGGCGGATGTTTACATTTTGATCTACCTAAACATCCGCCAGTGAACTTTTAACAGTTTTTCAGCAAGGTATGAGCTCAAAGGAGCTTAGGAAAAACAAAATGATTCCCACGGATTTTTAAAAAACAATACCCACGCGAACGAAGTCGCGGGTGTCCGCTTGTGATAAGTAAATTGGATATAATTTAAACGTTCTCAAAGGTGTGTGAAGTCTGCCAATCCGCTTGGCCAGCGTGGTAGACTATGGCCAAAACCCTTCTCACTCTGAGAGGAGACCCGTGCTCTGTAGTGAGCCGGTAATGGGTTGATCATGATGATGAATTTGCCGGCGCCTTTTTTGCAACGGGTGGAAATCTCTAGCATTGGCCTTAGGTTTGAGGTTACAATTATTTGTATTTATTGTAACTAGTTTTAGGGAAAGTTGCATGACAGGTGGTAAAAATAAGGTTAAGGTTAAGATTAAATTCATAAAATAATGGAGGCGCCTTTTTGTACGGTTTCTGGTCTCTTCATTTTATCAAAGTGTGCGTAAATCGCTTATTAGGTAATCTATAGTAGTGACCTAACATAAGATAATGTTATATATTACATTATCTTAGGTAGTGACACATAATTTTTTTACCAGTGTCCGTATTAATTGCGCATGTGGGCCGCGGGGAAACCTCAATATTTATCAGAAAATATTTATCGCACATTCATACGTTTAAGATCGAATGGCGACTCCACTTTCTCTATGTATAAAACTTCGTCAAGTTTACTTCGGTTACAATGATTCGCTACAACTACGAGATTAATCAAACACTTTGAGATATTTAGTGACGTTCACATGAGTTCTTGAATTGTATCGACATCGATCAAATATTGCTGTCTCGCCCACTCCACACAGCCTTTGCTTTAATTTTTAAATGTGAAAAATCTTCTCTAAACATCTAAATATGTCATAAATATTAAGTAAGTATGATGTAGATCTATCGCAAATATTGGAATGATTGATCCCCAAAAATTGTTTCAATATATTACATTAGAAATACTTATATTTTTTGTACACTGTTTGTGCTTTCTATTTTCAACGACACATCCAACATATACCTTAACCAAAATACATTGACGGATCACTTTCAGAATAAACAGATAAATAAAATTAAATTATAAAATTTTGTGTATGCTTTATAGAATACATAGGTACCTACATACTTTATACATAGAATTCGTATGATGCATACTTCATAATTATAATTATGTAAAATAAAATGGATTAATAATTTTTTTTCAAAGAAAAATGAACCGACTTCAAACGAATCGAACTAAAAAGTTTAAAATAATTTTTTATTAATTTAGATTGACGATTAAACTACCTAACTCAAATCCTACTAATATTATAAATGTGAAAGTGTGGATGTTTGGATGTTTGGATGTTTGGATGTTTGGATGTTTGTTACTCAATCACGCCGCAACTACTGAACCGATTTAGCTGAAATTTTGAATGGAGATAGCTTATGCCCTGACTTAAAACATAGGTGACTTTTAATCCCGGAAAAGTATTCCTGTGGGACTAAAATAGATATAATCTTCCAAAAACGCCATAGAGGGCGCTGACTGTTCTTAGGTAAATCACGTTCACATAACACATTATTGTAATAGTTTGCTGTGTTGCATGCATTGGCAACACATTGGCTACTTTTTATCCTGGAAAAAATGCACAGTTTCCATGGGATTTTGAAAAACCCGAAGTCTATATCTACAGCTATAGGTAGCTTATTATAGCGAACTTCCTTGATAGAAAGTATAAAGGTTGGAAAAGGGAGCGGGAACGGGAACCGGGAATCAACGATTCCCTAGGGATTTGTTCAAAAGCGAAATTCACGCAAGCGAAGCTGCGGGCAGAAGCTATCACACATAATCACAATACCAATCCATCTAATCCTACTATACTTTACTTATAATGTTATAAATGTGAAAGTGTGGATGTTTGGATGTTTAGATGTTTGGATGTTTGTTACTCAATCACGTCGCAACTACTGAACTGATTTGGCTGAAATTTTGAATGGAGATAGCTTATGCCCTGACTTAAAACATAGGGTACTTTTTATCCCGGAAAAGTATTCCTGTGGGACTAAAATAGATATAGACTTCCAAAAACGCGATAGATGGAGTTGACTGTTCTTAGGTAAATCACGCTCACATAGCACATTATTACAATAGTTGCGTGCATCTGTATGCGTATGCACTTTTTATCCTGGAAAAATCCACAGTTCCCACGGGATTTTGATAAAAACGAAATATATATCTACAGCTATAGGTAGATTACTATAGCAAACTTCCTTGAACGTAGGTTTAAAGTTTGGAAAAAGGAGCGGGAACGGGAGCCGGAAATCCACGATTCCCTTGGGATTTGTGAAAAACCGAAATTCACGCGGGCGAAGCCGCGGGCAGAATCTAGTGATATATAATTTTTTGAAGTCGGCGCCAAATTACTTCAAGTTCACTTCAAGTCGAAAATGTGCCCCCCGGGTCCCAGACTCACCCTCCGCGACTAGGTTCACCGCGCTCGCATTCAAAAGTGGATATTCTGATTTTACTTACACGAATTGAATGTGGTTTGGCGCCGACTTCAAAAAATTATATATCATTTGAGTTAGGTAGTTAAATCGTCAATCTAAATGAATAAAAAATTATTTTAAACTTTTTAGTTCGATTCGTTTGAAGTCGGTTCATTTTTCTTTGATAAAAATTATTTTATGCTTTTTAGTGATTTGTTTTCTTTATATTAGGTAATAATAATAATAATATAAATGAGAACTATGTAAAATAGATTATGACCTATATACAGGGTTAAATAAAAAATACCAGAAAGCTCTCGGCACGTAATTTTTATCATTAAAACTAACAACTTTTGTTCTACGACTTTTTTTTTAACTCGATATTTGTGAAATATTTAATATTCAATAGTTTACATAGATTATCTCCTTGTAGCTACTCTGTAACATCGGCAACGCCGCACGAACGCACGTCACGTGTCTTGGTCTCGAGTCTCGACTCTGTGCGCACAGAGTAATGTTACTTTAGAGAAATAACATATTTTTTTAATTTTTTTGTATGAAAAAAATTAATGCGGAATTTTGAAAAGTCGTAGAACAAAAGTTGTTAGTTTTAATGATAACAATTACGTGTCCAGAGCTTTCTGGTATTTTTTATTTAACCCTGTATTATTAATTATTATTAAATATCCTGTGACATATACATTTTATGTATCATACTATTATAGGTGAGTGGTTTTATTATGTTCTAACCCAACCTAACCTAACTTCTGATCTATACAAGATTAGTTTGTATGCGTAAAACTCTTGTATAATTTGGATAGACCGTAATTTACAATCTATACGCGACTAGTTTCACACCCTTGCGGTTTGGCTTTGTATAGAATGGAAATACACGTAACCATGCACAAACTCCAAGGAATCACTATATGCAACTGTACTGACTTCGGCCCAAAACTTTTTGCAAAAGGTCAATGTTACGTCGGTAGGCGTAGCAGAGTGAAGTCTTTGGACAGAATAGCTATATCAGACTTCAGCAATAGGTCTGGCAATCTCAGAGAACATATTAGTGACATATGTGTACATTTATGCTTATAACTTCGTACGTAAGAATGATAACTCGATGTGTTATACTAAAACCTTCTTGAAAGTATGTAGATAACGATAGTGAAACAATCATCAAAATCGGTTCATTAGTTGCGGAGATAATCGCGAACATACTTACATACATACATACATACATACATACATACGGGTCGAATACAGAACCTCCTTTTTTTGAAGTCGGTTAAAAATATAACATCGCTTCGATGTTAAGTACATATTCAGAAACAGCGGTGACATTAATTTTGATTATTTGAAACACAAAGTCTCAAAATAATAATAAAGCTACAGAATCCAGATGAATCTCAGCAAGCGAGTCTCTTGCGGACAGTTTTGTCCTCGTTTAAACACTTAACTAATGAGAATGACTCACTGTCTGCCGTATCATGCAAATATTTTATATCTTAGGAATAAACCAAGTCTTTTGAATGAGATGAAATTTGACACAAATATAGTTTGCATCCTCTACACGATTCCTGGATATTTTTGATCCTGATCAAGAGATTCCCTTGGAACGATATCGCCTAATCACTAGTGTTTCACTAAATTAAAATAACAATCGATAAGAGTATACGTAATTTTATTTACACAACTCTATATATACTTATTTATTCTATTGTAAAATAGGTATTTTTACCAACTAAGTATGTGGCTTTGAATTTTATTATTCTTTTTTGCTAACCAAAAACTTTGTAGGTATCAAAATTTGTTTACGTAAATTGACGAAAAGGCATAAAACTTTTTAAATTGCGGTCTCATAAATTATTTACTGAGGCTAAAACATGACCAATTTACTTACAAAAAGAATATTTTTTTACGAAATTCCTTTGAAGTAAAAACTATTTACAAAACGTTTATGAAAGAATTCGTCTAACTTCGAACATAAGTTATAAATTCAACCTGAAAAAAGAAAAGCTGTATAAAAGAAATAAAAAGAGTAATTTGCATTTTATATTAGGTAAACTTAGATAATATTGAATTGGTAGGTAAATTCTATGAACTAAGGTTGTTCAATGTTCATGGTAATGAAGAGCCTCGGGATAAAATACTTGATATAAAACTACTCCGTACCAAGCATTCGTCGATGAATGAAATAAAATATTTTTTTTTCCAATTAACTCGTTCCAGATATTAAATCGAACCGTTGAGTAAAATATTTTAATTTAAGTAGTCCTGCTCTACTATGCTAAAAATAATAATAATGTCCTCCCGACCTAATTTCGGCCCCGGTGGCCAATCTCAACCGAGATAGAGGACAGACATTTACGCCGGAGATATTATAATGCAGAAGTGTGTGCGCATACACAGGTTCACTCTCATAGTCCGATGGGACGCTAATGCGACAACACCAGAGAGAGATCAGGCGCAGGACCGATGGCTTTACGTGCTCTCTGAGGCACAGATGTGTATCTAACACCACCGACTTCCAACTCCGGGCTGGGACTGAGAATTTCTTGACAGAAAAACCTATTACCTCATAATTTACTTTTATTGGTCCGACCCGGGAATCGAACCCAGGACCTCGTGATCCACAGTCGAACGTGCTAAGCGCTAGACCAACGAGACAGTTGCTATAAAAAGCATACAGCTTGAGATCAGAACCGTCGAATTTCAGTGCTAAAATTCGTGCCAAATCCTTGCCCCATCCGTGCACAAATCTATTGACATAATATCCTGAGGGACCTTGCAAGAGTCCTATAATGTCCAGCAGTCGATGTATATCGCTTGAAAAGACTATGATGTGCGTACATCATAGTCAAGTCAGTCAGATGTGAGTACAAAGTAAGCATTGGATGCCATTCATCCATCGGTCCATCACTACACTACACTACATCTAGAAATTTTCCTATTCCATTATCAATTTAAAAATTCACGTAGCTACTCAATACGCACTCGCTGAATGTATTTTAGTTTTGTATTGCACGTCTATATTGAGTGGAATTGCAGTAAGTAAGTAGATATACGAGACAATTTGATGCAGGAGTGTGTCTGAAGTTGAAACGGCCGTGCCAACTGTGGCGTTAAATCTGGTGCAATCGACAACGACTAGAGCAAAGGTACTGTATGCTTAGTCTCACTTTGTACATAGTGGCAACGAAGATAAACATTCGAGTATCGACACACAATGACTTCAGAGCAAAATGAACCCAAAGACTCTTATTTTAAAGTCGTAATTCAATAGTTCGAATATTTATTTTACAACATTTCTGCTTGGGGCGCTGACTGTTTTCGAATGCTGAACGTATTGGCGAACTCAAACCTTAATTTAAGCCATTTTAGGTCCATTTTACTCTGAAGTCATTGTGATTCGATCAATAGTATACTATAAAGTTTTGGACCGCTGCAAAGTGGGACTAAGCATACTGAAATAAAACTTTAAATCTTGCCACAGAAAATCACAAGCATTAAGTTAGTAGTCGGTTGTGTTTCTTATAGTTTATTAAGTTAATATTACATCATTCTTTCAGCATTCTTTTTCTAAACTTCCATGGATGTCGTTTAACATTTACTACCGCATAACTGATTCAGAAGGCACACTTTAAGATTTATAAAGTAGTATCTACTACAAGTATTACTTTCCATCAAGAACTCTAACTTTTATCTTGTTTGGGAAATCAAAATGTGTGTGGAAATTCATGCAGCATTGCACTCTCTACCGTGCGAGAAAGCACTTAGCAGAAACTTGATATGACGTAAGCGTAAGCGACTTTCTGTTCAGTAAAAATTCAATTTTTCCATAAAAGCTCTAAAACATCTAAGGAATACCTTAGTAGGCTCATCTATATTTGTCTAAATTATTAATAATATCTACGATATTAAAGTCGTCATATTCCATGGAAGAAAGTTGAGCGGAAACATTTTTAACCCCCGACGCAAAAACGACGAGGTGTTATAAGTTTGACGTGTCTGTGTGTGTGTGTGTCTGTCTGTTCCTCCGTAGTGCTCAAATGGGTTTTGATTGCGGTTTTTTCTGTTTGAAAGTGGAATTAGTCAAGTGTTGTTAGCTATGTTTGATGAAAATCGGTCCAAGATGGCCGCCGCCACAAAATGGTGGATAACATATCTTTTCACAACCTCCTAAATATGGGTATTAAATGAAAGGGCTTGACTAGTAGAATAGCACTATGTAAATTCAAGATGGCTGCCACCACAAAATGACGAATGTCGGGGGTTTTTTAATTTTTTAATTTATACTTGTTGAATCCATGTGGACGAAGTCGCGGGCATCAGCTAGTTATTTATAATTATGTATGATTATCGGTTATTCGAATGATGTTAAATTACTTTATTCGAAAAACCGATCCATAAAGCACTATAATGAACAGTTAAAATTTATAATATGTGGACAGAATAAACGTGAATTAAAAAAGCACCCCTATAAATAAAAAGTTGTGTAAAAAGAGCATGCAATTGTCTCAAATTAGAATATCGATAGGGTACTTAGTAGTTCAAAATACTACAATGTTCCAAGTTTGGTAGGTGCTCGCTATGCCCTGAAAAATTCAACGAAGTAAATTTAATTTTCCCGTGAGGTATTCAAAACGTTAGACGTTTTGCCCACGGCGTTGTCTGGAGTTCATTCATCTGTACATCACGTCTCAGCTCTGAAATAACAAGGTGGAGAAAAGTAAGATGATGCTACAATCTTTATTATATTAAACTAGCTAATGCCCGCGACTTTGTCTGTGTGGATTTAGATTTCTTTAATTTTAAGGATAACCAGGATGCAAGCAATCTCTGTGCCAAACACTTACATCAAGATCCGTTCTTCGGTTGAGCCGTAAAAAGGTAACAGACAGACAGATAGATATTAAGAATTACTTACGCGTTTATAGTATTAGTACGGTTAGTGTGGATAATATGGATGAAGTCGGTTTTTTAGTCCGATTATTTTATCGATACAAATAAGACTGAATCTCATAGTATTTCATCTCTGTTGTATTCAAACGTCCCTTTTTACCAAAAAGTAATAGAAAAATATGTCTGGATGGAGTATAGAGAAATGTCAAGTGCCACTGCGACCCGTACAGACATATTCGATCCAATCACGTTTTTAGGGTTCCGTACCCAAAGGGTAAAAACGGAGCCCTATTAATGTCACTCGGCTGTCTGTCTGTCTGTCTGTCTGTCTGTCTGTCCGTCTGTCCGCCGGTCACAGGTCTCTAGCTCGCAGACGAAATGAGTTACAAACCTGAAATTTTGGTATTTGGTGTATAACATTGACCCAAAATCAAATATTGGATTAAAAATTGAATTAAATTATTTTTCAGGGGGGCTCCCATACATGAGAAAGGAGCCGGAAAAAAAATTTTTTTTTCTTACCCTAGCTTGTGGGGTATCATTGTTTAGAGCTCATTGAGTAGAGTACGAATATATATTTTTTTAATTTTTTGCTTAAAAAGTAAGGAAATGGGGGGTCATCAAAATTGTCAATTTTAGACCATTTTTGTGACGGGGGCTATCTAAAAAACTAAACTAGTTAGGAATATGATATTTCGGTATATTATGTACTATATGCTCTATTTGTACAACAAATACTGAAAACAACGATTCATAAAATAGTTTATAAGCTGTGACCAAAACAAACGAACTTATTTTGCGTTTTTCTTTCACGGTTTCTTGCGATGTCTAACTCGGAAATTAAATATTTCTTAGACCCAAAATATTATATTGTTCATTATTATGTACGGAACCCTGAAAGAGCGAGGCCCGACTCGCACTTGGCTGATTTTTTATATTATTTACCGATATCGTAGTTTCTCGTAGTTTATTTTTTTAATTACTTGGTCACGGCAGGGTTGATAGAGTGTTTCGCAGTTAAGTGTGTGTGTTCTTTACTCCATCTGTTCCCTCATTTGATTTTGATAAAATATGAGGCATTCAAAATCGAACGAGTAGTTCGTTTAAAAGATTAAACCAAACGTAACTTTTAATTTTCAGGTGGATCTGTTTGAAAGTAGTTGAAAATGAGTTAAATTACCATTTCGACGGTAACATTACATTAAAACCGGCCAAGTGCGAGTCGGACTCGCGCATGAAGGGTTCCGTACCATTATCTATAAAAACGGCAAACAATCATGCCTGTTGAGCTTAAATAATATATATAGCTGAATAAAAGAGTTAAATATTTGTTTGGTTTTTTATACCCAAATTACTAATTCCGCGAAATTCTGACGTTTCGTAATGTTACCAGAGATAAAACAATTTCCACAAAAAAGATAAAAAATTCAAAACTTATGTAAATATAAATCAACTGCCTTAATAATTGCCTAAAATATGACAAATGCCTTACAGACACATCATGGTTAGAATGTCATTTGACTTCCATTTTTGAATGAATTTTTTCAATGTGCTTCATTTGTTTTCTATTGCTGTTAGTGTGCACTTTCTAGTTTCTTAGGACTTAGTATTTTAGGGCGAAACAACTAATATTATTACGCGGCTTATGGCTTTTTATGATGACAGGGAATTAAAGTAGTTTGGGGTAAAATCGTACTTCGTAGATGTTAACCCTGTTCTCCATACAAATAACTCATCTGTAAATGACAGTGACAGCTGTAAGAATTTCACGGAATTAGTAATTCGGGTATAGTATTTGTTGTTGAGTATAGCGGCAACAGAAATACATAATCTGTGAAAATTTCAACTGTCTAGCTATCACGGTTCATGAGATACAGCCTGGTGACAGACGGACAGACAGACAGCAGTGACATTAATAGGGCTCCGTTTTTACCTTTTGGGTACGCAACCCTAAAAACGAACCAAGCATGCCAAAAAAGATTGCAAAAATTGGAAGAAGTCCCAAATGGATGTACAAGAAGTTTTAGTCGATAAAATGAGAGTTGAAGTACCTACTCGTGTAGCAAGTTGCTGACTATGCAATTCAAAATGGCTGAATAAAACCAGTATCTCGGTTGCAGGTAAAAAATAGTATCCAATGAAATCGATTGCCGTCATAGCCGATGATTTTTTATTCTGAATATTATTCTGCTCAAAGGATTCTCATCCATACTTTATTCAAAACAATCCCCGATAGCGCGTTGGTTTTTCAATTTTTTTTGTTTCAAGATATTTTTATGCATTGGAGACTTACCTCGTTTATGTTAAACTAGCTTATTTAACCTGCTCTCGTATAATTGAGGTACTTAGTAAATAAGAAATGCCTTTGAAATACGCGACCGTGATACAAAGATCTCGTCGTGGACTTTAATGCTTTTACATATTTACATTTGACGTTTCTACCGATTTATTTACAAAGTAGATTGAAGTATCGCGTACAAGTATACAAAGGCTACTTTAAGTATTAATCCATTTTACCGACTAGATACCTTCTTTAAGGATCACTATCTATGGGAAAATGTAACCTGTAGCAATCTTTGTGATTACGGTGGATGTATTGTGTTTGGACTTATTCGTTTGGTCTCGATGAATAATTTATTTTAACCGATGAGTAGTCAGCCATTGACTGCGATCTTTTCTGCTGGTTTATTGATGGTGGTATCTAAGATGGAGCCCGGCTAACCCAAAAGAAGTATAACCCCCGGCACGTAAGTCGAGCGGTGACCTTAGTGTGCGCGCAGCGTCGTACGAGTGAGCGGGACACAATACGATTGGAGAGCCAATCAGCGCTTACGAGGGATCCGCGAGAGCTAATCAGTGCTTACGAACGATCCCCACGCCCTCCCCGCGACCCCCTCACACCCCGAGATACCTCATTTTCGACTTCTGCGCATTGAAGGGCAACGCTAGACTTATTTGCCGTGACTTGTATGTATAACAGATCTACTAAATACTTACCGCTAATCGATGTGAATGTCGTACCGGAACGCTAAATCGCGTCGCGACATGGCTTTATCGCTAGGGTACCGCATCCTAACCGCGGCCGGAGCCTTACTCCACATATTTATAAATATTTCATTGTGTGTGCGAGGTCATTGCTTCCGTGCACTCTAAAACTGTGGACCTAACTCCCTTCGGTGATGTTTCCACATAACTTCGATATGGGGTTATTTAAGGGGCGTATGAACAAATTCCTCAAAAGCCGGCAACGCTTTAGGCCCGGCGCACACCGAGCGTAGCGCAGAGCAGAGCATTTTCTGAGAACACTGAATAATTAACTTTACGACTATTGACATACGGTCAATAATTATTGTATTCCAAGAATAAAAATGCGCGCACGCACTCGCGCGCTTACCGTACCGCGCGATCATATTATGTCAATAGTCTTAAAGTTAATCATTCAGTGTTCTCAGAAAATGCTCTTCTCTGCGCTGCGCTCGGTGTGCGCCGGGCCTTAGTGGTTCCTCTCGTGATGCAAATTTTCATGGGCGGCGCTAATGACGTAACATCAGGTGAGGAACGTTTCTAATTTACCTGTAAAATTATAGTAACAGACGCATTTTTAACTCCCGACTAAAAAACGACGGGGTGTTATAAGTTTGACATGTCTGTGTGTGTGTGTCTGTCTGTTCCCCTGTAGCGCTCGAACGGGTGAACCGATTTGAATGCCGTTTTTTTATTTGAAAGGTGAATTAGTCGAGAGTGTTGTTAGCTATGTTTGATGAAAATCGGTCCAATATGGCCGCTGCTACAAAATGACGGATCACATATTTTATCACAACGCCCTCAATATGGATATTAAATGAAAGGGCTTGCCTATTAGAAAAGCACTATGCAAATCCAAGATGGCCGCCACCACAAAATGGCGAATGTCGGGGGTTTTTTAAATTTTTAATTTATACTTGTCATACCTACATATGTCTATCCTCCATTTTGTCAACAAAAGTAATTGCAAGATCGTACCCTTTTAGGCTTTTTGCCAATGGCCACTTCAACCCGCTTCAATTTATTGCTTCCGATCGGTTTCTCACCTAAATTCGAGGGATGTCCGTTGACCTTTATAGCCAATTCAATTCTTTTCATGATCCCCCAATATTTTTCATCAAATAACGTTATTTTCTATTTATTTGTATTAAAACAAATAAAGCCATACTGAAATTCCATAGTAAAATAAGAAACCGGTTATGCTTAGTTTCGTTCAGTCCATCTGTATGTTTGTCTATGTGTTACAATTCAACTGTTTATTCAGAAACTATGCTACAAAGTTGAAATTCGGCACAGTTTTAAAAACATGTTATCGCTACAGAAGCGTGTACTAAAATTTTGTATTTCAGATTAATTGTATACCTATACATGACACTCCTGAAATTCCAAGACTATCCGAGATCATCTATCCGAGATAACATTACGTACGTTCTTTTCCAGGTATGAACCTGGAAAAGAACGTACGTAATCTTATCAGATGGACTTTGAAACAAGCTTTCCCTGGAGGGAAGTAACTTTGTCCACAAACAAAACATGATGTCCAAAGTTGTAAAACAAAACAAAAAAGATGTTTAAAGATTCAAGGCTTTTCTGGGATGTTCTGAGATTTGTTTTCAGGTTTAATCTTGTTTGACTTTGATAAATGCGTGACTTAAGATATCCTTATGTAAAATTTACTTCGTATGTAAAGCTTCCCTTAATATAGACTGGTTAAATATTACCTATTTAATATGTTTAATACTTAACGTAGCAGTGCTACGTTGCACTGCTACGATTTTCGTAGCGTTACACTCCCCTACTCGCCTTGCAAAGGCTGCAAATATTCTTGTGTGTGCGGCAGACTGTACTAAGACGGCGGTAGCCAATGCGGTAGGCGTAACATGGTATGACAGTGAACCAATCACGGACGCTGCACTCGTCGCGCCCCGCTTCACCTCCCGAAACAGACCCGATAAATGACTAAACTTATGTGCATTCAAGACCATGCCTCTAGATCCGTGCCGATAACTATAAGCTTGTTTCGAGAATTATCATTATAAAACAAACCCTAGACAAGTTGGACGCATGTCCTGGAAATAGGACATCTACATAAACCTGTAAATAATAGCTCCCAATTTGAGAAGCCGTATTAATATTATTAGTAACTAGCTTTTGCCTGCAACTTCGCCCGCATGGAGATAATTTTCTTCATAAACCCGCGTCGAACCTTGTTGTTCATAATTGTCTCCAAAGTTTAAAAAAAATTAAAAGCGTGTCTACTGTCTATGATATGAGATTTTCGGTTATTTTCCAAATTAATTGTATAAGCTTTAATTTTTACTTTTACAGTAAAAATATAAATACATACATACATAAATCCTCTGATATCTTATAATATACTGTATTCCTTAGGTGCATACTTCTTTTAAACACTTTTAACCTATAAAAAGGTACATCAAGCTACTAAAATCTTAAAGCCATTTAATAGCTCCAAAATGATGTTAGAAAACTTGTAAACTGGACATAATTTATAAAGACGTAGCGTGGCGTATAATAGGAACAAGTCCCAAACTAAGCTGTGTTAGAAGTTAAAAGTTACACCCGAGTTTGTCTTGCGTGTCTTAACAAACGTTAACTAGTATAATATGTAGGGTGCTCAAACAGCTCAAAGATATTTAAATGGTATCAAAGATAGATAGGACAAGGCGAAGAGTCATAAGGGGCAAAAAGTTTTTTTTTTCGCTCTATTGACAATTTTGTAGGTGTAAGTATAAGTAGATTTCAAATATGCTTAAAAACCTCTGTAAAATTATACCCGGACCCAGAGTTCAATATAGTCAATATTGAAGAGTAGTAGCCAGATTTTTTTAATGCGAAATAATCCCACATTTCGCAAAGTTCCTTTTTCGATTAAAAAAGAATCACGCAAATTGGTCCATTTTGGGAAAAAATCAGTATAATATATGAATACATAGAGCAAAAAAAATATGCGCCGAACTGAGAAAAACCTCCATTTTGAAGTCTATCTATTTTCGATTATAAAACTATCCATTCTGAGTGGTGTGGAACAATTTCAGATTTACTAAAGTTACTTATGTGATTAGGTATAAATGAATAAATAAATGCATAAAAGTAGATAAGTGTTTTTGTCTGTGACAAGAAAATTAAGTAGGTACATTATAATAGTAGTAATTAATCTATCTTCTATAATAATATAAAGTAGCTTGTCCTGACTGACAATCAACGCACAGCCAAAACCACTGAAGCTAGAAACTTGAAATTTTCACAGTTCGCTACCTTTTAAAACGTAGGCGCACACTAAGAAAGGATTATTGGAAATTCTACCCCTAAGGGGGTTAAATAGGGGATAAAAGTTTGTATGAAAGTCTGGCATTTTTCAAGTTATATCCATGAAAATTGGTATTTAGGTTTTCGGTTAAAAATAAAGAGTTACCAGATTAAAAAACTTTGGAAAAAATACCCCCAAGTGGGTTAAATGGGGGATGAAAGTTTGTATGAAAGTCCGTCATTTTTAAAGTTATATCAATGAAAATCGGTATTTGTACTGTCGGTTAAAAATAAAGAATTACGTGTTTCAGGAATTTTAAAAATTCCAGCCCCAAGCGAGATTTATAAGAATCCACGCGGGCGAAGTCGCGAGCATCAGCTAGTTCACTAATAAAGTGAATAGTATATTTCTGTTTTCTTTCTTACAAAGCTGTATTCAATCAAAATAATTTTTATACGAAAACATTCCTGTTAGCCTTTCTACAAGTTAATCTCTATGAGGGTGGTAGAACACAAGTTTGTTTTTGGTGGGTGTATCACCGGCGCCTTTATTGCCCTTGACAGCAACGAATGGGATGCAGAAACTTTGCCAACTTGCCAAGAAATAGGCACCCGGAAGAATTTCTGTACCCTAAGTACGTGTTTTCTCATCTCGTCAACTTTGATAGATTTCGAACATCGAAACATAATAACGTCAATAACGTCACAGTAAAATGGATCTACGGTCTGTTTTTTCTTAGTTGTCTTAAAAGGTAAACAAATTCATTCTCACAGAAACGCGTAAGTGACGCGCTTTGCACCACACTTTGCACGGCGCATAGGACGTTCTTACCGCTTACCGAGGTAACAATGAAATCATGATTCAAGTGAAAATTCTAATACATACAAGAACGTCCAAATCGCCG
This sequence comes from Melanargia galathea, assembly GCA_920104075.1. Lineage (NCBI taxonomy): Eukaryota > Metazoa > Arthropoda > Insecta > Lepidoptera > Nymphalidae > Melanargia > Melanargia galathea. The sequence goes on along the minus strand of OV049856.1, from coordinate 29,015,044 downwards.
GGGAAAGAGCGTCACTTACGCGTTTCTCCGAGAAGATTTTTACGATTTGTTTACCTTTTAAGACAACTAAGGAAAAATAGATTGTACGGACCCTTGTTTTAAAGTCATGCATTTCGTACAGCAGACCTACTATCGACTTTTATCTCGCAATATTACTACTTGGAGCGCTGACCGTAGATATAATGAACTTGAGTCTCAAAACAAGCTTGCTAAGATCAATTTTACTTTATCGTTATAGTGTTTCGATACTTCAGACCTATGAATGATGTCAAGGTATAAAAACTCGTACTAAGCCCCTGTTTATTTTATTAGTTTATTCGAGCTCAAAACTCGATTAGGACGTCTTAACAAAGGTTGCCTCTGTTGTGATAACTGCTAAGCTTCGTATTTATTGGAACAGCCTTGACTTGAGGCAAACAGAAGCGGCTCAAATGGATGCGTAGTACCATTTTTATAAGCTACAAGCTGATCCCTGCGACTTCGTCCGCGTGGATATAGGTTTTTATATAGGATAGGATTGGATCCCATAATCCTTTTTTGTACCTAAACTAAATGTAGCCTAAGTTACTCCTTATAATATCACCTATCTGCCTGAAAGTTCCGTCAAAATCGATCCAGCCATTTCGGAGATTAGCTGGAACAAATAGACAGGCCGACAAACATAAATATAAACGCACGCCAGTTTAAAATAAGCCGTACGTACAAAGATACGGGTCCCAAGTTATTTGAACCCAATAAATGTCTGTCATTTCTGAACTAAAAAACCTATGACCTTGAAATATTTACGGGATAATACTTGAAGTATTACCTTTCTAACAAAAAAGAATGAGTGAAATCGAACCTCGCGTTAATGAATTACAGCTAAATACTTGTTTTAACTTTCTTCCCCTCTCCCAAGGGAACCGTGCTGAATTTCGGGATAAAAAGTATCCTATATCCTACCTCGGAGTATAAACTCAAATCGTACTAAGTTTCATTTGAATCCATTCAGTAGTTTCGGCGTGATGCGCGGCCAAGATACAGACAGACAGACAGACAGACAGACAGGCAGACAGACAGACAAAAATGAAAAAAAAATTGCAGTTTTGGCTTCAGTATCGATTATAGAGTGCCCTCCAATAAAAAATTTCAGAATATCTTCAATGTACAGAATTGGATCTGTTACAGTTTTATTAATATACTAGCTGACCCCTGCGACTTCGTCCGCGTGGTTATACAGGTTTATATATAGGATCGGATTGCATCCCATAATCCTTTTTTGTACCTAAACTAAATGTAGCCTAAGTCACCTATCTGCCATTGAAAGTTTCTTCAAAATCGATCCAGCCGTTTTGGAGATTAGCAGGAGCAAATTGACAGGCCGACAAACATAAATTTAAACGCACGCCAGTTTAAAATAAGCCATACGTACAAAAATCCGGGTCCCAAGTTATTTGAACCCAATAAATGTCTGTCATTTTTGAACTAAAAAACCTACGACCTTGAAATATTTACGGGACAATAATTACAGTACTACCTTTTAAACAAAAAAAGAATGAGTTAAATCGAACTACGCGTTAATGAATTACAGCTAAATACATGTTTTAACTTTCTTCCCCTCTCCCATGGGAACCATGTTGAATTTCGGGATAAAAAGTATCCTATATCCTACCTCGGAGTATAAACTCAAATCGTACCAAGTTTCATTGAAATCCATTCAGTAGTTTCGGCGTGATGCGCGGCCAAGATACAGACAGACAGACAGACAGACAGACAGACAGACAGACAGACAGACAGACAGACAGACAAAAATGAAAAAAATTGCAGTTTTGGCTTCAGTATCGTTTATAGAGTGCCCTCCAATAAAAATTTTCAAAATATCTTCAATGTACAGAATTGGATCTGTTACAGTTTTATTATACAGGGTGCTAGGAGACCGCTCTCGGAAACGAAGACAGGTGATAGTACTGACGATTACTGATAAGATATCACTAAAAAAAACGCGAAAAAAAATTTTTTTTTTTATAAAAAAAAATTGCACTTTTTATGCAATACCCGTTTTGGAGGGTTAAACAGACCCGTAATTGAAAAAAACATATTTGCTGTATTTTGTAAAAGTTTGTGACGTAATTCTTGCGTGATTAAAATAAAATCAGCTGACACTGGAGGTCAACGAACTTGATGTGACCTATTTACGTATTGTTAGATACCTACGAAACCGCGGTCGCGCCGACGCCGATACCTACCCTATAAGATTATGTTTAGGTAGTATAACAATAGCGCTAAGTTTTCGGTAGCGGTCTCCTTATACCCTGTATTAATATATATATAGCTGCTCGTGCTGATTCATTGACTGACTCACTGATTGATCACCCCTCCTGTAAAATTTTGTATGAAATTTTTTTTTTTCACTAATGGTATCGTATAGAGGACAAAAATTCATTCGGAACAAAAATATGGAGAGAGCTGATGATTGAGGATTTCAGAGACGAGCGACGGGCACGCTTAAGGTATTGAAGATAGGTGGGAGGTGCTCGAGCAAATGTCATTCGAAACATCATCCAATTGGCAGTGAGCTGAAAAAAAATTCAAAATGGCGAAAAAAAGATGGCCGCCATACAAATTTCGTCGGTGTCCATCTCGGAGGCTATAAAAGATGGAAGAGTGGTTTCTTTGCAAAAGATGATCAAGATCCAAAGGTCTACGCGATGAATAGAAAAAAAATTCAAAATGGCGGAATTTATTTTTCCATAGAAAATGTATGGCGAATATTGAAGAGACTACAAGTTGTAAACTATGCAAGGCTTTGATGCGGTTCTTTGGAGAACTCTCAATGAAAAATATGGGAAAACATGATGATTGAGGGTTTGGAAGATGGTTGAGGAGCCCGGGCAGGGTATGGCAGATAGATGGGAGGTGCTCAAACAAAAATTACTCAAAACCTCATCCAATTGGCACTGAGCTGAAAAAAAAAACAAAATGGCGGATTCAAGATGGCGGCCATACAAACATCGGAGTCTATCTCACCAAGTATAAAAGATGGAAGAGTGGTTTTTGCCAAAAGATGATCAAGAACTAAAAATCTAATAGATGAATAGAAAAAAACAAGATGGCGGAATTTATGTTTTCACACAAAATATATGGCGAATATTGAAGAGACTATAAGTTAGGAAACTATACAAGACTTTGATACGGTTCCTTTTCAAAATTTGTTTTTATGGAAGAACTCTCCTTCTGGCAAATGATTCGGAGAAAAAAATTTGGAGAGTGATGATGATCGAGGGTGTGGACTTTGGAAGATGGATGAGGAGCACGGCCAGGGTTAAAGATGCTGAAAATGATAGAAGAAGGTGGAGGCTGCTAAAACAAAAATAATACTGAAATCCCCGCGGTCCGCTTTAGCGGGCCGCGCAGCCAAGCGCCCTACTAGTTAGTATATATATAGCTGCTCGTGCTGATTCATTGACTGACTCACTGATTGATCACCCCTCCTGTAAAATTTTGTATGAAAAATTTTTTTTTCACTAATGGTTTCGTATAGACGACAAAAATTCATTCGGAACAAAAATATGGAGAGAGCTGATGATTGAGGATTTCAGAGACGAGCGAATGGCACGCTTAAGGTATTGAAGATAGGTGGGGGGTGCTCGAGCAAATGTCACTCGAAACATCATCCAATTGGCAGTGAGCTGAAAAAAAATTCAAAATGGCGAAAAAAAGATGGCCGCCATACAACTTTCGTCGGTCTCCATCTCGGAGGGTATAAAAGATGGAAGAGTGGTTTCTTCGCAAAAGATGATTAAAATCCAAAGGTCTACTCGATGAATAGAAAAAAAATTCAAAATGGCGGAATTTATTTTTCCATAGAAAATGTATGGCGAATATTGAAGAGACTACAAGTTGTAAACTATACAAGGCTTTGATGCGGTTCTTTGGAGAACTCTCAAAGAAAAATATGGGAAGACATGATGATTGAGGGTTTGGAAGATGGATGAGGAACCCGGTCAGGGTATTGTAGATAGGTAGATAGGCTCAAACAAAAATTACTCAAAAACTCATCCAATTGGCACTGAGCTAAAAAAAACCCAAAATGGCGGATTCAAGATGGCGGCTATACAAATTTCGTCAGTGTCTATCTCATCAAGTATAAAAGACGGAAGAGTGGTTTCTTAGCAAAAGATTATCAAGACCTGAAGGTATACTTGACGAACAGAAAAAAAATCAAGATGGCGGAATTTATTTTTTCACACAAAATATATAATGGCGAATATTGAAGAGACTATAAGTTACTATACAAGACTTTAATACGGTTCCTTTTCAAAATTTGTTTTTATGGAAGAACTCTCCTTCTGGCAAATGATTCGGAGAAAAAAATTTGGAGAGTGATGATGATCGAGGGATTGGAAGATGGATGAGGAGCACGGCCAGGGTTAAAGATGCTGAAAATGATAGAAGAAGGTGGAGGCTGCTAAAACAAAAATAATACTGAAATCCTCGCGGTCCGCTTTAGCGGGCCGCGCAGCCAAGCGCCCTACTAGTTATAGATATATAGCTGCTCGTGCTGATTGGGTCACTGACTGACTCATTGATCACCTCTCCTGTAAAATTTTGTATGAAAATTTTTTTTTTCACAAATGGTTTCGTATAGAGGATAAAAATTCATTCAGAACAAAAATATGGAGAGAGCTGATGATTGAGGATTTCAGAGACGAGCGACGGGCACGCTTAAGGTATTGAAGATAGGTGGGGGGTGCTCGAGCAAATGTCATTCGAAACGTCATCCAATTGACAGTTAGCTGAAAAAAAATTCAAAATGGCGAAAAAAAGATGGCCGCCATACAAATTTCGTTGGTGTCCATCTCGGAGGGTATAAAAGATGGAAGAGTAGTTTCTTAGCAAAACATGATCAGGTTCCAAAGATCTACTCGATGAAAAGAAAAAAAATTCAAAATGGCGGAATTTATTTTTCCATAGAAAATGTATGGCGAATATTGAAGAGACTACAAGTTGTGAACTATGCAAGGCTTGATGCGGTTCTTTGGAGAACTCTCAAAGAAAAGTATGGGAAGACATGAAGATTGAGGGTTTTGGAAGATGGTTGAGGAGCCCGGGCAGGGTATTGTAGATAGATAGGGGCTGCTGAAACAAAAAATACTCAAAACGTCATCCAATTGGCAGTGAGCTGAAAAAAAATACAAAATGGCGGATTCAAGATGGCGGCTATACAAATTTCGTCGGTGTCTATCTCACCAAGCATAAAAGATGGAAGAGTAGTTTCTTAGAAAAATATAATCAAGAACTAAAAATCTACTTGATGAACAGAAAAAAACAACATGGCGAAATTTATTATTCCATACAAAATATATGGCGAATATTGAAGAGAATGTAAGTTGGGAACTATGCAAGACTTTGACGCCGTTCCTTTTCAATTTTTAAATTTTTTTTATGGAAGAACTCTCATTCTGACAAATTATTCGGAGAAAAAATATGGAGAGTGATAATGATCGAAGGTTAGGAAGATGGATGAGGAGCACGGCCAGGGTTAAAGATGCTGAAAATGATAGAAGAAGGTGGAGGCTGCTAAAACAAAAATAATACTGAAATCCCCGCGGTCCGCTTTAGCGGGCCGCGCAGCCAAGCGCCTTACTAGTTATATTATAGATAGCTAAATATAACTGCGCAGAAGTTGTATTTTTTTTTATAGGAATAGGTATATTATTTTATCCGCTAATGGTTTTTGTGCCTCTTGTTTGTCTTTAACTGTATCGTTGGTCTAGTGGCTCGATTCCCGGGTCGGGCAAATAATTATTAGGTATTGGGTTTTTCTGTGAAGAAATTCTCAGTGCCAGCCCGGAGTTGGTAGTTGGCGGTGTTTCACCCCCGTGCCTCGGAGAGCACGTTAAGCAGTCGACCCCGGTTATTATCACTATCATGTGACAATAGTCGTTAAAGCCCGCGAACCCGCATAGGAGCAGCGTGTCTAAGCTCTAAATCCCTCTCTCCTATGAGAAACTAAGATTCCTTTTTCGAAAGAAGCGATTCCTTTGAAAAGCGGTTCTTTTAAGAAGGGAGGACTTTTCCTTCTCGATTGCATACCGAATCGGAACACTCCAAAATTCCTATCCTAATCGGAAAAGGTAAAGTTCCCCATTTTGAAATTCTCTCAGTGTAGATAAGAAACTTTTGGGGCTTTATTATTTGCCTCGGTTTGCGTTTTATAAAAAAAACTAGTCTTTCCTCGCAGCTTCGCCTGCGTGAATTTCGGTTTTCATAAATCTCGAGGGAATCGTGGATTTCCGGTTCCCGTTCCCGCTCTCTTTTCCAATTTATTTATTCTATAGTAAACTACCTACCTATAGCTGTAGCTATAGATGTCGGTTTTTTCAAAATCCCGATCCCCAGAACTGTGGATTTTTCCAGGATAAAAAGTATAGCCTTTGTGTTAAGTCAGAGCATAATCTATTTCCTTGCAAAATTTCACCCAAATAGTAGTTGCGGCGTTAAAGAGTAACAAACATACACACACACTTTATACTTTTGCCGTTATAATATTAGTGTGATTATGTTCCCACCCGATAGCTAAATTGACCATAACTCCTTCACTAAGTCTAAATGCAGGCGTACTATTTATTCGTATAACCCGCGGCACGTACATTGAACACTGAGGGAAAGTGGAGGGGGTAAGCTATTGTATTACGTGCGTGACAGTTCCCATACGCAGCTATCCCCTCCACGTTTCGTTCAGTGTTCAATCTACGTGGCCGCGGGTACTTATAACCCGAGTAATTTCACGTCGTTAATAAACTAACGCGTAATTAAGCTGTCAACGCGAGCACTTTTTCATAATTACCGCATATAATGAGGGCGCTATAATTCATACCGATTTTCTCCGAGGTCAACGAACCCCGGTGATTACATTGCTTTACTAGTTATAACCCCTCTCACGTAAGTTGAGCGGTGACCTTCAATGCGCAGAAGTCGAAAATGAAGTATTTCGGGGAGTGAGGGGGTCGCGGGGAGGGCGTGGGGATCGTTCGCAAGCACTGATTAGCTCTCGCGGATCCCTCGTAAGCGCTGATTTGCTCTCCAATCGTATTGTGTCCCGCTCACTCGTACGACGCTGCGCGCACTCGAAGGTCACCTCTCGACTTACGTGCCGGGGGTAATACTACTCGTGTAAAGGTCTGGACAAACACGAAGCGGTGCCGCAGTGATGCACGCCGCGAGACGGCACCTGCACGGCAAATCATCCCTCGCGTTGCAAATTCTATTTTGGCTTTGTCTTAGCCACAGATAGTAGAATCTGCTTACTACTATATGTATGGTATTAGCAGTCATAGGCTATAATATTATGACGTAATGACAAATCGAATATGGCGGATATGATAACCAAAAATAAGCCAATACAATATTTGTGACAAATATATCAATTTTAGATAGCGGTCCCCTTAAGTACACCGTGCATGATTAAGTATTCTGACAAGCACGCAAGCTCACGTTAAAATAATGAAAGCATGAGCACAATGAAAAGGTCTAAGCACGAAAAACACAAGATGTCATTTTTTCCGACCAAAAGTCTACACAAAGGCGTCTGAAGACAATAGAGAACTACCTATACAAACAAAAACACTTTAACCTTTAGCTTAGCCTACACGTAGTCTTAAATCAAAAATATCCGCTGGCTAAAGGCTCTTCCATATTTTTTTATATTTTTTTCGATCTACGGTTAATTAAGAGATGTTTCATACAGTTTCTTGTGGCTCGAACGCGGCCACTCGAGCAAAAATCTCTTCCGCGACTTGTGTCCGGCCACTAGTGACCCAGTGTGCGGGGACTGGGGTGCTAGCCAGGTAACCTCCAAGTGTGCCTGGGTGCTGCTGGTCCTCTTGGATACGTCCGAGGGGAAGAGCAGTATTCGGGCCGGTGCACCCCGGTAACATGGTTAATAATTTCGGGGATATTGTTAGCCATGGCCAATGACCTGGCGGAGGGAGGTTTCTCCGCGTGTCCCTCTGATTAGCAGAGGGCACTGCGGATGAAACTGGGGGTGAGACACCCCGGGGCGGGGGGCAGCGATGCCCATCGCGGGAGGAAGAAAACCTCGTTAAAAAATTACGGGAGGGCGCGAGCCTCTGGAGGGACAGCCCAGAGGCGAGCGGGAACCCCAGCTGGGGCGGCTGCCGGACACCTGGGATGCATACTTTGGGTTCCCCAGGCGTCCAGCACAGACAGCATGAGGGTCATGCCGTGGTGGTTTTAGTGGGTATACCCGGTTGGAGTCCCACATAACCTTCGTTCTGCCGCATTCGGCCGCAGAACGGGGGTACCTATAAAAGGTTTCCACCACGTCAAAAAAAAAAAAATAAGTGTGCGGGGACTGCTACAGTGAAGGTTTTAGAATTTAATTTTTTTTTGAAGATTAAGAAATGAGATATAATAATGATATACTTATATGAATAATAAAGAAACAAATAAAAATTACAAAACAAAAAAATCATCCAAACCACTGTAACGAGGCAAGGTGCCCAAAACGCTGGCTGCGTTACCTCGTTGAATGGCCAGACTAATATGCTGAGCGAGGTAACTGCCAGCCCTCCGGTCACCCGTGGACTCTACAAGACGGGATGATAGGTCCTTAAAAAAGGACCTAGCATCCTCGCCCCACGAACCCATGGTCTCCACCCCAAAAGGCACAAATATGAAATTATTTTCTATATTTTCATATTTGCGCCTCTTGGCCCTTACTGCCTTAGTGGCTGCCGCTAATTAAATTAAATTGAATTTAATTAAACCAAAAAGACTTATTAAAAAAGTACTTACCTAATTAAAAACAGTGATTACAATCACAATAATCTGTAGATATGCTCTATATTCAAGCGATCGTTGTAAAAGTTTCTTCCTCAAATACCTAATTTTCCCCGGATAGCACAAAGTTTCCCCGGATAGCACTCAAACTTCGGGCAAGGAGAATCTTACAATAATATTCGCCTTTTCATTCCGTTCATAATGGAACAGGTGACACGAATGACTACAGGGACTGTCGTAAGTCGGCTGTACTTATATTATTCCCCTTTTCATTCCCTTTAATATAATAGGAGAGGGAAAAGCAAAGATTTTATCTACTCGAAAAGAGTATAAATATATAGCTGATGTCCCAATTATTTTCTCATTTTCTTGACGATTTAATATCAACCAATAACTATACGTGATAGGGTGATAGCCTAGCGGTAAGACTTCAGCCTTCCTTTCAGGGGGACCAAGTTCGATCCTTTAACTTTTCGGTTTTACGTGCTTTTTAATCAATTTAATTATTTTTTTAAATTAAATATCACTAGCTGCGTGCCTGAGAGTTCTCCACTATGTTCTCATTTAAGACGTGTGAAGTTTATACTGAACCGCACTTGACCAACGTGGTGGAATACGGCCGGTGTATGCGAACACGCTTGCGTCCCAACGATGTACCTATGAGAGTGAAGGAACAGAGAGTGAACTTGTGTACACTTGTGCACTATAATGTGTCCTGCGTAGTTGGCTAGTCTCTACCTCGGTTGATTTTGATTGGCCGCCGTGGCCGAAATTCGGTCGGGAGGAGGACACACACATGGTTTTATATACATTTTTTCATGAATTAACTTTTTATTTAAAAAAAGAACCCAAGGATCTCGGCGAAATTTCCCAAAAGCGTTTAGGAACACTTTTACACTTAAGAACTTCTGTAGACGCACCTAATAATAATCCCCCTGACCGAATTTCAGCCACGGCGGCCAATCTCAACCGAGGCAGAGACTAGCCATCTACGCAGGAGATATTATAGTGCACAAGTGTGTAGCATACACAGGTGCACTCTCTATTCCCTCACTCTCATAGTCCGATGGGACGCCAATGCGACACGACCGGAGAGAGATCAGGTGCAGGACCGACGGCTTTACGTGCTCTCCGAAGCACGGGGGCACCGCCAACTTCCAACTCCGGGTTGGCACTGAGAATTTCTTGACAGAAAAACCCAATACCTACCTCAATTTTTTTTTTTTGGCCCGACCCGGGAGTCGAACCTAGGACCTCGTGATCCACAGTCGAACGTGCTAACCGCGAGACCAACGAGGCAGATAAAGTTCTAGACGTACCTACTAAGTATTCCGTAATATCACTGCGCGTAATCGAATTCCATCAAGATGCGAACGATCTGCCGCTCGAAGCCACGTTTACATTAACTTCACATTATCACATTAATTATTGTCATGTTTGATCATGAAATACCGATAGCACTGAATTATACAAAATATTTGCACTTAATCTACTTAGCTCTAAAATTAGGTATACTTAAAAAAAACTGACAGCCCAACGAGTAGCGAAGCGGTCGAAGTACCACGTAAGAAAACTTTAAAGTTTTAAGGACATCTGAAGAAATTACTGAAATGACTTACATTTTTGACAGTGAAAATCATATTTTGTGCGTATTATGTGTGTATTATTGAAATTCATAACGAGTTATAGAAAAATCTTACAGATTTAAAAGCACTACTTTTGGACAGAACGCTAAGTTCTAGCACTTTTTGATATGCAGTTTAGTACACAGTCGCGGCATTGCGTTGGCAATCCTTTGATTGATAAATAAGTTTTAGCACTTTTTGATATGCCGTTAAGTTAAGCACACAGTCGTGGCATCGCGTTGGCAATCCTTTGATTGATAAATAAGTTTTAGCACTTTTTGATATGCCGTTAAGTTAAGCACACAGTCGCGGCATTGCGTTGGCAATCCTTTGATTGATAAATAAGTTCTAGCACTTTTTGATATGCCGTTTAGTACACAGTCGTGGCATTGCGTTGGCAATCCTTTACTTGATAAATAAGTTTTAGCACTTTTTGCTATGCCGTTTAGCACACAGTCGCGGCATTGCGTTGGCAATCTTTTTGGCAATCCTATGCTGGGAACAAGTATACTCGAGAGAGAAAACATCATCCTGGATCCTATGCTTGATAAATAATATCACGTAATAGGATATCTATCAGAATTTAACCTAACGTTTGGATATTATATACCTAATTCAATTTGCGCGTGAATTGTGATCCATGTTCAAAATGTCAACGGAATTCTGAATGAGCAAATGACTGTTAAATTAATGTAATCTGTGAAACTATGGCTGGAGACTGTACCTACAACTAATGGCTTCAATTTGAAGTCTCTCAAATAAATAATTTATAACCTACATTTGTAGCTGTAATTGCTTTCATTCAAACAATTTCACCAGAGCTTTTGATTACTTTTTCAATCGGATAAAACTGGTTAAAAATAGCCCTGGTAAACCAAACAAAAGAAATCGAGCTATCACACCGAATATTAGCACCACTTTTGACCAGGCAACCAAATACGGTTCGATTGGGAATAAAATAATCTTTCATTTGACATATAATTCGTTTAAATAACAGATGAGGGAAGCAGATCGAAAAAAATTGACTTTTTTTTTGTGTTTAACATCATAGGCACCAAATTTAGCCAGGCAACCAAAGTGCAATGTATCAATCTATGAATTATCTAGCATATAATCTCTATCAGCATTGAATAACAGATGAGGGTATGATTTTCTATAACGGGATCTTAGACCATGTGAATTTATAGTTGTATTCGCAATCTATCTATCTATCTATAATATAATAAAACTGTAACAGATCCAATTCTGTACATTGAAGATATTTTGAAAATTTTTATTGGATGGCATTCTATAATCGATACTGAAGCCAAAACTGCAATTTTTTTCATTTTTGTCTGTCTGTCTGTCTGTCTGTCTGTCTGTCTGTCTGTCTGTCTGTCTGTATCTTGGCCGCGCATCACGCCGAAACTACTGAATGGATTCAAATGAAACTTGGTACGATTTGAGTTTATACTCCGAGGTAGGACATAGGATACTTTTTATCCCGAAATTCAGCACGGTTCCCTTGGGAGAGGGGATGAAAGTTAAAACGTGTATTTAGCTGTAATTCATTAACGCGTTGTTCGATTTCACTCATTCTTTTTTTGTTAGAAAGGTAGTACTTTGTATATTGTCCCGTAAATATTTCAAGGTCATAGGTTTCTTAGTTCAGAAAAGAAAGACATTACAACCCTCATTATTGGGTTCAAATAACTTGGGACCCGGATCTTTGTACGTACGGCTTATTTTAAAATGGCGTACGTTTAAATTTATGTTTGTTGGCCTGTCTATTTGTTCCAGCTAATCTACGAAACGGCTGGATCGATTTTGACGGAACTTTCAATGACAGATAGGTGATGTTATAAGGAGTAACTTAGGCTACATGTAGTTAAGGTACATAAAAGAATTATGGGATCCGATCCGACCTATATAAAACCTATAAACACGCGAACGAAGTCGCGGGGGTCAGCTAGTAATATAATAAAACTGTAACAGATCCAATTCTGTACATTGAAGATATTTTGAAAATTTTTATTGGAGGGCACTCTATGATCGATACTGAAGCCAAAACTGCAATTTTTTTCATTTTTGTCTGTCTGTCTGTCTGTCTGTCTGTCTTTCTGTCTGTCTGTCTGTCTGTCTGTCTGTATCTTGGCCGCGCATCACGCCGAAACTACTGAATGGATTCGAACGAAACTTGATACGATTTTAGTTTATACTCCGAGGTAGGACATAGGATACTTTTTATCCCAAAATTCAGCACGGTTCCCTTGGAAAAGGGGATGAAAGTTAAAACGTGTATTTAGCTGTAATTCATTAACGCGTCGATCGATTTCACTCATTCTTTTTTTGTTAGAAAGGTAGTATTTTACATATTGTCCCGTAAATATTTCAAGGTCATAGGTTTTTTAGTTTAGAAATGACAGACATTTATTGGGTTCAAATAACTTGGACGCGGATCTTTGAACGTACGGCTTATTTTAAACTGGTGTGCGCTTAAATTTATGTTTGTCGGTCTGTCTATTTGTTCCAGCTAATCTCCGAAACGGCTGGATCGATTTTAATGGAACTTTCAATGGTAGATAGGTGATGTTATAAGGAGTAACTTAGGCTACATTTAGTTTAGGTACATAAAATAATTATGGGATCCGATCAGATCCTATATAAAAACCTATATCTACGCGAACGAAGTTGCGGGGATCAGCTAGTGTCATAATATGACGAGGAGATAGTGGAGGCCTCGTGTCACGCGTGCGAGCCCCGAAGCGGTTATCTCTGTGATTTTCACACTGCACTGTACGTGACGTGTTTAACATGTCTACGCACGGTCCGAGGTCTAGCCCGAATAAATATTACCACACGAACCGACTCAGGCTGAAATCAAATTCAGTCAGCGTTTATTCGGAATTTACTTTTGACGGTCTTCCTGGCGCAGTGATGAGCGCTCTGGTTTTATCAGTGGGAGAAATTTCATTGGTCTGGTGACAGGCTTCAGCCGTGCCTAGTTACCAGCTGGGTTATTCTGTAACTTAGTTAGCAACTGAAAATAGTTGCCAACGAGTTAGTTTGATATACATTGCTGCTTTACTGTGGGAAATATAAAGTGTTTTCATAATTTTACACAGTAAAGCAGCAATGTATATCGAACAAATTCGTTCGCAACTATTTTCAGTTGCTAACTAAGTTACAGAATAACCCCCCAGTTACCGCTCTATACCGGCAAAGCAGTGCCTCCAAGCGATTTAGCGTTCCGATACAATGCCGCGTAGAAACCGAGGATATGGGTTTAAAACTGCTTGCTAGCTCGTTACCACCACTTAGGTAAGATCGCAATTCGCAATCAATGGTGTAACCGTGTACATGAATAAAAAGAAATCCTTTAAAATTGTATAAAGATGCATATTGCATACCTACGTATCAATTCAGTTTTTTCTTTAAATGAAATGAAAAACCGTTCTCGAATTGTTGTTTCTACAAAAATATTAAAAAGTTCAACAATAATAATTTAGGTATGTGTTTTCCATTATATTATAGTTGCCTGAACTAAGTACCTAAGTACTTTAAATAAAATATTTTTATGAATAAATAATATGGCATTTTTTCAAATAAAAATTGTACAGGATAATACAGAATAGGCACAAACAAAATATTATTACTACGTAAATAGTGACGAGTAAATTAAATAAAAGTGTGAAAAAATTCATTGAATAGGTTCTTGCCAATTGGAATTGTGAAACCTATTTGCATTTAATTCCGGTAGGTTATTGTTTCATTTACACTTGCTTTGTTACTCGATATTTTTAAAACGCCGTTGAAAGAATGTAGCAACATAATTTAAATTTTTACCCAATTACGGCAAGGCCAAAAGGAAGGGTTATGATTTTAGCAGACTATGTATGTATGTATGTATGTAGGTATGTACATATGTATGTATGTATGTTTGTATCCGATTTTTGTATCAGATTCTGTTTGTTCCACCGTAGCGCCTAAACTACTGGGCCGATTTTGATGAATGAGGTATCAATTGATTCGTTGTTATGGTCCAGGTGACATAGGCTACATTTTACATGCGGAAAAAATCGAAAAATGACGTTCGCGCGGCTTAATGTGAACGTTAACTTCAGATAGACAACAGATGGCGCTACTAGCTGCTTGCCCCGCGCTTTTATCCGTTCAAATTCTACATTAGTACGCAGTTGAATACACGTTTTTCTGCAAACTAAATTATTATGTACTTTATTTATACTTCATTATTTTTATGAGTAGTCGGGTTGACTAACTTTATATTATCTTGTTCATTAGATAGACCTGTTAAGAGTCTATTAAAATCTGTTTGAAGCCAGTATGTTTGCATCATTTTCTTTGAAATAGCGGACCCTGTTTGTATTTATTTTCAAGGGTATTATGATTATGTAGAATTTTCCTGTTCAGTTGTCGCTTAACACTCGGCGGAATCCCTAAATTCCTGGGCGAACACAATAAATTAGGGAGATGAATGAGAGAATTAACGTCTTCAAAAATAAAATGTCCCTTCGTAAGATAATTTACAGTTACAAATAAAATACCTTTGTTATTTGAAAATTAAATTAATTTCCATTTATCTAGAAAGCGTCTTTCTTGAATTTTGGAAACTCTTTTACCTGAAATTACAAAGGTACGTTAATACTGAACTATTTGTCGTTATTATGAAATATTATACTTAAAAAGCAAAAGCGCTGGTTTTAATGGTTGATGGTACGAATGACGTTCAATAATTTTTTATTTATTTTAAATCTTTATTTATTTCACGTTATGTATTATTATTTTAAATTATCTATTTCATAATGAACCTATACAACAACAACAAACAAAACTATAACAGAAACATTATTACGTTTTCATGAGTATAAAAACTTTTATATGTTCTAAAATAAAAATATATTTAGTAGGCCCTTGTGTTTTCAATCGAAATAGGTATAATATAGCAAAAGTATACTTACATAGGCATACCTATTTTAAATGCAATATTTCAACATCGTGAAGAACAACTTATCAGATCAGGCAGTCGGCATCCATTAGTGGGAAACAAAAGAAGGGCGCACTTGACTCGATTATAAATAGGGAAGGCAGTGAAAACGGCAATTTTTCCTTGTCTCGCTCAACAAAAACTTCATTAAATGGCCTTTATTGGTGTGACAGCGCCGCCATATTATCCAGTTCAATATCATCAAAGCTATTCTTTAAAATGCTATGGATGCAAAAATGCTCGACTGAGTTTGTTGTAGCCACTTTTCGGTTCATGGCGCGTTTGGAACCCTCGTGAAGCTACGTATTACTTAGGCTGTCCTAAATAAAATTATCACATTTACCTCACTTGCATATTATGAGTGTAGTGTAGCTTCTCTTCTTCTTCTCGTGCCTCTCCACTATTGGAGGTTGGCCGTCATCTCGTCATATAACTACCTATCTTTCGCCAAACGGAAAAGTTGTGCTACGTTGCCTATCCCAGTCCATTCTCGAATCTCGTATGTTTCTAAGCCACGACTTTCTGCTTCTACCGACGCTTCTCTTTCCCTCAATTTTGCCCATCATGATAATCTGAAGGAGACGGAAGGGACGGATGAATAGAATAGAATAGAATAGAATAGAATAGAATAGAATAGAATAGAATAGAATAGAATAGAATAGAATAGAATAGAATAGAATAGAATAGAATAGAATAGAATAGAATAGAATAGAATAGAATAGAATAGAATAGAATAGAATAGAATAGAATAGAATAGAATAGAATAGAATAGAATAGAATAGAATAGAATAGAATAGAATAGAATAGAATAGAATAGAATAGAATAGAATAGAATAGAATAGAATAGAATAGAATAGAATAGAATAGAATAGAATAGAATAGAATAGAATAGAATAGAATAGAATAGAATAGAATAGAATAGAATAGAATAGAATAGAATAGAATAGAATAGAATAGAATAGAATAGAATAGAATAGAATAGAATAGAATAGAATAGAATAGAATAGAATAGAATAGAATAGAATAGAATAGAATAGAATAGAATAGAATAGAATAGAATAGAATAGAATAGAATAGAATAGAATAGAATAGAATAGAATAGAATAGAATAGAATAGAATAGAATAGAATAGAATAGAATAGAATAGAATAGAATAGAATAGAATAGAATAGAATAGAATAGAATAGAATAGAATAGAATAGAATAGAATAGAATAGAATAGAATAGAATAGAATAGAATAGAATAGAATAGAATAGAATAGAATAGAATAGAATAGAATAGAATAGAATAGAATAGAATAGAATAGAATAGAATAGAATAGAATAGAATAGAATAGAATAGAATAGAATAGAATAGAATAGAATAGAATAGAATAGAATAGAATAGAATAGAATAGAATAGAATAGAATAGAATAGAATAGAATAGAATAGAATAGAATAGAATAGAATAGAATAGAATAGAATAGAATAGAATAGAATAGAATAGAATAGAATAGAATAGAATAGAATAGAATAGAATAGAATAGAATAGAATAGAATAGAATAGAATAGAATAGAATAGAAAAGTTTTTTATTCAAATAAACTTTTACAAGTGCTTTCGAATCGTCAATTGAATCTACCACAGGTTCGGAATGCAGTTCCAGCCGAGAAGAACCTGCAAGAAACTCGGCGGTTGCTCTTTTTAAAAAAAAAACATTATAACAATTATTATTATTAATGTACATGATTGAAATGCCGTCTCGCGCATTGCTGGAACGAGTTAAATCCAAGCTTTTTTATCGTTTATATAATCTTCAATTGTATAATAAGCTTTTTTTTATGAGCATACTTTTAATAGAGTTCTTAAACTTGCGTAAAGTGTAAAGGCAAGTGTAAGACATATTTTTTATTCAGATAGACGATCATGTCTGAGTACATGCCCCAGATAACTGACCTTTCTGCGTTTGATAGTCAAAATTAGGTCTCTGTTTATACCAATATAGTGTAGCAGTAGAGTGAAAGTAGTAAGTACGTAGGTATATAGATATAGTGTTTCGAAAAATAATGAAAATCTGAAATATTTTTTCGGAATACATAGAATAAAGCCTTAACTTAATTAAATTGAAGATATAGAAACTTTTTAAAAAAATCAGACCTTTACGTATTCTCCAGAGTAAGCTAGTTTGTGTTAGGAGCGGATTTTACTACATTCTTTAAGCCCGTTGAGCTGTTGATGTTTTTTATATATATATTTTTAAATCGGTAAAACAATCATTGCACATCAGAGTGCCTAGTCTCAGTTTGAAGCGCTCCAAAACTTTTTCATCATCATCATGATCAACCCATTACCGGTTCACTACAGAGCACGGGTCTCCTCTCAGAGTGAGAAGGGTTTTGGCCATAGTCTACCACGCTGGCCAAGCGGATTGGCAGACTTCACATACCTTTGAGAACGTTATGGAGAACTCTCAGGCATGCAGATTTCCTCACGATGTTTTCCTTCACTATACACTATACTGTTGATCGAATCACCATGACTTCAGAATAAAATGGACCTAAAATAAAAGTCTTTGGGTTCATTTTGTTCTGAAGTCATTTGTGATTCGATCAATAGTATACTTCTAGTATACTTTTAGTTTTGGAGCGCCTCAAACTTAGACTAAGCACTCAGAATTGGACCCGTACGAGTAGGTAGTTAATAATAGGTATAGAGATAAGTTAAAGTCCGTTCGGTAACATAGTGTCACACAGGCGCAGGTCTTATTATTCTGCTTTTATTTTTATTATTTTTTACACTTTGTAATTTTTTTTTTATTCTAAGAATAAAACAGAATCTCCAAATAGTCTGCCAATCCGCACTTGACCAGCGCGGTAAGTAAACGAACGTGGTAAGTAAACGAACCTTGACCGTAAGTAAACGAACAGACTTTTACAACAGCTAAAAGTAGGTTTCAGACGCAAGATAGCCGTAACTTTTAAATGGGCATACATATTTTTGTATGACTTTTTATCAAACTCACCTTTAACTAGTTTGAGAAAAAAGTTATTCTGAAAATGTATAAATGGTAAGAGTTTTCGCGTTTAAAAACCTCTTTTTTAAGTTAAAAAGACCTTGATAAGCGCTTTACACTTTACCTAACTACCGGCTTAAGAGCGAGGCATTTCATACATTTCTTGGAATTTCTCGCAAGATGTTTTTCATTGCTGTGAATTATGAAATTATAACGGGCAAGCCAAGAAGTACCTATTAATTTGCGTAACTACACGTAAATAACGAGCTCATGCCTGAATATACTGCGGCGCTTCATACCCACCATACCCCTGGCCGTATTACGTGGTGGTACAGTGGATATTTTGAAATTAAACGGTACCTATCCCCAGCAGTTAATAGTGTTGTATCACAGGCGAGCTTCGAGATGTCGAAATCCATCAGTGCGTGAAGACGAAAGTCTTTAAATATTGCGCGTTGCCCATGATGAGTTATGCTTCCGAAATATGGCTAACTATGGGCCTCATAAGACGGCTCAGGGTTACTCAGCTGGCGTTGAAGAGAACTATGTTCGGAGTATCCCTGCGGGACCAAGTCAAATTTTTTTCAATTTTTTTTTTTCAAATTCAGAATTGATTTATTCAAGTAGGTACACTGTACACTTTTTGAACGTCAACATAATATAAATTACATGAAAGTGAGGTAATGGTAATAATTAGTACGAAAAGTTAAAACTAATACGAGGGTTCCAAACGCGCGATAAATATCATTAGTGAGAAGGTCTGTGGGAGAACTAGAGTTACCGAGATAGTTTATCGAGTCGCGAAACTGATTGGCAATGGACGGGCACATAGTTCGAAGAACTAAGTATAGACGTTGGGATCCCAAGATGCTCGAATGGCGACCTCGCAACTGCAAATGTAGCGTTGAAAGACCTAGTGAACGCAAGATCTCAAACGAGTCACTACATTAAATACAAGTAGGTAGTACGTACGAGTTTTCTGTGGCGATCCTTACAAGAGATCTATGTCCAGCAGTGGACGTCCATCGGTTGAAACGACGAGGCCTTTTGGGTTCTTTCTATTATGCAGGTTTTTTTAGGTTGTTATGGATGTGAGAGTTCATATTATTTTATTACAATTTATAATAATAGATGATACTAATATCAATATTGATATCAATATAAATCACGTACGAGCCCTCTCATAGAGTTAGTATGTCGTTAACCTAATAATAAAAGAGGAAGTAAAGACCTCATAAAAAGTGAAAAATTATTTTTTCGGGAAAAGCCCCGTAATCCCGTTTACTCGATCTATTCTTATTCTCGGTGGAAGTATATGAGGTTAGGATGAAAATACTCGAACGGTAAAAGCTTATTCTTATTACCATGACAACAGGGAAATTGGGTGTGGGAATATTAAAAAATATGACGTGATTTTTCTTGGGCAATCTTTTTCGACTAAGTTTATAACAGTGTGCTTAGTCTAAAGCGGAGCACTCGAAAACGAACTCGAAAACTATTGATCGATTTCAGAGTAAAATAGACCTAAAATGTCTTGTATTAAGGTTTGAGTTCGCCAATACATTCAGCATTGTTCGAGTGCTGAATGTATTGGCGAACTCAAACCTTAATAAAAGCCATTTTAGGTCTATTTTACTCTGAAATCGATCAATAGTTTTCGAGTTCGTTTTCGAGTGCTCCGCTTTAGACTAAGCACACTGTTATTTCAAAATCACAGATACACACTTCAATTTTATTTACTGTTTAAATAAAGTTTATTCGTAGCAAAACTCGAGGGCATCCACTAGTATCGCAATATTTCAATTAAAATCGAGAAAACAAGCAGAAGCTTTTTCCACGCAAAGCCCGTTGGGAATGCTCTCTGGAAAATGAAGGACATTTATACGTGAACTTACATTTATTTTTAATGTATCATTAAAATGTGAAAATGTGAACATTAAAACATATTGTATGACGCTATTACCAGAATCCGGTATTTAATTGCTACTATAGCTAAAATTTAATTTAAAGTTTGTTTTTAAACTCCGACGAAAAATGACGGTTTGTTGTTGGACACTATGTTTGATGAAAATCGGTCCAAGATGGCCGCCGCCACAAAATGGCGGATACATATTTTTTCACAACACTCTCAATATGGGTTTCAAATGAGAGGGCTTAACTAGTAGAATAGCACTATGCAAATTCAAGATGGCCGCCAACACAAAATGGCGAATGTCGGAGGTTTTTAAATTTTTAATTTATACTTCTCAAGTTTGTAATGCCTATTATTCACGGGCGCACCAATCCGCCGTATTTGTGAATAATAGGCATTAGATAAAACGTAGGTATTCCATACGTAGGCACAGTAGGAGTTAATTTCTTGTTGAATTATAATTTTGCGCTTAACTCGAGATATAATATTATTATAGCCTCTGACTTGGACTGCAACCGCACTCGATTGTTGTTAAGCTTCAATGATTTCAAGCGGTTGGAACGGCATTCCGAACCAATGGTAAGTAGATTCACTTGACGATTCGAAAGCACTTGTTAAAGTTTATTTAAATAAAATACTGCTCTATTCTTGTTATAATAATATGTTATTCAGATGAAAGCGCAATAAGCTTAGTTATTGAATATGATGTTTGTGTCAGAACTCAAACTCAATTTGTTAATGTTGAGACAGAACTCATAACTGCTAATCCGACAGCTTTGAAAGAATACGTAACCATTCGAATCCTCCAATCACACTTTGTACTTTAATCACGCCGCAACAGAACCACTGGATCTACGTAATTTTTAGTGTTCCGTACCCAAAGGGTAAAACGGGACCCTATTACTAAGACTCCGCTGTCCGTCCGTCTGTCACCAGGCTGTATCTCATGAACCGTGATAGTTAGATAGTCGAAATTTTCACAGATGATGTATGTCTGTTGCCGCTTTATCAACCAAAATACTAAATAAACAGAATAAAATAAATATTTAAATTTAATTATAAAAAACTTGTCTACGTTAATACGTTTTAGACGGAATCATTGAACAGATAGCACTGTAGGTCGGCTGTGAGCTTAGCGTCGAAAAAATTATAAAAGGTTTACATTTTCATTCTCCTGCAAAATGTAGGTACCTATTCGTATTAAATTCCATCGCTTCGGCAATATTTATTTTACTCGCAAAGAAAGCATGCGTATTTTTTTTCGGTTTTAACACCGTATCGTTTTATGTATTTTACGTATTACACCGCATTTTACGTATCGCAAACGGACGCTTACAAATGTGTTTCTCTCTGTACGAGCGAAAACGAAAGAAAACATAATTAAGCGAAAAGTCAATAATGTGGGTAATTTTCATCTACATATTTAATTCATGTAGGTACATATTACGTGCAGCAAAGTGGACTATTATGTCAAACCCGTGTGTAATTCAACTTTATGTATAGTCTTATCTCTTAATTACCTATCGTATCGTGTTTTGGTTCGCGTGTCCATATCCGTCTAATCGCCGTGATAAGGATTTGACGTAAATGCGCCGCTGTCGAGAAGCTTTGAGCACCTTTCCAATATAAATCTCGTTATGACAAGTATTTAGATTGCGGATAAGTATCGAATTATTAAAAAAAACCGCATCAAAATCCGTTGCGTAGTTTTAAAGATTTAAGCATACTTAGGGACATAGGGATATAGGCACAGAGAAAGCGACTTTGTTTTATACTATGTAGTGATATGCCTAATAGGTAGGTATGTATATTCTAAGTTCATCACTTAAATACTAATATTATTAAGTAGTTTCAGCCTCCTCGTGCGGTGACGTCACGGCTTCCACTTTATAGCTTCCGGAGCTACCAGCAATTAACTATACGGACTTAATGAAAACTGTTAGTTAGATATTTTTAATGAAATTCTTGAGACACAATCTGATAAAGTATAAATTGTACTAATTGATTAGGAACATAATTATTATCGAGGTACATAATTTTGTGACATTTAATTATTTAGAGTAAATTCTGCATTTCAAACTGGTGGTAAGAGTCACTAACAAGTATAAATTAAAAATTTAAAAAACCCCCGACATTCGCTATTTTGTGGCGGCGGCCATCTTGGATTTGCATAGTGCTATTCTACTAGTCAAGCTCTTTCATTTGATGGGAGTTGTGAAAAAATATATAATCCTATAATATATTTTATAGCGGCGGCCATCTTGGATCGATTTTCATCAAACATAGCTAACAACACTCTCGACTAATTCACCTTTCAAACAAAAAAAACCGCATTCAAATCGGTCCACCCGTTTGAGCGCCACAGGGGAACAGACAGACACACACACACACACACACACACACACACACACACACAGACACGTCAAACTTATAACACCCCGTCGTTTTTTCGTCGGGGTTAAAAAAGAATCGATTTAATATTTAAACGAGCTTGTAAAAATAACTTTATTTGTAAATATAGCCTTTATCGTTATCAGTAAAAGTAACTTATTGTGATAATGTTGACGAAAATATTATATTTAGGCCCAATTTCAAAAATTGGAAAACGTAATTTTTTAATTGAACTTGGTCCCCACGAAAGGGACTACGTCGCTAATCTGGTTAAAATAAAATAAAATCTTTTAAAACTGTTTTCAAATCGGAAAAGCTTGAGAACTTACCTAATTCATATAATAACAAAACGTACTCGCAGTAAATCGTAAAATTAGCCTATAAAGATGTATTAATTCAAATCTTATTTCCGTGAAGAAAATCTAATTAATCCACAGGATTTAATTACACACTCGGCAAAGAAGCCATAACGCACGCTACAACGTGCCAAGTCATTAATTACTGAAACGATATATCAATGTGTCTGAAACGAATGCGCAACCCTTATATCCTCTACCGGGATATAAGGGTAAATCCCTTTTTACAAAACCCCTTTTTCATATTGGACAGCTCGAGATTTTAAGAACCCTTTTTTTCTTTATATAGAAAACACAAGTATTATCATCAAGGATAAATTAGTGGTGTGTGATATGACTAGATTGCGTGAATTAATGGTGCTGCTATACAATAGTTAAAAAATGTCATTGAACATTTGTTAGTTAACATTTTGTCACAAATGTTAGCAAAATTTTTCAAATGTTTTCATGTTATGCAACAAAATATAACACATGGGACAACAAGGAATGTAGGCCCAAAGTGATATAAAATGTTATGCAACAATGTTACAACGTTTTTATCAGTGTGGGGAGCGTTAAAAACATCTAACAAATCATAACAAAATCTAACAAATGTTAGTAAATGTTATAGTTTTATTTGTTCAATAATGTTTTAAAATAAAAAAGCTGTGATAGCCTAGTGGTTAGGACGACCGACTTCTAATCGGAGGTCGTGGGTTCGATCCCGGGCACGCACCTCTAACTTTTCGGAGTTATGTGCGTTTTAAGTATTTAAATATCACTTGCTTTAACGGTGAAGGAAAACATCGTGAGGAAACCTGCATGCCTGAGAGTTCTCCATAACGTTCTTAAAGGTGTGTGAAGTCTGCCAATCCGCTTGGCCAGCGTGGTAGACTATGGCCAAAACCCTTCTCACTCTGAGAGGAGACCCGTGCTCTGTAGTGAGCCGGTAATGGGTCGATCATGATGATGATGATGATGATGATGATGATGATGATGATGATGAATGTTTTAAAACATTTTATAACGTCAGTGTAGCGGCACCACATTAACGTGCGGTCTTCTTTACAGTTGCTATGTTCAGAAACTATAAATTAAGCCATAAGCATTTCTGTGTCTAAATTCTTGAAATCCTTTGCTAAAAGTAGATATGTATAGTGCAACGGGTAGGGTTTAAATCTATGATATTTCTGAATTTAGTCAGTTCCCTGATCCTTACTCTATTAAGCCTTATATTCTTAGCCTTAAAAAATATTTAAAAAAAACCGACTTCAAATTGCACTAACTAACTACTACTAATCGGCCGACAGTCCTCACAGAAATTAAAGCCCCAAGTTTTTATGAGACCATCCCCATAACTTTCTCTCGAAAAAAAAATAACCACTCAAATTATATCAGTCCTGAAATCCTGGAGAAATATTAATGGTAAATACATTAATCTGCAGTCTGAAAAATTTATATCGAATAGAGAAATATTTTTTTGAAGTCAGAAAGTAAAAGCTTTTCGAATGAATTGATCGCAACAGTAAATATTAATTAGTAATTATAATTATTAATAAACAGTTGGTTAAATAGTAAATGTATATACGTGATAAGTATAATTTTTTTAGAAATCTCTCCAGCAAATAGAGATAGCACTTTGTCAAGACAAAGCAAAAATCTCTACTGCAAATTCTACCTATAAAAATTCTCCAACAAATTCACCTATCTCACCTCAGAGCTCCACGTCTCAGCGATATTAAAGAAGCTCTAAAAGATACCTACATATATACCTAAGATGAACTGAAAAGGATTCAGCTGGTAAACTCAAATCCAAAGCTAAAAAGCGGATTGGAATTTCTTATCCAGTTTTCTTCATTATACATAGTGTATCCATTACTTTATCAGCTGATTGAAATATCCTTTATTTCTAATTCAGATGCTCTAAATGAAAACTACGTAGACCTACATACCTAGGTATTTCTTCTTCAAAACTATCGAGACTTTTATATTAAAAAATTTTGAATCAGAAAGTGCGACTGCCACAAAAATTTTCAGCAATATCTCACTGCTCGAGAAAACTTTTCTAAACATTTACTTTACTGGTCCTGGTATTGTTTACTCTAAAGTTCGTTGTAACTAACGATATTGTCATTCCCAAAGTTTCAAAGTATAAGCTTGAAAACTTGAAAGGTTTTACAGAGGAGATTTGTAATTTTAAAATTTGAATCTTTCAAATTTTCAGATAGGATTTGAAATGATAAAGGAGAATGCCCAAAATTCTATGGGCGTGTAACCCAGTCGTTTACAAGCGTGTTGTATGCAGCATTTATTGCAGATTTATTCCTGACTAGCTGACCCCCGCGACTTCGTTCGCGTGTTTATAGGTTTTATATAGGATCGGAACGGATCCCATAATTATTTTATGTACTTAAACTAAATGTAGCCTAAGTTACTCCTTATAACAACAACTATCTGCCATTGAAAAATCCGTTAAAATTGATCCAGCCGTTTCTGAGATGAGTTGAAACAAATAAACAGACCGACAAACATAAAATTAAATGCACGCCAGTTTAAAATAAGCCATACGTACAAAGATCCGGGTCCCATGTTATTTGAACCCAATAAATGTCTGTCATTTCTGAACTAACAAACTTATGACCTTGAAATATTTACGGGACAATATATAAAGTACTACCTTTCTAACAAAAA
This sequence comes from Melanargia galathea, assembly GCA_920104075.1. Classification (NCBI taxonomy): domain Eukaryota; kingdom Metazoa; phylum Arthropoda; class Insecta; order Lepidoptera; family Nymphalidae; genus Melanargia; species Melanargia galathea. The sequence continues at coordinate 28,989,330 of OV049856.1, read as the reverse complement.
AAGAATGAGTGAAATCGAATAACGCGTTAATGAATTACAGCTAAATACATGTTTTAACTTTCATCCCCTCTCCCTAGGGAACCGTGGTGAATTTCGGGATAAAAAGTATCCTATGTCCTACCTCGGAGTATAACCTCAAATCGTACCAAGTTTCATTCGAATCCATTCAGTAGTTTCGGCGTGATGCGCGGCCAAGATACAGACAGACAGACAGACAGACAGACAGACAGACAGACAGACAGACAAAAATGAAACAAATTGCAGATTTGGCTTCAGTATCGATTATAGAGTGCCCTCCAATAAAAATTTTCAAAATATCTTCAATGTACAGAATTGGATCTGTTACAGTTTTATTATATTATAGATAACCAAACACACTGTTATATAGAAAAAGGTTCTATTGCGTTTTGAATGATAGAATCATGATTTTGTTTTAGGTTGCTATGACAACCTATCTTATTAATGTGTCTTGTATAAAGAAAATAAAAAGTCGGTTTGGGTTTTACTAAATATGTTTTAATTTACTCTCTCTAATTATAAAAGGTTATGGGCCCAGCACGCATTCTAAGAAATAAAGTTGGACCAGATAATAGCATTACAAAGAAAGCCAGACTCGTGGCGCGGGGTTTCACGCAGCGACCAGGTGTCGACTACAATGAAACATATGCTCCAGTTGCTAAACTAAGTTCGATCAGATCTGTTATTGCAATAGCTATGGAAGAAGGGTTAAAATTGAACCAGATGGACGTGACAACGGCGTACCTGAATGGTGAATTAGAAGAAAAAATAGTAATGAAATACCCTGATTATTTAGAAGACTATTTGACAGAAATTATGATCGAAGAAAGTAAAGAAGAAGATCTGACTTTATACAATAAAACGAAAAGTATGCTAAAAGACATAAAAAATAATCCCAAAGAAAAAGTCTGTCATCTTATTAAAGCCTTATATGGACTCAAACAGGCAGGGAGGCAATGGTATAAAAAACTCGACACACAATTGAAGGACATTGGATTTAGAGCATCAGAAGCTGACCCATGTCTATACTTACTCGAGAAAAGAGGAGTAAAAGTCATTATAGTGATATATGTCGATGATTTATTGATTGCCTATTCGTGTCCAAGAAAGCTACAAGAAGTAAAAGATGTCTTGAATGCTAAATTTGAGTTGAAAGACTTAGGGATACCTAAACGGCTAATTGGGATAGATGTTACCTATAAAAAGGGCGAAATCAAGTTAAGCCAAGAGAAGTTTATAGAAGATACGCTTAAAAAATTTAAAATGGAAGATTGCAAGCCAACGTCTACACCCATAGAGCCAGGTCTTATATTAGAAAAAGGAGAAAAAGATCAAAGAAAAGATCTTCCTTACAAAAATTTAATAGGTACGCTTATGTACTTGGCAGTAGCAACTCGCCCGGACATAATGTTTGCCATAAGCTATCTCTCACAATTTAACGATTGTTATGGAGAAGAGCATTTTAAATGCGCAAAAAGAGTGCTGCGTTACCTAAAAGGAACGAAGAGCATCGGTCTTATTTTCAGAAAGACTGCGCACAAATTATACGGCATGGCAGATGCAGATTGGGGCGCATGTAAGCTCGATCGAAAGTCTTTTTCGGGCTATTGTTTCAAATATGCTGGAACGGCTGTAAGCTGGATGGCGAAAAAGCAACGAGCAATTTAGGACTCTCCTGATGACCGCTATATTGCAGTGAAGAGTTTATGAGAACAGTGATGTTAGGAGTCACTCAGACCAGAACTCTAGTCGAGAAACAAGGTCATCGTGAGGGGGGGTGTTATATAGAAAAAGGTTCTATTGCGTTTTGAATGATAGAATCATGATTTTGTTTTAGGTTGCTATGACAACCTATCTTATTAATGTGTCTTGTATAAAGAAAATAAAAAGTCGGTTTGGGTTTTACTAAATACTAGATGATGCCCACGGCTTCGCCCGTGTGGATTTAGGTTTTTAAAAATCCCGTGGGAACTTTTGATTTTCCAGAACAAAAAGTAGCTTATCTGTAGAAACACGTCCCCAAAACGGAAAAATCCCGTGGGATCCCCACGATTTCGGAATACAATTCCTTACAGCATCAGGGTTGAGGAGTTGGATATGTACCCACTCGAGTTCATTCAACGATAAAGTCTTTAATTGGTACCCCCAATATCAATTTAAATAACCGAAAGTTTCTAAAACCCATTAGTTTTGGGGATTAGGTCCCCTACATCATCAGGATTGAGGAGTTGGAATCCAAATTTTTTATAGAACAGGGTCGCAATGTTTCTCTATCGATTAAAAAAAAAATTACGCAAATCGGTTCAGAAATCTCGGAGATATCGGTGTACATAGGTAGAAAAACACAACTCCTCCTTTTTTGAAAGTCGGTTATAAAAGTAGCCTATGTTACTCCCTGGTTAATTCTCTACTTGTATGTGAAGGTCCCGTCAAAATCGGTTCAGCCGTTCCGAAGATTAGCCCGTTCAAACAGACAGACAGACAGACAGACAGACAGACAGACAGACAGACAGACAGACAGACAAAAATTTTAAAAACGTCTGATTCGGTTATGGTAGCGTTCAAATAACCATATGAGCTTAATATGAGGTAGTTATTTCGATATTACAGACAGACACTTCAATTTTATTTATTAGTATAGATGTTTTAATTTACTCTCTCTAATTATAAAACACACCATTTTAATACCTCTAGGAGCTGCCGTTTTTGAATAAATCTTAGTTTAAGTTTGAAAATGATTCTAGGTTATGTGTAGTTTATGATTGTTAAACTAGTAAGGAAAGCCGTGTATCGTTCCTGCCGATTTGAACTATTTGTTTAGCGCGCACTATACTTAACATACCTGTTGCAACGATGTCCATGTTGAGAGTAGTTTGCAATGTAGAATCTAACGAAGACACATCATGTCTTAGCATCATATCAAAGGCATCATGTTTACATTCAACTGACATTTAATGCACCTCAACAATGTTATCCAAATCACGAGCAAAAATCAGAATCCGTAGAAAAGCGTAAAGTCGGCGAGTAGGCGAGATCGAATCCGTATAATATAGCAAAAGTCGTTGGTAAGGAAAAACAATAAACCATAGAATTAATATTTGTCGCCAGTGATGACCAGAGATGGACCAGTAGACGACATCAGAAGGCTATTCTAGTAGTATCATTATTCATTATCAGGGTAGATCGAATTACATTGCTGTGGGCGTCACATGGGTACGGGCCTAATTGAAAAGCCTTCTCATTAACTGACACACTTACTGACTTTGCCCTACCTACCTAGTCGGTCTTCCACCTCCCCTTCACAACCGAGCCATCGCCAGCCAATCTAATCTAATCTAAGCTACATGACACACATCGCACGATACGACCTATTTCGTATAACACAACCTATATCACAGTACACCGCACGCACGAACCGTCTTCCGCGAGAGCCCAGATCGGAATGTGTCACACGCGCCACCGCTCTTTCTCCCTTATAATAGAATGTTGGTAGTGGGAATGACGTAATGGCGCAATGCTAGGATTATTCACACTACAATATCAACGAGCCGACACGGCCATACTGACATTCGCACGTCCCCGTGCGACTGCCAGCGTCCAAGGATGTCTACAAAGAACAACACACAGGTGAAGTACACCTCTAAATACGCTCGCCCATCCCTGACACTTCACTGCTTCTAGGTCACCTCCGTCTGTCATGTATCAATTGTCAATCATCACATCAGCTGTCAATCGCGTCAACCAACCACCATCTCATGTGATGACGTATAGCAGACCCAACCAGTCAGTACTTTAATCTGTCAATTGCCAGTCATCACTTCAGCTGTCAATCGCAATACACATCTGGAAGGAGTGTGTCCTTTCAACCAACTCCCTTGAGTCTGGCCCGGACGACACTTCCTTACCAGGATAGACTCAGGAACCTAATATAACACCCAACCAGTCAGTACTTCAATCTGTCAATTGTCAGTCATCACTTCAGCTGTCAATCGCAATACACATCTGGAAGGAGTGTGTCCTTTCAACCAACTCCCTTGAGTCTGGCCCGGACGACACTTCCTTACCAGGATAGACAACATGAAACACACACAACTAGTCAGCGCCCTTCACTTGTAACACATGGTCAAAGTCATCGTCATAGTCAAAATAATAATCACAGTCAACCCATAATCTGCTCAAGAACGTCGACCCATATAGGCCAGTCCATTTAATTAACTACATCACACACGCACACGTCATTTTCCCTGCCAAGTCCCGAAAATGGCAACACTTATCTGATTAGGGTGCAATTGCTATCGCAAACCCTCAATCAAATATCACGGTTAAAGTTACTTTTACAATTACAGTTTCAAACTAAAACGAATCTACCACTGGTTCGGAATACCGCAACCTAGCGAGAAGAACCAGTAAGAAACTCGGCGGCGTCTAACTTTCTAACATAACTGATCAAAAACTACTTCCCATAAACGCAATCCTATTTCTTTAGTTCCAATCGTGTAAACCATTTATCATTTATCATATCATCATCTTGATGAACCATTTTAAGAACTACAACCTCTTTACGGCTTTATCACAACCACGTTTCGAACTTGCTTACTTTTGAACATCGATGAATGTACCTGGACAACAGAATTTGGTTAGCAACCAAAACCATTTGTCAAACGAATCATTCATCTCAATAGCAGGTATTTAATTATTCTGCGAGTATTTGTAGAACTTTACTTTCAATTAATCACGATTTTTTTTTTGTTTTTGTTTGTTGGTTTTTGTTACTATTTTAGCGCTGTCAGTTGTTATCGACATAAAACTGTCCGCCGACCGGCACGGCCAACCCTGACATTCGATCGTCCTCGAGCGACTATTAATTATCCTCAGCAATCGGTATACCCGAGATCGCCAGCCCTACTTCAAAAAGCCCTCAAAAACTTAGGCAGCCCGCCAGGCCCCTGAAACTATCTCGGTTTCTAATCTAAACACTAGTTATAGTTAACACCACATAAACGCGCAATTTGATCCGATACAATCGGTAACAGTGTGGCCGATCAATTCTCGGAAACCCACACACAATCGCTCAGTACCGTCACGCTTTTATTAACTAAAAATTCCTAGAAAAAGGTGAACAATTGAGTTCACATTTCCATTTGGGTCGGTTACCCGCATATAACATCTCGCTAATTTTATCACGAACCACCTGCCGTAAATCAAAGGCGGTGCATATGACGCTAAACCGTTTTACGAGGATTCAATTAAACTAATCTTAAGTTTTCCGGTTGTGACCCTTAAACGCGGTAATCCGTTAATCGAGAAATCCGAGTTTTCGTTAAGCAATGACAATAGTCGCGGTTTATCCTCATCTGGTATATCCGTATCAATATCCGAAAACTATTTTACACATTGAAATAGAAAAAGTATCCGCAGTCATTGCACAACCTGCCTTTAAAATATCACGACTTAACGCAAAAACTCATCTAATATAACGTGACACAAAAATTTCTAAACTAGGTGTCACCATCAATTAAAAAATTCACATAAAATTTGCAAGTTACTATTAACACTTGAATTTTCAATACCGGTAATTTTATATAACGCACACCCGATAACCTATTCGCAATACTTTTTTATCGAGAAGAATCGCGGCACCGAAATCTTAACAAAATGAAAACGACCCGCACACCGCACCGGTTCTACAAGGCTTTTGTGCCACAAAGGAGACCGATACACGCAAATGCAGTTAAAGGCTCCGGCTCATCAATTAGCCCTTCAGATCCCACTTCTGATGTCGTCCGCTGAGAGACGACATCAGAAGGCTATCTAGTACTCATTATTATCCGTTAAGATGGTAGATCGAATTACATTGCTGTGGGCGTCACATGGGTACGGGCCTAATTGAAAAGCCTTCTCATTAACTGACACACTTACTGACTTTGCCCTACCTACCTAGTCGGTCTTCCACCTCCCCTTCACAACCGAGCCATCGCCAGCCAATCTAATCTAATCTAAGCTACATGACACACATCGCACGATACGACCTATTTCGTATAACACAACCTATATCACAGTACACCGCACGCACGAACCGTCTTCCGCGAGAGCCCAGATCGGAATGTGTCACACGCGCCACCGCTCTTTCTCCCTTATAATAGAATGTTGGTAGTGGGAATGACGTAATGGCGCAATGCTAGGATTATTCACACTACAATATCAACGAGCCGACATATTGGTCTCCGCTGCGCTACAATAAACATTCAAAATGTAAACAGACTAGACGTCACTAGTGTCACACATAACTAAAACAGTGACAATGTCACATTGGCATCTTGAAATATAATAAGTTTCGTTACACAAAATCAAGAAGGTTGTAGTTATATATTCCATTGCACAAAACGCAACGAAGTTAAAACAATATTACAACAAAATAATATTATTAATTATTGCTTATTTACTTTAATCATATTGTACGATTTACAACAAATAAATAGAATAATGTATTAATATAATTAATATCTGTTTTATTGCAAGTGACATGATTTTTTTAACAACAAAACTTTTTGTTTGGGCATGTATGCGTAGAAAGTAATGCAAATGGCCACCAGACGTGCCAGAGAAACAGGAAGAGACGGTTGAATTCCTTTTTTATTGCATTTTTTTAAAAGCAGCTTTAGCATTAATAATTATTAATTTTCAAATTGTCATATATTCGTAAGATAATTTTTAGTAAATTACATTTTGTGTAAATGCTTGGGTCAGGGTTGATCATTCTCCTTTTCAGTGCGGAAGATCCATCTGTAAAATTTTACACTGAACTTTTTTTAATTGAGGGTAAACAAGCAAGCGTGTCACCTGATGTTAAGTGATTACCGCCGCTATGAACATTTGCAGCACCAGAAGAACCACTAATGCGTTGCCGGCTTTTAAAGAATTTCTTGATCCGCCATTTGAATAACCTCATATCAATTTAATTATTTTGCATACTTACCATACCTTGTGACTGCATATGATTTGCAACGATATTCGAGTATGCCAACGCGGTTGACTACATTTTTTTATTTCATCGTTTTATAGAATAGACATTTCCTACATCTACCCATGATTTAAAACCCTACATGTATAACTTTGTTCGTGGTGTTTCGTCGATTTCCCTCTATTATGTTATTTATCTATAATATTATTATATTTATATTATATATATATATTATTATATATATATATATATATATATATATATATATATATTATTATATTTATAATATTATATATTTATATTATAAGAGTGCAAAGAATGTATCTTTGCACTCTTCAGACCTCGCCTCAAAGAATAGACCCTGTGGCCACAACGACTTGAGAACCCTCGACCCATTTTATTCTATGAGTACTATTGCACATACACTAAGATATAAAAGCAAACAGAAAGTACATACTTACCTTTTTAATCCTGAAGAATCTTACTTAATATTACATATACATAATATTACATAACACATTTTAACTTTCATCCCCTCTCCCAAGAGAGCCGTGCTTAATTTCGGGATGGAAAGTATCCTATATGTTACTTTGTAGTATGAACTTAAATTTTACCAATTTTCATTTCAATCCATGCAGTAGTTTTTGCGTGATGCGCGCATAAACATACAGACAAACAGACAAGCCGACAAACAGACAAAAATTTCAAATATTGCTTTTTTACGTTCTATTACTTATCCTTAACGTCTCCCAAGGTTCTTGCCAACAGTTTTGATACCAAGTTAAATTAATATATGTAGAGATGTACATATATGTACATATGTAAAGATATAAGTACTTACTTATTTTAATTGCAGCATTACATATACCTACGCTCTATAACTTCGAAATTCAAATTAGAGCAGTTTTTTAATGAACAAGTATTCAGTCACCGATGTTCATGCACCAATTCCATTTCTGTTTGAAGGAATTATTCACTCATTGCGAGTCAGTTATCTATACATATAATAAAATCGTAGACTTGCCGTATCTGTACATTGAAGATTTTTGCAAAAAATAACTGGGGGATGTTAGAGATAAGTAAGTAATAGAACGTAAAAAAGCTATTTTTGAAATTTTTGTCTGTTTGTCTGTTTGTCTGTTTATCTGTTTGTCTGTTTATCTGTTTGTCTGTTTGTCTGTATGTTTGTGCGCGCATCACGCAAAAACTACTGAATGGATTGAAATGAAACTTGGTATGATTTAAGTTCATACTACGGAGTAACATATAGGATACTTTTTATCCCGAAATTCACCACGGTTCCCTAGGGAGAGGGGATGAAAGTTAAAACATGTATTTAGCTGTAATTCATTAACGCGTTATTCGATTTCACTCATTCTTTTTTTGTTAGAAAGGTAGTACTTTATATATTGTCCCGTAAATATTTCAAGGTCATAAGTTTGTTAGTTCAGAAATGACAGACATTTATTGGGTTCAAATAACATGGGACCCGGATCTTTGTACGTATGGCTTATTTTAAACTGGCGTGCATTTAATTTTATGTTTGTCGGTCTGTTTATTTGTTTCAACTCATCTCAGAAACGGCTGGATCAATTTTAACGGATTTTTCAATGGCAGATAGTTGTTGTTATAAGGAGTAACTTAGGCTACATTTAGTTTAAGTACATAAAATAATTATGGGATCCGTTCCGATCCTATATAAAACCTATAAACACGCGAACGAAGTCGCGGGAGAGGGGATGAAAGTCAAAATGTGTACTTAGCTGTAATTCATTAACGCGTGGTCCGATTTCATTCATTCTTTTTTTGTTAGAAAGAAAATACTTTAAAGATTACTGGCTAATCTCTCAAAGGCTGGATCGATTTTGATGGGACTTTCACTGGCGGATGTTTACATTTTGATCTACCTAAACCTCCGCCAGTGAACTTTTGACAGTTTTTAGCAAGGTATGAGCTCAAAGGAGCTTAGGAAAGACAAAATCATTCCCACGGGATGTTTAAAAACCAATATCCACGCGAACGAAGTCGCGGGTTTTCGCTTGTTAATTATATTATTACAAGTGGACACCCGCGACTTCGTTCGCGTAGATATTGGTTTTTGAAAATCCCGTGAGAATCATTTTGTTTTTTCTACGCTCCTTTGAACTCATACCTTGCTAAAAACTGTTAAAAGTTCACTGGCGAATGTTTAGGTAGATCAAATTGTAAACATCCGCCAGTGAAAGTCCCATCAAAATCGGTCCAGCCTTTCAGAGATTAACCAGTAATCTTTAAAGTATTTCCTTTCTAACAAAAAAAGAATGAATGAAATCGGACCACCCGTTAACGAATTACAGCTAAGTACGCATTTTGACTTTCATCCTCTCTCCCAAGGGAACCGTGCGGAATTTCGGGATAAAAAGTATCCTATATGTTACCCCATAGTATAAACCAATAATCATGCCGAGTTTCATTTCAATCCATTCAGTAGTTTTTACGTGATGCGCGCACAAACATACAGACAAACAGACAAACAGACAAATAGACAAAAATTTCAAATATAGCTTTTTTACGTTCTATTACTTATTCCTAACATCCCCCAGTTATTATTTTGCAAAAATCTTCAATGTACAGATACGGCAATTCTACGATTTTATTATATGTATAGATAGAAGATATAGAATAGAATTATTATACTCTATACTATATTATAACTTCTTTATCTATATTATCTGTACCTTCATTAAATATTCTCTATAGAAGTCTCTATATAGTCTGATAGGGGTTCAGAGGGGTGTCCAAATTTATTTTTTTTTGATTTTTCTGTTTGGTCTGAATATTTGTTGGTACCGATTATTATCGAAATCAGCACGTATAAAACTATGAGCCACAAAACAAAATAGGTCAGGACTTTTGCTAAATAAAAGCATACTTATCTATATTCGTGACAGCCAAATTACTGCAATTTGATCAAAATCGGATGGTTAAAATTAATAATTACGCAGCTTAACCCGAATGTCATGCAGGCAACGCCGTGTTTTAGTGCCAGTTAATTAATCGATAATAATTAATTAATCTACATAATATTTTTCCTGTATTTCTACGCCAAGGTCCACCCACTACCATGTTATTAAAATTACGCGCTCTAAAAATCCAGAAGACCTTCCTGTTATTAGTGGCTATTACATAATTTCCTATAAAAAATAGATGACGCAAACATCGATGACACAAACAAAAGTGTATTAGGGTGCCTTCTCATGGCACGTGATATCGTGTAACGCGCCGCCCGTCCAAGTTTGTTTACGATGTAAACGGCCCATAAGCCGGCTCGGTTTGCCACGATCAAGACTACCACGAACTGTCTGACCATTCATACTGCATCATGCGCATATGTTGGAATTTATTCAAGTAGGTACTTATAGCAAAAAGCCATTAAACAATTTTTGTTTTCATTCTTAAGGCTGAAATGCCTTATCTGGGCGCGTTCTCACAAACAGGTACAGCTACTTGAGCTATGCCCTATGTATGATAATTACCCATAAAAAATGTAAGTAAGCTTTCGCCTACAAACCTATGCTATGGTTTCCAATAGTTCATGAAAAAAGGCAAATGTCAAAGAAACTGTAGTGCAGTTCACGCTTATAACTTCGGGAAGACTGTGACGTAGATAATCAAGCTGCCTTGTTAGCGTGAACCGGTTCAGTGAACATCGTGAGAAACCGCTATAACATCTGAAGAGCTGTGACGTAGCGTGCTGTTAGCATGCACCGGTTTAGTGAACCATCACTGCCGGTCGCCTTCTTGTTTGATATTTCGTGTTAAGGAGATCTGACGTGGGGATAATATACGATAGATAATAATAGACTCAACATAAACAGTTATCTATCATATAGTTAGACAACCAATATAGAATAATATTTACCCAGCCGGGAAAGAAACAAATGTCTAAGTTTATGTTTTCACGTCTCGTGAGAAACCACTATATCATCTGGAGGAATGTGACGTAATTAATTGAGTTGCCCTGTTAGCGTGAACCGGTTCAGTGAACTGTCGCCTGCTATCTACCATTAAGGCGATCTGTCGTGGGGAGAATAGACTCAAAATAAAGTGTTATTTATCATACAGTTGGACAACGAATCACACTAATAGGTATTATAAAGGCAAAAGTTATACAAACGTCATACAAATTGCAGCGCAGTTCGTGCTTTCACGTCTACCTAGAAACCACTAACTATAACATCTGGAGGAATGTGACGTAGCGAGCTGTTAGCATGAACCGGTTCAGTGAACTATCATCGCGGGTCGCCTTCCCGCTTTCTAAAGTAATTTGACGTTGAGATAATAGACTTGAAATAAATCAATTTTATCATCATACAGTTGGACAACGAATCACACTAATATTATAAAGGCAAAAGTTAGTGTGTATGTATGTGTGAATGTTTGTTACTCTTTAACGCCGCGACTACTGAACCGATTTGGCTGAAATTTGGAATGGAGATACTACTATACCCTGGAATAACACATAGGCTATTATTACTTTTTTATCCTGTAGATTACTATAACAAACTTCCTTGAAAGTAGGTATAAAGGTTGGAAAAGAGAGCGGGAACGGGAACCGGAAATCCACGATTCCCTCGGGATTTTTGAAAAACCAAAATTCACGCAGGCGAAGCCACGTGCAAAAGCTGGTGTAGGATACTATTTACAGTATTTACCTACCCGTGAAAGAAGCACACGTCATACAAATTTCAGTGCAGTTCATGTTTTCACATGTCGTGAGAAACCACTATAACATCTGGAGAACTGTGACGTAGATAATCAAGCTCCCCTGTTAGGGAGAACCGGTTCAGTGAACTGTCGCCTTCCTGCTTGATATCTAGCATTAAGGCGATCTGACGTGGGGATAATAGACTCGACATAAACAGTTTAGCTACCGTACAGTTGAACAACGAATATAGAATACCCGATAAAATACAATGGCCAGAGAGCAACGGCCGGGCCGCGGCGGAAACACTTGCAAAGAATCTGACCGATGAAAGGTGAAGAAATGAGTAGTTACCTACGTGCCGCGTGACTTGCAGGGCGACCATTTAATTCAATTAATTAAATCAATTTGCCATATTATGTGTATTTCAACGTTATCTACTCGGCAGAAATGTTATAGAACTAAACAACATTTTTTTATTCAAAAATGAATCTTTTAATACTAGTTTGGAATGCCCTTCCTGCTCAAAAGAACCAGCAAGAAACTCTACTTATTCTCCATACAGTCTATATCAGTATCAGTTTAATACATTTTCTCATCTATATTAACCAACTGTATAAATTCATTAAATTTTGTATCATGGTTACGAATTGCGATTGCAATACCGATAAATTCTCAGGGGAAATTTGGACGTGTTTGTAAATGCTTGAATACCATCATGTCGACGTACAGTACTCGATATCAAAAGCCTTCTCCAGCTGTGAGATAGCTAAATTGTGGTAGGTATTAGACACGTCCCGATAAGGGAAAACAAATGGATAGAGCTTAACCAATAAGAATGCTGTAACAATTTAACTATAGTCATTTATGTACTGCCTCGTTGGTCTAGTGGTTAGCACATTCAACTGCAGATCACGAGGTCCCGGGTTCGATTCCTGGGTCGAGCAAATAATCGTTAGGTAAAGGGTTTTTCTGTCAAGAAATTCTCAAAACCAGCCCGAAGTTGGTACGGAGGGTACGTTAAGCAGTCGGTCCCGGTTATTATCACTATCATGTGACAATAGTCGTAAAAGCCCGCTAACCCGCATTGGAGCAGCGTGGCGGGTCTAAGCCTGTGCCCAGCAGTGGGACGTTAAAGGCTGTAGTACTAGTGGTGGTTTATGCAAATCCATGACCTTTACATCGCCGGATCTTGACAGCTCAAAGTATTTGAAATCAGTAATTGAAGTTTATTTTTAACCAACTTTAAAAAGTATACACACATATACGGAGACATATAATTGTACGGTTATTTCTATATTGCTTGAGGATTATTGCAAAGTATGCTTGTTTATTCCTTACGAAGAACAAACGACATAAACCGCGTTCACGCGCTGAATGACGTACTCGTTGCGATATAAAAGCGTTATAAAATCTTTACTGGGTCACACTCACGACTCTGAATGCACTTAATCACAATTTTATTTCCTACGGGCGAAGGATGAACTCTGTACGAGTATTTAAATTAACAAGTAAGTATAAATTAAAAATTTAAAAAATCCCCGACATTCGCCATTTTGTGGCGGCGGCCATCTTGGATTTGCAATATTGCTATTCTACTAGTCAAGCCCTTTCATTTGATACCCATATTAAGGGAGTTGTGAAAAAATATGTAATGCGCCATTTTGTAGCGGCGGCCATCTTGGACCGATTTTCATCAAACATAGCTAACAACACTCTCGACTAATTCACCTTTCAAATAAAAAAACTGCATTCAAATCGGACCACCCGTTTGAGCGCCACAGGGGAACAGATAGACACACACACACACACACACACACACAGACACGTTAATCTTATAACACCCCGTCGTTTTTGCGTCGGGGGTTAAAAAACAAAACACTCCCCTTATATACAAATTCTTTTGCATATTAAAACGTGCGTTTTTTTTATAGATTTTTAAGAAAGGGTTTATGGAGTGGGATATGTCACTGGCAGTGATGTTTAGATTAACCCTTTACCGCATAGGAATCCAAATATGGATTTAAAATTTTTAAATTAGTTTTTTAGTTTACAGAAATATTATTTTTTAATAACCAAATATAAAATCTTATTAAGCAAGGCTTCCTGTGACGATTCACATTTTTTGCTGACTATGGTAAGAATCAACTGTCAATCTATTTGATTTTATGTAGAGACTGTTTGATGTGTGTGGTGTGATTAAACTTTCTACAAATTTCATCGCTTGAAAAAATATTTAAAACGGTAAGTGAAAAATCTGATATTTTTTATATTTGATCTCTGAATATCTAAAAATGTGGGTTTGTTGCGTTTGTTGTGGTTTTTCTTGTTTTTCTTTATTTTTGAGCCTATTTTTTTATTTGCCATATTTGGCTTCGTATGCATTCCCGTCAAAGTACAGTTGGTCAAATATGGCTTCGTATGCATTCACGCTTGCATTCTTTTGTTTGCAGAAATGGATCCTGCTTACTTTTATAGTGCTATTGGGATTTTTTTTACTATGTTCCTGTTTGAATATTCTACTTTACTATGGCTAGAAAACATGGTCGTCCAGTTAGTATTCTCGGAACACCGTTTACAAGTCGAGCCGATACACCATGAAGCCAATTCAATACTCCACCAGATGTTACTGCCAGAAAACGTGGCCGTCCACGTAGCATTATGGGAACACCAACCTCAAGCTGAATTGACACTCTTTCCAGCTTACTTGATTCACCGATACCTGATAAAAAGGCACGAAAAGCGCCAACTAGGCATCAAGATCTGCCTTTAGATACTGTTCATTGTGATAACTTCATTTTCCTAAGTGAGCAAAAAATTGTCAAATATACCAGAATTGTACGAAATTTGGCTCATTCAAAAAGTGTGAAAAATGACAAGTTTATTTATGCTACAATGACAAAAGAAACTGCTTCACACATTTTCCTAATGCATAATTTTGTTTTTCACTAAATGCATACGAAGCCAAATATGGATCTTATATGAATTTACTAGAATGCATATGAAGCCATAAATGGCTTCATATAGCAATTTCTAAAATAAATAACTTTTTTTTATTTTGCTGATTAAGACTGCTTAGTAAGGCCAAATAAAAGATGTTTTCACTATTAAAAAAAAATTATTTCGTCTCCTTCATAATTCATGCAATAGAGGGTTAACATGCCCCCACAAACATATTATATAACGGATGGAGGATGGATTTTTTAAGTTAACATCTAGAGTAAACTTCTAAGTAGTTCCTTAGTAAACATACACGCGTCTTTCACTCGCGATGTACATGAGCGATCATAAAGATATTTTTGACAAGCAATGTAGACCGGTCAAATTAGACTAAAACATAGGGGTGAGGTTACAATAATTCACACCTGGCTGAATATTGGTAGGATTGTTCAAAACACTATTATAAATGAAATGTGAAAAGTCCTCATCGATCCGACACCTGGAAAAAAATTTACTCCTGAACACGCACAGTTTATTCACACTTGGCTGAAAATTGGTAGGATTGTTTGAAACAGTATCACGTACTACTACGTCACTACGTATATATTATGTACCACGGGCGAAGCCGGGGCGGACCGCTAGTTATTTATATATTTCCGCGAACTTGTATATATAGTCTAATGAAATCTATCTGGATACCACAGTACCTATACAACATATTATTATGGTTAAAGTTTCAAATTCATTTATTCAATAAGCAAACACCAATGACGGGCAAGTAAATGGAATACCGTTGATAAAGGATGACAACTTGGGTATGACGTGATAAGGCCGAATAAATTTGAATAGCCTCTATTGGAATAACCTAAATTGATCAAAGTTGATCCAAATAATCTGAAGGATCGATTTAAATAATTCATTCAACCGCATTAATTCAATTATATAATTAATAATACGTTTACAGGGTTAACCGCGGTTTAACGCACAATTTTCTTTCATTAATTTTTTTAAAGTAATTAGGTACCAATTTATATTATAAGTTAGATTGAGATACACATCGCAACAGACGGTTAAAAAAGTCTGCATATCTGTACTATTAAGGTTCTGTACCCATTTTGTGTTACCGCATGCTATTTTGTATGTGTGTGTGTGTGTGTGTGTGTGTGTGTGTGTGTGTGTGTGTGTGTGTGTGTGTGTGTGTGTGTGTGTGTGTGTGTGTGTTCGTATGTGTGAGTCAGTGAGTTTGTAGTAGTAATATTATGTTGTTGTACATAAAAGTAAATTCCTTCAATATAAAACGATTGTCTGCTCTAGATTGCCGGTTACCCGGCTTGATGCACTATTAAAATGTAGAGGCGGTGGAAAACTACCCCTTTGCGGAGAGTTATGCGCGTCGTAACAATAAACTGTAACACTAGAACATTGTTGCTGCACCAGAGATTACTATATTTTTTACGATACCAACGACTTTAGGGTGCCTTTCCACTGAATCGGAGCCGAGTAGAGACGTGATCAGCAAAACAATCACATATATTTATAAACAAGCGGTCCGGCCCGGCTTCGCCCGTGGTACATATTATATAAGCCTATAGCACTCAAGGATCACGTACATATCCAACGGTGAAAGAATTTTTGAAATCGGTCCAGTAGTTCCTGAGATTAGCGCGTTCAAACAAACAATTAACTCTTCCGCTTTATTATATTAGTATAGATAGTATAGTATAGTATAGATGAAATCATTAGGAACTTAATCACGTCATCTATCATTAACTGACGAGATTCTTGGCGCAGTGATGAGCGCTGATGTAATTTTATAAGTGGGAGGTTTTGGGTTCGATTCCCGACAGTTACAATTTTGGAATTTAAAAATTCTAAACTAGGTATATTTAGTCTGGCCTGGTGAGAGGATTCGGCCGTGGCTAGTTACAAACCTACAGGCAAAGACGTGCTGCCAAGCGATTTAGCATTCCAGTGCGATGATGTGTAGAAAGCGATTAATTTAGGGTGTTCCCCTTAAGTTAGCCCGCTTCCATCTATCGTACTTATGTAGAACTTACTTTGACTTTGTGTGAAAACAATTTAATTTCTCTAACTCTATTACTTACTACAAAGCTCCAACTTAGCACTCTATGGAACCGCCTACGGATAGGGACCACTAAGGAAATTGAAATTTTAGACTCTCACCCTGAATTATTACGCTTATTACTTCATTGATTAACTTCGTTATAAAAAATCTTATTTTTATCTGACTACGGCAAAGCTAAAAGGAAGGGTTATGATTTTAGCAGTCTATGTATGTAATGTATGTATGCTTGTAGCAGATTTTTTCTTTCATCGTAGCGCCTAAACTACTGGGGTTCGTTGTTACGGTCCGGGTAACATATTTTATATGCGAAAATAATTGAGAAATGACGTTCGTGCTGCTAAACTGGAATATTAAGTTAGTTTCAAATAGACATAACAGATGCCGTCACTAGCTGCTTGCCCCGTGCTTTCTTCCATTAGTACGCAGTTGAATACACGTTTTTCTGCACACTAAATTATTATTTTATACAATTATTATTATGAGTAGTCGGGTTTTAGTTTACGAACTTTATCTCTCGTTATATAAAGTCGATAAACTCGTAAGTTAAGACGGACTGCTTAAGTAATTTTGTTTTTGGACTTGCTAATTGAATTTAAGTTTTCTAAGTTTTAGATAAACTATCATTTTATCTCTTAAACACAAATTAAGGTTATGTATCTAAATTTCTCTCTCGCAGCAAAAACAAACCACCCGAGACTTCAAACACAAGATACACCACGAACTAAACTAACTTAGCTTATTAGTTTAGAGGTGAACTGAAGTATGAAAAGATGCCAAAGTTAGGTGACCACCGCGAACTACAAAGCCAATCTAAGCGAGTTAAACTATGAACTGTGGGTTAGCTTTAACTAACGATTCCAGTTAAGCAAGTGCACTTGATAGCTATTGTCAGAAAATATTCAATAGAAAAGAATAGAAAAGTTTTTTATTCAAATAAACTTTTACAAGTACATTTGAATTTCTCTTACTCCACGCCGCCGTGCGTCTACTGGAGTCTGGAAGTCTGTCACTAGTCACTACATCCTTTAGTTCTTTTAGCTCTGAACCTATGTACATATTACTATATATGTATTATTACATTTAATATCTAATAATATAACTAAGCTAAGTTAGTTTAGTTCGAGGTTTGACTTGCACTTAACACTAAACTTTAAAGTTCAAAGCTTTTTATTGAAAGAAGACATATTTTCATCCATTTAAAACTAAGAACATAAGAGGGTTCCAAACATGCCCTAGTCTGAGAAAAATTCTGCAACCAATGAACTCAAAAAAAACAAAAAAACAAAACAAAAATTTAAACTAATCTAATTCAATCCAATTTAACTAAACCCATAGTAAATAGTCACACGGCTTTAAATATCCCTGCAGCCATTCTAATGGAATTTAGAGTACCTGTTTTGGCTGTAATTAGGCAATCTCTATCCCGATGCCAATTAGGTTTATTTGATGCTATAGCGGGTATAAAGGTAGATTCATGCTGTAGCACTTTGCATTTGGAAACTCAATAGTTTTGCATTTCGGCTTGTTAAAAGTATTCCTATTTAGTTTGACTGCCACGTTTTTGATCTAGTATATAGACTATTGTAGTAGCAGCAGAGTGGTTCTTGTATACTTTACTTTTATTGCACAGTACAGTACAGTCTTAGAATAAATAGGTAAAGAAAGGCAGTCGTCGACGCGGCGATAAGCCGTTTTTAGCAAGCCTAAAAGGCTATCGTCACGTCAGTGCTCAAGGTACTCATGCTCTTGTGTGCGTGTCGGCAAATGTAATTAAGAATCAAACGAACTTACCTTGTGAAGTTTGATATCTAATTATACGAGCGTTTTGACCAAAGATGATTATGGTTTACATGCAGCAGGCGCTAGTCTGTGCTGTCCTTTATCACACTTTTAGAGTTATTTTATAATAAATTAATTGTTTTTTTGACGTTGAGCACACTGAGTAGGTACCTCCACCGCCCTCGCCACGCCGATCCGGCGCGTCATTTTTCAGAGCTTTATTTTTTCGATATGTTTAGGGATTTTGACAAAAACAGGGTGGGTGGGTTTGTAATCATCTTTGGTCAAAACGCTCGTATAATTAGATATCAAACTTCACAAGGTAAGTTCGTTTGATTCTTAATTATACTTCGCATTTATCCCAAAGATGATTATGGTTTACATGCAGATGTTTAGAGCATCGAAAAAATACTACAATATTATTTATTGTGTACAATAAAAATATTCAAAAATAAAATTAAGGCAAAGCATAACAGGGAAAAAGGAAAATAATCATTTACAATATGTGATTAAACAAAGTCAATATTTCTTCATAAATTATAATTTAAAGGCGATTTATTATTTATTTTTAATTAATTAATTTTTTTGCTAAGTAGCATGACAGGTATGCTAATCGTACTTGTATAGAATAGAATATAGATTTTTATATGCATAGAAAAAATTTTTAGCTTCAAAATAATATATCCACAATTTTGATCTGATTTTAATAAATCTTTATAATAAAAGATACTTTAAAAATACATTTGAAGATTCAGACCAAACTACATTTTCTCAAATAATTTCTAAGTTTTAGCCCTACATTGTAGGCAGCTGATGTCAACGCGTGTCGCGTGCTATGTGTGCCATTGAATGGACGTAACTCAATGAGATATAAAGAGTGGTTTTTGAAAACTGATGAACAAAGGTATAAAATAAATAAGTAGGTTATTAAATAACAAGAATATGGTAGGTATGCCCTAAAACAAGGGCATGAAATAGTACTGTATAGTAGTAATAGTACAACACTGTATTTACAAATTTTACTATCATTGTACTAACCTATTTCAACAAATAAATTGATTTTGATTTGATTTTGAAAAAATCTCATTGGGCACGTAAGGGATCAATTTTTTCTAAATATCTTCTGAAATAAGCTTGGACAGAGTTTAAAGATTTTGTTTAATATATGGCAACACAATAATTTGGTTGAAAAAAACATTTGATCTTGAAGTTGTGATCATCTATTTTAGTTTTATCGGATTCCAATAAAGTATTTATTGACCAAGTGTCTGTATTTTTTAATGGAGATGTTAATGCCAAAAAGATGATTTTTTAAAGATAGATCTTTTTGTGAGATGAAATCATTGTTGATACTGAATTTAATCCTAAATTATGATGGATAGTGAGAATGATAGAAATTTAACTTGCATCTGAATTTTTGTGTGAAAAATTCAATTTGCTGTATAATATTGGAATCACAATAATTATAACCTTTTTTCTTGCATAACAGTCATTTTGACTTTAAAGATGTGTTATATTGATTCATAGAATTATTAGAGAAAAAACCATTGCTATGTTAAGCGATGCGTTGGAGTTGGAAAACGACCTTTGCCATGTAACATTTAATTTTGTGTCAAATTTTGAAATAAGGCTATTTTGAAATAAGGCTAAATTTTGGAAAGGCTTATAAACTTTTTTTTTTTTTTTTTGGATTTAAGTGCATCAACAATCTCAGAACTTCCATGATGCGTACCTCTGACATTTGTTATTTTGATTACTGACAAATAAACCAAAGTCAGATCTGTCGAAATAAACCTTTAACTGACGATACGCATTAACAGTAAGTTCCCTTTCTGTGTTCATGTTGAACTTTCGACGAGATTCAAAATCTGCAATTGTTTCAAAATTTCAAAATCAGAATCAAAAAAAAAAATTCAAAATCTAATGTTTGTATTTAATTCATCATTCAATCGCATCATACAAATATATGATGTGAAATTTTGTAAACATTGATATAGGCAATAGCTGTTTATTTTTGATAAAATATTATAATTTCTAAGTCGTGAAAGACTGAGGTTATAAAAGGCTGCAAGTAAATTGAAGAACCGATGGACGTTGGAGTCCCAAGGTTCTTGAGTGGAGCAATGACAGTTGCGAGTGATCCGTAAGATGTCTCATCGTTACAGGTTACACCACAGCCCGAACGTGACGCATCACTATACACTAGGTACTAGTGAATATTCTTCATATTTTAAATGAACAATTTGCAGGATCAATATAATTTCTCCACTTCCTCCAGCATATGAAATCATTGTTAACAATCAGATCATATATTTCTTACGATTATCAAAGTAGTGAATTGCCAAGAATTTCAAGAACTTTGAAATTCATACATTTTCGTATAAACCAATCTGTATTTGTTTGTAAATAACTTTATATATGTATATATATATATATATATATATATATATATATTAATATATATATATATATATATTTGGTAAGGTAAGGTTAACTTTTAGACGAATAAAAGATAAATCCTTTTTTTTTTTTTTTAAGAGTGATCCTTGATCAAAAATCTTAATTTCAAAAGTAAATTGTTGATCGCTTCTACATTATCCAAACAGTTGTAACCGAATTTCTGATGCATAATAAATCGTCAAGAAAATTAACTGATAAATAAACTGATGAACATACATAAATGTGAAGGACTGGTTTTTAAAACCTTTGTATAGGCATAGAAGTTGCAAAGTCCAAATGGTAACACGTTGACTTCAGAAAATTTACCGTTCTATTTACTTGCTTCTGCATATCACTTTCGGCCACTGGCAGTAAAAAAAAATATGCATCTTTTACAGTCTGATTCCTACTAAGGATTTCTAATTCCATGAAACTAACGTTTCTTAATGTTATACAGACATAAAATGACAATTTACAGACATAAGACAGTTCCCACAAAAAAAAAAAAAACAATTTAAAACTCATATATCTAAATGAAAATCAATTGCCACATGTAGATATGACAAATTCCTGACAGATGCTTCAGGCATTTTAATTTTGGTGTAAAATCGAACTTTATGTGTTAACCCTGTTATTCATACAAACAACTCATTGTATTTTTAAAATGACAGTTTTCAGAATTTCACCGAATCAAAAAACAGATCGGTTGTCATACAGTACAGTACAGTACATATTCATTAATATTAATGCGGTACTTTCATATCTTCCATATGTTTGAAGTTATTGACACAAATAAAGTTTGAATCATATAAATTCAAAATAAAACGATGTTTTCTTAGGCTGAGGGACTGCAAAAATTGGTGAGACGAATTATTTTTCTTTGGCCCAAAAATATGACGCCACTCGTGAATAAAAACTGGTCTGCCAATGATAGTACGTAAAAAACGTATCGGTGTTACGTACCGGCGACGAAGCATGTCATAGCATGTATTAGCTTTATGTAGCATTGTCAATTTGTCACGGTTGCGCATGCGACATTTAGCATTGAGGTGCGCTCAGTGATAGCTGCACGGCACGGCCGCTTGTGGTTGGTGCGGCGGCGGTAGCGGATGCTGATGTCGGCCCGGGTATGCGGGTATGCACAAATGATGCCCCCCGTACGTTTAGAGTTTTCCGGTACAGAAGTACTCGGCTGTGAGCGGAATTGGTTAGATACCAACTTTGAAGCGGAGGTTGAAGTGGCCTTAGATGATTTCAGATACTTCGACAGATTTAAACCGAACCAATGGTGTCGCTTTTCATATTTTTTTAATATATCTCGCTTTTGTTTGCTAAGTTTCTGTAATGAGTATTGCATAGCAACCGTCTTTTGACGCTGATCTTTTTGGTAAATATTATTTTAGAATATCGATCTTCCATAAGCAACCCGTTAGTCAAAAATAATAATATATAGATGTGTATAATGTTTCCATCGTGTGGCCAAATCTTTACGGCCAAATTTCCAAATAGTTTTTCTTGTTGGATCTGAGCCCAATAATAATTGTAAAATCTCAAAATCTAATTCGTCATTCTTATGAATCAGATGTCAATAAGAATAAAGTAAGATGAAAATGTAGGTAGGTATTTATTTTATGACCCTACAAAGAAATCTCACACACGCTATACGTCGGAGTAGTTGACTAGGTGGTAGGTATACCTATATTTTATCCACACACCATAAAGGTCGGGATATACATATATTTTGCACACACCATATAGGTTGGGATATACATATATTTTCCACAAACGTTTTACGTCGGGATTGATAAAATTTGACAGGTATCACTATATTTTTATCCACACACCATATAGGTCGGGATATATATTTTCCACACACATTTTATGTCGGGATAAGGTACATGTCAATAATACAGGAAACCAAGTTTATAAGTATATATTCTATATGCCACTGAAGCTGGCGCCTTAAATATTTTAGTGAAGACAAGGTCATTCACCTAGGCTATTTCATTAGTTTTTATATACCTCCAGCCCTTTACAAGGGAAAAATTTCTTTGTTCAACTCTTTGTTGGGAGCGTAAATTTCACAGGTTATATCTGTCTAACAGGAAACTCACTGAGATTTCCAATTGAACCGTCAACATAAACAGAAGACGGTACGCAGATAAAAACAATGAACAGTAAACAATAATTATTATGTTCACTGGGAAAAAATGTTAATTTATATAACTTCTTACTAATAAATAAATCTAGTCTTACCTTGAATTTTTTCGCTCGTTCGATGATGATTGATTGCATTGATACTCGCTAGTGATTCCTGGTACTGATGATTAAAACCCGCGGGTGATACACTTCTAACTTTTTCAACTAAATCACGTTTTCTTTTTCCCGTTTCACTTTTTTAAATTTTGTTTGGACGACGTGTGACTCGGACAACACAAAATAACGTAATGACGCGCCGGATCGGCGTGGCGAGGGCGGTGGAGGTACCTACTCAGTGTGCTCAACGTCAAAAAAACAATTAATTTATTATAAAATAACTCTAAAAGTGTGATAAAGGACAGCACAGACTAGCGCCTGCTGCATGTAAACCATAATCATCTTTGGGATAAATGCGAAGTATAATTACAGGGCACACATGGGTACGTTTATAGCTTACGTTTCGAGCGGAAATTTGTTAGAAACTTCCATTCTAAGCGTAATAGTTCGATGAGTAAAGTGGTTCTTATATTATGTATACTTAAGTACGTTTTTTCATCCCAAAATAATAGAGATTATAACGATTTATTACGGTCCTTGTCTAGGTTGTTGCGAGGCTAAGCTTCCCGAACGGGCCCTTTTGTTCCGCCAATATTACAAATTCGTTTACGAATGTTTGTTTTGATTGCTCACCCGTACGGATTGCGGCTTGCGGGTACCGAAAAGCTTTACACAACCCGAACCAGCAATTTGTAATTTATATTGCAGACCCGTTTTTAGTCGATCACGGAGTAGGTACCTTGAATCTTCGTACGAATAGCTGTTTTGTTTTGATATTTTTACCCGACTACGGCAAAGCCAAAAAGAAGGGTTGTAATTTTAGCAGTCTATGTACATATGTTTGTGGCCGATTTTTCTATGAGATTCTGTGTGTGTAGCGCCTAAACTACTGGGCCGATTTTGATGAATGAGGGTGTTAATTAATTCGTTGTTATAGTTCGGGTGACACGGGCTATATTTTATGTACGAAAAAAATCGAGAAGCGACGTCCGAGCGGCCAAAGTAAAATAATATTTAGTTTCGGATAGACATAATAGATGGCACCGCTAGCTGCCTGTCCCGCACTTTCTGCACACTAAATTATTATTTTATATTAAACTAGATGATGCCCACGGCTTCGCCCGTGTGTATTTAGGTTTTGAATGTTGAATGGAAGCAGGCGTTACTTTGCGGAATTCCATGATATACAATGAATATAAAATTATTTTGCTATAATCCGCTAACAGTGACAAATTTGTAGGCACAACACCACACAATCTTGTAGGCACAACACCACACAATCTTGTAGGCACAACACCACACAAATTCACCACAAAACAAACTCGACGATCGTTTCGCTCCGACACCGGAGCATCTTCAGGAGATGTCGACTTCACAACGGACGATTGCAAAGTGAGTTCGTGTCGAATGAGCGGTCTTATATATACTACCCCCGCTTAGTCATCTACCCTCCTTTCTCTTTCTCTCTGGCCACGCCCCCTAAATATGTTGAGCAACGGTGAAGATGACACATTTATTTGCTCATTCAGCAATTCGACACTTCTACCGCTGTGCCCAACTATTTCCAATTGTTCCAACACGCACAGTCTTAAACTTTTACAGCATGTGTGTAAAATTTCAAATGTATGACCCTCGTCTATCCTATGTCCACTATCCAAAAGATGTTTTGCGAAATGAGATCTTTGAGGCTGGTTGTTTCTAAAGGCAGCCATATGTTCTTTATGTTGGTCAAACTGGGCGCAATTTTGTAACTCGATATAAAGAACATATGGCTGCCTTTAGAAACAACCAGCCTCAAAGATCTCATTTCGCAAAACATCTTTTGGATAGTGGACATAGGATAGACGAGGGTCATACATTTGAAATTTTACACACATGCTGTAAAAGTTTAAGACTGTGCGTGTTGGAACAATTGGAAATAGTTGGGCACAGCGGTAGAAGTGTCGAATTGCTGAATGAGCAAATAAATGTGTCATCTTCACCGTTGCTCAACATATTTAGGGGGCGTGGCCAGAGAGAAAGAGAAAGGAGGGTAGATGACTAAGCGGGGGTAGTATATATAAGACCGCTCATTCGACACGAACTCACTTTGCAATCGTCCGTTGTGAAGTCGACATCTCCTGAAGATGCTCCGGTGTCGGAGCGAAACGATCGTCGAGTTTGTTTTGTGGTGAATTTGTGTGGTGTTGTGCCTACAAGATTGTGTGGTGTTGTGCCTACAAGATTGTGTGGTGTTGTGCCTACAAATTTGTCACTGTTAGCGGATTATAGCAAAATAATTTTATATTCATTGTGTATTTAGGTTTCTAAAAATCTCGTGGGAACTGTGATTTTCCACAACAAAAAGTAGCCTATCTGTAGTAAATAGTAACCCGTCCACAAAACGGAAAAATTCCGTGGGATCCTTACGATTTCGGAATGCAATTCCTTACAGCATCAGGGTTGAGGAGTTGGACATGTACCTACTCGAGGTCATTCAACTATAAAGTCTTTAATTGGTATCCCCAATATCAATTTAAATAACCGACAGTGCCTAAATCCCATTAGTTTTGGGGATCAGATCCCCTACAGCATCAGGATTGAGGAGTTGGAATCCAAATTTTTTGTAGGACAGTGTCGTAATGTTTCTCTATCGATTAAAAAAAAAATTACTCAAATCGGTTCAGAAATCTCGGAGATATCGGTATACATAGGTAGAAAAACACAACTCCTCCTTTTTTGAAAGTCGGTTAAAAAAGTAGCCTATGTTACTCCCTGGTTAATTCTCTACTTGTATGTGAAAGTCCCGTCAAAATCGGTTCAGCCGTTCCAAAGATTAGCCCGTTCAAACAGACAGACAGACAGACAGACAGACAGACAGACAGACAGACAGACAGACAGACAAAAATTTTAAAAACGTGTGATTCGGTTATAGTATCGTTCAAATAACCATATGAGCTTAATATGAGGTAGTTATTTCGATATTACAGACAGACACTTCAATTTTATTTATTAGTACCTATAGATTAAATTTCTAAGCGTAGTCGGACTTTAACGAACTTTATCTCTTGTCTTTTTGAAGTCCCAAGATAAATAGAAAATGCGAAGTCGCGGGAGTTCAACCTTTAGTTATCTATTTATTTAAATTAAGATTACTTAAATGCCAAAACTTAACTCGGCAAATGCTCGACAGCTGGATGCTCGTGTCAAAGGAAGTTAAAAGTCCACGACACGCGAGCGTGTCTCTACTCTTTACCCTCTGGGTCGGGCCGTATCATAACGGCGTATCGAGATCGCGTATCATGATACGTGTATCATCACCCGTCCACATATGCGATCATGATACGAGTCGGCGATACGGATACGGTGATCGGATCGGGCAAGTGATACATATCTGGACCCACCTTTAATAGGCAAGTTACGTTTCGTTTCCGTCGAAACAAATCGGAAAAAACATCGGAACTTCCCCTTTTATTCCCGCGTTATTGAAGGTGTGTAAGCGAATGATCCTTTACGGAATGTAAATCAGTTTCTGCATTCGACGTTTCCTGGAGGGCAAAGGCTTTGTTAAAACTACAATCTCTATAGACCAAGGCGGGTCCGTATGAATAAGTCGAATGAAGAACATAAAAAAGTTTTGGCGTACGTTTTCGTGGAATCACTACATAGTATAAAACAAAGTCGCTTTCTCCGTCCCTATATCCCTATGTCCCTTTGTATGCTTAAATCTTTAAAACTACGCAACGGATTTTGATGCGGTTTTTTTTAATAGATAGAGTGATTCAAGAGGAAGGTTTATAAGTAGAAAAATTGGACCCGGTAGGTGGCGCTAATAGCGGGCAGGACGACGTCTGCCGGGTCCGCTAGTTTAAAATAAGTAAAATAATTACATTTTTTCCGCTTACATTGCAAACGCAGGCTGAACCCTACGAGATTTATCAAAATAATGTACACAATTATTGTACACATTGAAAAGGTCTACAGAAAAGTCCGCGATGGTATATGTCTATCTCTTATGGATATCCCACAATAACATTTTTTTGACATTTACTTTTTACGACAAATAATGGCTAATTTTCGAAGCGATTTCAACCAATACAGCATTAATCCTTATCTAATTAAATACCTTAAATACATTGTTGATTTAATATAAATCCATATGGCCCTTTACAGCATATGATTTAAATGAATACTTTCGAAGATATTACAGATTTAAAAATTGCGGCGGCGGGAGCGTGCCTAATGCCTATAAGCGTGTCGGTGGCCGCGGTTCTCCCTATGCCCAGTGTCGATAATTTTTGAAAAAAAAAAATCACAGTACGTAGGATGAAACCCATTGGAAAAGGAGGAGAATATTATAAAAATACAAGGAAAAATAATTTACGGGCGATCTGAGCTCGGGAAAAAAGGGGGGAGTTTTAAGGGTAAAAAACGGTTTATCTCGATTTCCGGCAAAACTAGAAGTCCTATGGAAAAAAATCAAATGGCAAAGTTGTAGGTAATAAAAAGATCTCCCAATAAAATAATAAATAATATAAAATAATAAAAAGATGTCCCAAATACACTGTAATTTATTTGATTTGAAATATTTAGTTTTTCTCCTTATTTTTGACTTAATATCGACTTAATTCTGACAGCTGTCATTGTCATTTACAGATGAGTTATTTATATGGAGAACAGGGTTAACATCTACGAAGTACGATTTTACCCCAAACTACTTTAATTCCCTGTCAACATATAAAGCTCTAAGCCGCTTAATAATATTAATTGTTTCGCCCTAAAATAGAAATTGCTAAGAATGGAAACTAGAAAGTGCACACTAACAGCAATAGAAAACAAAAGAAGCACATTGAAAAAATTTATTCAAAAATGGAAGTCGAATGACATTATCACCATGAAGTGTCTGTCAGGCATTTGTCATATCTATATGCAGCAGTTGATTTGTATTTGCATAAGTTATGAATTTTTTATCTTTTTTGTGGGAATTGTTTTATCTCTGGTAACATTATGAAACGTCAGAATTCCACGGAATTAGTAATTCGGGTATAAGGTGAGATATAGTAAGTTCATTGTGGAAAATATCGTAAAAAGTCAAGCCGCCTGGGAGCTTTCATGGAAAACGCTGCCTAATCCCTGAGCGGGTAGTACCTACTTACGCATAATATGCTCTACTACCCGTGCGAAGCCGGGGCGGGTCGCTAGTAGAGTTATATAGATAAGACGATTTTTGTTGAAATGACAACCATAGTTTATACTGAGGGCTCTTTTTTACACTCCTATGCTGAACGTAGCATACGTTCAGCGGAGTGTAAAAATTTTTAGTGGGTAAAAACCTAACATAAGTAATATCTAGATTTCTCCAAAAAAAAAAAAGGGGGAGTGTAAACATTTATTTTTGTAATTGTGGCGAATTTAGAATGTACACATCAAAACAGTGTCCATATTTTTATAAAAAAAATATTTTTTATCAAACTCCTACAAAATTAGACAAAACTAATGCAACCCAGTCCAACACAAACTAGAGTTTTGGATTAATATAGGTCAAACCTCTAGTTTAATGTTTATATTTAAAGGCTTCTTCACACAGAAAAACTTAATTTTCTATGGTAATGCAAAAAAAAAAATTTATACCTTTGCGTTATTTGCCACATTTGCGATTGACTTGTTTTTAATTAAATCCGAACGAGAAAACAGTAAGAAAATCCTAGACCGTTGCGATTTTGCTCTAGGTAAATACTCAGTATCGGGATTTATAAACCTCTTTCAGTTTATTTAATTATCTAGTTTTAATCTAAGTACTTAAGTAGTTATTATTGATTATTTGATATTAAAGAAATTATGGCGGAATAAAAAAGTTTAAGTTTTAGTTGGAATAAATTATTAGAGTAAATATAAAATAATAACTCGCAAATAAAATACAAGCACACATACAATAAACCTCATCCCTAGGTGGTATCTATTCGGTTTAGTGCTTTAACTCGCATAAGATGAGTTATAAATTGTATGAAAGTGGCTCTTCATTTCTTCAGATGTTCTAGAAAGGGAATAAGCGTGTCCCACCGTATCTAAATTGAGACAAATGGCCACTTTCCACCGCATAAAGAAGTTTCTTTTAGCACCGTAGCCTTTTGAGGCCTTTTGTTGCATGAATACGACGGATTGTTGAACATAAATAGTAAGAGGATTGTGAAGATTTACGACTATTTATATGCCAGTAAACCGGTAGCGTGTGACCCATAGAGGGTAATACGATATTCCCACATGTAGTGCTAGCGTCATTATACCTGTCACTGTGACTAAATAATGACTGTATAGTGTACTATGCTACGGGCCTCATTGATTAGTGTACAACAGGCTTTAGGCCGTGTCTCTATTAGGCGAAAGTGAGCGATTGACTATCCGCTGGCTGACTCGCTGACGTATCGGTCGCTAACTCATAGTTCTGGATCTCTCATAGTTTTGTAGGCATTTGGAGGCGAATCAGCCGCTCACGAGCTCACTGAATAGGTTGCCAAGCGAAACGCCGCAAACTGCGAACATTACGCGCTGTTTGGACACTCCATTTAAAAACTATAGGTGGGCTAACTGGAACCAAACAGTTAGCCCCTCACTGTTCGCCTAATGGGGATACGGCCTTACGATTCATGTCAGGCAAGGCGCACTCCGCATGTATAGGTATGCCGCTACAAGTACCTAGCGCACTCCAGTTGCTACAGTCCATTCAACAACCCTCACTTAGTCGTAAGGGATAAGAGCTACACGATAGAAAGAGAGGCAAAGTCTAAGTTAATATTACGGTAGTAGCGCTACTGCGACCTGAATTGCACTTTATTGTCTCGTAACAAGAGTCGCTATTTATTTAAATGATTTTACGAAGTGAATCTTCTGTACCTAGTAAGTAAGTAATATGTACCTATTCTGTGTCCATGTCAAAATTACTATTATAACATTGAAATACACAGACTTTACAAACTTATGAAATATCAATTTCTCAGCTACCGTCTATTTACGCACAAGAGTTGTTATGTCTGTTCTTCAGGCTCATTGAAACAAACGCGCCTTTGATTATATTTATTGCTACAAAGCCTCTAAGCTTTCAGGGTATACCGACTGAAGAGTTTCTTCAAATTTACATTTGCTGTAGGTATTATAGTCTGAGAGCTGGTAATAGATTTGTTAAAAGTCTGTTCAAATAAATGTTACCTGCGTGTATTATAAAACGCGTTATTATTCTTTAAAGCGCGTGCCATAAAAACGATAAGTATATTAAGTATAAAATATCTTCTACGCAACAACTTCATTAAGTTAGCCCTTAGCATTTTGTTTTGCTTACAGCACTTACAAGTTAGCGAAAGGCTAAGACATATTACATTGTCTCAGGCAAAAGGTGTCAAGCCGTGCCTGTCTGCATTTGATAAGGATTACTTTACCGCACTTGTGCGATTTATATTTTATACTTGTTAACACACAAGTTTGTACTTATTGTACTTTACTGTTTTAATACCGGTGTAAAGAGAGCGATTTTACGAGCAAGTGTGTTTTGAAAATTCTTTTACTTTTTTCAAAACACTCAATAAAAATAATTTTAGCTCTTGAAATCGTAATCTTAATGTAATCTTATCTTATCTTAATCTTAATAATATTATACAAAAGAAAAAGGTGACTGACTGACTAATGAATCGGGCTGGAATTTGGTATGCAGATAGCTATTTTAAGTATCCGTTAAGGAAGAATATTTGATATTTCGGGGGGGGGGGGGGGTAAATAGGGGTTGAAAGATTGTATGAGATTTATATGAATCCACGCGAACGAAGTTGCGGGCATCAGCTCGTATAATATAAAAGCAATAAAACGTAGATAAAAGGTAGATACGCCAAGAGCGGAAGCTACAAACGTTCACACGTCTTTGGATGTGTTTTGAAGAATAATGTAACTCGCAATCTTCATACGTTAACGGGATTCCTGCCCACGTCTGCGCTACGTGAGCCTTTTGATTATTATCTTTTTGTGTTAATTTTATGGATTTAGTTGGGCGCCTGGAGCTTAGTTATGTTTCTATTAGAGAAGAAAGTTTTGATATAAACAATATCCTAGAAAAAGTTTTATTCAGTATCAGCTTACTAAATCAAACTTTTTCTGGGACCCAGAATGTACCTACTGCATATCTATTTATAGAAATAATTGCCAATTGAACAACAGTAAAATTAAAATAAAAAATAATAACTAAAACACATACCCACTCTATTAAAAAAATCACCATAATATGGATAATTTGTTTTTTATACACAGATATGTCTTTTACGGAATCTAGACCATAAAAGCTTAATGCTTAATGCACATAAATTACTACATGGGCGATACAAGCCTTACGATAGTCTACTAGCATGCCCGCGAGATACAATCCTACTTCACTTCACTACATAGTATAAAACAAAGTCGTTTTCTCTGTCCCTATGTCCCTATATCCCTTTGTACGCTTAAATCTTTAAAACTACGCAACGGATTTTGATGCGGTTTTTTTTAATAGATAGAGTGATTCAAGAGGAAGGTTTATATGTATAATAACATCCATTAAATAGTGGAGAAATACTGTTATTTTTGAGGTTTCTAATGTGATGTCGTTAATAATTACATTTTTTCCGCTTACATTGCAAACGCAGGCTGAACCCTACGAGATTTATCAATATAATGTACTAAGTATTGTACACATTGAAAAGGTCTATAGAAAACTCCGCGATGGTATATGTCTATCTCTTATGGATATCCCACAATAACATTTTTTGTCATTTACTTTTTTACGACAAATAATGGCTAATTTTAGAAGCGATTTTAACCAATACAGCATAAATCCTTATCTAATTAAATACCTTAAGTACATTGTTGATTTATTATAGATCTATATGGCCCTTT
The DNA here is from genome assembly GCA_920104075.1 of Melanargia galathea. Classification (NCBI taxonomy): domain Eukaryota; kingdom Metazoa; phylum Arthropoda; class Insecta; order Lepidoptera; family Nymphalidae; genus Melanargia; species Melanargia galathea. The sequence goes on along the minus strand of OV049856.1, from coordinate 28,957,278 downwards.
ACAGCATATGATTTAAATGAATATTTTCGAAGATATTACAGATTTAAAAATTGCGGGACATAGACTTTGCGCGCGGCGCGCGGTTCCAGCCGGCCGGGGCGGCGATGCGTAAAGTTCTCCTATAGCATTTTGAATTTAGCAGCGATCGGACGCGTATTCTATCGAGTATCGGAGCTTTCTAGCGAGGAAAATAACAATCACACTAATATTATAAAGGCGTTATTAAGTTTGTGTGTATGTTTGTTCCTCTTCTCCGCCGCAACTACAGAACCGATTTGGCTGAAATTTTAAATGGAGATAGCTTATGCCCTGACTTAACACATAAAGTAACTTTTTATCTCAGAAAAGTATTCCTGTAGGACTAAAATAGATATAGACCTCCAAAACGCCACAGAGGGCGCTGACTGTTCTTAGGTAAATCACGCTCACATAACCCATTATTGCAATACTTTGCTGTGTAGCATGCATTGGCAACACATAGGCTACTTTTTATCCTGGAAAAATGCACAGTTCCCACGGGATTTTGAAAAACCCGAAATCTATATCTACAGCTATAGGTAGATTACTATAGCGACCTTGCTTGATATTTTAAGTATAAAGGTAGGAAAAGGGAGCGGGAACGGGAACCGGAACTCCACGATTCCCTCGGGATTTGTTCAAAACCGAAATTCACGCGGGCGAAGCCGCGGGCAGAAGCTAGTAATATTATAAATGTGAAAGTGTGGATGTTTGGATGTTTGGATGTTTGTTACTCTATAACATTGCAACTCCTGAACCGATTTAGCTGAAATTTTGAATGGAGATAGATTATGCCCTGACTTAACACATAGGCTTTTTATCCTGGAAAAATCCACAGTTCCCGCGGAATTTAAAAAAATACGAAATCTACAGCTATAGCTATAGGTAGATTACTATAGCAAACTTCCTTGAAAGTAGGTATATAAAGGTTGGAAAAGGGAGCGGGAACGGGAACCAGAAATCCACGATTCCCTTAGGATTTGTGAAAAACCGAAATTCACGCAGGCGAAGCCGCGGACAAAAGCTAGTAATAATATAATTATTGCACCACCAACCATTATACTGATAGCATTATACATATTATAATAGTAGCTGATCGCCGCAACATCGTTCGCGTAAATATAGGTTTTTATATAGGATCGGATCGGATCCCATAATTCTTTTATGTACCTAATCTAAATGTAGCCTAAGTTACTCCTTATAACATCACCTATCTGACATTGAAAGTTCCGTTAGAATCGATCCAGCCGTTTCGGAGGTGAGCTGAAACAAATAGACAGACCGACAAACATAAATTTAAACGTACACCAGTTTAAAATAAGCCGTACGTTCAAAGAGCCGGGTCTCAAGTTATTTGAACCCAATACTGAGGGTTGTGATGTCTGTCATTTCTGAACTAAAAAACCTATGACCTTGAAATATTTACGAGACAATATTTAAAGTAATACCTTTCTAACAAAAAAAGAATGAGTGAAATCGAACTACGCGTTAATGAATTACAGCTAAATACACGTTTTAACTTTTATTCCCTATCCCAAGGAAACCGTGCTGAATTTCAGGATAAAAGTATTCTATGTCCTACCTTGGAGAATAAACTCAAATCGTACCAAGTTTCATTCCAATCCAACCAGTAGTTTCGGCGTGATGCGCGGTCAAGTTACAGAGAGACAGACAGACAGAAAGACAGACAAAAATTAAAAAAATTGCAGTTTTGGATTCAGTATCGATTCTAGAGTGCCCTGCCCTCCAATAAAAATTTTCAAAATATCTTCAATGTACGGAATTGGATCTGTTACAGTTTTACTATGTTATAGAAGAAGATGTAGATCTACGTAAGTATTCAGTAGATAACATTGCGCTCATTGAGAGAAAAGGTAAAGTCAGGTAAAGTACGTACCATTTGGAAGATAACATGGAGCCGTGCGCTCATTAGGAGAAACAGTATACAGAGTCCGGTACAAAACTAATTAACTTAATAATACACTCAGTACACCACATATTCCACTCGGCAGGAGTTCTTCAATTAAAAGATTACGCGTCATACGATTCGACCATCTCTACTGCTACCAAAGAGTAGAATAAAGTCGGGTTTAGGTCGGGTTTAAGTCATAAGGACAGAGTGCTTAGTCTAAGTTTGGAGCACTCCAAAACTTTGTAGTATACTATTGATCGATTTCATAGTAAAATGGACTTAAAATGGCTTGTATTAAGGTTTGAGTTCGCCAATACATTCAGCATTCGAACACAGCGAGCGCCCCAACCAGAAAGGTTGTAAAATACATATTCGAACTATGGAATTACGACTTTAAAATAAGAGTGTTTGGGTTCAGTTTCTCAAAACGAGTGAGCAAACGAGTCGCAAAACTATTTATATGTGTAAAATCTTAGACTAACCGTACAGATTTCGAACTGTGTTTCGAATGTCTTATTGAGTTTCTAAGATTTATTTGAAGTCCGAAATAATTAAGTTCAGAATAACGCCCAATAACGTGGTACGTTCATATATAGGACGGACAACGTCGTGCGGAAAAGAACACAGATACGAAGTAGCTGATAAATCTCGACAACATACATACATATACAGTATATGTTTTAGTCCAGGCAAATGAATTGTGAGGAACTATTCCTATTAACTCACAATAATTACCGCAGATCGGAACCGGTTGGCGTAGCAAAACACACGCTACGAGAACGATTGCTACGCGAAACTTTAGCTACGTCCGTTTTGTTAGTTCGCGGTGTTTGTGTACTACTGTGGTGTACTATTAAACTTTTGTTTATGTATAACAGCCGATTCATTTTGTCCCAGTATATATTATGAAAAGCTGTGATAGCCTAGTGGTTAGGATGACCGACTTCTAATCGGAGGTCGTGGGTTCGATCCCGGGGCACGCACCTCTAACTTTTCGGAGTTATGTGCGTTTTAAGTATTTAAATATCACTTGCTTTAACGGTGAAGGAAAACATCGTGAGGAAACCTGCATGCCTGAGAGTTCTCCATAACGTTCTCAAAGGTGTGTGAAGTCTGCCAATCCGCTTGGCCAGCGTGGTAGACTATGGCCAAAACCCTTCTCACTCTGAGAGGAGACCCGTGCTCTGTAGTGAGCCGGTAATGGGTTGATCATGATGATGATGATATTATGAAATTAAATGAAGTTCAGAATATTTGAAGTTCTATCCGAATATATGAAGAATTACTGAAGTGCTCAACATTATTTCTATCACTTACAGTCCTGAACATTGAGTTGCAAACAATATTAAAAAAAAAAATAACATTGTGGGGTAATCGCAACTAGCACAATATAATCGGGGATTATCTCATCTAACGGGCAGAGTATAAGCACACAAAAGTATATTTGCTTCTGGTATAAATATGTAGATAAATTCACCTCACTACTAACGGATGAAATCAGCCCATATAGAGCTACAAACTTGAACAATTCCTATTTGCTAATGGGTTTCAAAGTATGTGCTTTTTTATGTTCTGTTTATATCAGGAACTTTACGAGAATGTGTCTCGTTGTTCTAATGCCTAGATTGTTCGACTGTGGATTGTGAAGTTCCTGATTCGAGTCAAAAAAATCTTATTATAGCGTAAAAGATTTTCTTAATGACAAAAAACCATGGACATAGATTGCTCTAAAATCATTAGGTCAAATCATTTACAAATTAGAGATATTGTGAAATGGTGATAATAAAAAAAAACCCCGGCTGAGTTTGTTGTGGGCTCTTCTCAGACCAGGGCGCGTTTGGAACCCTCGTAGTTTTAGTTTTAAGTTTCCGTAGTAATTATCACCATTACATCACTTTCATGTAGGTACTTTATAATATATTGACGTTCAAAAAGTGTACAGTGTATCTACTTTGAATAAATGAAATTTGAATTTTTTTGAATTTTATTGGATTTTCCCGTCAAGAAATACTCAATAGCACTTTGATGTTGGAATATTGGGCGGTATTACACCCCCGTGCCTCGGAGAGCACGTTAAGCCACTGATCCTTCGCTTAATCTCTCTCCGTGTCGTGTCGTGATTTCCATCCTATCGGACTATGAGAGTGAGGGAATATAGAGATTGCCTAATGCCTACAATTGTGCTCGCATCGGAAAGTGTTGGCACTATTTGGACCGATGACATCAGACGAGTCGCATGGAGTCTCTGGATACAAGCGACACAAGACCGCGGTGTGTGGAAGTTCCTTAAAAGACCTGTGTCCAGCAGAGGATGTCTATCGTCGACGACGATACTTGTGCTTGTACGCTATAATATCCATTGAAATCGACGACCTCCCTGGCGCAGTGGTGAGCGCTGTGGTCTTATAAGTGGGAGGTCCCGGATTCGATTCCCGGCAGAGGCAATTTGGGATTTAAAAATTTCTAAATTGTCTCTGGTCTGGTCTGGCTGAAGCCTCCCAGCCATGGCTGGTTACCACTCTACCGGCAAAGCCGTGCCGCCAAGCGATTAAGCGTTCCGTTACGATGCCGTGTAGAAACTGATCAGGGGTATGCATACCTCTTCCAAGTTAGCCCGCTTCCATCTTACTGCATCATCACTTACTCAGGTGAGATTGCAGTCAAGGGCTAAGTCATTTATAGTTGAATAAAAAAAAAAGACGCCGAAATTCGGTCTGAAGAACATTAATATCAGGGACTTTAGAACCATAAAGAAGAAGAGATTTAAGTAAAATGGCAGCTGTATCGAACGGCGCGCGTGCAATAAAACGTTGCGTTTAACTTCAGCAATGTTTGCGACGTGCAAGTAACAGATACTTTCGTAACATCTGCTAGTTACTTCGAAATTATTAGCATCTACGAGAGGTTTTTAAAAATTCCGCGGAAACTCTTTGTTTTTCCTAAGTTCCTTTGAGCTCATACCTTGCTAAAAACTGTTTAGGTAGATCAGAAAGTAAACATCCGCCAGTGAAAGTGCCATTGAAATCGATTCAGCCTTTCAGAAATTAGCCGGTAATCTTTAAAGTATCTCCTTTCTAACAAATAAAGAATGAATGAAATCGGACCAAGCTAAGTACACATTTTGACTTTCATCCTTTCTTCCAAGGGAACCATGCTGAATTTCGGGCTAAAAATATATGTTATTCTGTAGTATGAACTTAAATCATGCCAAGTTTCATTTTAATCAATTCAGTAGTGTTTGCGTGATACGCGCACAAACATACAGACAAACAGTCAAACAGATAAACAGACAAACAGACAAAAATTTCAAAAATAGCTTTTTACGTTCTATTACTTATCCCTAACATCCCCCAGTTATTATTTTGCAAAAATCTTCAATGTACAGATAAGTACGGCAAGTCTACGATTTTATTATATGTATAGATAAATAGAAGATAATATATATAGATGATAGGTATATCTTTCTGTGATGTGTGTGTGATGATAGGTATATCAGCTGTGATAGCCTAGTGGTTAGGACGACCGACTTCTAATCGGAGGTCGTGGGTTCGATCCCGGGCACGCACCTCTAACTTTTCGAAGTTATGTGCGTTTTAAGTATTTAAATATCACTTGCTTTAACGGTGAAGGAAAACATCGTGAGGAAACCTGCATGCCTGAGAGTTCTCCATAACGTTCTCAAAGGTGTGTGAAGTCTGCCAATCCGCTTGGCCAGCGTGGTAGACTATGGCCTGAGAGGAGACCCGTGCTCTGTAGTGAGCCGATAATGGGTTGATCATGAATGATGAATGAAATATCTTTCTGTGCAATACAAAATCTCTCTTTTAGCCGGAACTGAATGTACTCGTTTCCACTCGTATAACGTCCTAAACGCAAACTGTTGGGTAGTTGTTGTGTAGTTGTTAGATACTTTAAGAAAAAGCCTTAATTCGGAGTGGTGGGTACCCACTGATTAAGCTAACTCCTAACAAAGCGCGGGTACGTGCGCGCGAGGCGAAGTTTGAAGTTTGAACGCAATCAAAGTTAGTTCGGTGTATCTTGTTTACAGCTAAGCATTCGCTTCGGGGGAATTATTTCCCGCGTGAATATTTCGAGAAACAAAGTCGCTCCCTCGGTTCACAGGAATTATTATTTGTGTGGCTTATTGGTTAAGTAATATTATTTTGGCAACACATACATCATCATCGTTAACCCATCTCCGAGTGAGAAGGGTTCAGGCACGCGTATTCAACCACGTTGGTCAAGTGTGGAGTGGTAGACTTCACACGCCTTTGAGAATATTGTGGAGATCCCTCAGACATGATGGTGTTTTCCATCACCGTTAAAGCAAATGATATTATAATGTATTATTACCGCCGAGTTTTTTACTGATACCACCGAGTTTCTTACTGGTTCTTCTCGGTTGGAACGGCATTCCGAACCAGTGGTAGATTCATTTGACGATTCTAAAGTACTTGTAAAAGTTTATTTGAATAAAAAACTATTCTATTCTATTCCATATTTAACCCCCTATGCAAAAACGATGGGGTGTTATAAATTGTGTGCGTGTGTGCGTCTGTTCCACCGTAGCGCTCAAACAGATGAACCGATTTGAATGCGGTTTTTTTTTTTGTTTGAAAGGTGAATTAGTCGGGAGTGTTTTTAACCCCCGACGCAAAAACGACGGGGTGTTATAAGTTTAACGTGTGTGTGTGTGTGTGTGTGTGTGTGTGTGTGTGTGTGTGTGTGTGTGTGTGTGTGTGTGTGTGTGTGTGTGTGTGTGTCTGTTCCCCTGTGGCGCTCAAACGGGTGAACCGATTTGAATGCGGTTTTTTTTGTTTGAAAGGTGAATCAGTCGAGAGTGTTCTTAGCTATGTTTGATGAAAATCGGGCCAAGATGGCCGCCGTTACAAAATGGCGGATTACATATTTTATCACAATGCCCTCAATATGGGTATCAAATGAAAGGGCTTGACTAGTAGAATATCACTATGCAAATCCAAGATGGCCGCCACCACAAAATGGCGAATGTCGGGGGTTTTTAAATTTTTAATTTACACTTGTTAGCTATGTTTGATGAAAATCGGTCTAAGATGGCCGCCGCTACAAAATGGCGGATTACATATTTTTTCACAACTCACTTAATATGGGTATCAAATGAAAGGGCTTGACTAGTAGAATAGCACTATTGCAAATTCAAGATGGCCGCCTTCACAAAATGCCGAATGTCGGGTGTTTTTTTAATTTTTAATTTATACTTACTTATTAATTTCTTAAATCGCTAATAACTCCGGAAAAATTCGAGGTGCGTGCCGGAGATCGAACTCGCGTTCCCGAAAGGGAGGACTAAGTTTTAACCACTTGGCTATCAGTCTATCACCGCTTTTTACATAGTAGGTATGTCTATTATTATAATATTTTTTAATACACCTAATATTAAATACACACCTAAGTAGTTATAAAATTATATATAAAATAATTTTTACTAGAGTAAAACTGGTACAAAATATTTTTTTTTATTTTACTCACTAAAATAAACAATAATTATTTTCATAACGAATTTATTATACTTATTCTTCCCTGAATACAAAAAATGACGAAAGAGTTGAACAATTTCGACGAAACTTTTACTTTCGCTCGCAGATTTTGTTAACTTTTTTCACTTATCTTTCGACACCTGTGAAAAATAACAGGTCAAAAGATCAAAAGGTCGAAGTCTTTCGACATTGAAAGATTTCATTTGTCAATTCTGTTCTACAATTTCTTGGCCACAGAATAGAATTGATTTCTCTTAATCTTAGAATATAATTTAGTTAAGCATGATGTTCGGTAAACTTAGTAAAATAGATATATTCAAGTAGTTTTGAATCAGAAACTTGCCGTTAGTACTTCTTGTGAGTCTATTGTAAGTAAGTATATGTTTTTAACCTAGAGTAGGTCTATGTTACTCCTTGAAATTACTTGTGTTAGCGCTTAATAAATGTCAATATTATATTACGAGTTTGTAAGTAAATATGGAAAAATAAACAATGCTCTTAATATAGAAGCACGAGTTGATGCCCGCGACTTCATCCGCGTGGATGTATATTATATCTCATACTAATTTTCAACCCCTATTTAAGCCCCTTAGGGGTTGAATTTTTAAACATCCTTTCTTGGCGGATGTCTACGTCATAATAGCTATCTACATGCCTTTCAGCCCAATCCGTCCAGTGGTTTGAGCTGTGCATTGATAGATCAGTCAGTCAGTCAGCCAGTTATCTTTTACTTTTATATATTTAGATTCGGAAAGTTCTAAGGCCCATAGCGTACGAGTAGAGCTGAAGCGTAGAGTCTTAATGATTTTGATAAGAAGTTAAACTCGGCAACCTGGGCCGTGGGCCGCTTGCTTGGTTTCTGGAGCGAGCTTGGACGACTGGAGTACCTAACGGCTTCACACCACGCCCAACAAACCATCGCGGTTTACGTACGGATACCTGCCCGGTTTGAAGAAATAAGAACAACTTAACCTCATCGTTATTCAGCGTTAGTGACGAGTTATTTACTTAGTAAACAAAAGTAAAGTAACGAGTTGACACAAAACAGTCCTGATTGGAAGCATCTCGGTGTGACAAACACAACTATTGGAGTGTTGTAATCAAATTTACTAGGTCTGTTTGTTTGTTGAACCCTCTCGTTCACCAAACTAGAACATTAGCATGGTACGAAAATTACTGTTTTAAATAGGTTCGCACGACGTTACGTTGTTGTTGGGACGTTCGGGAGGAAAGGACTCTCCGACACTTCATATTCAGCTTCATACATACATACATACAAGCTAGCACACGTATTACGTACTTAATACTAGGTCTGCTATTGGGATGCGGCCGACGAAAGGTAGGGGAATGAGTGTCGTTTTTACGCAGTAATAGCACATGACTAAATTAATAGTTACAGAAGGTCCACGCAAAAGAAAAAGCCCGAAATCAATTGGTATCACTACATAGTATAAAACAAAGTCGCTTTCTCTGTCCCTATGTCCCTATGTATGCTTAAATCTTTAAAACTACGCAACGCATTTTGATGCGGTTTTTTTAATAGATAGAGTGATTCAAGAGGAAGGTTTTTAAGTAGAAAAATTGGACCCGGTAGGTGGCGCTAATAGCGGGCAGGACGACGTCTGCCGGGTCCGCTAGTAATATTTAATAAAACAACACTCATAGCTCATAAATTTCCCGAAGAGATATTATTGTTTTGTATTCAGTTTACCTTTAGAAAGTTTTCAAATCGCACAAACCCGTTATTAATAGTCAAAGTTTTCGAATAAACTTTGCGGGTGCGTTAAATAAAATAAAAACCGGCCAAGCGTGAGTCGGGTCTCGCTCTTTTAGTGTTCCGTACATATTTCTGAACAACATAATATTTTGTGTATAAGAAATATTTCATTTCCGAGCTAGACATCGCAACAAACTATGAGTGTGAAAGAAAAACCCAAAAAATGTTCGATTGTTTTGGTCACAGCTTACAAACTACTATAAGAGTCAGTGTTTTCAGTATTTTTTGTTTAAATATAGTATATCGCACATAATATACCGAAATTTCATATTCCTTAACTGGTTTAGGTTTTGAGATAGGCCCCGTGGCAAAAATTGTCTAAAACTGACGGCCAACTTTGACGGGCCCCCATTTATTATTTTTTAAGAAAATATATTTTGGTTTCGGATCAACGTTCTACACCAAATCCCAAAATTTCAGCTTTGTAACTCATTTCTTCTAGGAGGTAGAGACCTCCTGTGACCGGTGGACAAACAGACAGACAGACAGCAGAGTGACATTAATAGGGCTTCGTTTTTACCCTTTGGGTACGGAACCCTAAAAGTGCTAGAATGATGGCATAGAAATGAATATGAATAAAACATTTATTTTCAACATACGAAAAATAGATATAGATAAATAGAGGGGTAGAACTAGAGTAGGTATACAAGTAGTAATGCGATTACGAAATACCTAAGTCACGTCAGAATAAATAAATCCAGGTATACACTATACAACGTTAGTTTTACTTTGCGCAAAAACCGAAACACGTGTCAAATATTTTTACATTAAGTAAGAATATTTATACAAAATTTCAAAAAAATATAATGTAAAGTAACGAAGTTATAAGCTTCTTATGTTGCGTCATTGTCCTCGAAAAAAATGGTCACCGCAAGCCGTCGCCGCAGCGACTTGCGATCGACGCGAGTTGAATGACCGCCGCTGTGTGCCGACCGTCAGCTGATGCGCGGTAAACCATTGTGTCTCAGCTTGTAGGATTTCAAAATATTTTTGGACAAAAATATAACACTATATAAAAATGGTTGGATTCGATTTTGTTACTGATTGTGAACAAACTACTTTCAGGTTTTGCGTAAAGTAAAACTAACGTTGTATAGGCTCACCCTCGACACTTCATACAAGCAAACTGATACATACAATTACTACTGATAAGAACGACGCTACACGTAACTCCGGTGACAAATGCAACGCATACACTGCTAGGCGTACTTCTACGTTACTGGTAACTGCAGGCAATGATTGATGGGGAGAGAGAGTGTCGCTTTCGCCATCTTATCCAATAGACGTCCATTGTTGGAGTCTAGACAGGTCTCTTGCAAGGATCGCCCCAGAACACGATCTTGTGGCGCTTGCTGCCAGCGGTTCTTCTGAAAAGTTATTCTTCATCCATCATCCTTCATTCTTCATCCTTCATCCTTCATCCTTTATCCTTCATCCATCACTCTTCATTCTCCATCCATAATTCTTCATTCATACTTCTTCATAACACCAATTTTAACCGCATGCTAAAGCAAATGAAGTCGAGTTTGAGATGTTATGAAAAAAGGCGAGTGCCTCAACTCCACGCGTGTTGACGTGTATGTTGTACCTAAATTGCTAAAATGCTTTCATTGAAACACTACTTCCACTTTTGAGCTTTTGGCTCCCTTTGAGTGATGAAAAACTAAACCTCGTGCAGGGAGTGGATCACAACTTTTTTTGTTTGACGGTGACCAATGTTCAGTATTTGTTCAGTTGTAACAAAGGCCTGCATATTATGTCTTGGACAAAGGAAGGGTGCACCCACGCACGATTCCCGAATTACTAATTTTTGCGAGGATGTACCAATTGCCATCTGACCTTTTATATTGCTCTCTCCAGCAATGCGCAACACTACAATTTAATTATGTAATATTATATGATAATAATAAATATTATATTATATAACAATATAAATGTAATGACATAATTGTAATATTATAATTACTCAAGTATATTTTTATGATAGATATTGTTTAAGAAACGTCAGAATTCCATGGAATTAAAAATCAGAGTAGGTATATATGTATGTTATACAAAAAATCTTTTACTTCAGGGTTTAGTTGGATGGGATTGACAGCTGTCAGGGGAAAGATCAAAATTAATCATGATTGTATAATTTGCCTATTTGCACACGGTGAAAGCGATTTGTCAGCGACGTCTTTCATTCAAAACACCTGTCCTGAAGTGAAGTAGGTACACCAACTATCTCGAATAAGCCGAATTTCTCGCGTGCCTGCGTGTAATGGCGAGGAGCATTTAGCCACGTCCTAATGGAAATTCCAATATGACACTGGACTGAGAAAATTTTGAGGAAATACACTTTTCGTTTTGTAGAGCTATCTTCCTGCGGTAGGTACTTAAAAGGTACTTAAATACTTTTGTTCGACGATCTCTTGCGCACTTGCGATTATGTTATTGTGGTTATTATTCACACCTTTTTTTTTTAATCCCCTGTGGCCAAGCTCGACGTATGCTGAAGGCTCCGGGAAGTCTGACGAGCATGCATGTGCCTCCCTTACGCCAAGCCCCTTGGGCAAATTCTGGAGAAATCGCCTTGCTGCCATGAATAAAGTTCATGGCAGCGGTTAGGCATGGCAACCACGAAAATCTGCCATCTTTCCAGGGTCGCATATAACTTTATCGAAGAGCAGAAAAATAAGTTGTTAAAACCCCTTATGTCGCGGTCGTTGCGAAATTACAGGCGAAGCGACATATATAAAGTTTCTAATAAAAAATATTATCAGCATAATAATTAAGATAGCAACACTACTACTCAAACCCCATTTTGGGCGGAGGCATTTTGTTCACACGAGGTAAACCACAGATTAACAGAGGTGATAGTTACCTACTTTGGTGAGGCGTTAAAATGAGGTAGGCGTGAAGGATTGGTCGCCCTTGGCCTTGATATCAAAAATTTCACGCGAAGCAGTAATCAAAATAGGGCATATATACTTTGAGCATGTAATGTGTATAACAGTGTTGGTTTTAGTAAGGTTTCATGAACATGATCATAGAAATGAAACCAGTTGTATGTGTGCGTCTAAAATGTCTCTGTCTGTCTGTCTGATTGTGTTTTTAACCCCCGACGCAAGAACGACGGGGTGTTATAAATCTGATGTGTCTGTGTGTGTGTGTGTGTGTGTGTGTGTGTGTGTGTGTGTGTGTGTGTGTGTGTGTGTGTGTGTATGTGTGTGTGTGTCTGTTTGTTCCCCTGTAACGCTCAAACGGGTGAACAGATTTAAATGCGGTTATTTTTGTTTGAAAGATGAAATAGTCGAGAGTGTTGTTAGCTATGTTTGATGAAAATCGGTCCAAGATGGCCGCCGCTACAAAATGGCGGATTACATATTTTATCACAACGCCCTCAATATGGGTATCAAATGAAAGGGCTTGACTAGTAGCATAGCACTATGCAAATCCAAGATGGCCTCCACCATGGCCATTCGCCAATGGCGAATGTCGGGGGTTTTTTAAATTTTTAATTTATACTTGTTGAAACTAGTAACTTTCAAAACGTAATAATTTGGTAATAGTAATGTACTTACAAAACAAGTCATTCCGAAATGAAGAAAAGTCGTCGTAGTCAGGTAGGTTAACGAAGACAAACAGTAGCAGTGTTGGAAAACGTAAGGAAAAAGGAGGAAACGTCACGAACGCGAGGGCAAAGATGCTTCAGATGTGTATTTTGTGTTCCCCGCCACAAAAGAATAATGGAGTATGCTGACATGGCTTGTTTTATCCACTAACCATTATTGAAAGGGTAGAGATATCAGAAGGGTTAGTACGAGTTTACTCGTTAACATCTCGACAACAACATTTTGATAAATAAGTTGCGAAACATTATAAAGTCAAAGTAAAATGGATCTTGATTATGTTGTTTTAAGGCCGTTTATGTTGTTTTAACATCCGTCGCATTAGCCAGCGCCACTAGCAAAAACTTTGCGGAATAAAACTTTGCGGTAGAACTTTATGGCTTTAATTGTTTTTAGGTCCATTTTAGTATGACGTTATTGTGCTGTTTCGATGCTAGAAATCTATCAACATTAGCGAAATGTGCAAACTCATACTACTTATTTGAATATTAAGTACATAGATACCTGAACACAAGAAAATATAATAATGCCTTAAGGCCATTGACGAATAGATAGATATAGATAGGTCAATACCAAAATACGGCCACGAAAATGAGTTTGAATTATATTATTGAACAATTGAACGTGAAAATTAATTCAGTCTCTTTTTTCATGCTTTTTGAATTTTGTTTTTTGAAAAAAAAAAAAATTTACTAGTTGTAACAACCTAAGATATTGTTATATACAACCAACAACGCACGATGACAGCATTATTATTGTGAACAAAAAATATATAACCTTAACGTGAGTGTGCGTTTTACACACGGATAAAATTGAAAAAGCTATGAGCGATTACACAAAAAGACACAAAGTTTAATAGGCAGGTACTTAGAGGGTTTGACAGGTAAAAGAGATTAAGTATATACATTTATGTACATATACATATTATAAGTATATATCTTCTACATATAAGGATACATGTAGAAGAGAACATTATACATAATATTTTATCTCATCTAGTAGATTCACATTTTCCGGGTTATTTTTCTATATCAAAAGCTCAACACAAGTCCTTTTATCTGCAGCGAACATAAACACATCCCAAACGCTAATAATAACAAAGATGAGATGAAATCTGCTCTGTTTTGATTTTATGAACAGGTGTACTTGCAGACTAGCCAAATTGTCCAGGGCATTAGTTACGACTTTCGGGAATTACGCGATTATCTGGATCTTACAGTTACTAACATTAGCAAAAACAAACTCTTCGAGTATGAAGTATGATTTTTAGGATTATTATTTTTCAGCAGTGTGCTGTAAATTTTTATATAACAATGCTATACAATGCAACAAAAGTTTTATAACAATATGTTACCTTGCGCAATCATCTAGTCAATTGTAGTCAAGCACAAGCCTATCTTGCACACAAGGTTGAATAGGGCATTTAGATCGATCTAGCTTAGAACAGGTATTTATTGATAATTAATAACCTTGATCAGGTATTAATCTTCTTCTATATCTATACATATAATAAAATCGTAGACTTGCCGTATCTGTACATTGAAGATTTTTGCAAAATAATAACTGGGGGATGTTAGGGATAAGTAATAGAAAAAAAAAAGTAATAGAAAAAAGCTATTTTTGAAATTTTTGTCTGTTTGTCTGTTTATCTGTTTGTCTGTATGTTTGTGCGCGCATCACGCAAAAACTACTGAATGGATTGAAATGAAACTTGGTATGATTTAAGTTCATACTACGGAGTAACATATAGGATACTTTTTATCCCGAAATTCAGCACGGTTCCCTTGGGAGAGGGGATGAAAGTCAAAATGTGTACTTAGCTGTAATTCATTAACGCGTGGTCCGATTTCATTTATTCTTTTTTTGTTAGAAAGGAAATACTTTAAAGTTTACTGGCTAATCTCCAAAGGCTGGATCGATTTTGATGGGACTTTCACTGGTGGATGTTTACATGTTGATCTACCTTAACATCCGCCAGTGAACTTTTGACAGTTTTTAGCAAGGTATGAGTTCAAAGGAGCTTAGGAAAGACAAAATGATTCCCACGGGATGTTTAAAAACCGATATCCACGCGAACGAAGTCGCGGGTTTCCGCTTGTCACTTAATAAATCGCATCTCATTTAAAGAATTTATCTTCAGGTTGATTCCATCTTGGTTATCGTATGCATATCTATCGGATTTTGAGGAGGAATTACGATTTTTGATGCAAGTGTAAACGGGCTCTTATTAGATTAATATCAAACATTCATACTACTTAATATTATGTACTAATACATAAGAGTATATTAAGTAATGTTATATAACATTACTTAGTTAAGTATGTTATATAACAAATTGAAGTCGGTCTGATTTTTAATCCAAATTTTATTAATGCCCTGGATCAAAGTGTATCAGGTGAGATATCCTAAAAACATTGTAAGAAATGTACAGATTATTATTAGATAGCAATGAGGTTACGCGGATATCCGATATCAATCAATCAAGTTACGTTATACCATACCAGCCTATGGCGTGATATTCCCTTGCTGCTCGATAGCATCTCGATAGCAATACCGTAATGGCAACTGTCAGATTAAATCGCAATGGTGGCTTTATGGCTTTTACTCAACGAACTCTAAGTACTAGTTGTTCGTGGCTTTCAGTCGATCAATCTGATATCACGTCTTGATAACGATTTGTTACCTAGCTACCGCCTACGGTCTCATAGAATGTTTTTTGTGGCATGTCAGCTTTAGACTAGGAACGAATTTGCCTACACTAGGTTTAACTTCCGATAATATATTAGTAACTAGCTATTGGTTTAAACGACCTCCCTGGCGCAGTGGATAGCGCTGTGGTCTTATAAATGGGAGGTCCCGGGTTCGATTCCCGGCAAGGGGATTCCCTATCGGCAGAGCCGTGTCGCCAAGCGATTTAGCGTTCCAGTGCGATGCCGGTAACAACCCATCAGGGTTCAATAAAAACTGTCTTAAGTCTCTTTTAGGTTAGCCAGCTTCCCTCTTAGACTGCATCGTCACTTTCCATCACGTAGGATCACAGCCAAGGGCTAACTTATTAACTAGATAAATAAAAAAGCTGTTGCTTTCAATTCCAACCCCCATTTTTCCCTTTTAGAGATTGAATTTCTGAAGATCCTTCCTTACTGGAGCAACTCCCCAGGCGGTCCTGACATATTGCAACCATATTTTATTTCTGTTACAGTTATTTTAATTTACTATAAAGAACCTATTTACTTAGTTCTGAAGTTTGTTGGTAAACATTATCGTATTCTTCAATGGTATATACTTAATCGGGATGCAAGTTTTCGTCCTCGATGTTAGTATATTTTATTAGTTTCCTAAAAATGAACTTATTTTGATGAAATTTGTATTCAAAGCATTTTTTAATTTTGTGAAATTCGACCGCTGTATGTAAACAAATTAAAAATTCAATAACAATAAAACTTTTTTTTAATAAATAGTAATTACTTACATCAAAGCTTTGTATCCATCCGCCATTTTTTTATCCATCCGCGTTTCATAAGCTCATAGAATATTATAAGCCACTAAAAAACATACAGACCGACAGACAGACGGACAAACGGACAGAGTGACTTTAATAATAGGGCTCCCTTTTTACCCTTTGAGTACGGAACAATAAAAACAATTCATCCTTAATTAAGATCTAGAAAACTTCGACGTATGAACTAGTTGCATATCTTCATTTATGCTTATCTCTATCTGCAATGGTTCAATTAAGACCTTCTGTTGCCCTCCCCTCTATCATTATGCCGTTATTAAAGGCTCCCCCACACAGGCGCGTTATTATAGGTCGATAGTATCGGACGACGATAGTATCGCAGGAGTTTCTACTTCCATTGCGGCGTTATTATCGCAGCAGTGTGTAACTACATGACCATCCTAATACAAAATGTACTGGAAACAGATATCGCAATAACACATGCGATATTATCGACCTATAATAACGCGCCTGTGTGGGGGAGCTTTAAACGTGCAGACAGATAAACGAAACAAGGAAGGTGTTGACACAACCTTAAATATGTAAAATAAAAAAACTCAGACAATTATTTAAAAAAAACTGGCAACCCTTACTGGGAGCGTCATGTGTGTACCAACTATCAAAAAAAAAATGTCTAAGTCTCTTAAAAAATGGTCGACCAGTGAAAACTGTGAAAGTGCAATAGAATTCATTCAGTTAATTATTCATTCAACCCCAGAAATATAAACACAAGTGAGTCAACAGAAGCAGAGGACGGGCGACTTATATCACTGTGTTAATTCCACGCGACGTGGCTCTAATGAAAATAGATTTGTTCCGAAGAGAGACCTGCGACACACTTGCCGTAGATGTATCACTCCATCTTTTAATTTAGCTGACGGCACACGGACGCGGGGGTATATTGTTTTTTTTTTTTTTTATTAAAACGTTTTTTTTTTACAAAGCTCTTCTTGAAGGGAGCCGCTGGATATAAGCGGCACAAGACCGCGGCGTGTGAAAGGCCCTACAAAAAACCTATGTCCAGCGGTGGACGTATATTGGTCGGTGACGACAACGGCGACGATTAACCTTGACTGATTCCCTTTTCCCCTCCAAATAAGCGTAAGCTTGTGTTAGAAGTGGGTACGACGATAGGGCCACGAGTGGGGTTTGGACATTTGACCTTTCGGTTCTCGGTCCACGCCCGACGACCGTTGCGCTATTGAGGCTCTACTACACTATTTTTTTAACCCCCGACGCAAAAACGATGGGGTGTTATGTTTGACGTGTCTGTGTGTGTGTATGTTTATGTGTCTGTCTGTTCCCCCCTATAGCGCTCAAACGGGTGAATCGATTTGAATGCAGTTTTTTTGTTTGAAAAGTGAATTAGTCGGGAGTGTTCTTAGCTATATTTTTGATGAAAATTGGTCCAAGATGACCGTCGCCACAAAATGGAGGATTGCATATTTTTCACAACTTCCTCAATAAGGGTTTGACTAGTAGAATAGCTAGGTACGTAAATTAAAGATGGCCGCCACCACAAAACGGCGAATGTCGAGGGTTTTTTAAATTTTTAATTTATCTTGTTTCAATGAATATTAGCTGTTAGCCCTCGACTTCGATCTCACCTGTGGTATCTGGTAAGAGACGATGCAGTCTACAATGCAGTCTACGATAAAAGCGAGCTAACCTGGAAGGGGTTTCTATTAAACCCACATCACTTATTGGTTTCTTCTCGGCATCGCGGATTGACTGCCGATCTTTGCCGATCTTTGCCGATAGGGTGGTAACTAGCCACGGAAAAAACATTCCACCGGAACGTGACACAAATTAGAAGTTCCCAAACCTGGTCCAGGATCTCCTAATCTATCCGTCAAATTGTGAGAGAGCATACCTTTCATGGGCGCCGGCAGAAATAATTTCCAGGCGGTGCAGCAGGGCGATTCAGAACACTTCGATTCGGTTTCGGTTTCGACAACTACCCTGTCGATACGGTTATTCTGAATTGAAAATACATCTTATCGTACGATAACTTACCGAATCGATCGATAGTTACGTTATCGAAGTGTTTTGAATTACTTACCGTACGATAAGATGTATTTTTAATTCAGAATAACCGTATCGACAGGGTAGTTGTCGAAACCGAAACCGAATCGAAGTATTCTGAATCGCCCTGCTGATTTTAGTTTTCTTACAATTTTCGCCGTATTATGATAGTTAATAAAAAACTGAAATTTTAGTCGGAAATGAAAGTCGAAATCTGAAGCCCGGTTTATTTTATGTTCGAGACATTTACAAAATGATTTCCAACAGACGGCTTTTTATTTCAATAATTCCTGTTGATCCCGAGATTCCCAAGGGGTGCAAGTGCACCACCTGGCACCCCCCCCCCTGCCGGCGCCCATGCTCTACCTACGTGCATCAGAGGCAGATTCACTTTGCCCGTCCAAGGCAAATAAATAAATAAGGTAAGTAAATTATGTGTTGATTCTATACGGTTACCTCCCTGTAGCGCGTATTTTTCTAGGAATCTCAATGGTTCATACATTTGTCAATAGATAAATGGATAGAAAATAGAATACTCTTTATTTGTATACCATAATTTTAGGGACAAAATAGATGAGAATAGCTATAATTTAGTATTAGACAAAATTAGGAATAGATATCCAGGCAACCTTAAGATTAGGAAATAAGAAGAGAATGAACTGCAAATGATGCCTATTTTCAACATATTTTCGACTCGAAATAAACAAAAAAATAATCCTATAATAAAAATTTATGAAATAAAGTAGGTAAGTACATACATGTAATTTATTCATATTATACTGTACGAGTAGGTATAAAAATAATTGTTCTTTTTTATTTAGGTAGAGTTTCTTATTAAAGAATATATTAAATACTTACCTTTTAATGTTATTTGAAATTTATATTTTACTATACTTACCTACCAACTTTTTATGTACGGAGTTAGGTACATATGAGTAAATATGTATACCTAGTTCGTATCAATTAGACGAGAGTACACGTAATCTAAATTATAGCTAAACCTATTTAAACAAAATACTCAAGATAACAATGAGCATAATAACGACATTACAATACAAAATCTAATGCAAACACAATAAAAATAATTTCGAAAACAACTTACCAAGAATTCACGGATTTAAAAAAAAATCACAAAACTTTTACACTTAAAAAAAAATAAGTATACAAACTCTTTACTAGAGACTCTTTACACTTCACACAGTCGCCACAGATTACGCATGGAATAAATTCAAATTAGTTCGGACGTTTTGGCGCGCGGGGCCGTGCGTGCGTTCATAGTTTTTCAGATAAACTGAAAACTGAAGCGGCTCTCTGAATGGACGAAGCCGCGCGGTACGCTCATGCGCGTTCATTCACTGAAATTTTCAGAGTTACGTACCTATATGTGGGGTTTTTTTCATGTGGTTCGTATTTTAGATATAAACGAACTTCTTGAAAACTTAATGGAATAGTTTTCAAAGATTATAATATAATTGATTGTGTATTTTCGTTTCTTCCGTGCTTCGGAGAGCACGTTAAGCGCGATTATTGTCACTAAACTCTGATATTAATCGTTAAATCTAGTTAAGAGTTTGGACGGTCTCCCTGGCGCAGTGGTGAACGTTGTCTTAGTAGTAGTTAAGGCCGAATTAGACGGTTCATTTTTCGAGATTTTTGCTTTCATTTCCGAGGCTTCATCGATGAATCATCGAAAATGAACCGTCTAAATACCGACCGTTCATCGTTCGCAGGCACTTTGCCATAGTAAATATCGTATCGTGCATCGTTCACCGCAAAAATGAACGATGAACAGGGCACCGTCTAATTTGGCCTTTAATAGTTGTAGGTCCCGGGTTTTCTATCGCCTACAGACAGCGATTACACAAGACTTACTTAACTTTTGATCAATATTACCTACTGACTAGCTTCTGCCCGCAGCTTCGCCCACGTGAATTTCGGTTTTCCACAAATCCCGAGGGAATCGTGGATTTCCGGTTCCTGTTCCCGCTTCCTTTTCTAACCTTTAAGTATAGCTACTTTTAAGGAACTTTGCTATAGTAATCTACCTACAGCTGTAGCTTTAGATTTCGGTTTTTCAAAATCCCTTGGGAACTGTGGATTTTCCAGGATAAAAAGTAGCCTCTGTTAAGTCAGGGCATAATCTATCTCCGTTCATTTTATCAATATAACTGATTTTCGGCCGCGACATCCAAGTTTTCAATGGAGAACAACCAGTAACTAAGCAGTCTATTGTCATAGTCAATGCACAAAAGTGCGTGCAAACGTACAATAAGGTGAGTATAGATCGACCAGAATCTCATGAAAAATAGGGAAATTAAATTTTGTAGTAAGCAACACTAGGTTAACTCGGCTGCCCTAGTGATAAACAAAGTAATTACATTCAGAACACCTTACATGGGATCGTTTCACGAAACGAAAAATCAACTGCATTTTAAATACAAAAACAAAGTAATCAACATCCAATTACTTTGTTTTTGTGTTGTGCTTGTTGTTTACTTGGTTTTTGCATTTCTATTCCGGGTTAGTGTGTGGAGTTACTTTGTTTGGGCAATTCAAATTTCAGTAAACGGTTCAAGTTATTTGAAATTTTAAACTGTGGTAAAAAACTACTCGACATAAAACTTTTGTTAATGCAAAAAAGTCAATTTCACAAAAAATGTCAGTTACTTTGTTTATCGCTAGGGCAGCCGTAGTGTTGCTAACTTTGGAATTTCATTTCCGTATTTTTCATGAGATTCTGGTCGATCTATACAATTACTATCTCTCTCACTCTCTTCAAGATACGGACATCTGTGTTTCATGTAACATGTAGGTAAGTTGTAGATAACACCGCCAACTCCCCAACTTCGTGCTGCCACTGATAATGTTTTCACAGAAAAACCCGTTGACTACTTTCTACGGGAAAACGGTCTACAAAAAACCCAAAAACTTTTTGGCATGATCCGAATCAGCTATAGCCATTAGACCGTCAATATATTTCTCCTTATCATTTGAAGAAGACGCTTATAATGATAATGACAACCTCCCCGGCGCAGGGATGAGCACTGGGGGTTTTTAAATGGTAGGTCCCGGGTTCGATTCCCGGCAGGGGCAATTTGGGATTTTATAATTTCTAAATTGTCTCTGGTCTGGTCTGGTGGGAGGCTTAAGCCGTGGCTGGTTACCACCTTACCGGCAAAGCCGTGCCGCCAAGCGATTTTGCGTTCCGGTACGATGCCGTGTAGCAACCGATCAGGGGTATACATACCTCTTCCATCTTAGACTGCATCATCACTTACCATCAGGTGAGATAGCAGTCAAGGGCTAACTTGTAGTTGAATAAAATAATAAAAATAAAAAAAGGTCCCCGGTTTGACTCCCAGAAGGGCCAATTTGGGAATTTTATAATTTCTGCATTTTCTCTGGTCTTGTCTGGTAGGAGACTTCACCCGTGGCTAATTTACCCTGCAGCGGACTGCGATGCTTCCGGAAGGTAGTGTGGGACTCAGGCAAGGCCAAGAGATGGCCCGAATACCCACTAAAACCCATCGATGTTCCACGCGTCGCCTGGTGGTTGGGTCACGGGAACACTCGCGCAATCGTCCGCGACCCAGCCAGCGGCGTCCGCCAGAGCAGACCCTCCACGGCGGGGACTCATCTAGGTCCCCTTACTCCGTCTGAGGCGCACCAGGAACATGTTGGTGCGCCTCCTGACCCGAGGACGTACCTCGACGGGCGATGGAGACCTCCAACCCATCGCCCGGAGCTCCTCGCTAGGGCGGCAGACGGCAGTCGTGAGCACGCCGCCTGCGTCCTGCTCTGCGGCGGCGGAGAGGGTCCGCGGCTGCGTCGTCCTCCCGCGCCCGTTCCGCTGCCTCCTTTTGCGTCATCACCTCCTCGCAAAAGGAGGCGACGGCGTTCCAAGACGTCTCGCTACTCACCATGGCGTGAACGACGGTGGGCAGCGAGAGGTCAGGCCCCACTTCTGCCACGAGTGCGGCGCGCTGTGTCGCCCACTGTGCGCACGACTCCAGCGTGTGCTGCGCTGTATCCTCAGCGTGGCCGCACTCGTGGCACTCCTTGGTGGGCTCTCTTCTTGCGACCCTGCACAGATACCTCCCGAAGCAACCGTGCCCCGAGAGGATCTGCGCAAGGTGGAACGAGAGAGTCCCGTGCTTCCGGCCCGTCCAGAGCTCCAGGACGGGTCGGATCGCCTCGATCGTACGGTAGCCGGCCGATGGCGCCAGAAGCCGCTCCCGCCAATGAGCGACGAGATCGGCCTCCGCCGCCTGCCGCCACGCACGATCCTGCACCGGCGCAGGGTGTTCCCCCCGCATTCGGGCATCCACCCTCCGCCAGTACGCTCCGGAGAGCACCTCGGCGTCCAAGTCCCAGGGCGGTGTGCCCGCCAACACGCAGGCCGCCTCGCACGAGATGGTGCGATACCCCCGTACCACTCTGACCGCCATGACCCTCTGCGGCCTCCGCAGCAGGGCCCGGGTTTGGGAGGTCAGAGTGTCTGCCCAGATGGGCGCTCCGTAGAGCGCCATGGACCGCACCACTCCTGTGTACAGTCGGCGACACCGCGAGCTCGGTCCACCCAGGTTCGGTAGGAGCCGGCTCAGGGCTCCAGCGGCTCCCACGAGCCTCGGGACCAGTCGCCGGAAGTGCTCCTTGAACGTCCATCGGCTGTCGAGGACGAGTCCTAGGTACTTCATCGTACGCTCGAAGCCGATGGACGTTCCTCCCACCACTAATTCGGAACGGGCCGGAGGCGCTCTCCGAGGCCCATGGAAACACAGGGCCTCGGATTTGTGTAGGGCCACCTCCAGGCCAAGACGCCGAATCCTGGCCACGACATGGGCCACACCGGCCGTGGCTCTAATGCGAGCCTCGCGAAATGTTCTGCCGCGAGCCGTCACTAGTGTGTCGTCTGCGTAACACACTACATTCACGCAGGACAAGACGGCTCCGCGCAGAACCCAGTCGTACCCGATGTTCCACAGGAGGGGTCCAAGAACCGAACCCTGTGGAACACCGCACGACATGACCCGCTCCGACCAGCCTCCGCTGGTAGGGTATCCGACCGATCGCTCGGAGAGGTAGGCCGCCACGATCCCTTGGAGGTATTGAGGGACCGTGTGGTACCTCAGCGCCTCCCTGATGCAGTTCCAGGGCAAGGTGTTGAAGGCGTTGGCGATGTCAAGAGACACCTCTTTTACTACTACCTCCTCTTTTACATGCTAATTTACCCTACCGAAAAGCTTGTATGTATAGTCCGTTCGGTAACATAGTGTCGGTACAGGCGCAGGTGCTCTTAGTATTCTGCTTTTATTTTTATTTTTTTTTCTGTTTGTAATTTTTTTTCTATTCTAACAGAATCTCCGAATAGTCTGCCAATCCGCACTTGGCCAGCGTGGTAGACTATGGTTAAAATCCTTCTCATTTTGAGAGATGTTCTATTATATTTTATATTTATGGTTATATTGTAATAAAATACGAATATAAAAAGCATAGCAAAATATAAAAAGCAAAGCAAGCATATAAAAAGCAATAAAAAGCATGGAGCAATTTCTCAATGTCTTAAACCGAGTATTTGATTATTGGTGTTCAATTCGATGCTTTGATCATGGGTAGCCTAAGTATGTCACGCTCTCTTTAAACATTTCTGTGGTGGTGTCGTGTGGTGCGGGTTGTTACGTTCCCTCGAATATGGTTGAGCGAAGCAATGGCTGGATCATGCGTCATGCTCGTGAACGGGTGCCACCGTCGGAAATGGGGCTACTTTTGTCTGCCCTTCTTCACATGTGTAGAATTGTAAGCACCATTCCGAACCTGTGGTAGATTCATTTGTCGATTCGTAAACGCTTCCGAAAGTTTATCTGAATAAAATTATGATTACTTATATAAATGATAAAAAGGCGTGGATTTGACTCGTTCCAGCAATGCGCGAGACGGCAATTCAATCATGTACTTACCATAAAATTGTTATATTGATATTGTAAATTTGGAAAAGAGCAACCGCCGAGTTTCTTGCTGGTTCTTCTCGGTTGGAACGGCATTCCGAACCAGTGGTAGATTCATCTGACTATTCAAAAGCACTTGTAAAAGTTTATTTGAATAAAAAACTTTTCTATTCTATTCTATTCTATTCTAAAAAATATAAAAAGGAAAGATAATTTTAATAAAAAATATGAGTAGGTATAAAACGCCAAAACCCCTTGTCTTTGGTAAAACACCGCGCGGCGGAGGCGGCTAGACACAAAAGGCGACCGTAAGAAAATGAACAGACTTTATAATGATAATGACGACCTCTAGTGCAGGAATGGGCGTTGGGGTCTTATAAGTGGGAGGTCCTGGGTTCGATTCCCGGCAGGAGCAATTTGTGGAATTTATAATTTCTTAAATTGTCTCAAGTATGGTCTGGTGGAAGGCTTCAGTCGTGGCTAGTTACCACCCTACCGGCACAGCTGTGCCGCCAAGCGATTTATCGTTCCGGTAGAATGCTGCGTAGAAACCTGTAGTAGAAGCCGATTAGGGGTAATGGCAAGGGCGTCGCCAGGTAGAGGCAGGGGGGGGGGCAGCTGCCCACCCCTAGAGATTTGAAAAAATATAGATATGCTATATTTTGCATTAGGTAAGTATCTCAATTAAACCTGGCGCAAATAGAAACGAGGTCAGTGAAAAATTCTAATTCGAAAATAAATTAAGAGATCGTAACCAACCAGCTTCAAAAGCTCTGGACTGTACCAACAATACTTTGTACTTTTCCCATACTATAATATCATCAACCCCTTGGCCATCGGCTGGCGACGCCCTTGGGTAATGGCCCTATGGGTTTAAATACTGGGTATAAATGGGTATAAATACCTACTGCCATAATATCTCTTCCATAGGTTCTGCATCCATCTTAGACCCACCACCACCACTACAGCCTTTTTACGTCCCACTGCTGGGCACAGGCCTCCTCTCTTATAGGCGAGAGGGATTTAGAACTTAGATCCGCCACGCTGCTCCAATGCGGGTTGGCGAACTTTAACGGCTATTGTCACATGATAGTGATAATAACCGGGACCGACTGTTTAACGTGCTCTCCGAGGCACGGCGATGAAACACCGCCAGCTTCCAACTCCAGACTGACACTGAAAATTTCTTGACAAAAAAACCCAATACCTAACAACTATTTACTAAAAAAAAAATAAAAAAAAAAATATATATATATATATGTCGCAGAATCAGATAGATTTTAAATAATATTCGAGTACATTGTTGTCTTTCCTGATCAATCAGTGCGCACACCCTTCGCGCAGACGTTCTCTCTCTAACAAACTGAACGTACTACTGACAGATACGACATTGACAACTTCACTCTCTTACCACAGACATACCGCAGACTATTTACAGAAAATCTTACTGGCCCTAACATATATATATATATATATAAACTAATATTAATATTACTTATTAGGTATTTATTTTTAATATCAATTCTTGTATTTTCATATGCAATGTGGGGCCGCTGGCCAATGTATCAAATCGCAGAAGCCAGCGGCCTCCGATAGCATACAATATTGTGTTGCTAACCTATTAATGTGATAATGATGATAATATGTGTCTCAACCAAAACAAAAAAAAAAAAAAACAACTATTTGCCCGACCCGGGAATCGAACCCGGGACCTCGTGATCTGCAGGCGAATATGTTAACCACTAGACCAACGATGCCATCTTAGACTGCATAGTCATATTTTATCATCAAGTGAAATCGCAGTCAAGGGCTAACTTGTAGATAAATAAACAAGTATAAATTAAAAATTTAAAAAACCCCCGACATTCGCCATTTTGTGGTGGCGGTCATCTTGGATTTGCAATAATGCTATTCTACTAGTCAAGTCCTTTCATTTGATACCCATATTAAGGGAGTTGTGAAAAAATATGTAATCCACCATTTTGTAACGGCGGCCATCCTGGACCGATTTTCATCAAACATAGCTAACAACACTCTCAACCTCAGATTAAGTATCAAGCTCTCTTTGCCTAGCTCTCAACTAATTCACCTTTGAAATAAAAAAAACCGCATTCAAATCGGTCCACCCGTTTGAGCGCCACAGGGGAACAGACACACACACACACACACACACACACACGTCAAACTCATAACACCCCGTGGTTTTTGCGTCGGGAGTTAAAAATATATGACGGCGCGCGTGGCGCCAAATAGTTTTTAAGAACGATGACGTCAGCATCGCTGACGTCATTCTGTTGATTATTATCATGACTGCATGGTGACAGTAATTAACCTAGTGACGACAGGAGAAGCCAGAGACGGCAGAAGTTATTATTATTATGAGGGTAGATCGAAATACTTTGCTGTAGGCGTAACAAAGGTACGGACCTATTGGAGAAGCCTCTTGTTGACTGAAGCAGTAATAACAAACCCTAACCTACCCTACCTATCGGTCTCCACCACCCCTTATAACCGAGCCATCGCCAACCAATCTAGTCTACACGACCTACGTCGTAATAAACTAATGGCACATCGTATGAACGGAGCTGTGTGTTCGGCGAGAGCCCGAATCGGAGTGTCTCGCTGCACGGTTGTGCCCTTCCTTTTATAATAAAAGGTTGGTGGGGGAATGACGTAATAACGTCATGCTCCATTGTTTACGCTACAAGACGGTGCTGTATCTATTTATGATAATATGTTTACCATTTTAACCTAAGTAAACAATAATTAGTTAACTTTTACTATTAAAGAGTTACAATATTTTAAAGAATTGAAATAAACAAATAAGTAAATATGGTGTTGCGCCGATATATATTATTAGTATGGTATAACTACCTATAATAATGATAGTGTACCTACCTACCTACCTACATAATAATACTATGTACCTATCAACCTATCTTTTGATAGAGAGCCCGATATTTGAATTTCAATGAGAGCTCATAACCAAAGCAACTGGTTTACGCCGCGACGGCATCATGTATACATCGACCAGAATCTCATGAAAAATAGGGAAATTAAATTTTGTAGTAAGCAACACTACGGCTGCCCTAGCGATAAACAAAGTAACTGACATTTTTTGTGAAATTGACTTTTTTGCATTAACAAAAGTTTTATGTCGAGTAGTTTTTTACCACAGTTTAATATTTCAAATAACTTGAACCGTTTACTGAAATTTGAATTGCCCAAACAAAGTAACTGCACACACTAACCCAGAATATAAATGCAAAACCAAGTAAACAACAAGCACAACACAAAAACAAAGTAATTGGATGTTGATTGCCTTGTTTTTGTATTTATAATGCAGTTGCTTGATTTTTCGTTTCGTGAAACGATCCCAGGTAAGGTGTTCTGAATGTGATTACTTTGTTTATCACTAGGGCAGCCGAGTTAACCTAGTGTTGCTTACTACAAAATTTAATTTCCCTATTTTTCATGAGATTCTGGTCGATCTATACTTACATATATTTTATTCAGTGATTTTATGTAGTTTCAGAGACATTATAATCCTAATATCCTAATCCTAATCACTACATAGTATAAAACAAAGTCGTTTTCTCTGTCCCTATATCCCTTTGTACGCTTAAATCTTTAAAACTACGCAACGGATTTTGATGCGGTTTTTTTTAATAGATAGAGTGATTCAAGAGGAAGGTTTATATGTATAATAACATCCATTAAATTGTGGAGAAATACTGTTATTTTTGAGGTTTCTAATGTGATGTCGTAAATAATTACATTTTTTCCGCTTACATTGCAAACGCAGGCTGAACCCTACGAGATTTATCAAAATAATGTACTAAGTATTGTACACATTGAAAAGGTCTACAGAAAAGTCCGCGATGGTATATGTCTATCTCTTATGGATATCCCACAATAACATTTTTTTGTCATTTACTTTTTACGACAAATAATGGCTAATTTTCGAAGCGATTTCAACCAATACAGCATTAATCCTTATCTAATTAAATACCTTAAATGCATTGTTGATTTTATATAAATCCATATGGTCCTTTACAGCATATGATTTAAATGAATACTTTCGAAGATATTACAGATTTAAAAATTGCGGCGGCGCGGGAGCGTGCCTATAAGCGCGTCGGCGGCCGCGGTTCTCCCTATAGCCCATTGTCGATAATTTTTGAAACCAAAAAAAAAATCACAGTACGTAGGATGAAACCCATTGGAAAAGGAGGAGAATATTATAAAATACAAGGAAAAATAATTTACGGGCGATCTGAGCTCGGGAAAAAAGGGGGGGAGTTTTAAGGGTAAAAAACGGTTTATCTCGATTTCCGGCAAAACTAGAAGTCCTATGGAAAAAAATTAAATGGCAAAGTTGTAGGTAATAAAAAGATCTACAACTTTTATATTTACACTTTTTTCACATAACCTCAAAATTTATGTGAAAAGTTCAAAAAACCAAGTTTTTGGTTCTTTATTTTTATCTTTTAAAATATTTTTTTTTTTTCACGGAATCTGGTGAAAACTTACTTTCTTATGTCCCAAATACACTAATTTATTTGATTTGAAATATTTAGTTTTTCTCCTTATTTTTGACTTAATATCGACTTAATTCTGACAGCTGTCATTTTCATTTACAGATGAGTTATTTATATGGAGAACAGGGTTAACATCTACGAAGTACGATTTTACCCCAAACTACTTTAATTCCCTGTCAACATATAAAGCTCTAAGCCGCTTAATAATATTAATTGTTTCGCCCTAAAATAGAAATTGCTAAGAATGGAAACTAGAAAGTCATATCTACATGCAGCAGTTGATTTGTATTTGCATAAGTTTTGAATTTTTCATCTTTTTTGTGGGAATTGTTTTATCTCTGGTAACATTATGAAACGTCAGAATTCCACGGAATTAGTAATTCGGGTATAAGGTGAGATATAGTAAGTTCATTGTGGAAAATATCGTAAAAAGTCGTAAAAGCCGCCTGGGAGCTTTCATCGAAAACGCTGCCTAATCCCTGAGCGGGTAGTACCTACGCATAAAATGCTCTACTACCCGTGCGAAGCCGGGGCGGGTCGCTAGTAATATTATAAATCTGAAAGTGTGGATGTTTGGATGTTTGTTACTCTATAACGTCGCCACTATTGAACATATTTGGCTGAAGTTTTGAATGGAGATAGATAATGCCCTGACTTAACACATAGGCTACTTTTTATCCTGGAAAAATCCACAGTTCCCGCGAGATTTTGAAAAAACCCAAATCTACAGCTACAGCTATATGTAGATCAATATAGCAAAAAATCCTTGAAAGTAAGTATAAAGGTTGGAAAAGGGAGCGGAAACGGGAACCAGAAATCCACGATTCCCTCAGGATTTGTGAAAACCGACATTCACGCGGGCGAAGCCGCGGGCAAAAGCTAGTATCTACATAAATTTAGTCTCAAATGGCTCAAATGGCCAATAAACATGTAATAACGCTGATAACTTTGAAACGGCTGAACAGATTTTGATAAAACATGTCTAAGATCATCCCTAGAAAATCTGTTTTCAAATTAAAAAAACTGCGTTCAAATCATACATACATACATACATACATACCCAGATAGATGGTACGCGTCAAAAACATAACCCGTCTTTGCTTTCGCTCTGTGGGGAAAAATTTATTATCTACTTACTTATTTATTAGGTATACTTAGTATACAGACTCAGAGGCGTCTCTAGCTCGTGTAGCGCCCATGTGCAATCTGCATCACCCTAGCGCCCTCTAGTAAGCGCGCGGTCAAATTAAAGAGCTCTGGATGCCATACAAAATGTATGCAAAACGGAGCTCTTTTTACGTGGGGTTGACTTATAACATATTTTGAAATTTTTTATTGGAGGACACTCTAATATAATCGATACTGAAGCCAAAACTGCAATTTGTTTCATTTTTGTCTGTCTGTCTGTCTTTCTGTCTGTCTGTCTGTCTGTCTGTATCTTGGCCGCGCATCACGCCGAAACTACTGAATGGATTCGAATGAAACTTGGTACGAGTTTTTCCTTGGGAGAGAGGATGAAAGTTAAAACGTGTATTTAGCTGTAATTCATTAACGCGTTGTTCGATTTCACTCATTCTTTTTTTGTTAGAAAGGCAGTACTTTATATATTGTCCTGTAAATATTTCAAGGTCATAGGTGTTTTAGTTCAGAAATGACAGACATTACAACCCTCAGTATCGGGTTCAAATAACTTGGGACCCGGATCTTTGAACGTACGGCTTATTTTAAACTGGTGTGAGTTTAAATTTAGTTGTTTGTCGTTCTGTCTATTTGTTCCAGCTAATCTCCGAAACAGCTGGATCGATTTTAATGGAACTTTCAATGTTATAAGGAGTAACTTAGGCTACATTTAGTTTAGGTACCGATTTTTTAGATCCGACCCTATACATATAAAACCTATAAACACGCGAACGAAGTCGCGGAGGTCAGCTAGTAATTATAATAAAATCGTAGACTTGCCGTATCTGTACATTAAAGATTTTTGAAAAATAATAACTGGGGGATGTTAGGGATAAGTAATACTAATAAGAAATGAAACTTGGTACGATTTGAGTTCATACTACGGAGTAACATATAGGATACTTTTTATCCCGAAATTCAGCACCGTTCCCTTGGGAGAGGGAATGAAAGTCAAAATGTGTACTTAGCTGTAATTCATTAACGC
This sequence comes from Melanargia galathea, assembly GCA_920104075.1. Taxonomy (NCBI): domain Eukaryota; kingdom Metazoa; phylum Arthropoda; class Insecta; order Lepidoptera; family Nymphalidae; genus Melanargia; species Melanargia galathea. The sequence goes on along the minus strand of OV049856.1, from coordinate 28,926,267 downwards.
GTGGTCCGATTTCATTTATTCTTTTTTTGTTAGAAAGTAGATACTTTAAAGAATAGTATGGCGCTTGGCTGCGAGGCCCGCTAAAGCGGAGCGCGAGGATTCGCTTTTTTCTCCGAATAATTTGCCAGAATGAGAGTTCTTCCATAAAAACAAAATTTGAAAAGGAACTTTTTCAAAGTCTTGCATAGCTCCCAACTTGCATTCTCTTCCAATATTCGCCATATATTTTGCATGGAAAAATAAATTTCGCCATCTTGTTTTTTGTCTATTCATTGAGTAAACCACGTCTTGATCATCTTTTGCCACAAAACCACTCTTCCATCTTTTATACTCAGTGAGATAGACACCGACGAAATTTGTATGGCCACTATCTTGAATCCGCCATTTAGGAATTTTTGAACCAATTGAATGAGGTTTCGAGTAACTTTTGTTTGAGCACCTTCCATCTATCTACAATACCCTGCCCGGGCTCCTCATCCATCTTCCAAACCCTCAATCATCATGTCTTCCCATATTTTTCTTTGAGAGTTCTCTAAAGAACCGCATCAGAGCCTTGCATAGTTTACAACTTGTAGTCTCTTCAATATTGGCCATACATTTTCTATGAAAAATAAATTCCGCCATTTTGAATTTTTTTTCTATTCATCAGATAGACCTTCCGATCCTGATCATCTTTTACGAAGAAACCACTCTTCCATCTTTTATACCCTCCGAGATGGACACCGACGAAATTTGTATGGCGGCCATCTTTTTTTCGCCATTTTGAATTTTTTTTCAGCTCTCTGCCAATTGGATGACGATTCGAGTGACATTTGCTCGAGCACCCCCACCTATCTTCAATACCTTAAGCGTGCTCTTCATCCGTCTTCGAAATCCTCAATCATCAGCTCTCTCCATATTTTTCCTCTTAATGAATTTTGTCCTCTATACGACACCATTATTGAAAAAAAAAATTCATACAAAATTGTTCAGGAGTGGTGATCAATGAGTGAGTGAGTGAGTGAGTGAATCAGTCACCCTATATCAGCACGAGCAGCTACTCGTATAGTATACCTATATAGTAATTACCAGCTAATCTCTAAAAGGCTGGATCGATTTTGATGGGTCTGCCACTGGCCGATATTTACATTTTCATCTACCTAAACATCCGCAAGTGAACTTTTAACAGTTTTAGCAAGGTATGAGCTCAAAGGAGCTTAGGAAAATCAAAATGATTCCCACGGGATGTTTTAAAACCAATATCCACGCGAACGAAGTCGCGGGTTTCCGCTTGTATATAATAATCATAGACATAGATACCTGCCTAGGTTGATGAAGTAACAAAACTTGGCCCCTATCCCACTGGCGTTTTGCGAGCGTTCGCGTTTCTCCAACGTCTGTGCAGCGACAACGTCGCGTCAACGCGACGTTAACGTTGAGCGTGTCTAATAGTAGCGGAGCCCAAGAGGGGATTTTTGGATTTACTCGAGCGCGTCAGATTAAGATAAGAGAGGCGAGGCATCTTGCATCCTGCTGAGTACCCACTACCATATATAAGCCCTTTTAATAGAGCCGCACGAAAAATAAAAAAAAATGATGAACAGAAATACTCAGAAACGCCAGAAGTGTAGCGTGCGTGCAGCTAGAAGCTTTCCCCACCACTGAAATGGAAAACCTTATATAACCTTTTATTCTTCCTAACAACTAATCTATAAAACCACTAGGTCCCGACGACGCTCGATTAAATCCGCATTTTTAGTATCCTCGGCTCCCCTACTATAATGGCAACCCTTCACGCTTCGACTTCGCAATGTCAACGCAACGTTAACGTCGCGACAACGCTGCGCAGAACGTCTACGCTCGCAAAACGCCAGTGGGATAGCGGCCGTGCAATGTATCACTCAATATTGAAGCTACTCTAGCGGCACGCTATGATGGCCGGTTTGACGTTTGTCCGCTCATGAAGTTCCGTATTAATTGATAACGACTTTGAAGGAAATAATTGTATTACTTTATTGACGATAGTGATGTGCAGAGATTCATAAATTTTATCGAATGTAGTTTTAGGTTTAGGACTCAAAATTTATTTATTAAATTGATTTCTTAAATGTATACAAGTGTAGAAAAATCAGTTTGCACCATTTAAGGGGTGAATGTACTTGTGAATATGAACAATTTTCACTATGTGGACAAACCTCTGAAATCGCAAAAAAATATCAATAAATTTTTAAAAATGGAATCTAATACGATCGTCACATAGGATCGCTGGCTAGCACAACTACTACCTCCGGCAAACTCGCGTCAATGCTCAATGCAAAACAAAGCAGTTTCGAATTGACGTTGCTTCGAAAAGTATAAACTGTCAGTGCAATGCGATTGTGATATAGTTTTGACCTGGCTTTGGATTTCAAATATTGATACTGCATTACTGTTGACCCTTGCTCGTTAATTTGGACTCTGTTCAAGCCCTTTGTTGTGGATTTCGTCGATATGACCGAACGTACGCAGAGAACTGTTCTAAATAGTCAGACACGTGAGTTCGTAATACGCCTTCGTAACTATTTCGATCGTGAAGCTCAAAATGGAGGGCCAATTTTACCTATAACGTCAGTGGTTGAACGCGTAGCTGATGCGCTTAATATTGGACAACGAACTGTTAGACGGATAACTAAAAAAAAATATGGCGAGACTGGCACAGAAGAAAATAAACTTCACACACCAAAAAAGAGAAAACGAGCAAAACCAGTCGTAGGCATCGATAGCTTTGATGCCGATGCTATCCGAAGACATGTTTACGGCTACTATTTACAGAAGGAGTATCCAACAAGAAAAAAGTTGGTGCATTCACTGAAGGAAGCTGGATTATTCTTCGGTGGGGAAAGTTCTTTAACGAAGATTTTGAAGACCATTGGATTTCGATACAAAAAATGTAACAAACGCAAAATATTGATGGAAAGATTTGATATAGCGATGGCAAGGTATACTTTTTTACGGCAAGTGAAAGAAATCAAAAATTGGCAAAATGTTGTGTTCTTGGATGAAACATGGCTTAATGCTAACCATACTGTAGGCCGTTCTTGGAACGATGACACAGCAGCATCTACTTCCAAAGTTCCTGTAGGAAAAGGATCGCGACTTATAATTTGTCACGCCGGAACCATCAACGGGTTTGTCGAAGGTTCTCTCATGGCTTTTGCGTCAAAAACCACTGGAGACTATCATGAAGACATGAATGGAGAAAAGTTTACTGAATGGTTTACCTCAATGTTGTGTAGCCTCCCTGAACCATCTATTATAATTATGGACAACGCCCCATACCACTCGATGCAAATTGACAAGCCACCTGCCCAATCCCAAAAGAAAGCTGATATCGTCGCATGGCTTCGTAAAAATGGCGTAGATGCAAACATGAATATGTTAAAAGCGGAATTAGTACGTCTTTTAAAAGAAAACAAACCAACCAAGATCCGATACGTCATTGACGAAATAGCATTAGAACATGGGCACAGAGTTATACGGTTACCGCCTTACCATTGTGAGTATAATGCGATTGAGTTGGTGTGGGCTCAAATTAAGGGATATGCTGCAAGACACAATACAGAACCCCCATTTACCACAAAAAAAATGCTAAAATTATTAGAAGAAGCTTGTGAACATGTGACTAAAGGAGACTGGGAAAAGGTTGTGAATAGAACTGTTAAATTAATAAGGGAAGATTATGAAAGAGATGTGAAAATAGATAATATTATAGAAAACGAACATATAATTATTAATGTATGTGATGATAGCAGTGACGACAGTGAAAATAGTAGTATGGACGAATCTGATTAATTATGGCCTTTTGTGGCACCTTTTTTGGTATCTTTTGTATTCATATGTTTCTTGTGTGCATATAAAGTATGTATATTCATTTTCGTTCAAATATTCAGTTCGTTCAAATAAATTAAATAAACATATACATTTTTGTTTTATTAAACCTATTTAATCAGGTACAAAAACAAAACTTAATTGTTTTTTGTTCGAGAATAAATTGACATTCCACATCACTATTGTAATGTGTCAAACCGGCCATCATAGCGTGCCACTAGTGTAGGTACGTATTTCACCCCCTGACATTTCCTGGCGTGTTAGCTGCACTGCACGCGACCCCGCACCCGGCGGTGTCGGCACGTCGTCGGCTCGCGTGCTACAAATGTTACTGCAGATGGTTTGACGCAATCATACACCTGTTATATATTCCTTCATTTCTGTAGGTATATATCGACCAGAATCTCTTGAAAAATAGGGAAATGAAATTCCAAGGTTAGCAACACTACGGCTGCCCTAGCGATAAAAAAAGTAACTGACATTTTTTGTGAAATTGACTTTTTGCATTAACAAAAGTTTTATGTCGAGTAGTTTTTTACCACAGTTTAATATTTCAAATAACTTGAACCGTTTACTGAAAAAATTGCCCAAACAAAGTAGGTAACTGCACTCACTAACCCGGAATTTAAATGCAAAAACCAAGTAACCAACAAGCACAATACAAAAACAAAGTAATTGGATGTTGATTACTTTGTTTTTTTTATTTAAAATGCAGTTGCTTGATTTTTCGTTCAGAATAGAATAGAATAGAATAGAAAAGTTTTTTATTCAAATAAACTTTTACAAGTGCTTTTGAATCGTCAATTGAATCTACCACTGGTTCGGAATGCCTTTTTTTGGTTTCGTGAAACGATCCCAGGTAAGGTGTTCTGAATGTAGGTAATTATTTTGTTTATCACTAGGGCAGCCGAGTTAACCTAGTGTTGCTTGCTACAAAATTTAATTTCCCTATTTTTCATGAGATTCTGGTCGATCTATACTTTGCTGGGGCAAGCAACTTTTTTAATTCCTTGGAATTCTGACAGCTGTCATTGTCATTAAGTGTTTAAACCATGAACCTATAGAAGTGGACTTGGCATAATGTCCTATAGAAAATAGTGGATCGGAAAATAGCTTAAGCTTATCAAAATTTTCATAAGTGTGTAAGAGACAACACTACATTTTTAAACATAACAATAAAACAGATCGTGGCAGAAATTTTATTGCACTTCCCTTAAGATGGCCTCCCTAAAATGTATACATGAACACTCACACACGCACAACTTGAGACATCACAATGAACACGCGCCATTTTAGTTGTAGGATTGTGCGTGTGTGAGTGTATTTTTGGCACGTTTTTAAGGTAGGTATGCCTACTCTACTTATTATTATTATCTCTATGGTTTAAACACACTATACCGAAAAAACGCGACCGAAGTTCGGCGTGACTACGCCTGCAATACGTATTTTATTACTGATGACACACCAAACCGAAATTACGTCGCGTTAAAGCGTACAGCCGAACTTCGGTCGAGCGTAAGTTCTGCAACGATTTGGCGGCAATGTTTGTTTAGCATTACATTATATGCGACTGAAGTTTCTGCCGCGTAATTTCGGCTCTCGTGTGTCATATTAGCCGAATTCGTCGGAAAGTAAAATCAGCCAGAAATCAGAAATTCGGTCGCGTATTTTCGGCATAGTGTGTTTAAGCACTAACAGATGAGTTATTTGTATGGAGAATAGGGATAACATCTACGAAGTACGATTTTACCCCAAACTAAGTACTTTAATTCCCTGACATCATAAAAAGTCATATGCCGCATAATAGTATTAGTCGTTTTGCTTTAAAATAGCAAACACCAAGAGTGGAAACTATAATAGAAACTACACACTAACACCAATAGAAAACAAAAGAAGCACATTGAAAAAAATTATTCAAAAATGGAAGTCGAACGACATTATCACCATGAAGTGTCTGTCAGGCATTTGTTATATCTACATGCGGCAGTTGATTTTTATTTACATACGTTTTGAATTTTTTATCTTTTTTGTTTGAATTGTTTTATCTCTGGTAACATTACGAAACGTCAGAATTCCACGGAATTATAATCAGAGTATAGAATGTTTTGTATAATAGTAACTTCCTCGTTGCTCTAGTGGTTAGCACGTTCGACTGTGGATCAAGAGGTCCTGGGTTCGATTCCCGGGTCGGGACATAAAAAAAAATTATTTGGTATTGGGTTGTTCTGTCAAGAAATTCTAAGAGCCAGCCCGGAGTTGGAAGTTGGCGGTGTTAGATACACCCCCGTGCCTCGGAGAGCACGTAAAGCCGTCGGTTCTGCGCCAATCTCTCTCCGTCGTGTCGCATTGGCGTCCCATTGGACTGTGAGAGTGAGGGAATAGAGAGCGCACATGTGTATGTACACACACTTGTGCACTATGATATCTCCTGCGTAGATGGCTAGTCTCTGCCACGGTTGAGATTGTCCGCCGTGGTCGAAATTCGGTCAGGAGAACATTATTATTATTTGTAGACTGTTCGCTAGCGCTGAAAGAAGTAATTTCCGATTCCGACCCTGCCCCTTACAGCGCCGCGCCGTAGCCACAGCCGTAGCCTTGCGTAGACGTGTGTCTACGAGTCAGCTGGTGGTCAGAGTGCTTAGTCTCAGTTTGAAGCGCTCCAAAACTAAAAGTATACTATAAGTAGACTGTCTGAAAAAGTGACTGTCATAATCTTAATCTCAGAAATAAAGATAAACTTGTGTTGGCCACTACTAGGCTTGGGAAAATTAGAAAATCATTTGTTGGTAATTCTATACTTTTTTATAATCGGCTGCCGGAGGACATTTTGGATTTGTCTCTCAATAAGTTCAAGGTTTTTGTAAAACGAAAATTAATTGAAAAATCTTATTATAGCGTAAAAGATTTTCTTAATGACAAAAAACCATGGACATAGATTGCTCTAAAAGCCATGAGTTCAAATCATTTACAAATTAGAGATATTGTGAAATGGTGATAATAAAAAAAAACCCGGCTGAGTTTGTTGTGGGCTCTTCTCAGACCAGGGCGCGTTTGGAACCCTCGTAGTTTTAGTTTTAAGTTTCCGTAGTAATTATCACCATTACAACACTTTCATGTAGGTACTTTATAATATATTGACGTTCAAAAAGTGTACAGTGTACCTACTTTGAATAAATGAAATTTGAATTTGAATTTGAATTTGTATACTATTGATCGAATCACAAGTGACTTCAGAGCAAAATGAACCAAAAGTCTCTTATTTCAGGTCCATTTTACTATAGAGTTTTGGAGCGCTCCAAACTGACACTAAGCACTCAGCTGACGAACAGCACGCGCTACGACGCGACGTCTCGGTGAACGTAGCAGGGCCGCAGCCAATCGCACCTACCCTTCAATGAATGTTAAACCTGTAGGTACAACATTTCTGCTTGGGCCGCTGGCTTTTAAATTTTTCTATTGATAAACTTCAGAGATAAGGGGGCGGAACGGAAATTTTCTCGAAATTTTGCACGATAAATCAAAAACTATTTCATCATCATCATCATCATCATGATCAACCCATTACCGGCTCACTATAGAGCACGGGTCTCCTCTCAGAGTGAGAAGGGTTTTGGCCATAGTCTACCACGCTGGCCAAGCGGATTGGCAGACTTCACACACCTTATGAGAACATTATGGAGAACTCTCAGGCATGCAGGTTTCCTCACGATGTTTTCCTTCACCGTTAAAGCAAGTGATATTTAAATACTTAAAACGCACATAACTCCGAAAAGTTAGAGGTGCGTGCCCGGGATTGAACCCACGACCTCCGATCAGAACTCGGTCGTCCTAACCACTTGGCTATCACAGCTTGCCTGCCCAGCAGCAGCTTGCCTAAAAAACTATTTATTATGCATAAAAATAAATAAAAACTGTTTTTTTTTTATTCAACTACAAGTTAGCCCTTGACTGCAGTCTCACCTGATGGTAAGTGATGATGCAGTCTAAGATGAAAGCGGGCTAACTTGGAAGAGGTAGGTATACCCGTGATCGGTTTCTACACGGCATCGTACCGGAACGCTAAATCGCTTGGCGGCACGGCTTTGCCGGTAGGGTGGTAACCAGCCACGGTTTAAGCCGTGGGAGGCTTAAACCGTGGCAGACCAGACCAGAGACAATTTAGAAATTATAAAATCTCAAATTGCCTCTGCCGGGAATCGAACCCGGGACCTCCCACTTATAAGACCACAGCGCTCACCACTGCGCCAGGGAGGTCGTCAAATGTACAAGTAAAGCCCTTCTAAATGATATCTCATTTGGTATAGTTATCTTACTTTGAAAATTGAAAATACTAATTATTTGTTCATGAACACGTCATTATAATTTTTTTGTGTGATGTAACCACAAATTCACGATTTTCAGATTTATTCCTTTACTTGTACTATAAGACCTACCTACATTAGGCTATAATTCTACGCTATTAGCGCGCACCCAAAGTTACAAGTCATTAACCGACTTCAAAAAAAGGAGGTTCTGTATTCGACCCGTATGTATGTATGTAAGTATGTATGTAAGTATGTATGTATGTATGTATGTAAGTATGTTCGCGATTATCTCCGCAACTAATGAACCGATTTTGATGATTGTTTCACTATCGTAATCTACATACTTTCAGGAAGGTTTTAGTATATAACACATCGAGTTATCATTCTTACATACGAAGTTATAACCATAAATGTATACATATGTCACTAATATGTTCTCTGATATTGCCAGACCTATTGCTGAAGTCTAATATACCTATTCTGTCCAAAGACTTCACTCTGCTACGCCTACGTAACATTGACCTTTTGCAAAAACTTTTGGGCCGAAGTCAGTACAGCCGTACAATAGAGTGATTCCTTGGAGTTTGTGCACGGTTACGTGTATTTCCATCCTATATACAAAGCCAAACCGCAAGGGTGTGAAACTGGTCGCGTATAGATTGTAAATTACTTTTTAATCAAGGTCTTCCAAATTATACAAGAGTAGTAGGCATACAAACTAATCTTGTATAGATCGGAAGTTAGGTTAGGTTGGGTTAGAACATTATAAAACCATTCACCTATACTTAGTATGACACATAAAATGTATGTAATATGTCACAGGATATTTAATAATAATTAATAATATATAGGTCATAATCTATTTGACATAGTTCTCATTTATATTATTATTAATATAAAGGAAACAAATCACTAAAAAGCTTAAAATAATTTTTTTCAAAGAAAAATGAACCGACTTCAAACGAATCGAACTAAAAAGTTTAAAATAATTTTTTATTCATTTAGATTGACCATTAAACTACCTAACTCAAATGATATATAATTTTTTGAAGTCGGCGCCAAATGACTTCAAGTTCACTTCAAGTCGAAAATGTGCCCGTGGGTCCCAGACTCACCCTCCGCGACTAGGTTCACCGCGCTCGCATTCAAAAGTGGATATTCTGATTTTACTTACACGAATTGAATGTGGTTTGGCGCCGACTTAAAAAAATTATATATCATTTGAGTTTGGTAGTTTAATCGTCAATCTAAATGAATAAAAAATTATTTTAAACTTTTTAGTTCGATTCGTTTGAAGTCGGTTCATTTTTCTTTGAAAAAAATTATTTTATTTACCAGTTCTCTCTCTCGAGTCAAAATTCCTTATCTAAAAATACTAGGAACAATTGAAGAAGACTGATACTTTGTCTTAGTAAAAATATTATTATTTAGGTTAAGTATAGAATGTCCACATTTGAATCTCCCACCGTCAAAGAGTTGTTGGGGGCTGAATCTAGATGGCGCTGAACGGTTCTTATTTTTTTACTATGGAGTTTTCATTCTTCTCCATTCATTCAGTGGCATAAGTAGGTACCCTATGTTAGTATCTGTGCTCTCGTTAGCAGTGTTGCCAGAAGGTTACTTTTGTAACCTTTTAGGTGATTTTTAGCTCGGTCAGGTTACTTCTAGGTTACACTATTCAAAAGGTAACTTTTAGGTTATTTTTCGAATCTTCATAAATACTCTGTCATCTGTGGTTCTTATTGCAACTCTTCTCATCAGTTTCTCATTCACACTCGTTTCATCTCAATTCTCGACCGATCTTGACCAATGTCTGAATGCAGTCTGAATTTGTGCAAATTATTTACAAGCAACATCAATTTTATCAACTTGTAATACAACTTTCTACTAGAAAAAAAAAATAGTTGTCTGTGAAGTCGGTTTACGGACGACATTTTTACGTGATAACGTCATAAGAAAACATTGCCTCTCTATCGCTTGTTCCGCGCTCTTGCTTGCATGCGGTAGGTACGTGACAATGAGTCATGTTTTTACGTGCGTGCAACTGGCGTTCATTTATTTATAAGACGTTAATATCACGTCAAAAAAATGAAAGGTTATTTTTTACACTGAAAGGTTACTTTTATATTTATTTTCGATAACTTTTGACATGACCACGCTGGCAACACTGCTCGTTAGAGAGTAATAATATGCACAGGTAATAAGTTGAAAGTTCCAATCACGGTGTTTTCACTTCAAACAAAATCTTATACAATGAAGAATCTTCAATCTGATATAGTTCGTGCACAAAGCGTCAGACGGCGTTAAGGGCGTTACCGCGTTAATAATTTTGAAAACAGTAAATTTTCTTATGTTGGCAGTCCTTTTTTCTACAATCGTTACACGTTTCATTTCACGCAGCTATGTAATTTATACAAAAAAAAATAACAAAACAAATTAAAGTATATTGTTTGATAATTTTGATAATAAGAAATATAATATTTAAAGACATTTCTTAATATCGTTCAGGGGCAATTGGCCCAATTACATTATATTAATTACCTACCTATTAATTTTAGCATGTTATCTTGTCACGTTTCGTTTCACTAATTAACATCTTGTCATTCGTATTTTTTTCTAATCATCTGTGCTAATTATTAGTCTATAGCAGGGGGTGTAAACTCTCTTAGAAGAAAATTTATACCTACGGGGGCTGAAATTGCCATTTTTAAAACATTCTGATAATAATTGTACATTTTTTAAGCATTGCAACACTAACTTTTCTAAAGTCATATCCAAGACGGTTATAATTCTTTATGTAGATACTGGATTCTGCGCCTGAAACATTGTAGGAAAGACAAAGTCCATAATTCAGCTGGGCTATTTTCTCTCTCTAGTTTTTCTGTACCTCACACACTTTATTTAAGTAGTTAAGAACGAGATAAAGCCTGTTCAAGGCCACATTTCTTTGTTTCAACATTTTGTTTGAAGCTCGGCAGGGTGATTCAGAACACTTCGATAACATAATCATCAATCGATTCGGTAAGTTATCGTACGATAAGATGTATTTTCAATTCAGAATGACCGTATCAACCGGGAAGTTGTCGAAACCGAAACTGAATCGAACCGACGTAGATATCGTTCGATTGTCATAATCGCTATTCACAACAACTTTATCAAACGCTATCAAAAGCTATTCACAACAACTTTATCGAATAATATTTTCCGAACATCCGATATTTTTTTACGATTATTTATCGAAAGCTACAGGGCATTCGATATCCTAATCTTTTTGTTCATCTACTCGTCAGATAGGTACTTTTACTGTTATTTCGTGAAAAATATGTTCAGAGCCGCAATTAAAATAGATAGCAATAGCCGCAGTAAATCACCGAGGCGAAGAAGACGCGGTGAAGAGGATTCTTAAGAGACGTAGGTATCTACGGACATTGCTTGATACCTTTAACCCATTTGAGGCAAATGCCTCAACTTTTATGGGAAAATATAATAAAACTTTCGCCAGAATTTGCGTTAATTTTACTAACTAATAAGAGGGGGCATTACAGGAGGCAACACGTAATCATGTAGATTTATATTTTTGGTATGTACATGATTACCAACCAATGCCATAATATATCTCTCGGTAGAGAGTAGTATATTGCTTGCCGTCTGTCCGGACGGACAGACAGGCAGATGGACAGCGGAGTCTTAGCAATAGGGTCCCGTTTTACCCTTTGGGTACGGACATCTGTGTGGTATTTACGAGAATAGCTGTAATAATACTTTTGTAGTACACTTCGACGTTTTTCTCTCTAAATCAATAATTTAATGTTATCATTTTAAATAATGACTTTAATTACCTTCAAGATGATTAAAAGTTATTTTTTAATGCTTAATATGAATGTATATTATGTAAAATTTTGGTAAAATAACATACTTCATAAATGCACATGTCTTAATCGCAATGTATCTTATCGATACCGGTATCGTAATCGATATCCAATTGTATGCTTTTATCGTTCTGAATTGCACGAAAAAAAATTTGGATACAAAATCGATACCAAGTCGTATCGACACGGTAAGTTATCGAAGTGTTCTGAATCGCTCTGCAAATTCCATAGGTTCAATTGTCATGGTCAATTAAGTGTTTTTAAGTTGGTAGTCACTGACGTAATAGTACGTAATGTTGGTAGTAATTGTTTTTTTCAAAATGGCGTCTTTGTTATTGTGTGGATAAGTTTCGTAACAATTAAAATATTTAGATTTCTTGCGATCATATTATAAACTTTAAATACGTCGAGTCGAGCTTCTGTTACTCTTTTTGTGTTTTATAGTGTAGTGCTATTTATATTTGAGACGTTGATTCTGTTTCATTGAAACAAGACTCATATGTGGAATTCTTTGCTCGTATGTTTTATTTCATTATCTGACCTGACAAATAAAACAGCAGCAACTCGCCGGTAAAGACAACATCAAGTTGATTCGATTTCCTAAAACCTGCTTATGGAATCTTGCATGGTACGTATAACCTAACCTAACTTACTAGATTTATATAGATCGACCAGAATCTCATGAAAAATAGGGAAATGAAATTCCAAGGTTAGCAACACTACGGCTGCCCTAGCGATAAACAAAGTAACTGACATTTTTTGTGAAATTGACTTTTTGCATTAACAAAAGTTTTATGTCGAGTAGTTTTTTACCACAGTTTAATATTTCAAATAACTTGAACCGTTTACTGAAATTTAAATTGCCCAGACAAAGTAACTGCACTCACTAACCCGGAATATAAATAAAAAAACCAAGTAAACAACAAGCACAACACAAAAACAAAGTAATTGGATGTTGATTACTTTTTTTTGTATTTAAAATGCAGTTGCTTGATTTTTCATTTCGTGAAACGATCCCAGGTAAGGTGTTCTGAATGTAATTACTTTGTTTATCACTAGGGCAGCCGAGTTAACCTAGTGTTGCTTACTACAAAATTTAATTTCCCTATTTTTCATGAGATTCTGGTCGATCTCTACTTACTAAAATTCATTCTCTATAAATTTTATACAGACACAAGCACACATTTTGATATTTATAGTGATATCAACAGGCGTGCTTACTGCTTATGTCTATAGTTTCCTGCTAATATACTGATGTGTTACTGTCAACCATTTTCCAGAAATTGTAGATACTAGTTAGGAAAAATAATATTGGTAGCCCACCCTTAGTGTTTACTATTTATTAGGTACATATAGGGTAGTAAAAATACTTTCTTAAATGTTATGGTATATATTATTTGTAATAATTAGTACCAATTAATCAACAAAATCTAGTCTGCCAATCCGCTTGGCCAGCGTGGTACACTATGGCCAAAACCCTTCTCACTCTGTGAGGAGACCCGTGCTCTAGTGAGCCGGTAATAGGTTGATCATGATGAATCAACAAAATTGTTTCTTTTCAGATTTGAACTAAGTATGTGATTGAACAGAGGTTTTACTGATTGTACTAAACGGAAGTTACAAAGAACTGCTGTTCCATGTGATGTAATTGAATATGAAAATATTAACAGCATTGTAAATAGTGTCTCATACATATTATGTTTAAAATGATTTTGTATGTATTTGGAAAATAGATCGTTTTCAGAAGAAGTGTCAGCCACCACACTCAAAAAAAATCCTTACACATAAATAAATGTGAATTGTTAGAAAGAAAACCTGTTGTTTTATTTTGAATCCTAACTAAAACTTTATTGATAAGGCATTTTGACTCGAAAGAGAACTTGGTGTATTTTATTTCACCAGTTCTCTCTCGAGTCAAAATGCCTTATCTAAAAATATTATTTAGGATAAGTAGGTATAGAATCTCCCGCCGTCAGAGTTGTTGGTGGGCTGAATCTAGATGGCGCTGAACTGTTCTCATTTTTTTACTATGGAGTTTACATTCTTCTCTCGTTAGAGAGTATTTTTGTTCTGTGGTCTATAGTCTATATTTTTCTTCGCCATATTTTTTGTTCGTAATAATTAATTCGTTTAATTTCTTTGTTTTCTGTGTTTTTGTTGAGTTTTATGCGACTAAGCTTTATTTGGAAACCGACGGACCCGGTTTCTATTACCTAATGAGCCATGCTATCTCTTTTGGATTCTAATTTGCATGTCAATTAATTTCGACGATTCCGCTTGATAAAATTAAAAAGTGCTGTGTAAGTGTGTTAATATGTGTGTATAATATGTGTTACGATCAATTATATCGATAAAGAAGATTTTATTCAAAATAATTGTTCTTTACAGTATTTTATTAAAAGAAAAAAATGAATCGTTTTTATTTTATTTGTCTTAAAGCTTTGACACAAGTTTAACTCTTTCAGCTATGTTAGTTATATAACAAGATATTATATGACAATAAAAACATGTTAAAATATATCTTGTTAATTAACTAACAATGAAAGAGTTAAACTTGTGCCAAAAATATTCCCCTTTAATTTTTAGTACAGGGCGGGGGGGGCTATATACGTACACGGTGATAGTTATAGATATATACACGAGGTATATACACGATAGATATAATATACACGCTATATATGTACACGATGATAGTTATAGATATATACACGAGAAAGTTAGTTAGTGCGCAAATCGCTTGGAGCGCTGATTTCCATATATCGTTTACGTAGACAGAGAAACAGATAGACTAAGTGACGATTTCTTTCTCATTCGCACTAGAAAGAGAATACAGATAAAGTTACTAATGTGATAAACAGAGACGCAGCTATCTTATTTTCTGTCCCTCATCGTGTAACCGGTTTTTTTCAAGGTTTTGCAACTTTAGTTGCAAAACAAACTGCCAGTTCGTGGTTACGTAGTGGTTATATTCTCTTTGTTCGTGGTGCCATTGTATTTTTATTATTTATGTACTTACTTGTTTTCAGAAAACGTTTGATACTCATATTGCATATCGTTTATTACAAGTATTGACTAAGTACGATGGTACGTTGTCGTATTATTTCGTGCAATAGTGATAGTGATAAGAAAATTGCCGGAATATATTTTCACGCGTAAGTAGTGACCATTTTATTATTTGTAATCTCATAAATATACTGTTAGTGTTAATTCCACAAACCTTATTACGCAGAAACAAATTATTGTATTAAAAATCGCTAAATAGAAGGAAATTGTAATGTTTTTATTATTCATAACCTAAATTTACTATCTAAGTGTGTTGCCACCTTTAGGTATACAACGTCCCGATTTTCAGTAAAAATGTACATATTGAATTATTTATAAACCTGTAATGCTTCGGTATCTAAAAATATTATTTACTAGCTGATTGATACTCGGTCGCGTGGATTTAGATATTTTAATATAATTATAACTTTTCCGGAATATAAAGTAGGGTTCAACTTTAGTTTAGCAGTCAGTCAGCAGGCAGTTCCATTTTTTTTTGTAGATAGGTTTTGATTTAATCAAAGTAACACCGAAATATTTTCCCGCGATTCGTAATAGTTTTCGAGAAATATATATTTTTTTAAATTTACAAGGCGGATAAGTATAGCGAATCGGCCCCCAAATGACAACCTATATCAAAACTTATTTTTAACCCCCGACGAAAAAACGACGGGGTGTTATAAGTTTCATGTGTCTCTGTGTGTGTGTGTATCTGTTCCCCTGTGGCGCTCAAACAGGTGAACCGATTTGAATGCGGTTTTTTTTGTTTGAAAGGTGAATTAGTCGAGAGTGTTGTTAGCTATGTTTGATGAAAATCAATCCAAGATGGCCGCCGCTATAAAATGGCGAATTACATATTTTTTCACAACTCCCTTAATGTGGGTATCAAATGAAAGGGCTTGACTAGTAGAATAGCACTGTGCAAATCAAATATGGCCGCCGCCACAAAATTGCGAATGTCGGGGGTTTTTTAACGAACGATGCACAAACGCTATTGACATAAGTTACACTGCCGTACTCCGCTTTGACCATCAGATATAAAAAATGAGCGCAACTATTACTATCGTTTAAAGTGACATATCTCGGAAACTATTAAAGCTAAAAACTTAGAACCAATGTGAGGTTTTAGGTAAACTTTAAGAGCATGTTTTTATTTTTTCTTGATTTTTCAAATAGTTACAAATATATAAAGGGTATAACAGACATGTTGTCTAAAACGAGTCCCACACATTTAGTACATGATTCTAGGTTCCCCATTCGTCGGATTTTCATTTCATTGATCATTACAAAATAAATAAAATAGTTTTTGTAAATATGGTCTGTAAAATGTCAAATTCAAATTCAAATTCAATGTCAATATGAAAGATTAGTTTATTTAAAACATGTATTCAAATATGTGAAAGTCTCTTCTACGATGCTAAATTTGGAGCCTGAAATCTTAGATTTTTCGATGGCAACGGTAATACGGCTCTTAATTATAGGCTCTAGGGCTGATAAAATTCAGAATTAAGGCTTTTCTTAAGTGAGAAAAATATTTTCTCTCTGTGGTATCTTTACTAAGATTTTTTTTTAAAAGTCCTTATTGGCTGGTTTAATGGAACACAACATAGCAGCGGATTCTTCGTTTATCATATTATGATGAGCTTTAAATTCTCTACAATTTTCGATAGCTCTGCAGTCTTCTTTTTTCACCCGCCAGGTTTTGGATCTTAGCACAGCTAATTTCTGCTTTCGGCTAGAAGATCTCTCCTAGACAACCTTTTATATGTTGAATAGAAGCAGGCGTTACTTTGCGGAATTCCATGATACACAATGAAAACAAAATTACTTTGTTTTAAATAAACTAATCTTTCATATTGACATTGAATTTGAATTTGACATTTTACAGACCATATTTACAAAAACTATTTTATTTATTTTGTAATGA
The DNA here is from genome assembly GCA_920104075.1 of Melanargia galathea. NCBI lineage: Eukaryota > Metazoa > Arthropoda > Insecta > Lepidoptera > Nymphalidae > Melanargia > Melanargia galathea. The sequence continues at coordinate 28,909,279 of OV049856.1, read as the reverse complement.
TCAATGAAATGAAAATCCGACGAATGGGGAACCTAGAATCATGTACTAAATGTGTGGGACTCGTTTTAGACAACATGTCTGTTATACCCTTTATATATTTGTAACTATTTGAAAAATCAAGAAAAAATAAAAACATGCTCTTAAAGTTTACCTAAAACCTCACATTGGTTCTAAGATTTTAGCTTTAATAGTTTCCGAGATATGTCACTTTAAACGATAGTAATAGTTGCGCTCATTTTTATATCTGATGGTCAAAGCGGAGTACGGCAGTGTAACTTATGTCAATAGCGTTTGTGCATCGTTCGTTAAAAAACCCCCGACATTCGCAATTTTGTGGCGGCGGCCATATTTGATTTGCACAGTGCTATTCTACTAGTCAAGCCCTTTCATTTGATACCCACATTAAGGGAGTTGTGAAAAAATATGTAATTCGCCATTTTATAGCGGCGGCCATCTTGGATTGATTTTCATCAAACATAGCTAACAACACTCTCGACTAATTCACCTTTCAAACAAAAAAAACCGCATTCAAATCGGTTCACCTGTTTGAGCGCCACAGGGGAACAGATACACACACACACAGAGACACATGAAACTTATAACACCCCGTCGTTTTTTCGTCGGGGGTTAAAAATAAGTTTTGATATAGGTTGTCATTTGGGGGCCGATTCGCTATACTTATCCGCCTTGTAAATTTAAAAAAATATATATTTCTCGAAAACTATTACGAATCGCGGGAAAATATTTCGGTGTTACTTTGATTAAATCAAAACCTATCTACAAAAAAAAATGGAACTGCCTGCTGACTGACTGCTAAACTAAAGTTGAACCCTACTTTATATTCCGGAAAAGTTATAATTATATTAAAATATCTAAATCCACGCGACCGAGTATCAATCAGCTAGTAAATAATATTTTTAGATACCGAAGCATTACAGGTTTATAAATAATTCAATATGTACATTTTTACTGAAAATCGGGACGTTGTATACCTAAAGGTGGCAACACACTTAGATAGTAAATTTAGGTTATGAATAATAAAAACATTACAATTTCCTTCTATTTAGCGATTTTTAATACAATAATTTGTTTCTGCGTAATAAGGTTTGTGGAATTAACACTAACAGTATATTTATGAGATTACAAATAATAAAATGGTCACTACTTACGCGTGAAAATATATTCCGGCAATTTTCTTATCACTATCACTATTGCACGAAATAATACGACAACGTACCATCGTACTTAGTCAATACTTGTAATAAACGATATGCAATATGAGTATCAAACGTTTTCTGAAAACAAGTAAGTACATAAATAATAAAAATACAATGGCACCACGAACAAAGAGAATATAACCACTACGTAACCACGAACTGGCAGTTTGTTTTGCAACTAAAGTTGCAAAACCTTGAAAAAACCGGTTACACGATGAGGGACAGAAAATAAGATAGCTGCGTCTCTGTTTATCACATTAGTAACTTTATCTGTATTCTCTTTCTAGTGCGAATGAGAAAGAAATCGTCACTTAGTCTATCTGTTTCTCTGTCTACGTAAACGATATATGGAAATCAGCGCTCCAAGCGATTTGCGCACTAACTAACTTTCTCGTGTATATATCTATAACTATCATCGTGTACATATATAGCGTGTATATTATATCTATCGTGTATATACCTCGTGTATATATCTATAACTATCACCGTGTACGTATATAGCCCCCCCCGCCCTGTACTAAAAATTAAAGGGGAATATTTTTGGCACAAGTTTACTAGTAATACGGCTCTTAATTATAGGCTCTAGGGCTGATAAAATTCAGAATTAAGGCTTTTCTTAAGTGAGAAAAATATTTTCTCTCTGTGGTATCTTTACTAAGATTTTTTTTTAAAAGTCCTTATTGGCTGGTTTAATGGAACACAACATAGCAGCGGATTCTTCGTTTATCATATTATGATGAGCTTTAAATTCTCTACAATTTTCGATAGCTCTGCAGTCTTCTTTTTTCACCCGCCAGGTTTTGGATCTTAGCACAGCTAATTTCTGCTTTCGGCTAGAAGATATCTCCTAGACAACCTTTTATATGTTGAATAGAAGCAGGCGTTACTTTGCGGAATTCCATGATACACAATGAAAACAAAATTACTTTGCTATAATCCGCTAATAGTGACAAATTTTTCAAAGACTTTGCAATCGTCCGTTGTGAAGTCGACATCTGAAGATGCTCCGGTATCCGGAGCGAAACGATCGTAGAGTTTATTTTTTCGTGAATTTGTGTGGTTGTGCCTACAAAGTCACTGTCACTTATCGGATTATAGCAAAGTAATTTTGTTTTCATTGTAAACCTTTTATATGTATGCATTTAAAAAAATAAAATAAAATCAATTCAACTTCTTTTTTAGTTTTATTTAAAAATTCGGGAAAGAATTTTCCCTATTCCATCTAATACCCCAAACAGGGGAGCGCAGTTATTTTGGCAACATTATTCTATAACCTTGTCATTGACGTCATCCTTACGTCATGTTATCTCTATCTCAGTCGCGGTTACACAGTACCTAAGTCTATGTGGTACTCTGTCTACGATCGTTTAGCTCGTGGGAGTGATAACTCTATACTATAGACCCGTATTACGAATTCCCCGGAATTTTGACGTTTAGTAATGTTACCAGAGATAAAACAATTCCCACAAAAAAGATAAAATATTCAAAACTTATGCAAATACAAATCAACTGCCGCATGTAGAAATGACAAATGCCTGACAGACACTTCATGGTGATAATGTCATTCGACATACATTTTTCAATAAATTTTTTCAATGTGCTTCTTTTGTTTTCTATTGCTATTAGTGTGCACTTTCTAGTTTCCACTCTTGGTGTTATCTATTTTAAGGCGAAACGAGTAATATTATTACGCGGCATATGGCTTTTTATGATGACAGGGAATGAAAGTAGTTTGGGGTAAAATCGTACTTCGTAGATGTTAACCCTGTTCTCCATACAAATAACTCATCTGTAAATGACAATGACAGCTGTCAGAATTCTGGGGAATTAGTAATACGGGTATAGTATAAAATCCTTCTCTATGGTTCCAATATATAAGCATATAAGTTCTGTGATCTGTGCAAGTGTGATGGTGATTACTTAAAAATTAAAATTAATTAAATTGCAAATTAAAATATAAATTCGTTGAGATTATGTATGTATGATTTAATTCATATGGTTAAAGTGTTTATGTGCTGTATTTAAACCATGTACATTCGCTTGCGCGTATGTAGTTGATTTACGTGGATGTACGTCGAGCGAGTGAGTCGAGACTCGAGGACTGAGGGTGAGGAGTCGAGGCAAAATGCGGTGTTGTGTGCCTTTCTGTAAAAACGCACCCGACAATGTATTCCCATCAATGGGGAAGATTAGTTTTCATGGGTGAGTACATTTCTTCATAAGTCCTCGTAAACTCAGTGTCACTCAGCGGGTATTGGAAAGAGTTAAAATAATATGCTCTGTGAGTTGTTAAGATTTCTTAAATCTCGGGCAGCCATGAGCCAATAATATATAACTATTGAAACTGAATGTAGCTTTGTTCTAGTAAAAACATAACTTACAACAAACTGCAGTGATGTTCCTAACAACCCAAGTGTTGCTTAGTAACCTTAAAAACTTCAAGAAAGTTATGCAAGTATATAAGCAAGAGGCAGGTGCTTGAATGGCGACCTCCCACGAGAACCGCTATGTTGCGAGCTCCCCACTGGGTGGATGGAAGAAGTTAAGCAAGTCACTTAACTTCTAAGAGCAGCATAAGAGCATTGTGATTAGTGGCGATCTTTGCAACAGGCCTATGCCCAGTGGATGTTTGTCAGTTGAAACGACAATTACTATAGTATGCCCCTTATTGCTATGTAATACACTTAGCGGCACGGAATCTTGGCCACTTATGAATTTTGTGATAATTTAATTTTTTATAATCCTATTCAAAAGTTCAAGTGCAGACTGTGAAAAAAATGTTTATTTTTTGTTCTAATGGGTAATTCATTAAGATTAAGTGCACCTCCGAACCACTGATGGAGTTTCAGGCTAAACGGGTCATTTATGGGACCAATACAGAGTTTTAACTTTGTGTGTTTTCAAAAGTTTATTTTAAAGCTAACCAGTTTTAAGTATTGTGGTTGTTTCTGTGTATTCAAACATCCTCTAGAATAAAAAAGAATGGCATTTACAACAGAACATTTCGCGCAAGCTATTGTATTGATTGACCAAAGACTGACTCAACAGGAAGTGGCTATGGTTTTAAATGTACCAGGTTCAGCCATGCAGTATGCCTGGAAACGATGTCAGGAGACTGGTAGCTTCACGCGCAGACCAAGTAATGAAGGCGTAAGGTGCACTTTGGCTCGAGACAACAGGTTCATTGTCATGGAGATATTGAGAAACCGCTTTATTACTGCTGTTGAGATTAAACAACGTCTCCAAAATGTTAGAGGCATAACTGTAAGTGAGCGCACGATCAGAATACGAATGGAGGAAACGAATTTAAGATCTCGTAGATCAGCGCGCAGCCCAGAACTCCTCAGAGAGCATCGAGAAGCTCGTTTTCAATTCGCCCGAGAGCATGCGAATTGGACACATGAGCAATGGACGCAATTTCTCTTTATTGATGAGTGCTGAATCACTTTACGAGCTCCAGATGGTCGCGAAAGTGTGTGAAGAAGAAGAGGAGAGAGGTATCTACCCATTACCATTACGTAAACAGTGCGTTTTCAGGTTCTTCCAAAATGGTTTGGGTAGGAGTGAGTTCCGATGCTCGTACGGAGTTAGTGGTAGTTGATAATCAGCTAAATGTCACACGGTATATTGGAGAGATCCTCCAGGACCACGTTATGCCCAATTCAGGGTTTATAGGGTACGAAGATTTTTTTTAATGCACGATAACACACGTCCCGACGACACTAAAAGTGTGCAGGAGTATCTTCAAGAGCCTGGCATTTGGACTTTGCTGTGGCCAGCTCGTATCCCAGACTTAAAACCCACTAGAGCATAACTGGGATATGCTTAAAAGAAAGATATCGTCTGCTTCTAATCCACTATAAACTCTGTAACGTGTATATTTCATCACGCGTTACATGAGAGAAATAAATATTTAAACTCGCATATTTGTTTGTTTGCCTAATTGGTAACCTTTAAACTGACTTTGACAGTTCGATGTCAAATGACATTTGTCGAGACGTCAAACTGACATGTCACAGTTAATATATTGTTTCGTACCACAGATCTCGTATCAAATAACTCGGTTCTGTGAGACATTGAGTATTTCGTTTAAATTTTTCTTGATATAGAGAGTGTTTTGTAGGAGGCAACTCTATGTATACTTAACATCTCAATGTTGTTTTTTTAAAAAGACTTCACTTTTCTTCAACTATGGCGTCGCGGAAGATATTGTCCGTCGACAATTTTAAATATTTAATGGAAATCCAATGATTTTCACATTGTTGTGTAGCTTATGCTACCAATAAAATTACTTTTAAGCCAGATGGCATATTAATTTGTTATAATATGGCGCATTTGCGGTGAGTGACCATAATTTTATTTACGTCTTAGGCACGCGATGCACCATGCATTTTGCAAATTAAGTACCAAATCACAATGGAACCTTTTTTTTGTTACAGCTTTTCCTATCGGATTCATTTTCCTATCGGATTCATTTTCCTATCGGATTTTTTTTTCCTATCGGATTTACATTCCGACCGGATTATATACTTTATTATCGGATTCTCTATTATCGGATTCTTTTTCTTATTGGATTAAATTTAACCTTTGAATCCTTTATTTTTCGAGTTGTGTGATGCTAATATTGCAATCTCGAAGCATTGAACTACAATTTTTTTACCCTTTTGGAACGTTACCATGATGAATTGAAATGGCGGCGTTCGAAGCTATATGAAGGCGATTTCACCCTAAAATGTGAATCGACATTTACCTGGTTAATCTTAAGCGATAGTTTAAAATAAGCTTAGATTAACGCAATTTTGTGTAATGCTCACCCGATAGCGGAAATATTTCAGAGTAATATCTCGTATTTTATAACTTTTATATTGTAATTTTAAACATATATTATAATTTTAAACATATATTGTACCTAACTTAATTTTGATCTTAATTTCAGTAATGAGAAATTCCCAGAAAAATTTTAATTTTCATTACATTTGGCTACCCGAAGTTGGGACCTGACTTGACTAGATTTGTTTATATGCAGTAATTTGTTTGTGGTTTTTTCGCATTACTGGAGATTTTTATTCTGTCTTGTTATATTTATTTTAAGGTGTATTGTATCCGTGTAACCTATTTATTGTATGCCTAGATATTAAGATGTTTGTCCTAGCATAGCTAATTTAAGTGTGCTCGCGTAGTTAATAAGCGTTGTTTGTTTTGTGGTTTTTACATACTTTCAGCGATATATTCTGCTCTAAAACGGATTATAAACAAAAATGAATGGAAAATGTCACATTATCAACAGTCAGTCATGATGTTAACGTAACTTTCATATCAAGATATTTGGATCATAAAAAAAACTTAAGTATCTCCACGAACTGTAAGTACTTATCTTATAAACATTCTTGTTGTATACAATATCGGCAAAAATGGATGATAAACCTGAAAATGTGTCAGTAGACCCCGACAATATGATAACTCTAGATCATGATACACCGACTATATCTAGGATAGACCAAAGTAATTTATCACATCAAGATATAAGTAATTATTATGTTAATAAGCGATTTGATTTTTCCAAATTGAACGTAACGTTCAACGGTAAAACCTGCCCGTTGGAATTCTTGACTCGTATCGAAGAGTTAAAGCCGGTGAAGGGTTTCACCGATGAACAATGCTTCCATGCTTTACCTGTGCTTTTGACAGATATCGCTCTTAAATGGTTCCGTGCTAAGAGAACATACTTGATTAATTGGCAACAATTTAAACTTGAATTTCTAGACCATTTCACCCCCAGGGATTTTAATTATCAGTTGGAGTACCAAATTAGGACTAGAAAACAGAAACCATCCGAAAGTTTGTCAGAATTTATAGTCGAGTTAATGGATATGTCTGCAAAACTACAAACCCCTTTGTTAGAGACCACCTTAAAAGGAGATGTCCCAAAATTGCCCCAGAGTCGTTTTAAGTTTGTATAGTGAAAAATACCAAGAGACCTAACTATATAAATCTAATAAAATTACTTTATAATTATTATTTTGAAAGACAAAAATAGAAACCTACGAACTAGCGGGGTTTTTTAAATTCATTCTAAAAAGAAGTATTTTTATTTCCTGTTATTGTTTACTGCCATTTTATTTACAGCTATAGTCTGATTTTTATTTGACGTGACGTTTGATGACTTTTAATGTTGCTAGAGATAAAACAGTTCCCACAAAAAAGATAATAAATTCAAAACTTACGTAAATAAAAATCAATTGCTTCATGTAGATATGACAAATGCCTGACAGATACTTCAGGTACTTTAGTTAGGGGTAAAATCGAAATCCAGTTAGTAACCCTGTTTTTGATACAAATAACTCATTCTATTTTTGACGTGTCAAAATAACAGACAGTTGTCATGACAACAACTGTCTGTTATTTTTAAATGACAACTGTAATTAAAAATCAGACTATAGTGATGTCCGGCACAATACAAGCAAGTACTCGATACTTTTGTTTCGATAACGAATACTTTTGGTATCGAATCACTACTTTCAAGTCTTACTTGGTATCGGAAGAAAAGTATCAATTCGAATCGATGCGCAGATACGAGTTTCTAATATTTAAAAAAAAAAAGATCCGACTTCAGTCGATTCGAACTAAAAAGTTTAAAATAATATTTTATTTATTTAGATTGACGATTAAACTACCTAACTCGAATAATATATAATTTTTCGAAGTCGGGGGATAAATGACTTTCATATTTTTCTAGTTGAATATGTGCCCCCCGCATCCCGGACAGCTTCGCGCTCCGCGGCTATCATGGTTCACCGCGCTCGCCTTCAAAAGTGGATACCTAATCTGACTTTACTTGCATTTACTTTTACATTTACTTTTTATTTTATATGGATTGCATGTGGTTTAGCGCCGACTCCAAAAAATTTTATATTATTTCAATTAGGTGGTTTAATCGTAGTATCGTTAAATCGTAGTAGTCACATACATACTCGTACATACGGGTCGAACACAGAACCTCCTTTTTTTGAAGTTGGTTAAAAAAATTGGCCACATGCAGTGTCGTCTGCGTTTTAAACAAAATTACGAAACTCCTTTTAGGTTTTGACATTATTTTAAATCTTTAACGATTGTCAGTGAACTGACAGTGATCTAACTATATTTTTGGCCCGACTTTTCTATACAATGTGTATCGTTCCACCAAACCGTACCGAATGATATTGATCGATAAAATTAGCAACTGAATCGTATACCACTGTATCGATCTACATAAGTATCGGATTTGGATCGTGACGAACATCCCTATACAAGGAACTTCGTTGAGCTGCATGTTTGCGCTTATGTGATTTTCTTGTATTTTACCAATTTTACTCTGTTTTGTGTAATTCTTCCAGTCTGCGTCAAGTAATTGACCACTAGTTCATGCTCCGCAGTGCATAAGTTTGCATCAGAACATTCGTGAGCGAAACGTGAATTAGAGATTTTGACTCTGTTGTGTTGTGACATCTCGGCGGCAATGGCATTTCCTAATCGTTGTGTTAATTATACCATTACTTTCAATGATCCTATCTCGAAGAGTGCTTGGATTAATATCAGCAGTTGGAGAGTTCAAAATATCACTAAGTACGCCGTTAAATATCAAATAATACTTTGTGTTCGTTAAATTATCTGTAGCAAAATATTTTTAGGATATTTTTAGTGAGATGTCAGGGTACTCAATAAGCAATAACCATACTATCTAGGGTCAAGAATACTATTTATTATTAATTTACACAGAAAAACCAATCCAAAGGTAAAAGTTTCATCGTGACGCATAAACTTTTTTTCTGGGGCAAACAATGTATTGGGGAAGGGCCATCTCCTTTAACATTGTTCATAAAAAAGGAAGTAGTCATACAGTCCCTGATGCTTTATCTCGTATAAAAATTTCTGAAATTATATCATGTCCAGAGGATATCCATGATCCATGGTATTCTAAAATTTTTGTAGAATGTCAGAAACATCCTTCTAAATTTAAAACTTTTAAAATAGAAAATGATACCTTGTATAAATATGTTAAGCCTAAATCTATTTTACATCAAAATTTAGCTTGGAAAATTGTTATACCTAAGGAAAATATTTTAGAAACTATCAGTAATAATCATGATAACTTAAATTCGGTTCATTTTGGTATTCATAAGACTTTAGAAAAATTGAAAATGCATTATTTTTGGCCTAGAATGTTTAAGGATGTCAGAGATTATATAAATAGTTGTGATAAGTGCAAAGCGTACAAACACTCTACCTCAGCTCCTTTAGGCTTTATGTCTAACCCTAAATTGGTCGAACATCCCATGACTATGTTGTCTCTTGATATTATAGGTCCATTGCCCAGATCGTATTCAGGTTATGGTTACATACTAACAGTTGTAGATGTCTTTTCAAAATTTTGCTGGATCTTACCCATGCGCAAAGCAACTACTGGTACCATAATTAACTTATTACAAAAAGAAATTTTCTTGAAATTTGGCGTTCCTAGGATTTGCATATTAGACAATGGAGTTCAGATGACCTCTAGGGCTTTTAAACAATTTGCTAAAGAGTATAACATACCTAAATTATTTTATAATACTTTGTACACCCCACAGAATAACCCCGTAGAACGCTTCAATAAGACTATCGAGACTTGTATTGCATGCTATGTGGAGAACGATCATAGAACCTGGTCTAAATATTTGCCACATATACAGGCAGCTATTAATGGCACTATTAACCTAGTTACCGGATACACACCGAATTTTATAATGTTTGGTAGGGAAGTTTTCCTCGATGGGTCCCTACATAAATTCAATTCCATCTCTGATCCTTCAGAAATAGTAATCGGTAGTCGTTCTGAATATTCGGACGCACTTCGTACTTTAAGTAACATTTTTGATAAAACTGTTAGTAATTTGGTCAAATCGTATAGACGTAATGCCAAATACTACAATATAGGAAGAAAAGTCATTTCTTATTGTGTTGGAGACATAGTTTGGAGGCGCAACTTTGTGCAATCCAATGCTGCTTCGTTCTTTTCAGCTAAATTGGCCCCTCGATTTATTAAATGTAAAGTAATAAAAAAGATTTCGGATAATGTTTATTTATTAAAAGATTTGGTGAAAAATACTACAGGTAGATATCATGTAAAAGACATTCTTAAGATGTAACAATATTAAAACTTAAAATTAATTTTAACCTGAAAAGAACCTAACAGATACCAACATAATAAGGACTCATTGTTTTGTGTAGGTCTTTTGACACTCTTGTCAGTCCTGCCATTATTTTATAGGATGCGGTTATGCACTTGCCCCGCATACCTTTTCTCTTTTGTATATAATATGTGTATGTACCTTTGTTTTGTATAGGTGTACATACAATTTTTTTTTGTTATGTGTATGTACCTTTATTGTGTATAGGTGTACATACAATTTTTTTGTTATGTGTATGTACCTTTGTTTTATATAGGTGTACATACATTTTTTTTGTAGCTCTTTTAAGTGTTCTGTAAGCAGCGGTTTAGCAGATGCTCCGTTTTCCTAGACTCTTAAAGACTCTCTTTTGGTATCAGTTTGCCTTAGTTTGCACAGTATATCCATATTGTAGTAGTTCTTTTAAGTGTACTGTAAGTATCGGTTATGCAAATGCCCCGTTTTCCTAGACTCTTAAAGGCTCATTTTGGTTACAGGTTTGCCTTTGTTTGCACTGTATTACCTTATTTTGTGTACATATGTATAGTTTACTTGTTGTACATATGTATAGTTTTTATAGGACCGCAGTTTAGCATAGGCTCTGTATTGTTCCTCTTGCTTGTTCCTACTTAGTTAGGCAGGTAATTTTGTATATATGTACAGATCTTTTGTGGAATCATGGTTGGCACATGCTCCATGTATTCTCCTGCTTGTGTCTGTTTAACGGGCAAGTGGATGTAAATATTTTCTTTTGGATGGGTCTTTAGTACTCATATTCAGCCTTGTCTCACCTATGTGGACATGTATGCTAGGTCCTTGCTTAGGCAGGACGTTATTTTGGATGTCGCTCTTTTGTAGTGCATCATTTTGGGTGGTTCGTCAATGCACGGCGAGGGTGCCCAGTGCTTTGTCCAGTTGCACACCATTCCGAAAACCCTTTAGCTAGGTTAGTTCGTCACTGCGCGGCGAAGGTGCCCAGTGCTTTGATCGGTTGCATACTAATCCTAGACTCTTTTTATTTTGGCTTAAGTTGTGTTAGGTTGGTTTATCATTTCACGGCTTAGTGCTTAGTGACTTGGTCAGTTGTATACCAATTCTAATCACACACTTTTAGAAAGTTTTCTTCCCTTCTTCGCTAGATTGGTTCATCATTTCACAGTCTTAGTACTTAGTGAATTGATCAGTTGTATACCATTCTATGCACCGTAGTGTAAGGACTTTGTTTTGGCAGATTGCTTCACAATCTAGCTCAATTATTATCTTATATATTATTTGGAATATTGTTGTTTGGATTTGAACTTTAGTTTTTTTTTTCTTTGATCAAGCTTCTTCTGACTTTTGTCGTATAGTATTATTAGGAGAAAGAAAAAAAAAATTCTTTTTTTCTTTTCCCTAGAAAGGGGAAAATGTAACGTGTATATTTCATCACGCGTTACATGAGAGAAATAAATATTTAAACTCGCATATTTGTTTGTTTGCCTAATTGGTAACCTTTAAACTGACTTTGACAGTTCGATGTCAAATGACATTTGTCGAGACGTCAAACTGACATGTCACAGTTAATATATTGTTTCGTACCACAGATCTCGTATCAAATAACTCGGTTCTGTGAGACATTGAGTATTTCGTTTAAATTTTTCTTGATATAGAGAGTGTTTTGTAGGAGGCAACTCTATGTATACTTAACATCTCAATGTTGTTTTTTTAAAAAGACTTCACTTTTCTTCAACTATGGCGTCGCGGAAGATATTGTCCGTCGACAATTTTAAATATTTAATGGAAATCCAATGATTTTCACATTGTTGTGTAGCTTATGCTACCAATAAAATTACTTTAAGCCAGATGGCATATTAATTTGTTATAATATGGCGCATTTGCGGTGAGTGACCATAATTTTATTTACGTCTTAGGCACGCGATGCACCATGCATTTTGCAAATTAAGTACCAAATCACAATGGAACCTTTTTTTTGTTACAGCTTTTCCTATCGGATTCATTTTCCTATCGGATTCATTTTCCTATCGGATTTACATTCCGACCGGATTATATACTTTATTATCGGATTCTCTATTATCGGATTCTTTTTCTTATTGGATTAAATTTAACCTTTGAATCCTTTATTTTTCGAGTTGTGTGATGCTAATATTGCAATCTCGAAGCATTGAACTACAATTTTTTTACCCTTTTGGAACGTTACCATGATGAATTGAAATGGCGGCGTTCGAAGCTATATGAAGGCGATTTCACCCTAAAATGTGAATCGACATTTACCTGGTTAATCTTAAGCGATAGTTTAAAATAAGCTTAGATTAACGCAATTTTGTGTAATGCTCACCCGATAGCGGGAATATTTCAGTGTAATGCCTCGTGTTTGGGCCACTTTTATATTTTAATATTAAACATAGATAGTTCATTTTCTGTAAACCGATCCAGTCGATTGGATCCGATGTGTCCAATCGCCTAGGTCGTGTTATCTTATACCTACCTAAGTTAAGTCGCTTGAGCTAAATTTTAGGAATTCTAAATTAATTTTTCTTTTTTTGCAAAAATATATTTATACAATTTCATAGTTCTCCAGTAGTTTTTTTTTGTAAATAAAACCCGAAAACCCACACACAAATTCGCCCCTGGCTTGAGATTAAAAGCCAATGCATTGATAGCTATCCGAATTTAATTTAACCAGGACTCTGTTCACCTAATTGGCTGGCGCCCGGTAATTATTTTGTTTTCTCTAATATATCTCTATATAATTTGTCATTAGGTAGGACATTGGGGGTTCTGGCAGTGGTACAATTAAAACCACTTATTTTAATATAAATAATTTATTTATTAACTTATCTTAAAACCTACTAACATCCATCCATCATTTTATTTTATAAATCTTTTTTATTTTTCTATAAAATTTTTCGGTCAAATGTCCGAAAAATTTTAATTTTCATTACAACTCTCAATGAGCTCCGAAATGCAGCGCTGGCCGCTTGGGAAGCCGTGCCGCAAGTTGATATCAAAAACAGAATCCAGAGCAAGTCTGACCGAATGCTGGCAGTCATCAGAGATAGAGGAGGAAACACCTGCTATAGAAATGTGTGAAGAATTTAAAAAAAAATAGGGATTTTCAATTTTTTGGTTCCATCGAAATTGGTGTTCAAATTCTTCATTAATGAATAATTAAAAAAAAAAGATATTGAGAAGTGTTGTAAGTTTCTAAAACCTTTAAAAACTTTTTAAGTCATAAAGAAAAGTTTATCTTTAATAATCTACCCTTAAACTATTCATTAAAATTATAAAAACACAAATTATTACAAGATTCGTAAGTGGCCAAGATTCCGTGCCGCTGAGTGTACATAGGTATTATGTATTTTTTATCCATCTACAAGTTAGCACTTGACTACGATCTCAACTGATGGTAAGTGACGATGCAATCTATGATTGAAGGGGATTAACTTGGAAGAGGTGTGGCACTTTTTATCAAACCCTTACCCCTGATCGGTTTCTATGTGTCATCGTACCGGAACGCGAAATTGCTTTGTGGCACAGCTTTACAGGTAGGGTGGTAAACAGCCACTGCTGAAGCCTTTCACTTGTGAGAGGGTCTGAGTCTGGTGGGAACCCGGAACCTTGCCAGTGCGCCAGGGAGGTGGTCAAAATATAATTAGTTTGTTTGTATAACTAACATAAATGGTAAATAAATTCCAGGTTCCCCAGTGAAGTTAATCTCCGTGCCGATTGGCTCAGAGCCCTCGGGAAACAAGACAGTTGCCTGTCAGACTCGGCTGTGGTCTGCTCACAGCATTTTCTGGATGATGACATTTATGAAACAGAGGGTGGCTTGAGGCAAATTGTTAATTGTGCGGTTCCTTCAACAGTGCTGGTAACTATTTTTCATAATGATTTTCATTTTTCGGTCTATACATTTTGCACCATATTATTTTTAACCGACGTAAAAACAACGGGGTGTTATAAGTTTGACATGTCTGTGTGTGTCTGTCTGTCTGTTCCACCGTAGCACTCAAACAGGTGAACCGATTTGAATGTAGTATTCTTGTTTGAAAGGTGAATTAGTCGGGAGTGTTCTTAGCTGTGTTTGATGAAACTCGGTCCAATATGGCCGCCGCCACAAAATGGTGGATTACATATTTTTTCACAACTCCTTCAATATGGGTATTAAATGAAAGGGCTCGACTAGTAGAATAGCACTATGCCAATCCAAGATGGCCGCCACCACAAAATGGCGAATGTCGAGGTTTTTTTTTAATTTTAAATTTATAATGTATTTGTAAAATTGTAATGTAATATTTACTAGTGGTATATTTACAGGTTTGCATGATATGCCTCAACACTAATGACAAGCTGTTTCTAATGAGTAAATACAGATTGGATGATGCGTATGAAAAGTTGACCGGACATTCTGTAAGTTGTTAGTTTATGATCTAGCTTCTGCCCGCGACTTTGCCCGCGTGAATTTCGGTTTTTCACAAATCCTGAGGGAATCGTGGATTTCCGGTTCCTGTTCCCTTTTCCAACCTTTATAGCTACTTTCAAGGAAGTTTACTATAGTATTGTACCTATTTAGCTGTAGCTATAGATTTCGGTTTTTTTTATCCCGTGGGAAATGTGAATTTTTCCAGGATAAGTAGCCTATGTGTTAAGTCAGGGCATAATCTATCTCCTTTCAAAACTTCAGCCAAATCGTTTCAGTAGTTGTAGCGTTAAAGAGTAACAAACGTACACACACACACACAAACTTTCGCCTTTTTAAATATTAGTGTTAGTTATCAGATGTTAGTGAAAATAACCGATTCTGAGGTACCTATAACATGTTCTCCCAGGGAATAGAGGGAATAAAAAAGTCTAACTTGGACTTCCAATGTCAGTTGCTCATCCAGTACTGGACTGCTAGTAAGGTCAACATTGCTTAACCAGGTCAGATTGACCTGGTTAAGCAATGTTGATAATATGCACCGTCACAATCAGGCCTGTACCTGAGAGTAAAATGAAATTCATGGAAAATAAGGTTGGGGAGAAAGTCTTTTAGTATTTTTAACCGACTTGAAAAAAGAAGGTTCTGTATTTGACCCGTATGTATGTTTGTGATTATTTCAAAAACCAATGAACCAATTTTGATGATTTTTTCACTGTCGTAATCTACATACTTTCAGGAAGGTTTTAGTATACCAGGGTCCGAAAATATCCGATATTTATTATAAATATCAAAACATTGGATGTTTATGATATATATCGGATATAAATCAAGTTTGATATATATCCATTTTGTATAAAAGCCATATTATTATTTTATTGTATTATTTATGAATACTATCTGCTATGTTGCTTAAACATACTAAAATTATCTAGCAATTTCTTTGTAAAAAATAATAGAATAACCAACAAACACGTATTGCAATATATAATTTAATAAAAACATGTGATATTATGGGATATATATCCATTATTAATATCCAACTGGATTCAACGATATATAGTCGAATCCAGTTGGATATATATCTTCATATATGTATATCCATTGATATACAGGGTTACTGGTAATATGTCGGCAATCCATTAAGGGGGTGTAGAAGGGGTCATTTGCAACCAAATGACCCCTAATGACCCCTAGGCAAATCTCAACCATTTTCGAGTAATTGGACTTTTTGTGTTTTTTAGAAAAAATTGCGGTATACATCTTTGAAAATTTATAAGAAAAAAACCCAATGCATGAAATTTAATTTTATTATTATTATCTGCTGGTTAACACTTCAATACATCATAATCAACCATAAAATGGCCATTACCTTCAATAGTTTTTAAATCAGAGCTACAAACAGTTAAAATTTTCATAATTTTGAGCAGGTGGTCGAACTAAAATGATCAATTTGTGAAAAAAACCACTATGGTACTTTATCGGCGGACTATTGTTAAAACATGTACAACTTCTCAGCTATCCAACGAGATAAAATAAGGTACCAGAAATTAGAAGTTGGATGAGAAAAATGCAATTAATGTGAAAAAAAACGAAATCCCACCCATTCACACGTTTAAAGAAAAACGTCGTTGTGAGCCCTTTTTTTTCTTTTTCTTAAGGTTTTGATCTACCTTAGAGGCCCAGAAGTGTGCATTGTGGTAATTCGTGGTCCCGCCTTGGTCAAATTTGGACTCATCTGTCCATAATTTTTTTCTAAGAAACATATGATCTTTTAGGTCTGCATTCAGCTTGAACCATCAGAAATTCGTTCTTCTTACGAGATCACCTTCGTAAATTAGATGCACAGGCATGTAGTGGTATGAGTACGATCCTGCAGTGTACTTACAGTACCTAAATCACACTATCCACTAAGATAGTCCTAGATAGTTTGCCACAATATTTTTTGACATTCTGGGTTTTTCTTCAAAACAACCAAGACTTCGTTCATCGTCGCTTGGAGCATACACGCATGTCCCAGAATCGAGTTGTCTTCATGATCCCGTAAAAATAATAATGAATTTCTGTAGAATCATGCTGAATGCAGACCTAGAAGACTCTGTTTCTTAGAAGAAAAAAAATGGACAGATGAGTCCAAGTTTGACAAAGGCGGGATCACGAATTACCACAATGTACACTTCTAGGCCTCTAAGGTAGATCAAAACCTTAAGAAAAAGAAAAAAAAGGGCTCACAACGACGTTTTTCTTTAAACGTGTGAATGGGTGGGATTTCGTTTTTTTTCACATTAATTGCATTTTTCTCATCCAACTTCTAATTTCTGGTACCTTATTTTATCTCGTTGGATAGCTGAGAAGTTGTACATGTTTTAACAATAGTCCGCCGATAAAGTACCATAGTGGTTTTTTTCACAAATTGATCATTTTAGTTCGACCACCTGCTCAAAATTATGAAAAACTTAACTGTTTGTAGCTCTGATTTAAAAACTGTTAAAAGTAATGGCCATTTTATGGTTGGTTATGATGTATTGAAGTGTTAACTAGCAGATAATAATAATAAAATTAAATTTCATGCATTGAGTTTTTTCTTATAAATTTTCAAAGTTGCATACGGGTGGTTCTACGATAAGAGGTTTTAAAGTCATAGAGGATGCGGCCAAGGAGAAAATTTCGAGTTTTTCATGAAACCTTTATATTATGATTTCTGTCCCATTTATTTACCTTTTCACGTAAGGGCAAGTCACTTTATACATTTTTTATTACTTTTTCGACGACCAGGGTTAATACATCGGGCAGGGTAGAGACATCAGGATCAAAAACGCAAAAATTTGTGAATGGATTCAAATGAAACTTGGCATGATTTAAGTTTATATTATGAAGTATGTACAACATATAGGATACTTTTTATCCCAAAATTCAGCACGGTTCCCTTGGGAGAGGATGAAAGTCAAAATGTGTGCGTGGTCCGATTTCATTCATTCTTTTTTTTTTAGAAAGGAAATACTTAAAAAATTATTCCGTAAATATTTCAAGGTCATCGGTTTTGTAGTTCAGAAATTACAGCCATCACAATTCTCAGTATTCCATATAACTTGGAACCCGGATTGTACAGGGGAAATACGACAGGGGAGAGACGTTCTCATGATAAATTCAATTGTTTTAAGTGACTGAATCATTTTATAGGTTAATTGTACATCCCACTTTAATTAGTAATATATTGTTTAATTAGGGCAGTAAATGCAACTAAATTAAATTATTATTGTAATTTTTATGACCTTCCAGGGGAGAGACACAATGACTTAACGAAACCTGTATACCGCACGGTCGCGTCGCGACAGCTAGAAAATGGCGGCCCTTGAAAGGCTTGCGAGTTTAGTATTGCTAACTTCACGCCGATAGATGTCCTTGAATGCTACTTCCAATGTGGCCGTCTTTGAATTTATGTTGGTATCAGCGGAACGAAATTTGCCAGGGTAGAGACACAAAAACAGCGGGACAAGTTTTAATTTTTAAAAATATTTGAAATTAACATGATTATTTTATTTTATAGTTAATATTACTTAAGTATAATTACTTAAATTCCGATAAAACATACTTTAGTTAAACGTTTGATACAAAAAATGTATGTATTGTTTGAAAATTAAAGTAAAACCGGCAAGGGGACAGGCCAGGGTAGAGACTTTTTCGGACTTTGTAAGGAATTTCAGAAAAATCTATTTTAATTTGGCATTCAATTGTGTTGTTATTTAATAAAGTATATTAAGATGATGTGGTTCATTGTAAAAAATAGCAACATATAGAATAAAAAAACTGTTTTAAACGCATTGCCGCACAAGTTACCTCTTATCGTAGAATCACCCATACCGCAAATTTTTCTAAAAAACACAAAAAGTCAAATTACTCGAAAATGGTTGAGATTTGCCTAGGGGTCATTAGGGGTCATTTGATTGCAAATGACCCCTTCTACACCCCCTTAACGGATTGCCGACATATTACCAGTAACCCTGTATATCCTCGAACTCTGTTTAAAACATACCTTAATAATTCTTATGTACAAAGTTACACACATAAAATATATACACACATTTCACTTATATCATTGGTACACCAATTTCTCTGAAATTGCTGGACCGAAGTTGATTTAATTTTCCTAAAAAAATAGCTTGTTTATTTCTGTTTGTTTTAGTTGTGTGATGGGGGAAAGCTAAAACAAACAGTCTGCGTACAATGTGCTCAGAGATTGGTGAACTTCAGCAGGCTCAGGGCTCAGAGCTTGAGAGCCCGTGACCTGATGATGGACTTAGCGGAGCAACATGAACTAGTGAGTAGTGAACCGAACTTCCACTTTGCACATTAAACTTGCTTTATTTCTTTACCTTTTCCTGCACCTGACCAGAAATGATGCACTCGTCATTGTCTCAACCAATAAACGTCAAAAATAATGGAAAAATACTGATTGTCTCCATTTTTGAAGTGAAACTTCTTTAGGAATGTAAAAAAAAGCATTTGAAAATTCGATGAAACGACTTTAGCCTGCGAAGTCCAAGCCAAAGTTAAAGTTATTATATATATTTTTAACCCCCGACGCAAAAACGACGGGGTGTTATAAGTTTGACGTGTCTGTGTGTGTGTGTGTGTGTGTGTGTGTGTGTGTATGTGTGTATGTGTGTGTGCGTGTGTGTGTCTGTCTGTTCCCCTGTAGCGCTCAAACGGGTGAACCAATTTGAATGCGGTTTTTTTATTGGGAAGGTGAATTAGTCGAGAGTGTTGTTAGCTATGTTTGATGAAAATCGATCCAAGATGGCCGCCGCTACAAAATGGCGGATTAAATATTTTTTCACAACTCCCTTAATATGGGTATTAAATGAAAGGACTAGTAGAATAGCTCTATGCAAATCCAAGATGGCCGCCACTACAAAAGGGCGAATGTCGGGGGTTTTTTTAATTTTTAATTTATACTTGTTTACTTCTGCCGTGTAGGAATTGCACACACACACACACACTTTGTGGAGTGAAACTTCTTTAGTATCGTTGTGCATTTGAAAATCGATGAAACGAAAAAGCGACACCAAAATCCTCTCTTGCGTACCAAGAGTCCATAAGGTGACAGGAGGTCGTTTGAGTTCCCAGGCGCTGTACAAGTGTCAGAGAGGGACAAACATACATAATATTCAAATAGGATTTAGCCTGCGGAATAATGAGATAGAATACAAGTCGGTCCATGACGCTCCGCTTCTGCTCTCCGCCTACGTTCCGTTTTTCAATCCAAATTTTATTTCAATCAAAAACATAAACATGATTTTAATGTTTAATATAATATTTACATAATATTTTGGAGCATTCGAAAAATAAGAATATAAGTTTCACTTCTACCATGTGTGAAAATGTACACAGACACTTTTTTTTATGAGCATAATTTTAATAGAGTTCTTAAACTTGTGAAAAGGCAGGTCTCTTGTTAACTCGCCATGGAAACTCACTTTTTATATCGTTCATTCATTCATCCATACAAAACCATACTAAACGTGACTTTCCACGGCGTGTTAACAAGAGACCTAAGATTGACTCTGGAATTTTATTATAGAACATATTATACAAAAGTGTGTACACGTAAGAAGTTATAATACTTCTTTGCATGCAAATAATTAATTACAATCAGACACTAGATGGCGCGACAGACGGCCATGTTTGTTTGCGAAGCGTCTGAAGTCGCTCGCTAACCTCTCGACTGTTGCCCACTTTATATACTTAGTTTTTCGTGTCACAAAATCATAAAAAATTCAATCGTCATTTTTAACCCCCGACGCAAAAACGACGGAGTGCCATCTATACTAATAAATAAAATTGAAGTGTCTGTCTGTAATATCGAAATAACTACCTCATATTAAGCTCATATGGTTATTTGAACGATACTATAAACGAATCACACGTTTTTAAAATTTTTGTCTGTCTGTCTGTCTGTCTGTCTGTCTGTCTGTCTGTCTGTCTGTCTGTCTGTTTGAACGGGCTAATCTTTGGAACGGCTGAACCGATTTTGACGGGACTTTCACATACAAGTAGAGAATTAACCAGGGAGTAACATAGGCTACTTTTTTAACCGACTTTCAAAAAAGGAGGAGTTGTGTTTTTCTACCTATGTATATCGATATCTCCGAGATTTCTGAACCGATTTGACTAATTTTTTTTTTAATCGATAGAGAAACATTGCGACACTGTCCTACAAAAATTTGGATTCCAACTCCTCAATCCTGATGCTGTAGGGGATCTGATCCCCAAAACTAATGGGATTTAGGCACTGTCGGTTATTTAAATTGATATTGGGGATACCAATTAAAGACTTTATGGTTGAATGACCTCGAGTAGGTACATGTCCAACTCTTCAACCATGATGCTGTAAGGAATTGCATTCCGAAATCGTAAGGATCCCACGGAATTTTTCCGTTTTGTGGACGGGTTATTATTTACTACAGATAGGCTACTTTTTGTTCTGGAAAATCAAAGTTCCTACGAGATTTGTACAAACCTAAATACACACGGGCGAAGCCGTGGGCATCATCTAGTAATTAATAATTTTGACGTGTATGTGTGTGTGTGTGTGTCTGTTACACCGTAGCGCTCAAACAGAATGAACCGATTTATGCTGTTTTTTTGTTTGAAAGGTGAATTAGTCGGGTGTGTTCGATATGTTTGATGAAAATCGGCCCAAGATAGCCGCCGCCACAAAATGGCGGATTACATATTTTTCACAATTCCCTCAGTATGGATATCAAATGAAAAGGGCTTAACTAGTAGAACAGCACTATGCAAATCCAAGATGGCCACCACCATAAAATAACGAATGTCGGGGGTTTTTTAAAATTATCACGTCTTGTTTACCTTTTCTCATAAACTTGATTTCCGAGTCCTGGTCATCTTTGCCGTATTGCTCGCCGAACATCTGACTTTCGATAGAAAGTCAGATGTTCGGCGAGCTTGTTCTTCTGTTCGGCTATGTACTTATTATAACTTCAATAAAATAGTAAACTCATTTCTGAACAGATCACAAGACGACACATGTCAATGATAGACCGAACAAAACACCAACTGAGGAGTGGTATGGTGCTGACAACACTAGCGCCCGACCACTGCGACTTGCACATACTAGACAACCTCTCAGAAGACAAAGAGACGGAACCAGAGAAAACCGCACCCAGCGTCGTAGTGAAAACTGAACAACTAACTGACCCTTTCTCGGTTGATGAAGACGTTGAAATGATGAATGATGAGTATGCTGCATATGAAGACGATGTATACAATGATAGCACATTAGAAGCTAACCTCACGGACAATGCTCTCGAGAGGAAACCAGCAGTTGCCGATACACAGGAGCTGTTGAAGTGTACGAGTGGTGTGTTCAGATGTGCACTTTGCTGCGAGGACTTTGTCTCAGAGCATGAGTACGTGCGACATGTGAGCTTGCATCACAAGGTGAGATATAATGCTAATTTCTAAATTATGAATTTCACATGTTACAGACTTAAGGCTGCTCTCCTCACGCGCTTCTCTATACAAACGTATTACGCCTATAAATTCTAATATTTGTCGCAATAGATCTACAGTTAAGCCAGATATCAATTTATATCTCCATTATATAGAATAGAATAGAATAGAAAAGTTTTTTATTCAAATAAACTTTTACAAGTACTTTTGAATCGTCAAGTGAATCTACCACAGGTTCGGAATGCAGTTCCAGCCGATAAGAACCTGCAAGAAACTCGGCGGTTGCTCTTTTAAAAAAAACATTATAACAATTATTATTATTAATGTACATGATTGAAATGCCGTCTCGCGCATTGCTGGAACGAGTTAAATCCAAGCTTTTTTATCGTTTATACTAGCGGTCCGCCCCGGCTTCGCCCGTGGTACATAATATATAACCTATAGCACTCAGGGATCACGTACATATCCAACGGTGAAAGAATTTTTGAAATCGGTCCAGTAGTTCCTGAGATTAGCGCGTTCAAACAAACAAACTCTTC
The DNA here is from genome assembly GCA_920104075.1 of Melanargia galathea. Taxonomy (NCBI): domain Eukaryota; kingdom Metazoa; phylum Arthropoda; class Insecta; order Lepidoptera; family Nymphalidae; genus Melanargia; species Melanargia galathea. Next base: position 28,886,442 of record OV049856.1, on the reverse strand, counting down.
CGCTTTATTATATTAGTATAGATAATCTTCAATTGTATAATAAGCTTTTTTTTATGAGCATACTTTTAATATTGTTCTTAAACTTGTGTAAAGGCAAGTCTAAGACATATTTTTTATTCAGATAAACTTTTACAAGTGCTTTTGAATCGACAAATGAATCTACCACTGGTTCGGAATGGTGCTTACAATTCTACACGTTAAGAAGGGCAGACAAAAGTAGCCCCATTTCCGACGGCGACACCCGTTCACGAGCATGACGCATGATCCAGCCATTGCTTCGCTCAACCATATTTGAGGGAACGTAACAACCCGCACCACACGACACCACCACAGAAATGTTTAAAGAGAGCGTGACATACTTAGGCTACCCATGATTAAGGCATCGAATTGAACACCAATAATCGAATACTCCTCAAGTTATAATAGCGTATAAAGCGAATAAATTAAATCCATGCTTTTTTATCATTTATTTAATCTTCAATTGTATAATATGCTTTTTTCATGAGCACACTTTTAATAGAATTCTTAAACTTGTGTAAAGGCAAATCTAAGATTTGTTGTGGAATTTTGTTATAGAACATTACGCCCATTCCCACAAACGACTTTTGGACCTTTTTGAGGCGTAATTGAGGAATCACGAGTTTATTTCTATTTCTTAATTGCCTATCGTGTAATTCACACTTTTTTTTTGTAACTGTGAATGTTTTGCTTAACAAAAATTATGTTGTTATAAATATATCGAGAAGCTACTGTAAGAATACCTATTTCTTTAAATTTCTCTCGAAGGGAATCCCGCGGTTTTAAATTATAAATTGCGCGAATTGCCCTTTTTTGTAAAACGAAAATTTTTTCAATATCAGCTGCTTTACCCCATAGTAAGATTCCATACGACATAATACTATGGAAATATGCAAAATAAACTACTTTTGCAGTTTCTACGTCTGTTAACTATCGAATCTTCCTAACAGCGTAAGCAGCAGAGCTAAGCTTGCCAGCAAGTGTTGCTATATGGGTGCCCCATTGAAGCTTTGCATCTAGGGTTATTCCCAAGAACACAGTTGTTTTCTCAGTTTTCAATGGCTGACCACTTATCTTTAAATTGTTGCTAGTAATCCTTGTATTGGGCAATAAAAACTCGACACACTTGGTTTTTTTAGCATTTAAAAGTAGATTATTTATAGTAAACCAGTGTGAAACTTGAGATAAAGTATTATTTACATCGTCAAAATTGTCTTTAGTTCTATCGACTTTAAAAATTAAAGACGTATCATCAGCAAATAGTACAATATCGCAAGCATTTTTGACGAAATGTGGTAAGTCATTAATATAAACCAGATAGAGATATATGCCATGAAATAAAAAAAATTGTAAAATTATATTTATTTTGAAGTTTATGACGCTTGAAAAATCACTATTTTTGGGCAAATTTTGAGGCAACTTCGTGCGTAAATAAACTATATAATAAGAAACTAAAAAATTTAAAAACAATCAAAGTTTTGTCATACATTACTTGATTATAATTTTAAATGTCTTTAGTTCATGTAAAAAATTGCCAAATATTTGCTTAAATAGGCGTAATTCCAAACCTAGATTTGCATCTTTTTACTTTGCCGTTTTTCACTAAAAATCATGATATCCCAAGCAAAATTTATTTATTTAATTTATTATTTATTTATGTATATATTTTTAGTACTTTTCTTTACTGAAGACGTCTCGCTCTCTAAATGCAGAAATCACTGTTTTAGACTCCACCCACCAACGATTTGTCGCTCCCATGGAGAGGGCTCTTAACCACTGGTTTGGAAAGTGGATTCATACTTCTGAACTTTCTTTATACGTGCTTTCATACTGAAGTCTTCGAGCCCCTATTATAGCCCCTTGTATTGAGTTTGATGCAAATAAGAATTAGATCCTGTTTCACCATCTTCTGATATGTTGGATAGCTTATTCATATATTTTGTCTTTGTCACTTGACATAAAGTAAGAAAGTGATAAAATTTTCGTTCAAGCTATCCGACACTCAACAGAAGGTGGTGCAACAGGCCTTCAAACTTTGTTTTAATATGAGGTGCACTCCTTCGGCAGATTTGTGACGCTGAGAATGAACCTGCTGAGCCTCCAGTGTTCGAGTCTTCAGTGTGCGAGCCCCCATTGCGCGAGCCCCCAGTGTGCGAGTCTTCAGTGTGCGAGCCCCCAGTGTGCGAGTCTTCAGTGCGCGAGCCCCCAGTGCGCGAGCCCCCAGTGCGCGAGCCCCCAGTGTGCGAGCCTCTCACAGCATCGAACTCTTCACTCCTCACCGAGAACAAGTCAGTACACCTACCGGTACCGATATTCCAACAGGTTACTCGGCTGATTCTGAGTTCACAGGACGAAGGGCAACTCCGGTACCGAATATGTCAGCCATCATTCATCATCATCATGGAGCCATCACCGGGCCACTGCTGGGCACGGGTCTCCTCTCACAGTGGTCAGGGTTCAGGCCGCAGTCCACCACGCCGGCCGAGTGCGGTGCGGTACCATACACGCCGCGTGCAAGTTACACCAAAATCGGTTCGGTAGATTCCGAGATATGGACTGTTAAGTGGGTGGTGAAGTTGGTTTTACTTTCCATCTTTTAGATTATCACTTGTATACACAGACGTATAAAGAGAAGCAGACCTAACATAACAAAAAAATTGGCGTGCCAATTACGCCTACATACAAATTTCACACACTCATTGACAGTAAACAGGGCCGAACTCATGCAAGCGAGGGTGAGGGACTGAACTCGTAACGCGGAATCAGACTTAAGCGTCGTCGCCGTATTAGAAAGCGATTACGGTGTCATCGCGCGGTTGATTTTGTATCTATAATCGCGCGAACATTGAGATTATTATTCGAGTCACTAGGCCCTTGAAAGTATAGTCAAATAACACTATTGCCAGATTAGTATAGATAGTAAAGCGTAGCGTAGTGACTGACCTGCAGGCCTATAATTATTAAGTATCTGTGATATGAAATTTATTGTAGATACTAATCATTAATCTGTGATGAAATTAATTTGAAAACTACGGTAAAGTGGCATCAAATTGTTAAACCCTTATTTTACATTCTGTAACCTTAATTTCCAACTGGGATGCAGTTCATCATCATCAGATGTTACACAATGTAAAATGATGGTTTGATAATTATTTGATGGGCACATTTTCATAGGTTCTAACGTTTTCGTTACCACTGAGATACAGAATAGGCCTGCTGATTTAGGATTCGCTTCGTGTTCTGTTATGACGTGACACTTCACTCGAATGAAATAGGTAGGTAGTTAAACTAGTGAAACGCTAGTTTGTAAACTATTTATCAAACTAACTTTTTACTAGTTTAACTACCTAACTATTTCATTCGACCTACCTTACCTATGTAAAATGAGTAAAATAAATAAAAACAAACAAAAGTTTCAATTATTTATTTTTAAACAAAACTAAGTTTTTCTTAATAATTTCATTCCGATAGATTGCTTTGCTTTGCATTATGCTTCATTCTTAAATCAAAATAAAATTTAACAATCACCTTAATCATTATTTGCAAATGATTGAAATCATGTTCATCATTGGTCTTAAACTCACTACAATTATTCGATAAATCAGCTATATACATTATCATGCTATTATAACTTATATGTATATTTTCCTTTAATCATTTTCAAAACTTCTTCACGCGATTGAATTATTTTAATCAAACCATTCGATGGGTAAATCAAATCTCTCCTGTCCTTTTTGTTGTCCACTAAATGTGCTTTAAAATGCTTAGAACATAGTACACTCGATGATTTGGGATGCCAATTTTTTTTATTCATGTTGGTCAACCAGGCATTTCTTAGTTTTCGTCCTTTGGGAACCTGAAAAATGATTTCATTTTTATAATTTGTCCGTACCTACTTTTATCTAATCAACCTTCAAAATATACCTACTAAACAAACCTTGAGCCTGAATACGGCCCTGTAAAATTGCACAAGTATATGAAACATCAAACGAGATCAGAGTATTAAATTATTGATAAATATTGCAACAGGGATCTACTAGAACCAAAATTACTATAACTATTTACGAGTTTTGGACATATAATAAATAGGGACTGCTTCTAAAATGCCGAACGATTATTATTAATCTCACAGTAACCATGTAAACAAATTACGAGACTATGGCACATGAAAACTTACCGATAACAATTAATTTCAGGTGTTTTCCTTTATGAAGAATTGCTGCACAGAGGTGCACTACACTTAACCATTTTATTTTAGTATTCTTGGATCTTAAGACTTGATTTTAATGCAAAAATAAAATAATAAACAACTCGCAGGATAAGATCTTGTTTTTGACATCATTTGACATATTGCACCGCCATCATGCTAAGCTGTGCTTAGCAAGATGGCGGTTTGCCTCAAGACCTATTTTTTCTATGAGTGCGTAAGTGTTGCAACAACAGAAAAAAAAGAGATAGAGTATTATATTTTTGTTTGGAGAGAAACAAGCGAAGATATTATTTATTCTTTTAGATGTAGTTGTGAAGATTATGTTAGGTCTGCTTCTCTTTATACGTCTGTGCTTGTATAAAACCAAGTGTCGGTAGAGACGACAAATAATTGCCAGACAAATAAGTACCATATTGAGTGGTCTGAAAAGGTATTTCTACATCAAGCTGATGTTTTCTACACTATTTTACACAACCTGAAAGTTGTTAACACTAACAAACATTTGACACCCAGTTTGAAATTTCTTTACTACCACTCTGTGAAGTCGGGTTTTTTGTATTTTTTTTTTTATTACTTGTTTGAGAGTTTTTCTCGAGAATATATTCAAAATTGTATAACTCACCAGCGCAGTGCACTAAATATATTCTGATATATTGCGCAGGCCGGCCATTGCGACGCGTCATGGTGACTGCCGCTCCGCAGTCTCGACTCACACTTCAGGTAACATGCAGCGTTAATTATTTATTCATTTATCATAGAAAATTCAACAGCGTGTTATAATATTAATATAGTTAAAGAGAGTAACAGGAGCATAATCAATATAGCCCGGTCACTTTAGACATCCAAGGTTATAATAATTCACACTTGGCTGAAAGGTAGGATTATTCAAAACACTTATAAATGAATAATGAAAAGTCCTTATCGATCCGACACCTGGAAAAAAATTTGCTCGGAGTCACACAGTTTATTCACACTTGGCTGAAGATTGGTAGGATTGTTCATAACACTATTATAAATGAAATGTGAAAAGTCCTCATCGATCCGACACCTGGAAAAAAAATTACTCTGGCTCAAAGGTCACAAAAACGGATTTTTTGCGTTTTGCAGCAAAACGGTAAGTTTTATCATAAAATTAGCCCAGACAAAACTTGTACATCAGATAATTATCTATAAAAAATGTCTGAATACTTTTTTTCCTAAGAGCCACCGTTTTTGAGATAAAACGATTCCTGAACATGTTACAAATGCAAAAAAATTTAATGCATCTTTTATTACTGTTGAGCTTCGGCTATATCAGCCGCAGTCAAAGTTAACTCTCGTCGTGCTTTGTAAAACAATACTATATATTGTTTCAGTTGCCCCTTTGTCCGCGAGCCTTGCGATGAATAATGACAGTAAAGTGCACGCAACTGAAGAAGACGATACAGGCCTGAAAAGTGAACAAGCAATTGAAATCACCAAGAGCGGATCAGACGACCAGTCGTGTGATAGCAGCAATAAAACAACCGTCAACATTAATAGATTCACTAATTGTAAGGTCGTACTATATGATGTATTCACAAATTTTAAAAATGTAGTGCCAAGAACAGATGAATCGTCAACGAAAACAAGAAATGTTATTCTTGTTAGGTCTTGTGATACTCAGAGTATTGCTTCTCAGGAATTCCGATATGAAACTACAATTCAGAATGAAGTCCCTGCCACAGAATACATTGAACCAGCCACTGGTAAAAAAACAGTTAACATAACAAATATTTTGCGAAGTAATACTAACATTTGTAATCAATTTATTTATTCATCAAACAGAAGTTTACGTATTGAGGATAAACGGTATATTTGTGACTTATGTCGTAAAATGTTTAAACAAAAAAGCATCTTAGTAAAACACATAAAGTCTCACTTTGAAGTAAAACTATTCACTTGCAAGTTTTGTCGATACGTAGCCAAATATAAATCTAAATTAGTGACTCATATTAGGACTCACACTGGTGAAAAGCCTCACTATTGTCAGCTATGCGATTACAAATGTGCACAAAATGGTACTCTAGTGAAGCACATGAGGACTCACACTGGCATCAAACCTTTCTCGTGTGAGTTATGCGATTACAAATGTGCACAAAATGGTACTCTAGTGAAGCACATGAGGACTCACACCGGCATCAAACCTTTCTCGTGTAAGTTATGCGATTACAAATGTGCAGAGAGTGGGAGGCTAGCGAAGCACATGAGAACTCACAGTGGTATCAAACCTTTCTCGTGTAAGTTGTGCAATTACAAAAGTGCACAAAAGAGTAATTTAGTGACGCACATGAGGACCCACACGGGTATCAAACCTTTCACGTGTAAGTTATGCGATTACAAATGTGCACAAAATGGTACTCTAGTGAAGCACATGAGAACTCACACTGGTATCAAACCTTTCTCGTGTACGTTGTGCAATTACAAATGTGCACGAAATGATGATCTAGCGACGCACATGAGAACTCACACTGGTCTCAAACCTTTCTCGTGTAAATTATGCGTTTACAAAGGTGCACGAAATGATACTCTAGTGAGGCATATGAGAACTCATACTGGTATTAAACCTTTCTTGTGTAAGTTATGCGATTACAAATGTGCAGAGAGTGGGAGGCTAGTGACGCACATGAGGACTCACACCGGTATCAAACCTTTCGCGTGTAAGTTATGCGATTACAAATGTGCACGAAATGGTACTCTACTGAAGCACATGAGAACTCACACTGGTGAAAAGCCTTATTATTGTTAGTTATTTGTTTTTTGTTAGTTATTTTTTTTAGAACAATGTGCAGAAATACGTAGTTTATTGAAACACATAAGAACTCACAGTGGTTAAAAACCTTATATGTACTTGAAATTGGCGGCTCACTCCTCGTCGTACCTACCACCAACTCGTTCCACCGAGTGGCGCGAGAATCGTCATCTATATATTATTGTAGCTAGTGAGTGAGGCACATGAAAACTCACATCGGTATCAGACCTGTCGCATGTGCCATATGGACACTATTCCGGGATATACTTAGCGCTTGATTCTTTCAAGTTGCTAAACTAAATCGATCGGGCATGGCTCACAGATCATAGAAAACTTTTTTTGACGTGGTGGAAAAGCTTTTATAGCTACCCCGCGGGCAAAAGCTAATAATAAATTAATTTTATTCTTAATGTTCATAAGATTATTATATTTTAGTCTAAAAAAGATTTTTTGTTTACGGTACCTAGGTATATTTTAGTTTCGTATGATGCGGACGTTACGCTGCAATCTGCGGGGCTTATAATTATTCATTTATTTTATAATAATAAGGTACCTATATTTGATTTTTAAATATTGTCTGAATGTAAAGAAATGAAATAATAAATAAAATTGTGTAAGTACTTTTTACTTTTGGTATTTTCATTGGCAGTTTACCAAGATTTTTGAAAATTCTTTCCCCAATTGGGTAAAATAGAGGATAAAAGTTTTTAAGAAAGTCCGACATTTTTAAAGTTTTATCAATGAAAATCGGTATTTGTATTTTCGGTTAAAACTAAAAACAATTACTTTTTTCAGGAATTTCGGAAATTCCACCCCCAAGTAGGTTAAATAGGGGATGAGATTTAAAAGAATCCAAGCGGACGAAGTCGCTGGCATCAGCTAGTATAATTTAAATGTACTTACAACTATTTCGCGTATATACTTTCAAGGAAGTTTGCTAAAATACTTTACCTATAGCTGTAGCTATAGATTTCGGTTTATTTTAAATCCCGTGGAAACTGGATTTTTCCAGGATAAAAAGGCAGGGCATAATTCTATCTCCATTCCAAACAGCCAAATTGGTTCAGTAGTTGCGGCGTTAAAAGTAACAAACGCACACACATACACTTTCGCCTTTATAATATAAGTGTGATATATATTTTCTTATTATATTAGTATATGTATAAGGTTTATGTAGCTTACGTTATTATTCGGTAAGTTTGTACCTACATTGCTCTGTCCCGTTTCCTTAAAATAGTTATTCTTCTACAGAAGTTTGTCTGGAGTAGATCCCTTCAAGCGAGAACGTCGCCTGAGCGCAATTTGTTATGTTCAGTTATGTGAATTTGATTCTTTCTACTTGTTGCAATAAAGTCTTAATCTGTCTATCTATATGTCATTCAAGGGACCAACACCAATACATTCCTGAACATATTTTAATGCATCTTTTATTACTGTTGAGCTTCGGCTATACAACAGCCGCAGTCAAGGTCTCAGTATCTCATCGTGCTTTGTAAAACACAATATTGTAGTTTCAAAAAAGGCGCCGCTACCTCGTGCAACCCGAAGAGCATAAATACGCTGAGCGGCGTTGTGGAGGCGCAGGCGGCATTCACCGACCGAATTTTGTAATAGCGTTGTCTCGCTGTCAAATTGTAAATTCATGCTTGATTTGTTTCAATTTAAAGTAAAACATGTGTTCATTTGACATTTTGTTTATTAGTTAACTCAATAATTTTTGTGGTTATAATAATAACTAGTGTTGCGCTCGGTGCGCGAGCTGCAAGCAGCTCGCGTGCCTTGTAGTCTCTTCAATATTCGTAAAATAAAGAAATGGGAGGCCATACCAAATACCAGAATATTCTGGAGAGTCTCTTGAAAGATAGAAAGAAATATCGGTATCACGTTTCGTATCTTTTCTGAAAGGACACTAATCAGTTCTATGCATGCGTTTAGTGGAAAAAAAAGGATCTATACAAAAATGTTTTGGAGAGCCACTTGAAAATTAAAAAGACGGACACGAATTTTTTTGTTCCGTAGCTATCTTTTTTTTATTGGCTCACCAAAGGGCCTAAGGTCTTGAACATTTTTAGTTTCAGGACCATGCCTCTATGATTGATAGTTTTTGAGGGCCGTTAGGGTACTCTGGTAATTTTTCCACATTCACTACGTTTTGTGATTTTTGTGAAAAAAAAGTCCTATTTATAAGTGTAGTAGGGGGAAAGTTTTTTATACAAAAATGTCTAAGAGAGCCTCTTGAAAAGAACCCAAAAAATTGTATGGAGAAAATTTTTTTTTTGTTCGGCGGCCATCTTTTTTTTACCGGTTCACCCAATGGCCCAAGGTCTTTAATAACATTTGTTTGGGACCATGTCTGTATGACTGGTAGTTTTGGAGGACCCATGAGGTACTCTGGTAAATATTCCATATTCATAACGTTTAGTATTTTTCCTGAAAGGACACTCATGAGCTCTATGCATGCGCTTAGTGAGGTAAAAAAGTTTTGTACATAAATGTTCTGGAGAGCCTCTTGAAAATTAAAAAAAAAAATTGTATGGACGCGAAAATTTTTTTTGTTCAGTGCCTATGTTTTTTACTGGCTCACCAAAGAGCCTAAGGTTTTGAACATTTTCAGTTTCAGGACCATGTCTCTATGACTGATAGTTTTTGAGAGCCTTTGGGGTACTCTGGTAAATTCCACGTTCATGACGTTTTGATAATTTCTTTGAAGGAAAACTCAAAAGTTCTACGCATATAAATAGTGAAAAGAAAAAAGTTCCATACAAAAATGTTCAGGAGAGCCTTTTGAAAATTCAAAAAAAAAAATTTGTCGGGTGGCCATCTTTTTTTTGCCAGTTCACCGAATTGCCCAAGGTCTTTAACAAAATTTGTTTGGGAACATTCCTGTATAACTGGTAGTTTTAGAGGACCCATGAGGTACCCTAGTAATTTTTCCACATTCACTACATTTTGTACTTTTTACGAAAAAAACCTTTGAGTTTTATATATATGTGTAGTGGGGGGAAAAAGTTTCATACAAAAATGTCCAGGAGAGCCTCTTGAAACGAACCTAAAAAATTTGTATGGAGAAAAATTTTTTTTGTTCGGCGGCCATCTTTTTTTTACCGGTTCACCCAATGGCCCAAGGTCCTTAATAACATTTGTTTGGGACCATGCCTGTATGACTGGTAGTTTTAGAGGACCCATGAGGTACCCTGATAAATTTTCCACATTCATGACGTTTCATAATTTTCCTGAAGGAAGACCCATAAGTTCTACGCACATAAATAGTAAAGGGAAAAAGTTCAATACAAAAATGTTCTGGAGAGCCTCTTGAAAATTAAAAAAAAAAATTGTATGGACACGAAAAATTTTTTTGTTCGGTACCTATCTTTTTTTTACGGGCTCACCAAATGGCCCAAGGTCTTGAATATTTTCAGTTTCAGAACCATGCCTCTATGATTGATAGTTTTTGAGAGCCGTTGGGGTACTCTGGTAAATTTTCCACATTCATGACGTTTCATAATTTTCCTGAAGGAAGACCCATAAGTTCTACGCACATAAATAGTGAGGGGAAAAAAGTTCCATACAAAATTGTTCTGGAGAGCCTCTTGAAAATTAAGAAATTTTTGTATGGAGACGAAAATTTTTTTTGTTTGGTGGCCATATTTTTTTCACCGGTTCACCCAATTGCCCAAGGTTTTGAACATTTTTTGTTTGGGGATGGTACCTCTCCGACTAATAGTTTTCGAGATCCCTTAGGGCACTCTAGTCAGTTTTCCATGTCCAGCTCTCTCTATAATTTTGTAGACCTACATTTTTTGAATTCTACACACACGGAAAGTATGGTGAAAAAGTCCCATACAAAATTGTTCAGGAGAGGTGATCAATACGTAACTTCAAGTAGCTTTTATAATAATAATATTATACATTGTTTCAGTTGCCCCTTTGTCCGCGAGCCTTGCGATGAATAATGACAGTAAAGTGCACGCAACTGAAGAAGACGATACAGGCCTGAAAAGTGAACAAGCAATTGAAATCACCAAGAGCGGATCAGACGACCAGTCGTGTGATAGCAGCAATAAAACAACCGTCAACATTAATAGATTCACTAATTGTACGGTCAAACTATATGATGTATTTACAAATTTTAAAAATGTAGTGCCAAGAACAAATGAATCGTCAACGAAAACAAGAAATGTTATTCTTGTTAGGTCTTGTGATACTCAGAGTATTGCTTCTCAGGAATTCCGATATGAAACTACAATTCAGAATGAAGTCCCTGCCACAGAATATATTGAACCAGCCACTGATAAAAAAACAGTTAACATAACAAATATTTTGCGATGTAATCCTAACATTTGTAATATTTATTCAGCAAACAGAAGTTTACGTGTTGAGGATAAACGGTATATTTGTGACTTATGTCGTAAAATGTTTAAACAAAAAAGCATCTTAGTAAAACACATAAAGTCTCACTTTGAAGCAAAACTATTCACTTGCAAGTTTTGTCGATACGTATCCAAATATAAATCTAAATTAGTGATTCACATGAGGACTCACACTGGTGAAAAGCCTTACTATTGTCAGCTATGCGAGTATAGGTGTGCCGCAAAATGTTATTTAGTGAATCACATGAGAACTCACAGTGGTATCAAACCTTTCTCGTGTAAGTTGTGCAATTACAAAAGTGCACAAAAGAGTCATTTAGTGACGCACATGAGAACTCACACCGGCATCAAACCTTTCGCGTGTAAGTTATGCGATTACAAAGGTGCACGAAATGGCACTCTAGTGAAGCACATGAGAACTCACACAGGTCTCAAACCTTTCTTGTGTAAGTTATGCGATTATAAATGTGCACAAAATGGTACTTTAGTGACGCACATGAGAACTCACACCGGCATCAAACCTTTCGCGTGTAAATTATGCGATTACAAATGTGCAAAAAATGGTGCTTTAGTGACGCACATGAGAACTCACACCGGCATCAAACCTTTCGCGTGTAAGTTATGCGATTACAAATGTGCACATAACGGTGCTCTAGTGAGGCACATGAGAACTCACACGGGTATCAAACCTTTCACGTGTAAGGTATGCGATTATAAATGTGCAGAAAATAGTACTCTAGTGACGCACATGAGAACTCACACAGGTATCAAACCTTTCGCGTGTAAGTTATGCGATTACAAATGTGCACATAATGGTGCTCTAGTGAGGCACATGAGAACTCACACGGGAATCAAACCTTTCTCGTGTACGTTGTGCAATTACAAAAGTGCAGAAAAGAGTGATTTAGTGAAGCACATGAGAACTCACAGTGGTATCAAACCTTTCTCATGTAAGTTGTGCAATTACAAATGTGCACAAAATGGTAATTTAGTGAGGCACATGAGAACTCACACCGGTATCAAACCTTTCTTGTGTTAGTTATGCGATTATAAATGTGCACAAAATGGTACTTTAGTGACGCACATTAGAACTCACACCGGCATCAAACCTTTCGCGTGTAAGTTATGCGATTACAAATGTGCACATAATGGCGCTCTAGTGAGGCACATGAGAACTCACACGGGTATCAAACCTTTCTTGTGTAAGCTATGCGATTACAAATGTGCAGAGAGTGGGAGGCTAGCAAAGCACATGAGAACTCACGCGGGTATCAAACCTTTCTCGTGTACGTTGTTCAATTACAAAAGTGCACAAAAGAGTGATTTAGTGACGCACATGAGAATTCACACCAGTATCAAACCTTTCGCGTGTAAGTTGTGCGATTACAAATGTGCACATAATGGTGCTCTAGTGAGGCACATGAGAACTCACACGGGTAGCAAACCTTTCTTTTGTCATCATGATGATCAACCCATTACCGGCTCACTACAGAGCACGGGTCTCCTCTCAGAGTGAGAAGGGTTTTGGCCATAGTCCACCACGCTGGCCAAGAACAATGTGCAGAAATACGTAGTTTATTGAAACACATAAGAACTCACAGTGGTTAAAAACCTTATATGTACTTGTAACTGGCGGCTCACTTCTCGTCGTACCTACCAACAACTCGTTCCACCGAGTGGCGCGAGAATCGTCATCTATATATTATTGTAGCTAGTGAGTGAGGCACATGAAAACTCACATCGGTATCAGACCTTTCTCATGTGCCATATGGACACTATTCCGAGATATAGCGCTTGATTCTTTCAAGTTGCTAAACTAAATCGATCGGGCATGGCTCACAGATCACAGAAAACTTTTTTTGACGTGGTGGAAAAGCTTTTATAGCTACCCCGCGGGCAAAAGCTAATAATAAATTAATTTTATTCTTAATGTTCATAAGATTTATTATATTTTAGTCTAAAAAAGATTTTTTGTTTACGGTACCTAGGTATATTTTAGTTTCGTATGATGCGGACATTACGCTGCAATCTGCGGGGCTTATATTCATTTATTTTATAATAATAAGGTATATTTGATTTTTAAATATTGTCTGAATGTAAAGAAATGAAATAATAAATAAAATTGTGTAAGTACTTTTTACTTTTGGTATTTTCATTGGCAGTTTACCAAGATTTTTGAAAATTCTTTCCCCAATTGGGTAAAATAGAGGATAAAAGTTTTTAAGAAAGTCCGACATTTTTAAAGTTTTATCAATGAAAATCGGTATTTGTATTTTCGGTTAAAACTAAAAACAATTACTTTTTTCAGGAATTTCGGAAATTCCACCCCCAAGTAGGTTAAATAGGGGATGAGATTTAAAAGAATCCAAGCGGACGAAGTCGCTGGCATCAGCTAGTATAATTTAAATGTACTTACAACTATTTCGCGTATATACTTTCAAGGAAGTTTGCTAAAATACTTTACCTATAGCTGTAGCTATAGATTTCGGTTTATTTTAAATCCCGTGGAAACTGGATTTTTCCAGGATAAAAAGGCAGGGCATAATTCTATCTCCATTCCAAACAGCCAAATTGGTTCAGTAGTTGCGGCGTTAAAAGTAACAAACGCACACACATACACTTTCGCCTTTATAATATAAGTGTGATATATATTTTCTTATTATATTAGTATATGTATAAGGTTTATGTAGCTTACGTTATTATTCGGTAAGTTTGTACCTACATTGCTCTGTCCCGTTTCCTTAAAATAGTTATTCTTCTACAGAAGTTTGTCTGGAGTAGATCCCTTCAAGCGAGAACGTCGCCTGAGCGCAATTTGTTATGTTCAGTTATGTGAATTTGATTCTTTCTACTTGTTGCAATAAAGTCTTAATCTGTCTATCTATATGTCATTCAAGGGACCAACACCAATACATTCCTGAACATATTTTAATGCATCTTTTATTACTGTTGAGCTTCGGCTATACAACAGCCGCAGTCAAGGTCTCAGTATCTCATCGTGCTTTGTAAAACACAATATTGTAGTTTCAAAAAAGGCGCCGCTACCTCGTGCAACCCGAAGAGCATAAATACGCTGAGCGGCGTTGTGGAGGCGCAGGCGGCATTCACCGACCGAATTTTGTAATAGCGTTGTCTCGCTGTCAAATTGTAAATTCATGCTTGATTTGTTTCAATTTAAAGTAAAACATGTGTTCATTTGACATTTTGTTTATTAGTTAACTCAATAATTTTTGTGGTTATAATAATAACTAGTGTTGCGCTCGGTGCGCGAGCTGCAAGCAGCTCGCGTGCCTTGTAGTCTCTTCAATATTCGTAAAATAAAGAAATGGGAGGCCATACCAAATACCAGAATATTCTGGAGAGTCTCTTGAAAGATAGAAAGAAATATCGGTATCACGTTTCGTATCTTTTCTGAAAGGACACTAATCAGTTCTATGCATGCGTTTAGTGGAAAAAAAAGGATCTATACAAAAATGTTTTGGAGAGCCACTTGAAAATTAAAAAGACGGACACGAATTTTTTTGTTCCGTAGCTATCTTTTTTTTATTGGCTCACCAAAGGGCCTAAGGTCTTGAACATTTTTAGTTTCAGGACCATGCCTCTATGATTGATAGTTTTTGAGGGCCGTTAGGGTACTCTGGTAATTTTTCCACATTCACTACGTTTTGTGATTTTTGTGAAAAAAAAGTCCTATTTATAAGTGTAGTAGGGGGAAAGTTTTTTATACAAAAATGTCTAAGAGAGCCTCTTGAAAAGAACCCAAAAAATTGTATGGAGAAAATTTTTTTTTTGTTCGGCGGCCATCTTTTTTTTACCGGTTCACCCAATGGCCCAAGGTCTTTAATAACATTTGTTTGGGACCATGTCTGTATGACTGGTAGTTTTGGAGGACCCATGAGGTACTCTGGTAAATATTCCATATTCATAACGTTTAGTATTTTTCCTGAAAGGACACTCATGAGCTCTATGCATGCGCTAAGTGAGGTAAAAAAGTTTTGTACATAAATGTTCTGGAGAGCCTCTTGAAAATTAAAAAAAAAAATTGTATGGACGCGAAAATTTTTTTTGTTCAGTGCCTATGTTTTTTACTGGCTCACCAAAGAGCCTAAGGTTTTGAACATTTTCAGTTTCAGGACCATGTCTCTATGACTGATAGTTTTTGAGAGCCTTTGGGGTACTCTGGTAAATTCCACGTTCATGACGTTTTGATAATTTCTTTGAAGGAAAACTCAAAAGTTCTACGCATATAAATAGTGAAAAGAAAAAAGTTCCATACAAAAATGTTCAGGAGAGCCTTTTGAAAATTCAAAAAAAAAATTTGTCGGGCGGCCATCTTTTTTTTGCCAGTTCACCGAATTGCCCAAGGTCTTTAACAAAATTTGTTTGGGAACTGATGTGTATGATACAATATGTAGGTAGTTGCATATAACTTGTATGAACGTACGATGTAAAGCTATTAATAAATGAGTCAGTCTCGGATATCGTGGTTTCAATACACAACATTGGCGACGAGGTGTTAAATAATTTATTTATCGAAGTTAATCAAGTATATTGCTAAAATAATCATGCCACTCGGTAAAGTGGAGAGTTTTCATGTCGGAACTCAAGATTGGGACGCGTATGTGCGACGCGTCAAGCAATTTATCGCGCTCAATAACATCGAAAGTAACCTCCATGTTGCCACGTTGGTCACGTTAGTAGGTGCAGATTGTTACGCGTTAATGTGCGATTTGTGTTCACCTGTTCAACCCGAAGAGAAAAGTTTCGACCAGTTGGTGAAGTTAGTGAAAGAACATTTGGAGCCCGAGAGGTCCGAGATAGCTGAGAGACATTTATTTCGGCAAAGAAAGCAACAGCAAGGCGAAGAGGTCAAAGTCTACCTACAGAATTTAAAACATCTCGCTAAGACGTGCAATTTCGGAGCACAGCTGGAGGTCAACCTTCGAGATCAGTTCGTCTCGGGACTTTTCAGCGAGGAGATGCGTTCGCGGCTTTTTGCCGAGAAAAATATTGATTATCGGCGCGCGGTGGAGCTGGCGTTGGCGCTGGAGGCGGCAGAGCGGCACGCGACGACGGCGTGCGCGACGGCCGCGACGAGCGCGCGAGCCTCCATGGGCGGCGGGCAGCAGGACGACGGCCTGCATCGGGTCGGCGTGAGGCGGACGGGCCGGCGGGCGCCGGACGGCGGCGACGACCGGGCCGGCGGCAGCGCGGGGGCCAGGCGCCCCTGTAGACGGTGCGGCAAGGACTCCCACCCAGAAGGTCGTTGTAAATTCAAGTACTATACCTGTGATTTTTGTTCAGAAAAAGGTCATTTAAAGATCATGTGCCCACAAAAAGGCAGAGGTGAAGTGAATGTAGTGAGCGGTGGTTCGAGACGGAAGCAGAAAGGTCAGATTTATTTTAACGACGATTCCGATTCCGATAGCGATAACGATTGTCATTTTTATAACATTGTTAGCAGCGGAGGCGATGGCCCCTATTACGCGATTGTAAATATCGAAAACGCGACTCACAAATTTGAAATAGATACAGGAAGTAAGATTTCGGCCATATCTAAACGATACTATGATAAATGCTTTTCTAACTTTCCTATTCAAAATAAGTCTTTAATTTTAAAATCTTACACTGGTGACGTAATAGAAACGATCGGTTACATTTTAGTGGATGTGACATGTGGGTCTAGATCTGCAAAATTAAAATTGTATGTAATCGCAAATGGGGGCCCTCCTCTCATGGGCCGAGTTTGGATAAAAGAATTAAAATTAACTGTAATCCAGTGTCATAATATGTCTAGTGAAGAGTCTATTTCTGTCAGTTTGAAGAAAGAATTTCCCGAAGTGTTCGCGGAGGGCCTGGGCACGTTTAAGTCGCGATTGCGTTTGCGTTTAAAGGACGAAACGCCCGTGTTTGTTAAAGCCCGTCAGCTGCCGCTAGCGCTTCGTGAACCGGTCGAGCGCGAACTCGAACGCTTGCAGCGGGAAGGTGTTATTTACAAAGTGGACAGGTCGGACTACGGGACACCGATCGTGCCGGTGGTCAAAGCGAATGGTTCAATTCGCATTTGTGGTGATTACAAAATCACCATAAACCCGCGTCTTAAAGATTTCCACTACCCGCTGCCGCGGATCGAGGACCTGTTCGCCACGCTCGGTGGGGGCGAGCAGTACACTAAACTCGATTTATCTAATGCTTTCCAGCAGTGTGTGTTAGAAGACGACTCACAGCCGATGACGGCGATCACGACTCACATGGGTACCTTTGTGTATAGGCGCGTTCCTTTCGGAATTAAATGTATTCCTGAGAATTTTCAAAAGATTATGGAGGAAACATTGAGCGGATTGCCTTCGACGGCTGTGTTCGCGGACGATATTTGTATCACGGGGAAAGACAAAAATACACATTTAAGAAATTTAAGGGCAGTGTTACAGCGATTGAATGATAACGGTTTAAGAATAAATTGGTCTAAATGTAAATTTTTTAAAGACAGTGTTACATACTTGGGTTATAAAATAGATAAATTTGGCTTACATACAGACGATAAAAAAATTGAAGCTATAGTTGCGGCACCTCCCCCCACGAATGTAACACAGTTAAGGAGTTTTATGGGCCTGGTAAACTTTTACTCAAAATTCTGTGCGAACATGAGTGATATATTAAAACCGATGTATAATCTTTTAAAGAAAAATGTAAAGTGGGATTGGGACGAAAAATGCATGAACGCCTTTAATAAAATCAAAAAGGTACTGAGTCACTCCCCGGTGCTAGCGCATTACGATCCGAGCCTGCCTCTCATACTAGCGGTGGACAGCAGTCCGTACGGCGTAGGCGCGGTGTTGCTGCAGCGCTGCGCGGACGGCGTGGAGCGGCCGGTGAGCTGCGCCTCGCGCACGCTCACGCCCGCGGAGTGCAACTACGCGCAAATTGATAAAGAAGCGCTCGCTATCGTGTTCGGGGTGACGAAACACCACCAGTATTTATACGGGCGGCATTTCATTCTCCGCAGCGATCACCGCGCTCTCAGTTATATATTCGGAAAGAAACGGGGTATTCCTTTGACCGCGGCGAGTCGCTTACAAAGGTATGCGGTTAAATTGTGCGCGTACAATTTCGATATAGAATTTGTGAGGTCTGTAGAAAACTGTCAGGCGGATGCGCTCTCTCGGCTTCCCCTGAACTCGACCGGTGGTCGAGTTAGGAGTGAAGTCGAAAGATGTAGCTACCTTAATTTTATTCAGGACGATTTTCCACTCAGCTTTAAAGAAATCAAAAGTGAGATCGCGAAAGATTCATTGTTGAGCAAGATTTACGGTTACGTTATGTTCGGATGGCCGAACAGAGTAATATCTGAGTCTGAAAAACCTTATTTTAATAGAAAGGATAATATATACATCGATCAAGGTTGTTTAATTTGGGGTTATAGAATGATAGTTCCTAAAGCATTACGTGAAAAGGTATTGAAAGAAATACACGAAGGACACCCCGGTATCGTCAAAATGAAGCAGATCGCCCGTAATTATGTTTATTGGGAGGGTCTGGACGCAGACATCGAGCGTATTTCGGCGCAGTGCGCGGCGTGCGTGTCCCAGCGCGCCGCGCCGCCCGCTGCGCCGCTGCACTCGTGGCCCTGGCCCGCCGAGCCATGGTCGCGCCTGAATGTAGATTTCTTAGGCCCGTTCAACAACGCATACTACTTAGTAATCGTGGATGCTCATTCGAAATGGATCGAAGTTGAAAAATTAAAGAGTATCTCAGCAGCCGTCGTCGTAGGCCGTTTGAGACAGCTATTCGCTAAATTTGGGCTCCCAAAAATAATTCTTAGTGACGGAGGGCCCCCTTTCACCTCGGCGGAGTTCGGGCTGTATATGAAGCAGAACGGCATTAAGCACACTCGCATAGCTCCGTATCATCCTGCTAGCAACGGTGCCGCCGAAAACGCCGTACGCACTATAAAGCGGGTATTAAAGAAAGCGTTAATCGAGAAGGTAGACGATTTAACTGCGCTCAGTAGATTTCTTTTCACGTATCGCAACACCGAGCACAGCAGCACTGGGCGCGAGCCCGCTGTGGCCATGTTCGGTCGGCGGCTGCGCGGACGTCTCGACCTGCTGCGGCCCGACGCGGGCGAGCGCGTCCGCGCCGCGCAGCAGGCGGCCGAGCGCCGCGCCGCGCCGCCGCACACGCTGCGCGAGGCGAGCCCCGGCGACGCGGTGCTCATACGTGATTACGCTAAGAATAGTGCTAAATGGGCAGAGGGTGAGGTATTAGAACGCAAGGGTCCGGTGTCGTATGTGGTTAAGGCTAATGACGGTAGGGTACAGAAGCGCCATATCGATCAACTCATAAGAGATAAACGCAAGTCTCGTCATTCGTTAGCCTTAGTGTCTCCGAATAGTGACGATCCTCGCGACTCCGTAATTAGTGATTTACCTGAGACCGAAAAAGAGAATGAATGTCAAGCGGATAAGGAGGAAGGTTTGATTTCCGATGATGTAGACAATCTCAGTAAAGAAGAGGCTAAGGGTTCGGAAAAAGATAAAAATTTGCAAG
The DNA here is from genome assembly GCA_920104075.1 of Melanargia galathea. Taxonomy (NCBI): domain Eukaryota; kingdom Metazoa; phylum Arthropoda; class Insecta; order Lepidoptera; family Nymphalidae; genus Melanargia; species Melanargia galathea. Next base: position 28,866,524 of record OV049856.1, on the reverse strand, counting down.
GAAAGATGCGCTCGCGTCGGGCAGCTGCTCTAGAGTGTATTGAAAAAATTAAGCGATATTCATAAAATGTATCTATCGTAACATCTATTGTATTTTACATAAGTATATGTAGTTTAAAAGAAGCTGCGATTGCAATTCAATTGTCTTTTGTGTATTCATTTATGTGCATTTCGTAATATTGTTTTATCTAAATATTACCATTTAAGCGAGTATGTGTAAGTAATCTATATACCTACCTACATGTTATTTAATAGTAGCTATCATAGTCTTGTATTAGAGGAGGACGATGATGTGTATGATACAATATGTAGGTAGTTGCATATAACTTGTATGAACGTACGATGTAAAGCTATTAATAAATGAGTCAGTCTCGGATATCGTGGTTTCAATACACAACAGGAACATTCCTGTATAACTGGTAGTTTTAGAGGACCCATGAGGTACCCTAGTAATTTTTCCACATTCACTACATTTTGTACTTTTTACGAAAAAAAACCTTTGAGTTTTATATATATGTGTAGTGGGGGGAAAAAGTTTCATACAAAAATGTCCAGGAGAGCCTCTTGAAACGAACCTAAAAAATTTGTATGGAGAAAAATTTTTTTTGTTCGGCGGCCATCTTTTTTTTACCGGTTCACCCAATGGCCCAAGGTCCTTAATAACATTTGTTTGGGACCATGCCTGTATGACTGGTAGTTTTAGAGGACCCATGAGGTACCCTGATAAATTTTCCACATTCATGACGTTTCATAATTTTCCTGAAGGAAGACCCATAAGTTCTACGCACATAAATAGTAAAGGGAAAAAGTTCAATACAAAAATGTTCTGGAGAGCCTCTTGAAAATTAAAAAAAAAATTTGTATGGACACGAAAAATTTTTTTGTTCGGTACCTATCTTTTTTTTACTGGCTCACCAAATGGCCCAAGGTCTTGAATATTTTCAGTTTCAGAACCATGCCTCTATGATTGATAGTTTTTGAGAGCCGTTGGGGTACTCTGGTAAATTTTCCACATTCATGACGTTTCATAATTTTCCTGAAGGAAGACCCATAAGTTCTACGCACATAAATAGTGAGGGGAAAAAAGTTCCATACAAAATTGTTCTGGAGAGCCTCTTGAAAATTAAGAAATTTTTGTATGGAGACGAAAATTTTTTTTGTTTGGTGGCCATATTTTTTTCACCGGTTCACCCAATTGCCCAAGGTTTTGAACATTTTTTGTTTGGGGATGGTACCTCTCCGACTAATAGTTTTCGAGATCCCTTAGGGCACTCTAGTCAGTTTTCCATGTCCAGCTCTCTCTATAATTTTGTAGACCTACATTTTTTGAATTCTACACACACGGAAAGTATGGTGAAAAAGTCCCATACAAAATTGTTCAGGAGAGGTGATCAATACGTAACTTCAAGTAGCTTTTATAATAATAATATTATACATTGTTTCAGTTGCCCCTTTGTCCGCGAGCCTTGCGATGAATAATGACAGTAAAGTGCACGCAACTGAAGAAGACGATACAGGCCTGAAAAGTGAACAAGCAATTGAAATCACCAAGAGCGGATCAGACGACCAGTCGTGTGATAGCAGCAATAAAACAACCGTCAACATTAATAGATTCACTAATTGTACGGTCAAACTATATGATGTATTTACAAATTTTAAAAATGTAGTGCCAAGAACAAATGAATCGTCAACGAAAACAAGAAATGTTATTCTTGTTAGGTCTTGTGATACTCAGAGTATTGCTTCTCAGGAATTCCGATATGAAACTACAATTCAGAATGAAGTCCCTGGCACAGAATACATTGAACCAGCCACTGGTAAAGAAACAGTTAACATATCAAATATTTTGCGAAGTAATACTAACATTTGTAATCAATTTATTCATTCATCAAACAGAAGTTTACGTATTGAGGATAAACGGTATATTTGTGACTTGTGTCGTAAAATGTTTAAACAAAAAAGCATCTTAGTAAAACACATAAAGTCTCACTTTGAAGCTAAACTATACACTTGCAAGTTTTGTCGATATGTAGCCAGATATAAATCTAAATTAGTGACTCACATGAGGACTCACACCGGTATCAAACCTTTCGCGTGTAAGTTATGCGATTACAAATGTGCACAAAATGGTACTCTAGTAAAGCACATGAGGACTCACACCGGTATCAAACCTTTCTCGTGTAAGTTATGCGATTACAAATGTGCAATAAATGGTACTCTAGTAAAGCACATGAAGACTCACACTGGTATCAAACCTTTCTCGTGTAAGTTATGCGATTACAAATGTGCACGAAATGATGATCTAGTGAGGCATATGAGAACTCACACTGGTATCAAACCTTTCTTGTGTAAGTTATGCGATTACAAATGTGCAATAAATGGTACTCTAGTAAAGCACATGAGGACTCACACTGGTATCAAACCTTTCTCGTGTAAGTTATGCGATTACAAATGTGCACGAAATGATGCTCTAGTGAGGCACATGAGGACTCACACCGGTATCCAACCTTTCTCGTGTAAGTTGTGCGATTACAAATGTTCACAAAATGCTAGTTTAGTGACGCACATGAGAACTCACACCGGCATCAAACCTTTCGCGTGTAAGTTATGCGATTACAAATGTGCACAAAATGGTACTCTAGTAAAGCACATGAGGACTCACACCGGTATCAAACCTTTCGCGTGTAAGTTATGCGATTACAAAAGTGCACAAAAGAGTCATTTAGTGACTCACATGAGGACTCACAGTGGTATCAAACCTTTCGCGTGTAAGTTATGCGATTACAAATGTGCACGAAATTATGCTCTAGTGACGCACATGAGGACTCACACCGGCATCAAACCTTTCTCGTGTAAGTTATGCGATTACAAATGTGCACAAAATGGTACTTTAGTGAGGCACATGAGAACTCACACCGGCATCAAACCTTTCTTGTGTAAGTTATGCGATTACAAATGTGCACAAAATGGTGACTTAGTGGGGCACATGAGAACTCACACCGGCATCAAACCTTTCGCGTGTAAGTTATGCGATTACAAATGTGCAGAGAGTGGGACGCTAGCAAAGCACATGAGAACTCACACGGGTATCAAACCTTTCGCGTGTAAGTTGTGCAGTTACAAAAGTACACGAAACAGTAATTTAGTGAGACACATGAGAACTCACATTGGTATCAAAATTTCGCGTGTAAGTTATGCGATTACAAATGTGCACGAAATGGTACTCTAGTGAACTACATGAGAACTCACACTGGTATTTAACCTTTCGCGTGTAAGTTATGCGATTACAAATGTGCACGAAATGGTACTCTAGTGAACCACATGAGAACTCACACTGGTATTAAACCTTTCTCGTGTAAGTTATGCGATTACAAATGTGCACGAAATGATACTCTAGTGAAGCACATGAGAACTCACACTGGTCTCAAACCTTTCTCATGTAAGTTGTGCAATTACAAATGTGCACAAAATGGTAATTTAGTGACGCACATGAGAACTCACACCGGTATCAAACCTTTCGCGTGTAAGTTATGCGATTACAAATGTGCAGAGAGTGGGAGGCTAGCAAAGCACATGAGAACTCACGCGGGTATCAAACCTTTCTTGTGTAAGTTGTGCAATTACAAAAGTGCACAAAAGATTAATTTAGTGACGCACATGAGGACTCACACAGGTATCAAACCTTTCGCATGTAAGTTATGCGATTACAAATGTGCACAAAATTGTTCTCTACTGAAGCACATGAGAACTCACACTGGTGAAAAGCCTTATTATTGTAGTTATTTGTTTTTTTGTTAGTTATTTTTTTAGAACAATGTGCAGAAATACGTAGTTTATTGAAACATAAGAGCTCACAGTGGTTAAAAACCTTATATGTACTTGAAACTGGCGGCTCACTCCTCGTCGTACCTACCACCAACTCGTTCCACCGAGTGGCGCGAGGATCGTCATCTATATATTATTGTACCTAGTGAGTGAGGCACATGAAAACTCACATCGGTATCAGACCTGTCTCATGTGCCATATGGACACTATTCCGGGATATAGCGCTTGATTCTTTCAAGTTGCTAAACTAAATCGATCGGGCATGGCTCACAGATCACAGAGAACTTTTTTTTTGACGTGGTGGAAAAGCTTTTATAGCTACCCCGCGGGCAAAAGCTAGTAATAAATTAATTTTATTCTTAATGTTCATAAGATTATTATATTTTAGTCTAAAAAAGATTTTTTGTTTACGGTACCTAGGTATATTTTAGTTTCGTATGACGCGGACGTCACGCTGCAATCTGCGGGGCTTATATTCATTTATAATATAAGGTATATTTGATTTTTAAATATTGTCTGAATGTAAAGAAATGAAATAATAAATAAAATTGTGTACTTTTTACTTTTGGTATTTTCATTGGCAGTTTACCAAGATTTTTGAAAATTCTTTCCCCAAGTGGGTAAAATAGAGGATAAAAGTTTTTAAGAAAGTCTGACATTTTTAAAGTTTTATCAATGAAAATCAGTATTTGTATTTTCGGTTAAAACTAAAAACAATTTTAGGAATTTCGGAAATTCCACCCCCAAGTAGGTTAAATAGGGGAGATGAGATTTAAAAGAATCCAAGCGGACGAAGTCGCTGGCATCAGCTAGTATAATTTAAATGTACTTACAACTATTTCGCGTATATACTTTCAAGGAAGTTTGCTAAAATACTCTACCTATAGTTGTAGCTATAGATTTCGGTTTATTTTAAATCCCGTGGAAACTGGATTTTTCCAGGAATAAAAGTTAGGGCATAATTCTATCTCCATTCCAAACAGCCAAATTGGTTCAGTAGTTGCGGCGTTAAAGAGTACCAAACGCACGCACACGCATGCACGCACACTTTCACCTATATAAAGTGTGATATATATTTTCTTATTATATTAGTATATGTATAAGGGTTATGTAGCTTACGTTATTATTCGGTAAGTTTGTACATTGCTCTGTCCTGTTTCCTTAAAATAGTTATTCTTCTACAGAAGGTTGTCTGGAGTAGATCACTTCAAGCGAGAACGTCGCCTGAGCGCAATTTGTTATGTTCAGTTGTGTGATTTTGATTCTTTGTTGCAATAAAGTCTTAATCTGTCTATCTATATGTCATTCAAGGGACCAACACCAATACATTCCTGAACATATTTTAATGCATCTTTTATTACTGTTTACGAGGCGCAGGCGGCATTCACCGACCGAATTTTGTAATAGCGTTGTCTCGCTGTCAAATTGTAAATTCATGCTGATTTGTTTCAATTTAAAGTAAAACGTGTGTTCATTTGACATTTTGTTTGTTAGTTAACTCAATAATTTTTGTGGTTATAATAATAATATTATACATTGTTTCAGTTGCCCCTTTGTCCGCGAGCCTTGCGTTGAATAATGACAGTAAAGTGCACGCAACTAAAGAAGACAATACAGGCCTGAAAAGTGAACAAGCAATTGAAATCACCAAGAGCGGATCAGACTACCAGTCGTGTGATAGCAGCAATAAAACAACCGTCAACATTAATAGATTCACTAATTGTACGGTCAAACTATATGATGTATTTGCAAATTTTAAAAATGTAGTGCCAAGAACAGATGAATCGTCAACGAAAACAAGAAATGTGTTGTAATAGTATAGTCTATGGATGTTGTAAGAAATAGTCTATGACTCTATGTTATAAGTCAAGGTAAAGTTTGTTATGGGTTCGGTGTTTGTAGGAAAAGGGGTTTTTGGTAATAATTATAATGATGTTTAATAAAGGTCTGTACTAATTAAAAAGAATCTTTCATTATTACTACATGGTGGCAGCGGTGAATACTGAAATATGGATAAAATTAACCCACCGGAGGTGTTCGATTTTGTGCCGGCATCATGGCCGAGTTGGAGGACGCGATTTTTGAGATACATAAGTATCAGTGGGCAGGCGGACAAGGAAGACCCTGTTAAGATTAATATATTAATATATTTGATGGGAAAACAAGGTGAATTGTTGGCAAAGCAGTTAAAGTTCACGGAGAAGTCCAAATTTGAAGACGTGTTAAAGGATTTGGATGGTTATTTTTTGCCAAAAAGGAATATCATTTTCGAGAGGTTCAAATTTAATACTCGTATACAAAAAGAGGAGGAAGAAGTGGATGAATATGTGAGGCAGTTATACATTTTAGCAGAGACTTGTGAGTTTGGTATGTTGAAGGAAGAATTTATAAGGGACCGAATAGTTGTTGGGTTGAGATCTCTCAAGACAAGTGAAAGAATGCAACTAAAGTCAGATTTGACTTTAGAAGATGCTATAAGGATGGCCAAACAAGCCGAAGAACAGGAACGGGCCAAGGTCATATTTTATTGAAATTAATGGTGTTACATATAGGAGAAATAGATGGCATTTGATTCCAGCACCTTTTGTAACCGAGGGAAAGTCAGTATCAAACAGGGGTTCATGGGGAGTACATTGATGATGATTATGGTAGCAATAGTAGAGATGTAAGTGAAGTTGATAATGGGATTTTAGAAAGAAAGGTAGAAAGGTCTTTATTCTTGTTAGGTCTTGTGATACTCAGAGTATTGCTTCTCAGGAATTCCGATATGAAACTACAATTCAGAATGAAGTCCCTGCCACAGAATACATTGAACCAGCCACTGATAAAGAAACAGTTAGCATATCAAATATTTTGCGAAGTAATACTAACATTTGTAATCAATTTATTCATTCATCAAACAGAAGTTTACGTATTGAGGATAAACGGTATATTTGTGACTTATGTCGTAAAATGTTTAAACAAAAAAGCATCTTAGTAAAACACATAAAGTCTCACTTTGAAGCTAAACTATACACTTGCAAGTTTTGTCGATATGTAGCCAGATATAAATCTAAATTAGTGACTCACATGAGGACCCACACCGGTATCAAACCTTTCTCGTGTAAGTTGTGCGATTACAAATGTACACAAAATGCTAGTTTAGTGACGCACATGAGAACTCACACCGGCATCAAACCTTTCGCGTGTAAGTTATGCGATTACAAATGTGCACAAAATGGTACTCTAGTGAAGCACATGAGGACTCACACCGGTATCAAACCTTTCGCGTGTAAGTTATGCGATTACAAATGTGCACAAAATGGTACTCTAGTAAAGCACATAAGGACTCACACCGGTATCCAACCTTTCTCATGTAAGTTGTGCGATTACAAATGTTCACAAAATGCTAGTTTAGTGACGCACATGAGAACTCACACCGGCATCAAACCTTTCGCGTGTAAGTTATGCGATTACAAATGTGCACAAAATGGTACTCTAGTAAAGCACATGAGGACTCACACCGGTATCAAACCTTTCGCGTGTAAGTTATGCGATTACAAAAGTGCACAAAAGAGTCATTTAGTGACTCACATGAGGACTCACAGTGGTATCAAACCTTTCGCGTGTAAGTTATGCGATTACAAATGTGCACGAAATTATGCTCTAGTGACGCACATGAGGACTCACACCGGCATCAAACCTTTCTCGTGTAAGTTATGCGATTACAAATGTGCACAAAATGGTACTTTAGTGAGGCACATGAGAACTCACACCGGCATCAAACCTTTCTTGTGTAAGTTATGCGATTACAAATGTGCACAAAATGGTGCTTTAGTGGGGCACATGAGAACTCACACCGGCATCAAACCTTTCGCGTGTAAGTTATGCGATTATAAATGTGCACAAAATAGTTCTTTAGTGAAGCACATGAGAACTCACACTGGTATCAAACCTTTCTCGTGTAAGTTGTGCAATTACAAATTTGCAGAAAATGGTACTCTAGTGAAGCACATGAGAACTCACACTGGTATCAAACCTTTCTCGTGTAAGTTGTGCAATTACAAATTTGCAGAAAATGGTACTCTAGTGAGGCACATGAGAACTCACACCGGTATCAAACCTTTCGCGTGTAAGTTATGCGATTACAAATGTGCACGAAATGGTACTCTACTGAAGCACATGAGAAGTCACACTGGTGAAAAGCCTTATTATTGTTAGTTATTTGTTTTTTTGTTAGTTATTTTTTTAGAACAATGTGCAGATATACGTAGTTTATTGAAACACATAAGATCTCACAGTGGTTAAAAACCTTATATGTACTTGAAACTGGCGGCTCACTCCTCGTCGTACCTACCACCAACTCGTTCCACCGAGTGGCGCGAGAATCGTCATCTATATATTATTGTAGCTAGTGAGTGAGGCACATGAAAACTCACATCGGTATCAGACCTGTCTCATGTGCCATATGGACACTATTCCGGGATATAGCGCTTGATTCTTTCAATTTGCTAAACTAAATCGATCGGGCATGGCTCACAGATCATAGAAAACTTTTTTTGACGTGGTGGAAAAGCTTTTATAGCTACCCCGCGGGCAAAAGCTAATAATAAATTAATTTTATTCTTAATGTTCATAAGATTATTATATTTTAGTCTAAAAAAGATTTTTTGTTTACGGTAGGTACCTAGGTATATTTTAGTTTCGTATGATGCGGACGTTACGCTGCAATCTGCGGGGCTTATAATTATTCATTTATTTTATAATAATAAGGTACCTATATTTGATTTTTAAATATTGTCTGAATGTAAAGAAATGAAATAATAAATAAAATTGTGTAAGTACTTTTTACTTTTGGTATTTTCATTGGCAGTTTACCAAGATTTTTGAAAATTCTTTCCCCAATTGGGTAAAATAGAGGATAAAAGTTTTTAAGAAAGTCCGACATTTTTAAAGTTTTATCAATGAAAATCGGTATTTGTATTTTCGGTTAAAACTAAAAACAATTACTTTTTTCAGGAATTTCGGAAATTCCACCCCCAAGTAGGTTAAATAGGGGATGAGATTTAAAAGAATCCAAGCGGACGAAGTCGCTGGCATCAGCTAGTATAATTTAAATGTACTTACAACTATTTCGCGTATATACTTTCAAGGAAGTTTGCTAAAATACTTTACCTATAGCTGTAGCTATAGATTTCGGTTTATTTTAAATCCCGTGGAAACTGGATTTTTCCAGGATAAAAAGGCAGGGCATAATTCTATCTCCATTCCAAACAGCCAAATTGGTTCAGTAGTTGCGGCGTTAAAAGTAACAAACGCACACACATACACTTTCGCCTTTATAATATAAGTGTGATATATATTTTCTTATTATATTAGTATATGTATAAGGTTTATGTAGCTTACGTTATTATTCGGTAAGTTTGTACCTACATTGCTCTGTCCCGTTTCCTTAAAATAGTTATTCTTCTACAGAAGTTTGTCTGGAGTAGATCCCTTCAAGCGAGAACGTCGCCTGAGCGCAATTTGTTATGTTCAGTTATGTGAATTTGATTCTTTCTACTTGTTGCAATAAAGTCTTAATCTGTCTATCTATATGTCATTCAAGGGACCAACACCAATACATTCCTGAACATATTTTAATGCATCTTTTATTACTGTTGAGCTTCGGCTATACAACAGCCGCAGTCAAGGTCTCAGTATCTCATCGTGCTTTGTAAAACACAATATTGTAGTTTCAAAAAAGGCGCCGCTACCTCGTGCAACCCGAAGAGCATAAATACGCTGAGCGGCGTTGTGGAGGCGCAGGCGGCATTCACCGACCGAATTTTGTAATAGCGTTGTCTCGCTGTCAAATTGTAAATTCATGCTTGATTTGTTTCAATTTAAAGTAAAACATGTGTTCATTTGACATTTTGTTTATTAGTTAACTCAATAATTTTTGTGGTTATAATAATAACTAGTGTTGCGCTCGGTGCGCGAGCTGCAAGCAGCTCGCGTGCCTTGTAGTCTCTTCAATATTCGTAAAATAAAGAAATGGGAGGCCATACCAAATACCAGAATATTCTGGAGAGTCTCTTGAAAGATAGAAAGAAATATCGGTATCACGTTTCGTATCTTTTCTGAAAGGACACTAATCAGTTCTATGCATGCGTTTAGTGGAAAAAAAAGGATCTATACAAAAATGTTTTGGAGAGCCACTTGAAAATTAAAAAGACGGACACGAATTTTTTTGTTCCGTAGCTATCTTTTTTTTATTGGCTCACCAAAGGGCCTAAGGTCTTGAACATTTTTAGTTTCAGGACCATGCCTCTATGATTGATAGTTTTTGAGGGCCGTTAGGGTACTCTGGTAATTTTTCCACATTCACTACGTTTTGTGATTTTTGTGAAAAAAAAGTCCTATTTATAAGTGTAGTAGGGGGAAAGTTTTTTATACAAAAATGTCTAAGAGAGCCTCTTGAAAAGAACCCAAAAAATTGTATGGAGAAAATTTTTTTTTTGTTCGGCGGCCATTTTTTTTTACCGGTTCACCCAATGGCCCAAGGTCTTTAATAACATTTGTTTGGGACCATGTCTGTATGACTGGTAGTTTTGGAGGACCCATGAGGTACTCTGGTAAATATTCCATATTCATAACGTTTAGTATTTTTCCTGAAAGGACACTCATGAGCTCTATGCATGCGCTTAGTGAGGTAAAAAAGTTTTGTACATAAAAGTTCTGGAGAGCCTCTTGAAAATTAAAAAAAAAAATTGTATGGACGCGAAAATTTTTTTTGTTCAGTGCCTATGTTTTTTACTGGCTCACCAAAGAGCCTAAGGTTTTGAACATTTTCAGTTTCAGGACCATGTCTCTATGACTGATAGTTTTTGAGAGCCTTTGGGGTACTCTGGTAAATTCCACGTTCATGACGTTTTGATAATTTCTTTGAAGGAAAACTCAAAAGTTCTACGCATATAAATAGTGAAAAGAAAAAAGTTCCATACAAAAATGTTCAGGAGAGCCTTTTGAAAATTCAAAAAAAAAATTTGTCGGGCGGCCATCTTTTTTTTGCCAGTTCACCGAATTGCCCAAGGTCTTTAACAAAATTTGTTTGGGAACATTCCTGTATAACTGGTAGTTTTAGAGGACCCATGAGGTACCCTAGTAATTTTTCCACATTCACTACATTTTGTACTTTTTACGAAAAAAACCTTTGAGTTTTATATATATGTGTAGTGGGGGGAAAAAGTTTCATACAAAAATGTCCAGGAGAGCCTCTTGAAACGAACCTAAAAAATTTGTATGGAGAAAAATTTTTTTTGTTCGGCGGCCATCTTTTTTTTACCGGTTCACCCAATGGCCCAAGGTCCTTAATAACATTTGTTTGGGACCATGCCTGTATGACTGGTAGTTTTAGAGGACCCATGAGGTACCCTGATAAATTTTCCACATTCATGACGTTTCATAATTTTCCTGAAGGAAGACCCATAAGTTCTACGCACATAAATAGTAAAGGGAAAAAGTTCAATACAAAAATGTTCTGGAGAGCCTCTTGAAAATTAAAAAAAAAATTTGTATGGACACGAAAAATTTTTTTGTTCGGTACCTATCTTTTTTTTACTGGCTCACCAAATGGCCCAAGGTCTTGAATATTTTCAGTTTCAGAACCATGCCTCTATGATTGATAGTTTTTGAGAGCCGTTGGGGTACTCTGGTAAATTTTCCACATTCATGACGTTTCATAATTTTCCTGAAGGAAGACCCATAAGTTCTACGCACATAAATAGTGAGGGGAAAAAAGTTCCATACAAAATTGTTCTGGAGAGCCTCTTGAAAATTAAGAAATTTTTGTATGGAGACGAAAATTTTTTTTGTTTGGTGGCCATATTTTTTTCACCGGTTCACCCAATTGCCCAAGGTTTTGAACATTTTTTGTTTGGGGATGGTACCTCTCCGACTAATAGTTTTCGAGATCCTTTAGGGCACTCTAGTCAGTTTTCCATGTCCAGCTCTCTCTATAATTTTGTAGACCTACATTTTTTGAATTCTACACACACGGAAAGTATGGTGAAAAAGTCCCATACAAAATTGTTCAGGAGAGGTGATCAATACGTAACTTCAAGTAGCTTTTATAATAATAATATTATACATTGTTTCAGTTGCCCCTTTGTCCGCGAGCCTTGCGATGAATAATGACAGTAAAGTGCACGCAACTGAAGAAGACGATACAGGCCTGAAAAGTGAACAAGCAATTGAAATCACCAAGAGCGGATCAGACGACCAGTCGTGTGATAGCAGCAATAAAACAACCGTCAACATTAATAGATTCACTAATTGTACGGTCAAACTATATGATGTATTCACAAATTTTAAAAATGTAGTGCCAAGAACAGATGAATCGTCAACGAAAACAAGAAATGTTATTCTTGTTAGGTCTTGTGATACTCAGAGTATTGCTTCTCAGGAATTCCGATATGAAACTACAATTCAGAATGAAGTCCCTGCCACAGAATACATTGAACCAGCCACTGGTAAAAAAACAGTTAACATAACAAATATTTTGCGAAGTAATACTAACATTTGTAATCAATTTATTTATTCATCAAACAGAAGTTTACGTATTGAGGATAAACGGTATATTTGTGACTTATGTCGTAAAATGTTTAAACAAAAAAGCATCTTAGTAAAACACATAAAGTCTCACTTTGAAGTAAAACTATTCACTTGCAAGTTTTGTCGATACGTAGCCAAATATAAATCTAAATTAGTGACTCATATTAGGACTCACACTGGTGAAAAGCCTCACTATTGTCAGCTATGCGATTACAAATGTGCACAAAATGGTACTCTAGTGAAGCACATGAGGACTCACACTGGCATCAAACCTTTCTCGTGTGAGTTATGCGATTACAAATGTGCACAAAATGGTACTCTAGTGAAGCACATGAGGACTCACACCGGCATCAAACCTTTCTCGTGTAAGTTATGCGATTACAAATGTGCAGAGAGTGGGAGGCTAGCGAAGCACATGAGAACTCACAGTGGTATCAAACCTTTCTCGTGTAAGTTGTGCAATTACAAAAGTGCACAAAAGAGTAATTTAGTGACGCACATGAGGACCCACACGGGTATCAAACCTTTCACGTGTAAGTTATGCGATTACAAATGTGCACAAAATGGTACTCTAGTGAAGCACATGAGAACTCACACTGGTATCAAACCTTTCTCGTGTACGTTGTGCAATTACAAATGTGCACGAAATGATGATCTAGCGACGCACATGAGAACTCACACTGGTCTCAAACCTTTCTCGTGTAAATTATGCGTTTACAAAGGTGCACGAAATGATACTCTAGTGAGGCATATGAGAACTCATACTGGTATTAAACCTTTCTTGTGTAAGTTATGCGATTACAAATGTGCAGAGAGTGGGAGGCTAGTGACGCACATGAGGACTCACACTGGTATCAAACCTTTCTCGTGTACGTTGTGCAATTACAAATGTGCACGAAATGATGATCTAGCGACGCACATGAGAACTCACACTGGTCTCAAACCTTTCTCGTGTAAATTATGCGTTTACAAAGGTGCACGAAATGATACTCTAGTGAGGCATATGAGAACTCACACCGGTATCAAACCTTTCGCGTGTAAGTTATGCGATTACAAATGTGCACGAAATGGTACTCTACTGAAGCACATGAGAACTCACACTGGTGAAAAGCCTTATTATTGTTAGTTATTTGTTTTTTTGTTAGTTATTTTTTTTAGAACAATGTGCAGAAATACGTAGTTTATTGAAACACATAAGAACTCACAGTGGTTAAAAACCTTATATGTACTTGAAACTGGCGGCTCACTTCTCGTCGTACCTACCACCAACTCGTTCCACCGAGTGGCGCGAGAATCGTCATCTATATATTATTGTAGCTAGTGAGTGAGGCACATGAAAACTCACATCGGTATCAGACCTTTCTCATGTGCCATATGGACACTATTCCGAGATATAGCGCTTGATTCTTTCAAGTTGCTAAACTAAATCGATCGGGCATGGCTCACAGATCACAGAAAACTTTTTTTTTGACGTGGTGGAAAAGCTTTTATAGCTACCCCGCGGGCAAAAGCTAGTAATAAATCAATTTTAGTCTTAATGTTCAAAAGGTTATTATATTTTAGTCTAAAAAAGATTTTTTGTTTACGGTACCTAGGTATATTTTAGTTTCGTATGACGCGGACGTTACGCTGCAATCTGCGGGGCTTATATTCATTTATAATAATAAGGTATATTTGATTTTTAAATATTGTCAGAATGTAAAGAAATGAAATAATAAATAAAATTGTGTACTTTTTACTTTTGGTATTTTCATTGGCAGTTTACCAAGATTTTTGAAAATTCTTTCCCCAAGTGGGTAAAATAGAGGATAAAAGTTTTTAAGAAAGTCCGACATTTTTAAAGTTTTATCAATGAAAATCGGTATTTGTATTTTCGGTTAAAACTAAAAACAATTACTTTTTTCAGGAATTTCGGAAATTCCACCCCCAAGTAGGTTAAATAGGGGATGAGATTTAAAAGAATCCAAGCGGACGAAGTCGCTGGCATCAGCTAGTATAATTTAAATGTACTTACAACTATTTCGCGTATATACTTTCAAGGAAGTTTGCTAAAATACTCTACCTATAGCTGTAGCTATAGATTTCGGTTTATTTTAAATCCCGTGGAAACTGGATTTTTCCAGGATAAAAAGGCAGGGCATAATTCTATCTCCATTCCAAACAGCCAAATTGGTTCAGTAGTTGCGGCGTTAAAAGTAACAAACGCACACACATACACTTTCGCCTTTATAATATAAGTGTGATATATATTTTCTTATTATATTAGTATATTATGTTCTTCTTATTATATTAGTTTATGTAGCTTACGTTATTATTCGGTAAGTTTGTACATTGCTCTGTCCCGTTTCCTTAAAATAGTTATTCTTCTACAGAAGGTTGTCTGGAGTAGATCCCTTCAAGCGAGAACGTCGCCTGAGCGCAATTTGTTATGTTCAGTTGTGTAATTTTGATTCTTTCTACTTGTTTCAATAAAGTCTTAATCTGTCTATCTATATGTCATTCAAGGGACCAACACCAATACATTCCTGAACATATTTTAATACATCTTTTATTACTGTTGAGCTTCGGCTATACAACAGCCGCAGTCAAGGTCTCAGTATCTCATCGTGCTTTGTAAAACACAATATTGTAGTTTCAAAAAAGGCGCCGCTGCCTCGTGCAACCCGAAGAGCATAAATACGCTGAGCGGCGTTGTGGAGGCGCAGGTGGAATTCACCGACCGAATTTTGTAATAGCGCCGTCTCGCTGTGAAATTGTAAATTCATGCTGATTTGTTTAATTTAAAGTAAAATATGTGTTCATTTGACATTTTGTTTGTTAGTTAACTCAATAATTTTTGTGGTAATAATAATAATGTTATATATTGTTTCAGTTGCCCCTTTGTCCGCGAGCCTTGCGATGAATAATGACAGTAAAGTGCACGCAACTGAAGAAGACGATACAGGCCTGAAAAGTGAACAAGCAATTGAAATCACCAAGAGCGGATCAGACTACCAGTCGTGTGATAGCAGCAATAAAACAACCGTCAACATTAATAGATTCACTAATTGTACGGTCAAACTATATGATGTATTTGCAAATTTTAAAAATGTAGTGCCAAGAACAGATGAATCGTCAACGAAAACAAGAAATGTTATTCTTGTTAGGTCTTGTGATACTCAGAATATTGCTTCTCAGGAATTCCGATATGAAACTACAATTCAGAATGAAGTCCCTGCCACAGAATACATTGAACCAGCCACTGGTAAAGAAACAGTTAACATAACAAATATTTTGCGAAGTAACGCTAACATTTGTAATATTTTTTCATCAAACAGAAGTTTACGTATTGAGGTTAAACGGTATATTTGTGACTTATGTCGTAAAATGTTTAAACAAAAAAGCATCTTAGTAAAACACATAAAGTCACACTTTGAAGCAAAATTATTCACTTGCAAGTTTTGTCGATACGTATCCAAATATAAATCTAAATTAGTGATTCACATGAGGACTCACACTGATGAAAAGCCTTACTATTGTCAGCTATGCGAGTATAAGTGTGCCGCAAAATGTTATTTAGTGAAGCACATGAGAACTCACAGTGGTATCAAACCTTTCTCGTGTAAGTTATGCGATTACAAAAGTTCACACAAGAGTAATTTAGTGACGCACATGAGAACTCACACGGGTATCAAACCTTTCGCGTGTAAGTTATGCGATTACAAAAGTGCACAAAAGAGTGATTTAGTGACGCACATGAGAACTCACACCGGTATCAAACCTTTCTCGTGTAAGTTATGCGATTACAAATGTGCACGAAATGATGCTCTAGTGAGGCATATGAGAACTCACACTGGTATCAAACCTTTCTTGTGTAAGTTATGCGATTACAGATGTGCAGAGAGTGGGAGGCTAGCGAATCACATGAGAACTCACACGGGTATCAAACCTTTCGCGTGTAAGTTATGCGATTACAAAAGTGCACAAAAGAGTGATTTAGTGACGCACATGAGAACTCACACCGGTATCAAACCTTTCTCGTGTAAGTTATGCGATTACAAATGTACACGAAATGGTACTCTAGTAAAGCACATGAGGACTCACACCGGTATCAAACCTTTCTCGTGTAAGTTATGCGATTACAAATGTGCACGAAATGATGCTCTAGTGAGGCATATGACAACTCACACTGGTATCAAACCTTTCTTGTGTAAGTTATGCGATTACAGATGTGCAGAGAGTGGGAGGCTAGCAAAGCACATGAGAACTCACACGGGTATCAAACCTTTCGCGTGTAAGTTATGCGATTACAAAAGTGCACAAAAGAGTAATTTAGTGACGCACATGAGAACTCACACGGGTATCAAACCTTTCGCATGTAAGTTATGCGATTACAAATGTGCACAAAATTGTTCTCTACTGAAGCACATGAGAACTCACACTGGTGAAAAGCCTTATTATTGTTAGTTATTTGTTTTTTTTGTTAGTTATTTTTTTAGAACAATGTGCAGAAATACGTAGTTTATTGAAACATAAGAGCTCACAGTGGTTAAAAACCTTATATGTACTTGAAACTGGCGGCTCACTCCTCGTCGTACCTACCACCAACTCGTTCCACCGAGTGGCGCGAGAATCGTCATCTATATATTATTGTAGCTAGTGAGTGACGCACATGAGAACTCACACCGGTATCAAACCTTTCTCGTGTAAGTTATGCGATTACAAATGTACACGAAATGGTACTCTAGTAAAGCACATGAGGACTCACACCGGTATCAAACCTTTCTCGTGTAAGTTATGCGATTACAAATGTGCACGAAATGATGCTCTAGTGAGGCATATGACAACTCACACTGGTATCAAACCTTTCTTGTGTAAGTTATGCGATTACAGATGTGCAGAGAGTGGGAGGCTAGCAAAGCACATGAGAACTCACACGGGTATCAAACCTTTCGCGTGTAAGTTATGCGATTACAAAAGTGCACAAAAGAGTAATTTAGTGACGCACATGAGAACTCACACGGGTATCAAACCTTTCGCATGTAAGTTATGCGATTACAAATGTGCACAAAATTGTTCTCTACTGAAGCACATGAGAACTCACACTGGTGAAAAGCCTTATTATTGTTAGTTATTTGTTTTTTTTGTTAGTTATTTTTTTAGAACAATGTGCAGAAATACGTAGTTTATTGAAACATAAGAGCTCACAGTGGTTAAAAACCTTATATGTACTTGAAACTGGCGGCTCACTCCTCGTCGTACCTACCACCAACTCGTTCCACCGAGTGGCGCGAGAATCGTCATCTATATATTATTGTAGCTAGTGAGTGACGCACATGAGAACTCACACCGGTATCAAACCTTTCTCGTGTAAGTTATGCGATTACAAATGTACACGAAATGGTACTCTAGTAAAGCACATGAGGACTCACACCGGTATCAAACCTTTCTCGTGTAAGTTATGCGATTACAAATGTGCACGAAATGATGCTCTAGTGAGGCATATGACAACTCACACTGGTATCAAACCTTTCTTGTGTAAGTTATGCGATTACAGATGTGCAGAGAGTGGGAGGCTAGCAAAGCACATGAGAACTCACACGGGTATCAAACCTTTCGCGTGTAAGTTATGCGATTACAAAAGTGCACAAAAGAGTAATTTAGTGACGCACATGAGAACTCACACGGGTATCAAACCTTTCGCATGTAAGTTATGCGATTACAAATGTGCACAAAATTGTTCTCTACTGAAGCACATGAGAACTCACACTGGTGAAAAGCCTTATTATTGTTAGTTATTTGTTTTTTTTGTTAGTTATTTTTTTAGAACAATGTGCAGAAATACGTAGTTTATTGAAACATAAGAGCTCACAGTGGTTAAAAACCTTATATGTACTTGAAACTGGCGGCTCACTTCTCGTCGTACCTACCACCAACTCGTTCCACCGAGTGGCGCGAGAATCGTCATCTATATATTATTGTAGCTAGTGAGTGACGCACATGAGAACTCACACCGGTATCAAACCTTTCTCGTGTAAGTTATGCGATTACAAATGTACACGAAATGGTACTCTAGTAAAGCACATGAGGACTCACACCGGTATCAAACCTTTCTCGTGTAAGTTATGCGATTACAAAAGTGCACAAAAGAGTAATTTAGTGACGCACATGAGAACTCACACGGGTATCAAACCTTTCGCATGTAAGTTATGCGATTACAAATGTGCACAAAATTGTTCTCTACTGAAGCACATGAGAACTCACACTGGTGAAAAGCCTTATTATTGTTAGTTATTTGTTTTTTTTGTTAGTTATTTTTTTAGAACAATGTGCAGAAATACGTAGTTTATTGAAACATAAGAGCTCACAGTGGTTAAAAACCTTATATGTACTTGAAACTGGCGGCTCACTCCTCGTCGTACCTACCACCAACTCGTTCCACCGAGTGGCGCGAGAATCGTCATCTATATATTATTGTAGCTAGTGAGTGACGCACATGAGAACTCACACCGGTATCAAACCTTTCTCGTGTAAGTTATGCGATTACAAAAGTGCACAAAAGAGTAATTTAGTGACGCACATGAGAACTCACACGGGTATCAAACCTTTCGCATGTAAGTTATGCGATTACAAATGTGCACAAAATTGTTCTCTACTGAAGCACATGAGAACTCACACTGGTGAAAAGCCTTATTATTGTTAGTTATTTGTTTTTTTTGTTAGTTATTTTTTTAGAACAATGTGCAGAAATACGTAGTTTATTGAAACATAAGAGCTCACAGTGGTTAAAAACCTTATATGTACTTGAAACTGGCGGCTCACTCCTCGTCGTACCTACCACCAACTCGTTCCACCGAGTGGCGCGAGAATCGTCATCTATATATTATTGTAGCTAGTGAGTGAGGCACATGAAAACTCACATCGGTATCAGACCTTTCTCATGTGCCATATGGACACTATTCCGAGATATAGCGCTTGATTCTTTGAACTTGTTTCTAAACTAGGTAGATCGATCGGGCATGGCTCACAGATCACAGTTACCTTTTTTTAACCGACTTCATTTTATTTTGACGTGGTGGAAAAGCTTTGGCATAACGAAGGTTATGTGGGACTCCCCCCCCCCCCCCCCCCCCAGAGGACAATGGGAGTATATCGCACTAAAAACCACCACGGCATGACACGCATGCTGTCTGTGCTGGACGCCTGGGGAACCCATTGTATGCATCCCAGGCGTCCCACAGTGGGTCGAAACTGCTATTTGAGGGACATAGGATTTTTTGTTACAAATTCCATTAAAAAAAATACCTATCGAAAGATCTTGTCATTCTGATGAATAATTGTTATTAAAAGTTTTTCTATAAAATTGATAGCTTGCCCGAAAAAAAATATTTTCAGTTTTTGTTGTATGGAATGAAACATAAACTGCTAAATTTTGGCCAAGTCTTGAAAGGTCTTGCTTTAAAACTACTTTATTCTTATTCTTTGGCTTGTTGGCTATAATTCTACGCTATCAGCGCGTACCCGAAGTTGCCCGTTCGCGAGTTATAAGGTTCACAAAAATGAAGAAAAAAAAGTAAGTAAAAAGTACTTTTTAGGGTTCCGTACCTCAAAAGGTACAAAAACCAACCCTTATAAGATCACTCTCTTGTCCGTCTGTCTGTCTGTCCGTGTGTCACCACCGATTTTCTCAGAAACGGGTGAACCAAGCAAGTTGAAATTTATACCGGATACCAAAGAGTTCCCAAGAGGGAGCAACGCGAAATATTATTACTCGTCAAGACGGCCGCGACTACTGCTAATGTGTGCGTGACCTCGGTAATCGCGCCGTGTACGATACAACCTCGAATCGCAAATGTGTGCGCGCCTAGGGATACCGGTTATTTGGACAATTGCACAATTTTTATAGATAAATCAAGTATGGTGTAGGATAAAATTTTGTTTTTATTAATTATTTATCTTTAATCTACGTGTGTGTAAAACTGTTTGTTTAATGTAAATCAATAGTTTGCCATGGAAACAGCATTAGTAATTACTTGATTACAGAATATTCATTAGGTATCTACCTCATTATTTAAATATCGGCTGGACCGATTATGATGGAATTTTTGGTGTGTGTTTGTGTGGGTAAGAAGATAGTTTGTATCTACAATTGGACCCTGTAGGTGGTGCTGCAGTCATGTTCTAGGATTTTTTTTATTACGAACAAATTTTGTTGAAATTTTGTAAGTTTCTTGTCCCTGGGGAGTTTAGATTCATAACCTAATTGAATCCGGTAGGTGGCGCTGCAAATTCGTAACACTAGATACTAAATAAAAATTATTTCTTGATTTAGTCAAATACTTTTATAATACGTTTCCAACAGTCGTCATGTCGTGTCCTTCTGATGACAGCTGTCCAGCGATGTCTTAGTATTGGATCCGTTGGAAATCTACATTAATTAAGTATTAATAATAATTATAAACTAATTAGAAAATTTATTTTTAATTTTTTTTTATATAATTTATATTTATAATCATAATTATTTAGAACTAGGAAATGCCCGCGGCTTCGCCCGCGTGAATTTCGGTTTTAAACAAATCCCGAGGGAATCGTAGATTTCCGGCTCCCGTTCCCGCTCCCTTTTCCAACCTTTATACCTACTATCAAGGAAGTTCTCTATATTAATCTACCTATAGCTGTAGCTATAGATTTCGGGTTTTTCAAAATCCCGTGGGAACTGTGAATTTTTCCAGGATAAAAAGTAGCCTATGTTTTAAGTCAGGGCATATTCTATCTCCATTCAAAATTTCAGCCAAATCGGTTTAGTAGTTGCGGCGTGATTGAGTAACAAACATCCAAACATACAAACATCCAAACATCTAAACATCCAAACATCCATATTAGTAGGATAATTATTATTTAAAAAAATTATTGAAGGTCAAAATTCAGTAAGTATAATATTAATAATAAATATTTACTATATTCCGGGACTTCCCTATATTTGTGGCAAATTACCTCACTACTGGCAACAAATTGATTTTATTAATAATTATTAATGTTCACACACGTATAACATACAACAATATATTTTTGCACAATAATGTGCAAAATACCACAATGCTCAGCTGGTATCACCGGCCAGTTCGACGTACCTATAAAACATCGAAATTAAAAATCCTATTTTCTCAAAAAAACATACGCAAATGTAAAAACTTACTGATGATATGAGATCTTCGACCTCTTATTTTGTTGTGAAGGATAATTACGACATAATTTCACCGCACAAACCGGCATATTTTTTTATTTTTCGGGAGCTGTTTACTGCGTAGTTTATTAAGTGACACTGAAGTAGGTGAGAGCGATCCTACCAATTTAAGTGAACATTTTTTAGGGCGCACTCGTGAGTTACATTATCAATCTGGCCATGTGGATAATCAAAGCCGGATACTGAAATCTATAGTTCCTATTAGGTGTATAAAAATCAAGGTCCTGAGTCAACACGATAAAGAGATATGGGCAAATTTTGATTTTCACGAGAACTTATAAGTACCGAAATTTACCTTAATTTTCAATTTTTTTATTTTTCGTAATTTTTCCTTCACTTGTGCTATAAGACCTAGCTTTTAACCAAAATTGACAATTCTAAGTCAACCGGAAGTACCCTGTAGGTTTTGGGTCGAAAACCTACATGGTAGTTGCCGTTGACCCAGAACCCTGAAATTTGGCAAGTAGGTAGGTCTTATAATACAAGTAAAGGAATAAATCTGAAAACCGTGAATTTGTGGTTATATCACACAAAAAAAATTATAATGTGTTCATAAACAAATAATTGGTATTTTCAATTTTCAAAGTACGATAACTATACCAAATGGGATATCATATAAAAAGACTTTACTTGTACATTTTAAAACATATTTTTATTTATTTTTATGCATAATAGTTTTTGGTTTATCGTGCAAAATGTCGAAAAAAAATCCGTTACGCCCCCCTTATATCTGAAGTTTACCAATAGAAAAATCTAAAAAAATTATGGTCATTAGAATTTTATGTACATTTCACGGAAAAAATAAAATCAACGTTCTAACCGAATTTGAATTCATAGATGTACATACTTTACAAGATAGTGATAGTGACTAATTTTGTTAGTTTAGTTCTTTTAATTGTATTAGTTATTTTTATTTAAAACTACAGCTAATACAATTCAATAAACTATATTTTAGATTTTCATACAACAAAAACTGAAAATATTTTTTTTCGGGCAAGCTATCAGTTTTAGAGAAAAACTGTTAATAACAATTATTCATCAGAATGACAAGATCTTTCGATAGGTATTTTTTTAAATGGAATTTGTAACAAAAAATCCTATGTCCCTCAAATAGCAGTTTCGACCCACTGTGCGCGTCCGGCAGCCGCCCCAGCCGGCGCTCGCCTCTGGACTGTCCCTCCAGAGGCTCGCGCCCTCCCGTAATTTTTAACGATGTTTTTTTCCTCCCGCGATGGGCATTGCTGCCCCCCGCTCCGGGGTGTCTCACCCCCTGTTTCGTTCGCAGTGCCCTCTGCTAATCAGAGGGACACGTGGAGAAACCTCCCTCCGCCAGGCCATGGCTAACAATCCCTGTAGGAAAATTATTAACCATGTTACCGGGGCGCACCGGCCCGAATACTACTCAGACTTTCGAGTTAGTACATTCTTTGTGCGCACATACCCACAAAAACGCACACCAATTTGAAATGGCTGTCCCTTCGAGGATGAGGGAGTTACACCTTATTAATTAGTTTTTTTAGAGTGGTAATGAGTTGTAGAATACGCCTCTGAAATATTGCTAGTTCGATGCTAAAATATTGTTAGTATGATGACAGGGAATTGAAGTAGTTTGGGGTAAAATCGTACTTCGTAGATGTTAACCCTGTTCTCCATACAAATAACTCATCTGTAAATGACAATGACAGCTGTCAGAATTCCACGGAATTAGAAATCAGGTATAGCTAAGAACACTCGACTCGAGACTAATTCACCTTTCAAACAACAAAACCGCACTCAAATCGGTTCACCCCGTTCACCCGTTTGAGCACTACGGGAGAACAGACAGACACACACACAGATGTGTCAAACTTATAACAAGTCAATTTACAGTAAGTCATTGTGTGTTGTAATCACACTAATTTGATAAAGGCGAAAGTTTGTGTGTATGTAGGTACATGTGTATGTTGTTACTCTATAACGCTGCAAGTCCTGCAACTACTGAACCGATTTTTAATGGAGATAGATTATACTCTGACATAGCACATATATGCCGTTTTATCCTGGAAACAACCACAGTTCCCGCGGGATTTTGAAAAAACCGAAATCTACAGCTATAGATAGATTACTATAGAAAACTTCCTTGAAAGTTGGAAAAGGCAGCGGGAACAGGAATCGGAAATCCACGATTCCCTCGGGATTTGTGAAAAACCGAAATTCACGCGGATGAAGCCGCGGGCAAAAGCTAGTAATAAATTATTTTTATTGTTAATGTTCATAATATTATTTATTATATTTTAGTCTAAAAAAGATTTTTTGCTGACGGTAGGTATATTTTAGTGTCGGCTGAAGTCACGCTGCAATCTACGGGGCTTATATCTATACTCTATATTATAGTTTATACTTTTATACTAATATAATAAAGCGGAAGAGTTTGTTTATTTGAACGCCCTAATCTCAGGAACTAAACTGGACTGATTTCAAAAATTCTTTCACCGTTGGATATGTACGTGATCCTTGAGTGCTATAGGCTATATATTATATGTACCACGGGCGAAGCCGGGGCGGACCGCTAGTTCATTTATAATATTAAGGTATATTTATTTAATTTTTATTATTGTCTGAATGTAAAGACATGAAATAATAAATACAAATATGTGTACTTTTTATTTTTTCCATTTCATTATTTTCATTGGCAATTTTATACCTACCGTAATTTTGTAAAAATTTCGAGAGATACCTTGTACTTAGCTACTTTTAATAAAACTAATATAATATACCTACCTACATAATAACAAACTGTTGGTTGTGAATTATTGATTAATATTAACTTGCACTAAAAACCTTAAAATAACAAGCTATGTTTTAGGAAAATTTAAATCGACTTCAATACACCAAAAAAAGAGTTCCCTCGATTTCTCCAGGATCCCATCATGAGATCCTGACCTGATGTCCATGGGACCTGGGAAGTATACCTTTTCAAATGCTATATTATGCTCGTACTAAGGTCTGAATTTCGAATACCTACCAGCAGTGGCGGATTACATGACAACAGCGCTCTAGGCAGTACCCAAAGTACCTACCTCATCGGCAATATGTCAATGTTTGGGTAAATTGTTTCAAGTTCTTTATTCCATAAAGCCTTTGTCTTTCTTTCTCTGGCGCCCCTCTGTAATCTCGCGCCCCTAGGCATGTGCCTAGTTGGCCTAAAGCCCCTAAAGGATAATCCGCCACTGCCTACCAGACCAACAGACATGATGATAGCTCAAGTTGACAAACTGATAACAATAAGCCCGCCCCACATAGCTCGAAGATGATGCTTGAATAGTGACATAGCACTGGGAAATGCAAATTTTTCCTTTTTCAAATGCAGCGTTGGAAGATTGTGAACGGTCGCTGGATATTAGCGGCACAAGATAATGTTCTATGGCGATCCTTGCAAGAGATCTATGTCCAGCAGCGGACGTCTTATATTTAATACTTATTATGTATTCTATACCTTACTAATAAATGAAATTGAAGTGTCTGTAATTTCGAAATAACTACCTCGTATTAAGTTCATATTATGGTTATTTGAACTGTACCATAACCGAATCACGTTTTTAAAATTTTTGTCTGTCTGTCTGTTTGAACGGGCTACTCATCTTCGGAACGGCTGAACCGATTTTGACGGGACTTTCACATACAAGTAGAGAATTAACCAGGGAGTAACATAGGCTAGTTTTTTAACGACTTTCAAAAAAGGAGGAGTTGTGTTTTTCTACCTATGTACACCGATATCTCCGAGATTTCTGAAACGATTAGCGTTTTTTTTTAATCGATAGAGAAATATTGCGACACCGTCCTATAAAAAAATTTGCATTCTAACTCAATCCTGATGCTGCAGGGGACCTGACCCCCAAAACTAATGGGATTTAGAAACTGTCGGTTATTTAAATTGATATTGGGGGTACCAATTAAAGACTTTATCGTTGAATGAACTCGAGTAGGTACATATCCAACTCCTCAACACTGATTCTGTAAGGAATTGCATTCCGAAATCGTGGGGATCCCACGGGATTTTTCCGTTTTGGGGACGGGTTACTAC
The DNA here is from genome assembly GCA_920104075.1 of Melanargia galathea. Taxonomy (NCBI): domain Eukaryota; kingdom Metazoa; phylum Arthropoda; class Insecta; order Lepidoptera; family Nymphalidae; genus Melanargia; species Melanargia galathea. The sequence goes on along the minus strand of OV049856.1, from coordinate 28,840,840 downwards.
ATATCTGTAGTAACCCGTCCCGTGGCTACTTTTTGTTCTGGAAAATCAAAAGTTCCCACGGGATTTTTAAAAACCTACATCCACACGGGCGAAGCCGTAGGCATCTTCTAGTTATTAAATATTTTTCGTACTATAATCTATTATTTTGTTTGACTTACAGGCACACTGTTTTCAAAGGTAGTACTCCAAAAACCCAGTTTCATCCAGTCCAGTTTATTTTGTACATATTATCATAAATAAAAAATAACATACACACAATACTATTTCAATAATATATAAAAGTGTAATAAAATATCAAAAAGCTATAATTACAGGTAGTAAAAGGCCATTGTCCATTTGTAACATATCAATTTAATACGACTTCTATAAACATTACCTATTTCATAATAATTATTTATAAACCGAAATCTCACACTGCACATGTTGTAATTACTTCCTTTATATATATATTTTGTGACTATAATATTAATGGGGATTATTGATACAAAAAAGTTTTTATAATATGTTGTCCGTTTATTGAAAAAGTTGATAATTCTTTATAACGATGACGTTTAAAATCGAGTTTTAACCGGTTTAAATCGGTCAGAACCAGTATGAACCGGTTCGAGTTGGTTTGAACCAGTATGTACCGGTTGTCGCGGAGGTCGGATTTGGGGTCCGACCTCTGAACGTGGGAGGTATGGCGACTACTCGATGACCGTTTGTTCCTCTTTGATAAAGAATTCTACAACTTCTTCCACTGAACCCGATCCGTCGGTGTCGAGACCGTCTGTGTCTACATCTGGAACAAAAAACATAAAATTATTACGACATAGGTAATGTTGGGAATCATTTTTTGTCTCGATTATTTCGGGAACGAAACATAATATTGACAAGTAAAGGGAAAAAGTTCATTCGACGTTTATATTGAAATTGATTAGATTTTCAGCAAAATCGGTCCAGCCGTTTTTTTACCACTGGGAAGTTAGTCCTCGAGGGACCTCGGGGGTCGCAGCCAGACCACTTTTTTTTATTTAACTTTGTCAAAAATAATAGCGTTCCACATACAATTCCTGAGCTCGAGGCGGCGCGGCTTCTGCTCGGCCCACTCCTGCGACTTCATCTCGCGGTACTCCACGTGCTTCTTCATCTGCTCCGTGCGCTTCGCCACCAGCTCCTGCAACCATAATCATTATGACATCATTAAAAAATATATTAGCCATTTTAAACAATACTTTATATTGCCTTCTCCCCTCCAACTAAACACTTGTGCTAGAGAAGTAGGCACGAGTGGTGATTGAACCTACGACCTTGCGGTTTTCAGTCCGCCCCTTCCGTTGCGCCATTGACATTGGAAGTATATCAACAAATATGAGAAGATTACGAGAAGACTATGTATGTATATTGTATATACAAAATATGGGTAAAAAGACCAGCCTGAGCAGAGAAATAAAAAATCTCTGAGCCTGAATCAGGTTTTCTTTTGCTTCTGGTCAGACTATAAAAAATTCTTATTGTCAAACACCTATTGTTATTTTTAAAATGACAGCAACAAAAGATTGATAATATTATTTTGTTTTTACAATGTTGTATGTATCTATGTTTTAAAATATCATAATATGTCCCAAAGGAATAAATAGTGTTCCCGAAAAAATTTATTATTATTTTTTTAAATTGTCATTTTTTAACATTCGGAAACTTTTAACATAATATTCTATTATTTAGATTTGTTGCCCGTGGTCCCTTCGCGTAGTCCCTCGAAGGGACCACGGGCAATTTTTTTTACCCGTGGTCCCTGCGGGAAATATAATGCGACCGAATTTAAAATGTAATAGTCTGATACTTTACATCACTACCAAGAAGGTTATAAGTATAATTATATTCTATCACTACATACGAACAAAGTGAAGTACATATGAACATACTGACATAGTTAGTCGAAAATTCGTGTTCGTAGTTTCTAACAAATTTTTTACCGACTTCATAAAGAGGAGGAAGTTCTCAATTCGACGCGTATTTTGTTTTTGGCGATGTTTCTCCATAACTCCATCAAATCTGAACCGATTTCATAATTATTTTTTTATTTGCAAGAACGTCCAGCAAATATTCTTATTTTTAACCGACTTCCAAAATGGAGGAGGTTCTCAATAAAAAAAAATTACGCAAATCGGTTCAGAAATCTCGGAGATATCGGTGTACATAGGTAGAAAAACACAACTCCTCCTTTTTTGAAAGTCTGTTAAAAAAGTAGCCTATGTTACTCCCTGGTTAATTCTCTACTTGCATGTGAAAGTCCCGTCAAAATCGGTTCAGCCGTTCCGAAGATTAGCCCGTTCAAACAAACAGACAGACAGACAAAAATTTTAAAAACGTGTGATTCGGTTATGGTACCGTTCAAATAACCATATGAGCTTAATATGAGGTAGTTATTTCGAAATTACAGACAGACACTTCAATTTTATTTATTAGTATAGATATATTTTGTTAGAGTTTTTAATTGCGAAACGATCAAAAAAAGAATAATATATTGACTGACGACGCAGTTATGACTGATACATTTTAAATTCGGTCGCATTATATTTCCCGCAGGGACCACGGGTAAAAAAAATTGCCCGTGGTACCTTCGAGGGACTACGCGAAGGGACCACGGGCAACAAATCTTAACATTCAGAAACTTTTAACTTATTATTTACATGGCATGTTTTAACATTCGGAAACTTTTAACATAATATTTACGTGGCATGTTTTAACGTCCTGAAACTTATAGCTTAAATATTTACATGGCATGTTTTGAAGTTTGGATACTTTTTACATTACCTTGCTGGCCTTGTTGCTGCGCATGCGGTCCTTGGACTCGAACTGCGAGTAGTACTTCTTGAGGTTCTTCTTGATCTCCTTCTGTTGCTTCTCGGACAGCAGCGTGGGCGGGCGCGGCCGCCACAGGAACTGAGCGAAGCCCTCCTTCATCACTCTGTGGAATAAAGAAAATGCATTCATTTATTTATTTTTATATTTTTCATACACTGTGGAATGGCGAATATGCATGTATTTTGAAGTAAGGCGAATACGCATGTATTTTGAAGTAAAACTGCTTTATAGCCCAGTAAATTTATTATTTATCGCTTATCATTTATACTCATTATCGCTCATATTTTTAGTTTACAATAAGGAAGCTCATAATCATCTACCGACCCAAAATAAAAACTGGCCAAGTGCGAGTCAGACTAACACACGAAAGGTTCCGTACCATACCGATGTTAAAACAGGAGGGCCTCCAAGAGAACTAGTCCCATAAACATAAAAATGCTCACCGTCTTAAGATCTTGCCCTGGAACGACCAGAGGTAATAACCACAGTCCATCTTGCACTTCAGAGACGACACCCCCGTCACCACATACCGACCGGTCGGATCCCACTCAATGCCCGACATCTAAAGAATAAAAAAAATATAATATATAATATAAAAAAATCATACACACAATGTAAATTATTGAGTCCTACCTCAGGTGTTGGACATCAAAAGAGAATCAAAGAAAATCTTACAAACAATGTAAATTCATAGTAAACTTCCTATAACAAATATTAATGTTAACAATTTTCTTTCACTATAACTTATATTCTTTTAATGCAGAGAGATTAGAAAAACAATGAAATTTCACAAATTAAAATAGTATCTTTTTGATAATTGTTTGAGAGTAAGCAAATTGTGAATTAAGGTTAAAGATTCAATCACATATTAAAATAATATGACGTAGTGTATTCTCCCTAATTATGTTACTTAATCATTCGAAATCGTAAAACTTAAAATATCATATCGCTGTTAGAGTAACAGTCAAACAGTTTTTATAAATGAAATAAAAAAGGAAAGGGACCTTTTATTTTATTTATAGTAACTGTTTGTTAATGTCAAATATGCTTGAACTCTACTCCAATCATGCCTGATGTAAACCAATTATAAGGATTCCAGTTATACAAGACCTGGTAATGATCAGACACGTTCATAATAGTGAAGTCGTTGGTGTCCAAGAACTCCAGAGCGCCACCGGTCAGGCCGAGGTTGGCGAGCACTATGAACTGTCCCATGGGCGACCAGAACAGATGGTTGAACGGAGTTCGCTCAAACTTCTTGAGCAAAGTGGGCGCTTGCCCTGTGTTCACTTGGTAGAAACTTATACATATGTTCGCCGTATCGCCTGTAAAATAACCAGTAAATGAATAAATACGGTTTTATTGGATGTCACTGAACAAAAATGACACACAAATACAATATGGTGACGAAAAGAATAATCGGTTTTCAATTTTAAAGCAACTAGTTTCTCAATTATAACCTAGTTCGGTATAATTTTTGTCTAATATTGATTATTTAATGAACCGTGCTGCAAAAACCATATTTTGACATTGATGCCGCGATTTTTGACTAACACGTTTCCGTGTAATCTTCCGCATACGACTCGTCTAAGAGATTATCATCAGAAGTTGGTGAAAATAACCGAAGCCTTCTGCAACGGACGAACATAAAGACAAAAGTCAGTCACCCATCCAGTCACCAAGTTGGGTCAACGTAGCTTAGCCAGCACAATTGATCGACTTTCGTTGTCGCATCCGTCTGCACGCAAAATATACCATCAAACTAACCATGGATTATAGCAAACTTCGATCCTATGGGTTCCCACGCAAACGCCTGGATAGGTTCCTTGATTTCCACCGAATCCACCGGAATCTCCTTCTCTCTCATGTGGAAAATTTCAAAGTTGTAGTACATCCCAGAGTATTTGATGTCGTTTTTGTCTTTTTTCACTTTGGAGTAGCGATCTACTTTGACACACAGGTAGTCTCCGCTCTTTTGCCAGTGTATCTTGCAGTCGGCTACAGAGAAGAGATTTTTGGAGCGTATTTCAGTGCGGTTGGGCAATTCTAACAACGTTACCCTCGCCGGTACATCTTTGTCTTCTGCTACCCAGTATGCTAGGATGTTGTCTGACGGTGACCAGCAGAAATCTCTGTGGATAAGTTTATTGTTAAATACTTAGTTTTTTTTTTAATTAAAATAATTTGTTGAATTATAGTAATAGAAAGAACTGAAAACTGTGAGGTCAGATTACAATTTTTAAAGTGTTTCGTAGATCTAGTTGTATATTCAATCTATCTGTAATATCTTTCTCTGTAGTCTACCAAAAATTGTATGGAATTTTTGACGTGATAACGTCATAAATCGATGAAGGCCGGCTGCACGCACGAAAAAGCACGACTCATTCCACTCACGTGCAAGCGAGAGCGCGGAACAAGCGGCACGATCAACCTAAGTGTTGTGACGCATCTATCTCTGTTTGTTTTCTTACGACGTTATCACGTAAAATTATCGTCCGTAAACTGACTTTACAGACAACCAATTTTTTTTGACAAATAAACATTGCTTCCTAATTTTCACAGATTAAATAGAATACAGCAACATATACATATTTTCTATGGTAAATATATCTTTGCACCTCTAAATAATTCAAGGTTTCACTCACCTAATACCAGTTATTTTGATAGATTTCTTATCTAATAATCCAAAGCTGGGCGTTTCGTACACAGACAGCACGTCTTGGCCGAGCCTCGCAAAGAATCTGTCGTCTTTGCTCCAGCGGAAAATCGGCCAAGTTACGTACTCGTCGGGCGGCGGGAAACTACGCTTTTCTAGACCTGTCCTGATAGGGAAAAAGGAAGTATTTCAGAAAAATTATAAGAGGTGATTTCATTTTCTATAAACACAAAATCATGGAATAGTTTTTAATAAATATCTCTGTATAAAAAATTGGAATATATTAACATTTCAAATAATCATATTGTAACATATTTTTAACCACCAACTTCATTAATAATTTTATTTTTGAATAATTATCTCTGTATGAATTACAATAAATTAATATTTTAAGTAGCATCTCATACATATTTTAAACATATAACTCAACATAGTCCAACAAAATGCACAGCAAAAATGGCATTTGACGGGGCACATGATTAGAAGAACGGGATAGACTTTAGGGTCCAAATGTGCTAAAAACCTTACATCTGAAAATGTTCTCTCACATCTGGAATGGATCTCACATCTGGATCACACCTGTCTAGCTAGAGATGTCGATTGAGAACAATATCCACAGAATGTTTTATAAGTAATAAAATAAATTAGAACAGAGCAACTCACCGAATATCCCAAATAATGAGTTTCTTATCATCCCCTCTATCGCTGCTTGGCGAGAAGGTCACTATATAGTTTTCACACGGTGAGAATGATATGAACCTCGCCTCAGGGTGGTAGAACTTCTGAACCTGAGTGAACTTAGGGCCGGCCCACAATGCCACGCCTCGCCAGTGAAACGTGGCTAAATACGTGCCCAGGGGTGACCAAACTGCGTAAGTCTCAGTCCAGTTCTGTGAAAAAATGAAATATAGTTTAGTAACGCTCTTTCTTTGCATCATATTCACATTTCAGAGTGTCCATTAATAACAGGTAGGGCTTTCTTGGGATAATAACTCAGTGGACTCCCAGATTTTTACACATAAAGCTTGAGTAAGAAATTTTGACTAGATTAATATATTATTAGATTTATTGATAATGACCATCAGTCCTGGTTATTATTGCTTTCTGAGACATAGAGGAAATGAAAAATTAAGAAGCAAAAGTATCTCCACAGTAGTTCATCTGTTAGTCTTGGTGACTTGGGTCAACGTATTTTGACCAGTGCAATCGGCTGATATGAACTTTTGCATCAACTTTTGTCCCTAAATATTATAAATTCAATAATATATATTGGCATTTATGACTTGCAGCTGAACCAATCTCAGGCCCAGTTGGACATCAGACTATTATTATATCATTAAAGTTAAAAGTTGCTCACATCAGGGTTCATTAACTTTTGATAAAAATATGACCTTTAACCCTGACCATGGAAATGTAAATACTGGCTAGTGCGAGCCACTTTTTTTGGTGGTCTTTGACTTTAAGCAATACAACCTTACTTTAACCATCAGACGTGAACCCGTGAGTCTTTAGTAACAGTGGCCCCTAAACATCGGAAAGCATCGCAGCGGCACTACGCCACACATCAAAATATTTTCTTGCAGCAACAATGTCATCATGCTTAGCAAAGTGCAACACCGCTCTACATGTACCTTATGAAATGACTGAAATATTTTGTTGCTTTGTGCCACGCTGCTGTAACACCGACTGCCTTTAGTTTAACAGGGTAAAATTCTGAATACTATACCGGTCTCTCCTGTAACACAATAGGCTCAGGCAGGGCGTTCTGCCACACCTGCAGCGCCACCCCCGTGCCAATACCAACAAGGAATTGGTCGTACGCATCGGGATCCATCAAGTACCATTGCAGGTCTGATTGCACCTTGAACGGCTGAGGCGCTGGGGGCTCCCATTCTTTAGGGATGTCTGAATACCTGAAAGTTTATTTTTTATTTTAAACAATAGATTATGACAGTTAAAAACAAAAGTAATGATTAAAACTAGCCGCTTTCCAATAAAATGTGTGTACAGAAGCAGCAATTAGTTGGACATCTTTTTAAATTAAAGTTGTTTTCCATAATAAATCCATTTCATAATAATTCCATAATAAATGATTTGATAAGTGAAAGTTTTTTAAGTCTTGTGCAATCCCCATGAAGTCTTGTTTTATAAGTGAAAATAATACAATCTACAGATAACCAATGCCTTAATATTGACAAAACCATAATCCCTATATAAAGATTAATGATAATGTGTCTCTATCTGTCTGTTACCTTTTCACAACTCAACTATAACCCGCGGCACGTTGATTGTACACTGAAGAAAAGTGGAGGGGGTAAGCTATTGTACTACATGTGTGACAGTTCTCCTATGCAGCTATCCCCTCCACGTTTCCTTCAGTGTTCAATCTTACGTGCCGAGACATATACTGAACTAATAACTATAGAACTAAAACAGGAAAGGCACACAACAAACCTTTGTTTAAGTATCGATACCTACCCAGTTTAAAGCTTTTATCCGATAGATAGATCAGTGTTACTGTTGCATGTTATATGACTACTATGTTATAATATGGAATAAAAAACTTTCTTATAAGTTTAATCCTGCAATTTGAGAGGCTCAATAGAAACAACTGCCATAGCAAATGTGACTTCTATGTTTAATACTTAATAAATATTTAAATTTAGAGACAATATTCTATTCTATTCTATTCTTCCTCTGATGGGGCCCGCTAAAAAGCGGATGCACTTCGACCCCTATGGATCTTTTGTACTCGCCCCTTCCTTGTCCCCTAGACCTCCTCTAACATAATAGGATCTGACTTAATATCTTTGTTTCCTCTATTCATCTGAATTCAATTTAAACAAGTAAATATTAAGAAAAACACCAAATATAAATAAATACCTGAGCGAGCAGGAGATGACAAAAGATGATCATAATAATGGTTTTGTATGCAAGTAGGAAAGATGACGACAGATGATCATAATCAAAGTTTTGTATAGACGCTTTTGTGTAGTGTGTAGCGAAAAACATGCGCAGACAAGCGGCTTAAATATTTAAAATAAATTGCATGGGAATACTCACTTCTTAAAATCAGTAAAAAGATTCACTAGAAATGTGTGCTGCTTATCTAATTTACAATTATTAGTAGCGGCGACCGCCTCCGCGGCGTTCTGTGGATTGTTATACTCCAAGAATATGTAACTCGTTGTCACCCCAGTTTCCGTGGTCGGATAGTATTCATTCACTATCTTCCCGAACTTGCTGAAGATCTTGGTTATGACGCTCTGGAGTTTTTCGAGGCGCTCGGGCCCGACTTGCGGGCACCCGTCCACGACGATAACGTTCTCGTAGCCATCGGACTCTTTTGGCTTCGATTCCAAAACGTCCGCCAACAACTCTGCAAGTGCAACGTCAAATTGAGGTTAGGAACTTTACGCAAGCAATTTTTACCTGTCACCAATACAATTCACACGAATTTAGTACGAGAAACTCCTTAATGAACATCACTCTTAATTACGAATCCCGTAAAATTGCAGAAAACACAACAAAAGCGCTTAATAATGCATAGGTGACGCATATGGCCGGGGCAACCTCAACACTTTAAAAACCCACCCTCGTCGGGGATATCGTCCACGAATCCTTCCGGATCATCGAAATTTGGCTCCTCGTCAAAATTCTGCTCTTCATTATCACTTTGGGGTGTTTGATTCACTTTCTCATCGCCTTTTTTCTTAGCCATTTTGACGTTATATCGTGTGGTACCGGAAGACACGCCATTAGTGAACTAAATCCATAGACTAAAACAGCGACGTCAAACAACAGCAATAGACATTTATCAACTTTTCAAGCAACTTTCACTTCTCGTTCGGATAATTTAACCGTAAAAAACTGTCTTGATGATTTATTACTTTATTACCTTTATATGTGCAGTGTGGTGCAGTGTTAAGCTTTGACTATTTATATCAGAGTTATATACATCCTGCATCCATATTTCATGATTTCATTTAAATGATAATTTGCTATGTGCATAATATTGCGAAAGAATTATAATTTTAATTTATAATAAAACTAGAAGCCAGAGCTATGAATCAAGTTAATAAAAAAAACTTGATTGGCGGCAATTTTGAATCCATACACTAGGAAATAAATAATATTATTATTTAATATTTAGTTCGAATTTTGCTTCAAAGTACCTATAATATTTAGATAAAATTCTGTATTTATTTAGTTTAAATACGTAAAGTAGGTAGCTAAGAATAGAATAGAATAGAATAGAAAAGTTTTTTATTCAAATAAACTTTTACAAGTACTTTTGAATCGTCGATTGAGTCTACCACAGGTTCGGAATGCAGTTCCAGCCGAGAAGAACCTGCAAGAAACTCGGCGGTTGCTCTTTTTTAAAAATAACATTATAACAATTATTATTATTAATGTACTGTAATGTACATGATTGAAATGCCGTGTCGCGCATTGCTGGAACGAGTTAAATCCAAGCTTTTTTATCGTTTATATAATCTTCAATTGTATAATAAGCTTTTTTTATGAGCATACTTTTAATAAAGTTCTTAAACTTGTGTAAAGGCAAGTCTAAGACATATTTTTTTATTCAGATAAACTTTTACAAGTGCTTTTGAATCGACAAATGAATCTACCACTGGTTCGGAATGGTGCTTACAATTCTACACGTTAAGAAGGGCAGACAAAAGTAGCCCCATTTCCGACGACGGCACCCGTTCACGAGCATGATGCATGATCCAGCCATTGCTTCGCTCAACCATATTTGAGGGAATGTAACAACCCGCACCACACGACACCACCACAGAAATGTTTAAAGAGAGCGTGACATACCTAGGCTAAGCATCGAATTGAACACCAATAATCGAATACTCCTCAAGTTATAATAGCGTATAAAGCGAATAAATTAAATCCATGCTTTTTAATCATTTATATAATCTTCTACTCCGTAAGAACTCCGTATAAGTACTCCGTAATTAGAGTAGTAAATGCCGACACTTTCACACTACTTTCGCATATAATACCTATTGCGTTACGATATTTTCCTACCTCTACATCCAATCAACAATAGATGCCATAGACGGTGGCCTACTCGTACGGTCTATATGAACGTTTGCGGGTCACTGAACACGAAAATTGAGGCCGCGCGCAGGCCGCATACGACTGATGGATTATTGCCTCCGTAATATTCGAACATACCTCTATTGTGAATATGCAATTTGTCACGTTAGGATCTAAGAGAAATTATACCCCACCCCCTCTTCTTCCGTTAGGATAGATATAACCTCGGATATGGAATACGTTCAAAGCACGTACCTACATACAAAAACAAAATTAAATGTATGAAAAATTAAGTTATTTAAATAATTACCTATACCTACCTACCATCAAGGGCGTCGCCAAGGGGGGGCAGGGGGAGGCAGCTGCCCCCCCTAGAGGTTTGAAAAAATTAGCCAAATGCAACCAAAGTCCTAAATTCACTCTCTTGACTAAAAAAATTAATGATGTCAAGTCCTGTCAAGAGATACACTTGCTTTATAGCTTCATAACCTCACGATTAAACCAAAAATTTATACTTTTCCCATCCTCCATATATCAACTTGCCCCCCCCCCCCCCCCCTTGCCCATCAGCTGGCGACGCTCTTGCCTACCATATTTAATTTTTCGCGCTACTGCTATTTGAGCATTTAAACTAAAATGCTCAAAATACTTATAACAGAAGCGCCTGGATATCAGGACAATATCACGCGTGGCATAACCCAAAAAAGGTAATAATTAGATTGATGCCGGGTGAGTTGTTATACACATCGATGGTTGTGAAATGCGCCAATGGAACGGTAGACAGAATAGGTTTAACTAATCATCATCATCATCATGATCAACCCATTACCGGCTCACTACAGAGCACGGGTCTCCTCTCAGAGTGAGAAGGGTTTTGGCCATAGTCTACCACGCTGGCCAAGCGGATTGGCAGACTTCACACACCTTTGAGAACGTTATGGAGAACTCTCAGGCATGCAGGTTTCCTCACGATGTTTTCCTTCACCGTTAAAGCAAGTGATATTTAAATACTTAAAACGCACATAACTCCGAAAAGTTAGAGGTGCGTGCCCGGGATCGAACCCATGACCTCCGATTAGAAGTCGGTCGTCCTAACCACTAGGCTAACCACTAGCCTAACCACTAGGCCCGGTTCCTATATTCAACGAATCGTAACTGTACAAAAGCTACCATTCGTTTTTGAGTTACGAGTAACGAACCGTAAATGGCGTTCCTAAAACTTTTTTCATCTGCTAAACTGTACGATCTAGCTATTTAGAAATGTCCAACTACGTCTGCAAAAAAAAAACCTCATCGAGCGGAGCTGGAGGCACATGGTTCGAAAAGCAGAGATTCCTATACGTCACAATGTCTATCGGTCTATCGGAGTTATTATACCCAAGATGTTGGAATGACGATGTCACTCCGGGAAACATAGCTGGCCCTCCAGGGTTGCGCGGTCTGCGATCCGCAGGGAGGCGCTGGATACAAGCGGCGCAAGATCGCGGTCTCGACCTACATATAAGAGAGATGTCCAGCTGTGGACATCTATCGAATGATGACGACGCGACGTCATACTTACATACCTACAACGATGTTAAGATGTTGGTTTCTAAGCAATCAATGTAGGTATACAACGTGACCTCGTTGGCTTTCTTCGAGATTGTAGAAAGTGGGACGCCATAAGCTCATTGTTTATCAAAACTTTTCTAAGTTTACTAACTACTTACTTAGCTATGTACCTAGTACGGTCTATATTACCTACATATAGAGACTAGAATAATATACGCATTAATTACTTTGATATTAAGCTGTTTGCAAATTTTCGAATAAAGCGCATAAAGTCCGCCATTTTGATTTTTTTTTAAATTTAGGTACCCATTGACACTCGCGTCATCGAGACAAATCTAATGACGTATTATTTATCAAAATCCGTTGAGCCGTTAATTAGTTACAAGCGGACATAGGAATGGACATACATACACACAGGTGAAACACATAGAGTCGTTCGGGGTAACCGAGCGCAGTGGGTAAGTGAACAAACCACGTATAACTATGGTATAACTCCGTAACTACGTGTGGGGGAGGGGGGTTTGTTTGGATGAAATAAGGACGCTGGAGTGACCAACTAGTCTTGACATAACATTGTGCCGTGTGACGTTTTGTTAACATTTTATTCGCAATTAATTAAATTTACTAGTTTCATCGGTAATTTTTGGCGTTTTAACAAATCCTGTCACTTGTAAGTTTTGGATTCGATACTGGTCAGTTATGTTTTCTTTGATTATGAACATATTCTTGTAGATATGTGAGCAACAATATTGAGATTATGATTGTTGCATAAACCAGTGTTAACATTAATTTGTATTTTGGCTCCCTAGGGAAAGTGTGCGCGGGTAAGTGTGCGCAGGTGTGCACTTACTCCCATGAGCAATATTTTAGTAAAAAATTAATAATGACTGAATGAATAATAATTATTTGCTGGTTATGTTATACATCTTACACCTCTTGTATGCATCATTATTTTGTATGTTGGTATCATCATGCCACAAACAAAATTAATTATGTTAGGAAAAATCCAAACTAGCATCAGTTACCAAGAGCATCGCCAGCTATCAGGGCATGTTGATATATCGAAGATAGGAAAAGTATAATTCTTAGGTACAATCGAGAGATTATGAAGTTGTAAAGCAAGTGTTACAAGCTCTTGACTTGACTTGACTAAAAACTTGTAAACATTTGGTTATATTTTGGCTAAATTTTGGTTGCATTTGGCTATATCTTTTCAAATATCTAGGAGGGAACAGCAGCCCATACCGGCTCTCCCTTGACGACGCCCATGCCAGTTACAGAACAACAAATAATTGCTAAGGCTAAAGTGCTTATCCAAAATGGGAAAAGTAAGAGAAGTGCTGCAAATGCCATTGGAATAAGTTAATCCTGTCTGCGCAAAATACTTAAACTGAGGGAAGCTCCAGATTCAATGGGTTGCAAACATTCGCAATAATGAACCAGAAGAAGAGTTTGTAGTTAGTTCATTAGAAGGAAATGGATCAAAACAAAATGCTAGGCTTTATAATAATTGTTTGTGTACTTCACTCATTTTCACTTACCCCATATGCGTTTACTTGCCCCGTATTCCGCTGCGCATGGTTACCCGCAATACGGGGCAAGTGAACGCATTCCAAATTTCTCTCTTTAATTGTTTTTTGCCAAAAGATATAGTTTTAATATGTTTAGTTTTCTATTTTCGTTGATAGCCAGATGCTCTATAATAATTATATTAATATGGTAGAATCACAAATTCTGAAAAGCAGCAAAATAACAGTCAGTTTTTTTTACCCGACTGGGTTATGTGTTTCACCTGTGTGTATGTATGTCCATTCCTATGTCCGCGTGCAACTAATCAACGGCTCAACGGATTTTGATAAATGATACGTCATTAGATTTGTCTTCATGACGCGAGTGTTATAGGGTACCTAAATTTAAAAAAAAATTAAAATGGCGGACTTTATGCGCTTTAATGTGCGAGCTGAAAAAATTTTTTTTCTTCAAGACCCTCGAGTGGGGTATCAAAATGAAGGGATTTAAAAGGCAAATACAAAAATGTATACAATTATATATTTGAACATAAGTTGGAGTGATAAATCACAGAAAATGACCGTTTCCTATGTCAGTTCGTAACTACTCAACGACTCAACTTATTTTGATAAATGATACGTCATTAGATTTGTCTTAACAGCGCAAATGTTACTGGGTACATGAAATTAATAAAAATTCAAAATGGCGGATTTTATGCACTTTAATGTGTGAGCTGAAAAAATTTTTTTTCCTCAAGACCCTCGAGTGGGGTATCAAAATAAAGGGCTTTAAAAGGCAAATACGAAAATATATACAATCTATATGTTTGTAATCAGTTTGGAGTGACAAATCATAGAAAACAAAATAAATAACAACTACTCTGAGTAAATTGGTGGTAATTTATTTAAGATCCCTTCCCACTCCACTCTACTACATTCCACATAATCCCCCCTACACCTCCCCCCTTCCCATCAATTATTGTAGCACTAATAATTTAACCTTAAATCGCCTAACACTAAAATAATACAATAATATTATGAAGGACCTTATTAAAGTTTCCAGTGTTCAACAGATGGCGCTAATAGTGGTCTTAAACGCGCTATACTTTAATACATGAACATCAATTCTTATGGGCTTGCGCTGTATTGAGAAATTGATTGATTAATCGTTCTGTCGATATCTTTCGTAGTTCGGGTTACTAGTAAAAGGTTTATTAGCTACTAGCGGACCCGGCAGACGTCTTCGTCCTGCCCGCTATTAGCGCCACCTACCGGGTCCAATTTTTCTACTTACAAACCTTCCTCTTGAATCACTCTATCTATTAAAAAAAACCGCATCAAAATCCGTTGCGTAGTTTTAAAGATTTAAGCATACATAGGGATATAGGGACAGAGAAAGCGACTTTGTTTTATACTATGTAGTGATTAATTATTAATTACTAATTGTAATTATTACTTATTATAATATTATATTTCTACATTTCTTACATTAAATCGTTTCGGTGGCAAAAGTCGGCAGAACTGCCTAGTACCTAGTGCCTCTTTCGTTTTGTGTCCATCTTGCAACTATCGAGAAAGTTGAACGTGGTCGAACAAATAGCGCGCGCGCGTGTCTTTCTTCGCTTGCAGCAGCCTACTATTATAGATTGGCCCTTGCGTAATGGCCGCCGCCTGTAGGTATGTTTTTTAATACCTACACGCGGAGTGACACAGGCCTGTCTCTTGTAAAAATATGCATCTAAAAATTCTTCATAGTTTTGCACTAAAAACCAAGAAATAAATTACGTAATTAAAAAAACTAAAAACCCGACTGCGTAAAACAAACTAGTTCTGGTAACTGAAAAGCAAAAAACAAGCTTTGTACTTTATAAACTAGAATTTTACAAGATCATAAACATAATTAATGTTAGAAAATGTATGGCAGGCGGGGGCATTACTTAGCCAACTACTCAGGACTATTAGTTCGCCCCCGCATGCCATACATTTTCTAACATTAATTATGTTTATGATCTTATAAAATTCTAGTTTATAAAGTACAAAGCTTGTTTTTTGCTTTTCAGTTACCAGAACTAGTTTGTTTTACGCAGTCGGGTTTTTAGTTTTTTTAATTAAGGTCAGTTAGGGTAAGAGGAACACAGGGGAAAGAGGAACACGAGGTCATAACTCATAAACTATAGAGTTTAACTCTACGGTGTATCAGTCGATAAAACAGCACAATAAAAAAATGACTTTGGTCGCTAACAGATGTCGCTACGACGTTCCATAGCCGAAAAAAAAAACAAAACAGTTTGGCAGTTGTAAAGTAATAAGAACACGAGTTGGCTGAGTAACTTTCATTCGCGCTAAAATATTAAAAAATATAGTGTTATGGTTATATTCAATGAAGAAATACTAAGACATAACGGTAAGTTTTATTTTTTCTTTGATATTATAGACAAAAACCTGCAAATAATATAAGTTTCGTTGAATTCAAAATCATAACGTCCAAAAACTCTGTTAGGGTAAGAGAAACGGTACTTACAGGGAAAGAGAAACAGTATGTTCCTCTTTACCGATATCAGGGGTGATAAACATTCTGATTAATTTATATTCTAATAACATGACAAAATTGTCCCTATTGGTTTTTAACCGACTTTCAAAAAGGAGGTAGTTCTCAATTCAGCCCGTTTTTTTTTTTGAGGTTTCTCGACCGATTTGCAAAATTTTTGTTCCTGGTGCATATATTGTAAATACCGAGCATAGACTTTGTTATTGGATTCCAAATGTTGAATAGAAGCAGGCGTTACTTTGCGGAATTCCATGATATACAATGAATATGAAATTACTTTGCTATAATCCGCTAATAGTGACAAATTTGTAGGCACAACACCATACAAATTCACCACAAAATGAACTCGACGATCGTTTCGCTCCGACACCAGAGCATCTTCAGAAGATGTTGACTTCACAACGGACGATTGCAAAGTCCGTTGTGAAGTCAACATAACCGTTGTGAAGTGATTTTATATTCATTGTATTGAATTCCAAGTCCCAACTCTTCAATCCTGATGCTGCACGGTACCGAACTCCTCAGTCGTATGGATTTCGAAAGTTTTGCTGAATTGATATTGTAGGCACCGAGCAAATAATAGTTACACTAAAACTCTTAAAATAAAAAAATGTTTAAAAAACTGACTTCAAAAATATATACAGGTGTAGAAACAAAAATAATTTTTTTACTTTCTAATGGTTTTGGAAGTGCGTTTTTTTTTAACATTTTTTGTTTTGAGTTGACTAATAAGATAATTTGGAATGAGCGCATAGGTACTAGCAGTGGACATTTTAATACGATTATTTCTTAGATGTGCAAAAAGGCACTGATTTGAGTCTGACCTATTCAATCTGGTAGATTCAATTGACGATTCAAAGGTACTTGTAAAAGTTTATTTGAATAAAACACTTTTCTATTCTATTCTATTCTATTGAATACTAATTAACTATTGTATTACTAAAAGAAGTGTTTCTGTTTTGTTTTCCAGGAAAACTGGGGATCAGGTCCCCTACAGCATCTGGATTGAGGAGTTGGAATCCAATTGTTTTATAAGACAGTGTCGCAAATGTTTCTCTATCGATTTAAAAAAAATTACGCAAATCGGTTCAGAAATCTCGGAAATATCGGTGTACATAGGTAGAAAAACACAACTTTTCCTTTTTTGAAAGTCGGTTAAAAAAGTAACCTGTTACTCCCTGGTTAATTCTCTATTTGGATGTGAAAGTCCCGTCAAAATCGGTGCAGCCGTCCCGAAGATTAGCCCGTTCAAACAGACAGACAGACAAAAATTTTTAAAATGTGTGATTCGGTTATGGTACAGTTCAAATAACCATATGAGCTAAATATGAGGTAGTTATTTCGAAATTACAGACAGACACTTCAATTTTATTTATTAGTATAGATATACATTAAACTAATTGTAATTAAGTAAGTCATTGGATGACATTTTTGAATATTGATTGTTAAAAGTTGTTGATTTGTCCGCAGTGAGAGAAAGAGTGGGTGGTTTTTGTTTTTGATTATTTATACTTTGGAGTAAAAGTAAAATTATAATTTGAAACACAAATGACTTTTTGTTTTTAGTTTGTCACCCCTGAATGCCTCTGATCTGAACCTATATGTTTCTCTTACCCCGAATTTGATATTTCCTTTTTTTCTTTGAAACTGTGCCTTATTACAATTATCTTATAACCAAATTCGATTGAATTAGTGTTACTTAAAAGGTAGCAACAGGTATATCTAAATAAACATGATATTCTTAGGAGATACGACGAGTGTTCCTCTTACCCCAAATGTGGGGGAAGAGAAACGTTATCACAACCTAAACGATTTTGGCCGATACTGCCGTAACTATTCAAATTAGCGTTATGATTCTTAAAACATGGACAGCTGATAAACAAAGGCAATTTTAGTGTATCTCAAAATTCTTATAAAACATTATCTGTTCTTCCTAGAGCTCGAAACATCTGGCTCAAAATAAAGTATGTTCCTCTTACCCTAACTGACCTTACGTAATTTTTTAATAAGTAGGTAACTATAATATATTGCTTTTCGAAAGGACCAATTCAAAATTCATAGTTTTTAGAAAAACTCTATAATATAACAGTTAATACTACAATTAGGCAAGTAGGTACACACACTTTAAGTACCTATGTCCAGTTATTTACTAGCCCTCTGCCCCTCTGTGTGTCGCTAAAGGAAACCACAATTTTGTGTTCTGTGGCGATCCTTGCAAGCTGTGGACGTCTATCGCTCGAAACGACGACGAAATGTTTTTCAACTTCGCGATTATTTCAAAAACTAATGAACCGATTTTGATGATTTCTTCACTATCGTAATTTGCATACTTTCTGCAAGGTTTTAATATATAACACACCTAGTTATCACACTTATATACGAAGTTATACGCATAAATGTACTCACATGTCACTAATATTTTTACCGAGCGATTGATTTCTCTGAGATTGCTAGACTGAAGTCGGTTTAATTTTTTTCTAATTTTTTTAAATAATAATAGTGAGCAAACGAGCAATCGGGTCACCTGATATTAACCCGGCGTGAATGAGGTGAGAAATTGTTACACCAGCTATGAGGTGGGTATGAGATACCCAAAATTTTGGTGTTCAATTATTGATACTATGATTGTGTAATTAGCATTTATGCTTGAACTATATAAATAATAGTATCCATTCAACAAGATTAGTAAATAAAATACCAGCATTAAGTATAAAAAGCGTTATTTTTTATTGAAATAACAAACTATCTAAATTTTCTTCGAAAAAATACAAGTTTAGGTAATTAACTTCTTTTCCCATAAAATCTAACAAAATTTCAATTTCTTTGGTAAATTAATATAACAATAGTGTCATCTAATTATTATAAATCAAAAAGGAACTGAAAAGTCTTATGAGATCATGTTACAGAGCACGATGTGACGTACCCCAGCCACATGTACGTACGTATATCTACCGTCACCGCCGGCGCAACACTAAACTCGATACTGTACCTCGACCCTCGCACCCTTACCTCCAGCTACTGAAACGACAGGACTCGCATGGCAACAGTAACATTAAATAATCTGCGTTTGAAAACTTCTCGGGTATGACATACCCGCGGGGTGATTACGTATCTCGCGACAGGTTTGCAACAGGCGTAAATTGCGCGATCATTGCTGTCAAACGTCACTTTTGCAAACATCAAATTGGTATTATCTAAAATTCCTTGACAGCAATACGACAGCGACAGCCAAGCAAAATGAAACGTCAAACTGCAACAACCTCTGCATTTGTTGCAAAGTGATTGTTGATTTGTTGTGAGTAATTGTCGAGTACGTTTACTGTTTTTTAAAAATACATACATTTAACAAGCAATTTTATTAATTATTGAATTATCGATGGCAAAAGTACATTTTGCGACAGGCGAGCAATAGACGTGCGATCGGCTTGCGTAATACGAATTCTAGTGACATTTTGCGACCGGTCGCGTAGTGGTCGCTGTCGCATTGCTATTGCTGTCGCGTTGCTATCGCTACTGCAAAGTTTTACGTAATCACCCCGCCGACCTCACTCACGCCGGGTTAAGTGATTACCGTCATGAACATTAGCAGCACCTGAGGAACCACTAATGCGTTGCCGGCTTTTGAGGAAGGGGACTGGCTATATCAGCTCGCTGCCGGAACGCATCGGATGCTTTGCGGCAGATTACAGCTGAAGTGTGGTCGCTAACCAGGCGGATTCGGGGTAGAATCCTACCATAAAGCGAAATATAGCTCGTTTCCTTACTTCATAATGGTAGCGGTTGAGTGTACGTTAGTGGATATCTACCTCAGTGTACTGAGTGCTTAGTCTCAATTTGGAGCGCTCCAAAACTTTATAGTATACTATTGATCGAATGACAATGACTTCAGAGTAAAATGGACCTAAAATGGTCTAACATTAAGGTTTGAGTTCGCCAATACATTCATGATTCAGCATTCGAAAACAGCCAGCGCTCCAAGCAGAAATGTTGTAAAATAAATATTCGAACTATTGAATTACGACTTTAAAATAAGTATTTTAATAAGTATATAATAGGTGTTTGGGTTCATTTTGCTCTGAAGTCATTTCTGATTTTATCAATAGTGTATTAGGTAGGTATATAGTTTTGGAGCGCTTCAAACTGAGACTAGGCACTCTGTACAGTTTATCCCGCACATTACTTTGTCCCTGGAAACATGATGTCATCCCGAAGGTGATCGCTAAAGCCGACGATAAAAAATTGCTTGCACAGGTAATAACAGTTAATTTATAGTATAATGAAACAATTTCATTACGTTACAAGTGGATCCCCGCGACTTCGTTCGCGTGGATATTAGGTTTACAAAAATCCTGTGGGAACTCTTTGTTTTTCTTAGCTCCTTTGAGTTCATACATTTCTAAAAACTTTCGAAATATGTATCTAGTTATCTACCTATATATCACTACATAGTATAAAACAAAGTCGCTTTCTCTGTCCCTATGTCCCTATGTATGCTTAAATCTTTAAAACTACGCAACGGATTTTGATGCGGTTTTTTTTAATAGAAAGAGTGATTCAAGAGGAAGGACGAAGGTTTATAAGTAGAAAAATTGGACCCGGTAGGTGGCGCTAATAGCGGGCAGGACGACGTCTGCCGGGTCCGCTAGTTATTCAATATAATACAGAATTGGACCTGTTACAGTTTTATTATAAGTATATAGATTAAAGATATTTTAAATTACATAAGTACCTACCTATCTTACCAATTTAAAATACCTATCTTATATAGTACCTATATAATAAAATAAATATATTAAGGGACTAAGTAGGTAACTAACTATATTAATTTGAATTTTTCCATCAAGTTTTCTTTTTATTTTAGAATTTTTTTATACAACTTAGGTACATATACATTTCCCTAATCCAGGTTTCAGACGCACTTCCTTATTGCATCTCTTCTTACCTACCGTACCTACATATATACCTACCGTAATTGCGTATACCGTAATCCGTATACTTCATTCATTATGAGGGCTACTCTCGATGTCAATTCATTTTTTTGTGAGCGTTTGTAGCACACGATTAAATGCGTACAACCTACGATATTTAAAATTTATATTAAAGATAGATAGGGCAAAGCGATGATAGAAAGGAGAAGCGACCAAGTGTCATTTTTTGTAGAAAGCTGGGAATTGTGAAATAATGAAACCTGAGTCAGACATCTCTGATGCTCTTCTAACGTATAGAATAGAATAGAATAGAAAAGTTTTTTATTCAAATAAACTTTTACAAGTACTTTTGAATCGTCAATTGAATCTACCACTGGTTTGGAATGCCGTTCCAACCGAGAAGAACCAGTAAGAAATTTGGCAGTTACTCTTTTTAAAAATAACAATATACCGATGTATGTGAGTACATGATTGAAATGCCGTCTCGTGCATTGCTGGAACGAGTTAAATCCATGCTTTTTTTATTTACCCGACTGGGTATATGTGTTTCACCTGTGTGTATGTATGTCCATTCCTATGTCCGCTTGTAACTAATCAACGGCTCAACGGATTTTGAAAAATGATACGTCATTAGATTTGTCTTGATGACGCGAGTATTAATGGGTACCTAAATTAAAAAAAAAATCAAAATGGCGGACTTTATGCGCGAGCTGAAAAAAAATTTTTTCTTCAAGATTCTCGAGTGGGGTATCAAAATAAAGGGATTCAAAAGGCAAATACGAAAATGTATACAATCTATATATTTAGAAACAATTTGGAGTGATAAATCGTATAAAATAACCGTTTCCTATGTCAGTTCGTTACTACTTAACGGCTCAACCAATGTTGATAAATTATACGTCATTAGATTTGTCTTGATGGCGCAAATGTTACTGGGTACATAAAAATCATAAAAAAATCAAAATGGCGGATTTTATGCACTTTAATGTGCGGGCTGAAAAAATTTTTTTTCTTCAAGACCCTCGAGTGGGGTATCAAAATAAAGGACTTTAAAAGGCCAGTACGAAAATGTAATACAATCTATATGTTTTAAATCAGTTTGGAGTGACAAATCATGAAAAACAAAATAAATAACAACTATGTGTAAGTAGTATGGTGGTAGTTTCTTAATTTTTTAGTTCGTTTTATAGCATGGCAGTCGGGTTTTTTAATTTTTAAATTATAGCTTGTTATCGTTTATATAATCTTCAATTGTATAATAAGCTTTTTTTATGAGCATACTTTTAACAGAGTTCTTAAACTTGTGTAAAGGCAAGTCTAAGATTGCTTGTGGAATTTTGTTATAGAACATTACGCCCATTCCCACAAACGACTTTCGGAGCTTTACAAGTGCTTACGAATCGACAAATGAATCTACCACTGTATAATTCAGGGTAGGGACTTATATATTGTAAAAAATGGCTTTATAGGGTATAAAGATATCGTTACCTTATCTTACCTATACCTAGAACAAGGTATACCTAGGTCTCGCCAAACAAATATTCGTCTCTGAGTTTCGTCCTTTTCTGTCCGCCCACTGATACCTAAAATAAGCTATTGCGACGCGCCTTGCGGATATATGCAGAGGCGAATATTTGTTTAGCGAGACCTATGCGTCAGTTGCACACGATTGCGTTTGCGAGCATAGCACATCGTGACCTGTTGTAAAAGTACAAACAATGCATACAATCCAACATAATAATAATGTAAAATAGCTCAACCGCACTAACAATATTATCTTCATTGTTACACTATCCGTGTAAATGTGGGAGAACATTGAAATGGGTACACAATTCATGAGAATGCAAACAATATTGCATACTTTTTCGCTAATGACTCCTCACTTGCGTAAAAAAAAAGACGTGTGGCACTCGGGGACTGCCGCGGTAAAGCTATTGCATAGCATTTTTATCAACTTATGCAGTTATTATTACAACGCCATCTAGCGGTGTCGAGCCTGTCGCGACACCCAAGTCAAAGTATCACCACCACACTGTGCCGGTCGGAGTGGGGGGTGTTAGGTTATTTTAATTATTATTATTATTATTATTTTATTATTATAATAATTATTATTATAATTTTATTATTTTATATTTTTAATATTATTATTTTATAATTATTATTATTAATATATTATTATTATAATTATTATTTTAATTATTATAAACACCCTTTAATTTCCAACTTTTTTTAGTTTTTGGAATTTTTCCTTTATTTGTTAAATTTTGTAATTCTAGGTCAACTGGAACTACCATTTAGGTTTTCGACCCAAAACCTATAGGGTACTTCTGGTTGACCTAGATTTTGGTCAAAAACAAGGTCTTACAGATCAAGTAAAGAAAAAATTCCGAAAAATAAAAAAAAGTTGAAAATTAAGGTAAATTTTGGTAATTATAAGTTTTCGTAAAAATCTAAATTTGCCTAAGTATATCTTTTTATTGTGTGGACTCAAGACCTTAATTTTTATACACCTAATAGAGACCATAGACCTTCTATCTTCTATCTATCTATAATATAATAAAACTGTAACAGATCCAATTCTGTACATTGAAGATATTTTGAAAATTTTTGTTGGAGGGCATTCTATAATCGATACTGAAGCCAAAATTGCAATTTGTTTCATTTTTGTCTGTCTGTCTGTCTGTCTGTCTGTCTGTCTGTCTGTCTGTATCTTGGCCGCGCATCACGCCGAAACTACTGAATGGATTCGAATGAAACTTCGTACGATTTGAGTTTATACTTCGAGGTAGGTTATAGGATACTTTTTATCCCGAAATTCAGCACGGTTCCCTAGGGAGAGGGGAAGAAAGTTAAAACATGTATTTAGCTGTAATTCATTAACGCGTTGTTCGATTTAACTCATTCTTTTTTTGTTAGAAAGGTAGTACTTTAAGTATTGTCCCGTAAATATTTCAAGGTCATAGGTTTATTAGTTCAGAAATGACAGACATTACAACCCTCAGTATTGGGTTCAAATAACTTGGGACCCGGATCTTTGAACGTACGGCTTATTTTAAACTGGTGTGCGTTTAAATTTATGTTTGTCGTTCTGTCTATTTGTTGAAGCTAATCTCCGAAACGGCTGGATCGATTTTAATGGAACTTTCAATGTTATAAGGAGTAACAGGCTACATTTTGTTTAGGTACATAAAAGAATTATGGGATCCGATCCGATCCTATATAAAACCTATAAACACGCGAACGAAGTTGCGGGGGTCAGCTAGTAATATAATAAAACTGTAACAGATCCAATTCTGTACATTGAAGATAATGTATACAATCTATAATATGTTTTAAATCAGTTTGGAGTGACAAATCATGAAAAACAAAATAAATAACAACTACACTGTAAGTGGTACGGTGGTAGTTTATTAATTTTTTAGTTCGTTTTATAGCATGGCAGTCGGGTTTTTTTAATTTTTAAATTATAACTTGTTTACAATGAATAATTATTTGATGATTGCAATCTATCTATCTATAATCTATATCTATAATAATATAATAAAACTGTATCAGATCCAATTCTGTACATTGAAGATATTTTGAATTTTTTTATTGGAGGGCACTCTATAATCGATACTGAAGCCAAAACTGCAATTTGTTTCATTTTTGTCTGTCTGTCTGTCTGTCTGTCTGTCTGTCTGTATCTTGGCCGCGCATCACGCCGAAACTACTGAATGGATTCGAATGAAACTTGGTACGATTTGAGTTTATACTCCGAGGTAGGACATAGGATACTTTTTATCCCAAAATTCAGCACGGTTCCCGTGGGAGAGGGGAAGAAAGTTAAAATGTGTATTTAACTGTAATTCATTAACGCGTGGTTCGATTTTACTCATTCTTTTTTTGTTAGAAAGGCAATACTTTAAGTATTGTCCCGTAAATATTTCAAGGTCATAGGTTTTTTAGTTCAGAAATGACAGACATTTATTGGGCTGGTGTGCGTTTAAATTTATGTTTATCGGTCTGTCTATTTGTGCCAACTAATCTCCGAAACGGCTGGATCGATTTTAATGGAACTTTCAATGGCAGATAGGTGATGTTATAGGGAGTAACTTAGGCTACATTTAGTTTAGGTACATAAAAGAATTATGGGATCCGATCCGATCTATATAAAACCTATAAACACGCGAACGAAGTCGCGGGGGTCAGCTAGTCTGGTATAAATTTCAACTTGCTAGGTCCACCCGTTCCTGAGAAAATCGGTAGTGACACACGGACAGACGGACAGACGGACAAGAAAGTGATCTTATAAGGGTTCCGTTTTTTTACCTTTTGAGGTACGGAACCCTAAAAACTATTCGAACAATGCAATAATGTTATCGCGCGTGTGACTTGACCAAAATTATAACAATTTTGTATGGAAATTTTCCCAATAACCGCTCTAGCTATTAAGTTGGACTCTATGGCACACCCAAAGCCTGTTTCATTTTTCCTTTGCGTTGCGGCCTGCGGGCTAGTCAGTTCATTCGCTATATTGCATGTAGCACGCCGCGTTTCCCGCGCCAACCACAGAGTAAAAACTCCATTATTTTTACTGTTTTCCCGCGAAAAAGGTATTTCATAGTGTAAATTTTGTTATTTTCTTGTTATTTTCATTCCATTGTGAAGTTTAGTGTAATTTGTGTTTGTTACTCACAAGTTTTTAGTGATGTTTAGTTTATTTTAGTGACGCATTTTGTTTTGGTAATTCTTGGTGGTCGCGAGAAAACACGCTTACCTACTTGAGTTTATTTTTTTGCTAAGTTATTTTGCTAATATACGATTTAAGTATTCACTGAAAATATAAGTAAGTATGTCAATTTATTTTTCAAATTACATAAAGGCTAGAAGGCTTAAATTACTAGAAGGAAGGAAGAATTAAGAATATCTAAGAAAGAAGGAAGAATTAGAAAAAAAAATTAGCTAGACTAAGATATTGCGTAGGCAAATAATAATACCAGAAATATGAATCTATTATGTAGGTACCTGTAGGTATATTTTAATCTCTTTTGCATAATAAGTACCTTCCATACAAAGTAACAGAAAATGCTTAACTAGGTACCGTAAAACCGGGTAACTTGGCCCGAATTTCTTAAGTTTTTTGGTTCAATGTTGAATATTTAAAAAACTATTATTAGTTTTACTTTGTTTGTAAGCTACACTACTGTTAAATGTACTCTTCTTTTCATATAATTAAAATCTATAACAATCAAATGGAAATGTATATGATATAAAGCTAAATTTAGAGAGCGGGCCAAAAATTGATCACTTTTTACAACTTTGCCCATTTTGGGAAAACTTATATAACTCCAGTATTTTTAAACGTAAGATCATGAAACTTAGGGTTACTTTAGAAAAATAGTTTATGTAACATAGGATCTTATTACTAAACATTTAAATGTTCATATTAGCTGCCAAAATTGAGTGGGCAAAGTTGCTATAATTTTTTTGTAACTTTTCATACTAATAAAATGATAAGCTAGGGTTGTCATTTTTTATTCTTAACCAGGTTTAAGGTAAGGTACGTAAGTTATTATAATTTCAAACCAAAAATATTAAAACAAATATGAAATGAAGCTTATAAAAATCTTTAATTTACTTATAAGAAATTTAATAAGTATATTTTAACTTAATACTAATAAAACATTCTAGTAAGGAATCATCAAAAAATTAAATCAAATATATTCAGTCAGTTTGTTAAAATCACAAAAATTATTATTATTAAGGTAGGTAGGTATTAAGGAATAATGAGAAAAAACCTATGACCTTGAAATATTTACGAGATAATTTTCAAAGTACCGCCTTTCTAACAAAAAAAGAATGAATGAAATCGGACTACGCGTTAATGAATTACAGCTAAATACACGTTTAGACTTTCATTCCCTCTTCCAAGGAAACCTTGCTGAATTTCGGAATAAAAAGTATCCTATGTCCTTCCCATTTTGGAGTGTAAACTCAAATCGTGCCAAGTTTCATTCGAATCCATTCAGTAGTTTCGACGGTTGCGGTTTGGCTTTGTATAGAATGAAAATACACGTAACCATGCACAAACTCCAAGGAATCACTCTATATGCAACTGTACTGACTTCGGCCCAAAACTTTTTGCAAAAGGTCAATGTTACGTAGGCGTAGCAGAGTGAAGTCTTTGAACAGAATAGCTATATCAGACTTCAGCAATAGGTCTGGCAATCTCAGAGAACATATTAGTGACATATGTGTACATTTATGCTTATAACTTCGTACGTAAGAATGATAACTCGATGTGTTATATACTAAAACCTTCTTGAAAGTATGTAGATAACGATAGTGAAACAATCATCAAAATCGGTTCATTAGTTGCGGAGATAATCGCGAACATACTTACATACATACATACATACATACATACATACATACATACATATATACGGGTCGAATACAGAACCTCCTTTTTTTGAAGTCGGTTAAAAATAAAAATATATGTATATTTTTGGCTTCAGTATCGATTATAGTGCCCTCAAAAAAAAAATCAAAATATCTTCAATGTACAGAATTGTTACAGTTTTATCATATTGTAGAAATAAAAACTTTCTCATAACAACAGAGATAGTTCCAAAATGAACTGTGATAAACAAAACGTAAACGAAAGTAACTGTTAATGTCAATTTAAATTTACTGTACAGGTGACAACCCTAAGGGCTATATTTTGGTGGGCAAAGTTATAAAATGTGCGTCCGAAACAGCAATATAACATTGCCCACCAACATATTTCTGAAACTGAGAAAGCTTCCGCGCTGATTATTCGATCTATATCGTTTATTTGATATCAAATAACTGTAGTTTAAAAATTACTTACCTGTTGCAATTACCAAGCGAGTTACAACAAAAGTTTTTTACACTATTTTTGGCCCGCTTTTTATACCATCAACTTTGACTGGTGCTCACTGCTAACTGAAGTGAAATTGGTAACAGTTGCTTATGCAGTTTTGCCAGAAATATACTCAATTTTGTACTACAGATTAAATAATAAACGTAAGTAAAATATCTTTCCAGATTATTCAACATTTGTAAAAAGTACTGCGTCGGGCAAAGTTAGGTTAGTTGGGCGAAGTTACCCGGTTTTACGGTACCTATAAAAGGTGGTGATTCTTTTTTTGAATAGAAAAATGAACATACTACCCTCATTGGTGGAAAATTTTGAACTATCTACGAAAGTGCTGAGTTTACGAAAAGGCTAAGTTCAGACTTCCAAAGTCGGTCACCAATCCAATTACCCACTCGGGTAAACGTCGCTTAACAAGCTCAATCGACTGAAAACCGTCCCAAGTAACTAGTAGTCCCAAGTTACATTTAGATATACCTACCTACCTACCTACTTTCTTTTTCCCACCAACCATACAATTTAAAAGAAATCAAAAGATTCCATCACAAAAGTTATTTGCATACTTAAGTATAACTTACGTAACTGTGTAAGTTTATTTAAAACTGCTTACATGGTTTTTATAAAATACAAAATAAATATAGAGATGCCATTTACCGTTTTTTTAACGACTACAAAAAAAGGAAGAAGTACCTACCTAGGTATTCAATTCTTCGGAATCTTTTTTATCATATTGTGTATGTTTCCCGATTACTCAAAGACGCCTGGACCGATTTGGTAAATTCTTCTTTTGTTTGAAATGGTATATTTCCCAGGCATCAGGTCAGGATCTGTGGATGGGATCCTGGAGTAATCGAAGGAACTCTTCAAAATTTATGGCTTAATTTTTTACGGTGTAATTTAACAATTGAGCTGCACCTTTGATTTTTTTTTACCCGACTGGGTATATGTGTTTCACCTGTGTGTATGTATGTCCATTCCTATGTCCGCTTGTAACTAATCAACGGCTCAACGGATTTTGATAAATGATACGTCATTAGATTTGTCTCAATGACGCGAGTGTTATAGGGTACCTAAATTTAAAAAAAAATCAAAATGGCGGACTTTATGCGCTTTAATGTGCGAGCTGAAAAAAAATTTTTTCTTCGAGACCCTCGAGTGGGGTATCAAAATAAAGGGATTCAAAAGGCAAATACGAAAATGTATAAATTTATATATTTGGAAACAATTTGGAGTGATAAATCGTAGAAAATGACCGTTTCCTATGTCAGTTCGTAACTACTTAACGGCTCAACCTATTTTGATAAATTATACGTCATTAGATTTGTCTTGACGGCGTAAATGTTACTGGGTACATGAAATTCATAAAAAATCAAAATGGCGAATGTTATGTACTTTAATGTGCGGGCTGAAAAAAAATTTTTTCTTCAAGACCCTCGAGTGGGGTATCAAAATAAAGGGCTTTAAAAGGCGAGTACGAAAATGTATACAATCTATATGTTTTAAATCAATTTGGAGTGACAAATCATGAAAAACAAAATAAATAACAACTACACTGTAAGTGGTACGGTGGTAGTTTATTAATTTTTTAGTTCGTTTTTTAGCATAGCAGTCGGGTTTTTTTAATTTTTAAATTATAGCTTGTTATATCAGCAATCTCGTGCTGGTCTTCGATTGCTGATAAAAAAATCATAGGTGCAGCTCGATTATAGCGAGCGTAGTAACAAATAAACCGGTCAAGTGCGAGTCAGACTCGCGCACCGAGGGTTCCGTACTCCAGAAGTATAAGTACAATCTGTTTTAAATTAGTTTATCTTAAAAGGTAAGGTGCTAATTAAGCTAGGCCTCTAAATTGTATGAGCACTCATACAACTCAGAGGTCTATCTTAATTGGAGCAACTATGTATGTATGGGGACACCCTTTAATTTCCAACATTTTTTAGTTTTTGGAATTTTTCCTTTATTTGTGTTGTAAGACCTGGCCTTTTTGCTAAATTTCGTAATTCTAGGTCAACTGGAACTACCATTTAGGTTTTCGACCCAAAACCTATAGGGTACTTTCGGTTGACCTAGATTTGTCAATTTTGGTCAAATGTGGACTCAGGACCTTAATTTTTATACACCTAATAGGGACCATAGACCTTAGTATCTGGTATAAATTTCAACTTGCTAGGTCCACCCGTTCCTGAGAAAATTGGTGGTGACACACGGACAGACGGACAAGAAAGTGATCTTATAATAAGGGTTCCTTTTTTACCTTTTGAGGTACGGAACCCTAAAAGACGTAAATGCCCCAATAGACGGTAAGTATTAGCCTCCTAACCTTACTAAGTATAGCTTGTTATTTGCTTTAAAAAGTTAACTTTCACAGTATAAAGATGCGCCTAGTAGCGTTGCTCTTCGCGCTGTGCGTCGCGACCTCGCGCGCGCAGGACGAGAGCTGCAGGTCCGCGGACGACGACCCCTACCTGCTCTTCGGCACGAGGACAGCGTACACCTTCGCCAACAAGGGCATCCCCGTGACCAGAGCTCATGACATTCCTGGTGAGTTATGTTTAACTAGCCGATGCCAGCGACTTCGTCCGCTTGGATTCTTATAAATGTCACTTGGGGGTGGAGTTTCCAAAAATCCTGAAACACGTAATTCTTTATTTTTAACCGACAATACAAATACCGATTTTCGTTGATATGAATTTAAAAATGACGGACTTTCATACAAACTTTCAACTCCCATTTAACCCACTTGTTACTTACACTGTTTGATTAGCCCGTTCAAACAGACAGACAGACAGACAGACAGACAGACAAAAATTTTAAAAACGTGTGATTCGGTTATGGTAGCGTTCAAATAACCATATGAGCTTAATATGAGGTCGTTATTTCGATATTACAGACAGACACTTCAATTTTATTTATTAGTAACTATAGATAGATTATTTTACTACAGTTAAGAAAGTAGGATCGTGAACTGTAATTTTACTTACGTGTTCGTTATTACTTACTAGCTTCTGCCCGCGGCTTCGCCCGCGTGAATTTCGGTTTTTCACAAATCCCGAGAGAATCGTGGATTTCCGGTTCCCGTTCCCGCTCTCTTTTCCAGCCTTTATATTACTTTCAATGAAGTTTGCTATAGTAATCTACCTATAGCTGTAGTTATAGATTTCGGTTTTTTCAAAATCCCGTGGGAACTATGAATTTTTCCAGGATAAAAAGATAAAAAGTGTTAAGTCAGGGCGCCATAATCTATCCCCATTAAAAATTTCAGCCAAATCGATTCAATAGTTGCGGCGTTAAAGAGTAACAAACATACACACACACACACACACACAAACTTTCGCCTAATATAATAGTGTGATACCATGATGATAATATGATGAAGTGAACCTCATCATCATTAAATAATTTACAAGATTACGTAGGTAGTTACTAATTGTATTCATTCTTGTATTCAATCTTGGAGAGTCTCCAGGGTGTGACGCAACGCAGGGTGATACGGTTATAGAAGTTTTTATAGAGTCCATTAATTACGTCATGCTTCATGGTCACCATGACAGAAATAAACAAAGGTGTCACCTACATGAGGCATATAATTAAAATCTGGATTAAAATGTATTTAGTATAACGTTAGTAGCAAGATTAGGCGGCGCCAGAGAATTACTGATGACGTCAGCAAAGGTCAGTTCATAAGTAGCCTAGTAGGCACCTACTTAGCCTCTGCCGGGAGCATCGGGCGCGCTGGTAATATGCGTAGCAACAAGATTCGGGCGCATCGAAGAAATATAGATGAATCTGATGATGACAGTTAGGTATAGGTACTCTCAAGTTTATCGATGAAAGCCAGTTGCTAAAAAATAGGAGAATCTCTTTCTATTTTAGAAGTCGGTTAAAAATAAACTTCCAAACGTTATATTTACAGAGCTTCATTTAGTAAGATGATGTTCTTCCATCAAATAAAATGACAGTCTTAAATTCAAAACCTGTGTTTTGTTTATCTTGGCTGTAGACAAGTACATAGGTACGTACATACCACAATATACAGATGTATACTGTGTAATGTGTATATACATTGATGATACACAACCTTGAACGCACTATGCATGGGAATAATAGACCTAGGGTGCTTTCGTACGAGCCACAAACGCAGCTAAACCACAGCGACAAAATGTCGCCGATTAAAAAAATTGTACAATATGAATTTTTTTTTTCATTCAGACGAATCGCAGAAAGTTGGTGGATGCGAGCAGTTTAAGACCGCGGTATTTTCGAAAGTCTATTTGAATAAAAAACTTTTCTATTCTATTCTATTATACTTAGTTAGTCCCTGCAAGAGACCTAGATTTATCAGTTGACTAGGTACATAGAGCGGGGTTTCTTAATCTTTATCAAGTTATGGACACCTCTCAAAATTTCAAAGAGCCCATTATACCCCGAGGATTAAACCACTTCCGAAAAAACAAAAAAACGAGGTCTAGCTTCTACCAGTTTTTGTAGTTGCTGCTGCTTATTCTGCACTAAAACGTCAAATTGTACCTACACAGTTTAATTTACTCACAACATACCTAAGTACCAATGTTTAACATTATAATATACCAATTTTTATATTAATGCACTAGATGATGCCCACGGCTTCGCCCGTGTGGATTTAGGTTTTTAAAAATCTCGTGGGAACTTTTGATTTTCCAGAACAAAAAGTAGCTTATCTGTAGAAACCCGTCCCCAAAACGGAAAAATCCCGTGGGATCCCCACGATTTCGGAAAACAATTCCTTACAGCATCAGGGTTGAGGAGTTGGATATGTACCTACTCGAGTTCATTCAACGATAAAGTCTTTAATTGGTACCCCCAATATCAATTTAAATAACCGAAAGTTTCTAAAACCCATTAGTTTTGGGGATCAGGTCCCCTACAGCATCAGGATTGAGGAGTTGGAATCCAAATTTTTATAGAACAGGGTCGCAATGTTTCTCTATCGATTAAAAAAAAATTACGCAAATCGGTTCAGAAATCTCGGAGATATCGGTGTACATAGGTAGAAAAACACAACTCCTCCTTTATTGAAAGTCGGTTAAAAAGTAGCTTAAGACAGTGTCGCAATGTTTCTCTAACGATTAAAAAAAATTTACGCAAATCGGTTCAGAAATCTCGGAGATATCGGTGTACATAGGTAGAAAAACACAACTCCTCCTTTTTTGAAAGTCGGTTAAAAAAGTAGCCTATGTTACTCCCTGGTTAATTCTCTACTTGTATGTGAAAGTCCCGTCAAAATCGGTTCAGCCGTTCTGAAGATTAGCCCGTTCAAACAGACAGACAGACAGACAGACAGACAGACAGACAGACAGACAGACAGACAAAAATTTTAAAAACGGGTGATTCGGTTATGGTAGCGTTCAAATAACCATATGAGCTTAATATGAGGTAGTTATTTCGATATTACAGACAGACACTTCAATTTTATTTATTAGTATAGATTATATGTTAGGTAGGGTGCCATGGGCACCCTACCAGCGATAATTACACGGAAACCTCAGGGGTCCATGGACCACCTGACATAGAGTATGGATGCGCGAAAAGACCACATTTGCCCCCACTGACGACATTAATGTCGCTGAGGTATGGTTTTAGTGTGGGCTGTCTGAAAACACACTTAGTGTCGCAAGCGGAAATGTGGATATTATACTATTTTTGCAATAGAAATATTTACTACCTACTGACTTGAAAATATTTACTTACCTATCTACTGACTCGTATGACGTATCCTACGATCATTCATAATTTCCTAAGAGAACACGGACTAGTAAACCTATTATTGCGTTGTGGGGGTGAAACACCGCCAACACAGCAACTACTAACTCCGGATTGGCACTAAGAATTTCTTAACAGAAAAACCCATGAGGTACTTAGTACATACCTACCTAATTTTTTTTTTTATTTTACTCCACGAGGGAATCGGACCCAAGATCTCGTAATCCGCAGTCGAACATGCTTACCGCCAGACCGAAGAGGCAATCTACAAATATCGCTTACGTTACATAATACCTACCTACCTCAGTTACCTTACGTCATGCAACAATAGAAGACTCTTTGTACCTCAGGTCTAAGATTAAATTTGCTAATTTTTAGTCATAATAGGAACCTTGAATTGAAACCAGTTTCAAGTAAGTTGGTAATCAATTCAAAAAAATCAGCCAAGTGCGAGTCGGGCCTCGCTCTTTCAGGGTTCCGTACATAATTATGAACAATATAATATTTTGGGTCTAAGAAATATTTAATTTCCGAGTTAGACATCGCAAGAAACCGTGAAAGAAAAACGCAAAATAAGCTCGTTTGTTTTGGTCACAGCTTATAAACTATTTTATGAATCGTTGTTTTCAGTATTTGTTGTACAAATAGAGCATATAGTACATAATATACCGAAATATCATATTCCTAACTAGTTTAGTTTTTTAGATAGCCCCCGTCACAAAAATGGTCTAAAACTGACAATTTTGATGACCCCCCATTTCCTTACTGTTTAAGCAAAAAATTAAAAAAATATATATTCGTACTCTACTCAATGAGCTCTAAACAATGATACCCCACAAGCTAGGGTAAGAAAAAAAAATTGTTTTTCGGCTCCTTTCTCATGTACCTATGGGAGCCCCCCTAAAAAATAATTTAATTCAATTTTTAATTCAATATTTGATTTTGGGTCAACATTTTACACCAAATACCAAAATTTCAGGTTTGTAACTCATTTCGTCTGCGAGCTAGAGACCTGTGACCGGCGGACAGACGGACAGACGGACAGACAGACAGACAGACAGACAGACAGACAGACAGACAGACAGCCGAGTGACATTAATAGGGCTCCGTTTTTACCCTTTGGGTACGGAACCCTAAAAAATCAACCAAAGAACCTCGGAAAATGCTCGGAAAGTTCAATTACTCGCTCGTGGGTAGGTACCTAGTACATCTGCTGCAACTTTTTTTATATTAATTGCGGGCAAACGAGCAAGCGGGTCACCTGATGTTAAGTGATTACCGCCGCCCATGAACATTTGCAGCACCAGTGGAACCACTACATGCGTTGCCGGCTTTTAAGGAGTTTGTTGATCCGCCCCTTGAATAACCCTATGTCAAAGTTATGTGGAAACACCTCTATTAATAGAGTTGGTTCCACAGTTTTTGAGTGCACGCGTCCTCGCGCAATGCTTGGTTGATGTATGCCAGTGATCCAGGTGCTTTTTTTTTGTTTGAAAGGTGAATTAGTCGGGAGTGTTCTTAGCTATGTTTGATGAAAATCGGTCCAAGATGGTCGCCGCCACAAAATATCAGATAACATATTTTTTCCCAACTTCCTCAATATGGATATCAAATGAAAGGGCTTGACTAGTAGAATAGCACTATGTAAATCTAAGATGGCTAGCCCAAAATGGCGAATGTTGGGGGTTTTTTTAATTTTTAATTTATACTTGTTTTGGTCCGTACCGGGACTCGAAACTCATGTTTGTAGCTGAAGAAGCTAGCCACTGGTGACTGGACCAGTGAGGTAGTACCAGGTAGTACCTACGTATAGTGCGTGACTAAGGTCTTGGTGAGTCATTCGCAAGCACAGCCATATCGCTATGTCACGCTATTCGCTAGTCAACATCACCGATTGCTATTGGGCATTATGCGTAGCGTATAGAATTGTAAATAACAATGTTGTCAACGTGATTCAATGCATTAAAATTCTCCAAAGATTTTTTACAGTAAGTAAAACAAAAACAGAATTGTTATGAATTACCATTTTAGACTGGCTTTTCAGTAAAATAAAGTGTACGATATTCAGCATATAAAATAAGCATTCAGCATAAATTCTGTAACCAATACGCTGCCTGGTCCAATGGTCCGACGTGGTCTGTCATCTATGGTCTGAAATCTGAATTGTTTATGTTGTTCGTTAATTTAAATAACGTTATGAGCATGGTATTTATTATTATCATCTGATGATCTGATGGACATTTCAGGAAAGGGGCGTTTCACGAACACGACATGTAATTTTTTGTAAGCTGTGGGGCTGCCCGCCAACACGCAGCACCGTGGCGGGTCTGAGCTCTAAATCCCTCTTTCGTATGAGAGAGGAGGCCTGTGCCCAGCAGTGGGACGTTAAAAATGCTGTTAATATAGTATTGTTTAACTATAATATTATAGTGTAAATATAGGTATTTAAGTTGGTGGGGCTATTCTCTAACTTAGTTATCATTTATCAACAGTAAGTAAATGGAAGCCACTCAATAATATTATGTTCATACTAGCTGTCCCCCGCGACTTCGTTCGCGTGTTTATAGGTTCTATATAGGATCGGATCGGATCCCATAATCCTTTTTTGTACCTTAACATTTAGTTAAGGTACAAAAAAGGTAAGGTAAGTAACAAAATAGCCTAAGTTACTCCTTATAACATCACCAGAAAGTTCCATCAAAATCGATCCAGCCGTTTCGGAAATTAGCTGGAACAAATAGACAGATCGACAAACATAAATTTAAACGCACACCAGTTTAAAATAAGCCGTACGTTCAAAGATCCGGGTCCCAAGTTATTTGAACCCAATAAATGCCTGTCATTTCTGAACTAAAAAACCTATGACCTTGAAATATTTACGGGACAATACTCAAAGTATTACCTTTCTAATAAAAAAAGAATGAGTTAAATCGAACGACGCGTTAATGAATTACAGCTAAATACACGTTTTAACTTTCTTCCCCTCTCCCAAGGGAACCGTGCTGAATTTCGGGATAAAAAGTATCCTATGTCCTACCTCGGAGTATAAACTCAAATCGTACCAAGTTTCATTTAAATCCATTCAGTAGTTTCGGCGTGATGCGCGGCCAAGATACAGACAGACAGACAGACAGACAGACAGACAGACAGACAAAAATGAAAAAAATTGCAGTTTTGGCTTCAGTATCGATTATAGAGTGCCATCCAATAAAAAATTTCAAAATATCTTCAATGTACAGAATTGGATCTGTTACAGTTTTATTATATTATGTTCATATGTTCATATTAAATTGCTCCTGTAGGCGGCGCGGCGCGGCGCGGGCGTGACTCCATTATTTTATTCTGAGTGTGACTTAGCGTGACCCACATCTCAGTGCTATACCTATTACCTACCGTATAATTCATTCTATTCCAAGTTCAAGGTCAGAGATGTTTTACATACTTAGGTAGAGGGTATCGACTATCGGTACGGAATTTTTCTTATAGGTAATTTTTGTAAATAGGGTAGGAACACCGGTTACCGGACACGCACCTGTTATCGTCCACCGAGCGGATCACTCTTAAGGAATGCTTAAAAATAGAAACATTATAAGACTCACATAAAAATAATGCATCTCTATGCCAACTTGAATGTCTTATCAAGACACAGAGAAAGAAAAAAGTCTATTTCACTTACCTAAGTTTCTTCGAAAACAAAGCGATCGAATTTTGAGTATGCAATTAAGGAATGAAAACGAGCCATGTGGAGCAAAAAAATTTGTGGCATGCTTCAACTATCACGGAAAGTTATTAAACATTTTACTATAAGATTTAGTTTGATTCTTCTTTGTAGTACTTACTTATGTTTCATAAAATACTGTGAACGTGTTTTTTTACTTTTGATTGTATTGGAACACAAAAAAAATCGGTGGACGACAACTAGTTCACTATTTTCTTAAGAAAACCTGTTATCGTCCGGGCGGTCAAACACAGGTTTAGCGTCTTAATTTTAGGTAGTCCTGTTATCAATCGAGGTGTGCACAAAATTGGAATTAAGTTTATTAATTCGAATTCTATACACATACATTAGTTAGTGTCTAGTCTTCGTCCACTTTTTTCTTATTGTATATAAAACTATGGGTTTTCAAAATCACGCGTGGACGATATCTAAATTTGCACTGAATAAATATTCTAAGTTTCGACCGCCAAGCTATTATTTGTAAATAAATAGATTTAGTAAAAATATAAATAATTAAACTTGTTTGACAAAAGAATTACCTTATATTTTATGTGTTTCTCCTTGGAACTTCGATATATTTATAAGTTAAGATAGTAATAATTGTCGATCATTATAATTTGTGGACGAAATTTAAAATAGAGAATCTGAAGTGCACCCGTTATCCATCCACCTATATTTTAAACTGTATGAAAAACATAATTTTTTTAATATTATGTTATTATTTAGGCGAATTTTGATTATTACTCAAATATCTATAATTTATTTTTTATTCATCTACAAGTTAGTCCTTGACTGCGATCTCATCTGATGTTAAGTGACGATGCAGTCTAAGATGGATGCGGGATAACCTGAAAGAGGTACGGCAGAATCCGTACCCTTAAACGCTAAATGACTTGGAAGTAAGGCATACTAGACTAGAGACAATTTTGAAATTATTAAATTGAATTTACCAAATTACTCTGCCGAGAATCAAGTAGAGGACCTTCCCCTAATAAGACTTACCCCTGCGCCAGGGAGGCTGCCAAATTATATGTACCTACTTTTATATAATGTAAGTGCGATGTGGTAAAAGACGATGCAAGATAGATATAGGCGCAAAGCTGGTAAAGATATTATGTCATATTGTAGACCCTATAAACCGCGTTAACAAGGCTATAGTTTTTTTACCTGTTTTATTTTAAAACAAGCAGTTGTCCGCTATTGCGTATGCGTAGAATGACCACATCACTTTGTATAAAGTTCTCTATCACCCTATGAAAGTTCTGTCAAAATATGTTCAGCTGTTTTGAAAAGTAAGTATTACGAATAGACGAAAAACAAAAACATTTTTTTTATAAACGGTTATGTGGCTTTTTATTAATGTATAAGTAACCATAAGTTCACTAATAAACACCCATATATTTCGAAAACACGGACAGGAAGTTAATTTTAATTGGTATAGATATTAAATACATATAAAAGTGGTGTTAATATTACATATTCAATTACTTACTCATTACATGCATACTTTTTCATAGTAAATTTCTCATAGAAATCAGTGGACGGATAACAGGTACAAGGGTGGACGATAACTAGATTTAGTGGACGATAACCGGTGAAATCGGCATTTTCAACTTTTTATTAGGATTAAAAAAATACTAGTTATCTGACTAAAAAAATACTAACATGCAATGAAAATAGACTATACTAGAAGTGTATTCCAACAAGTTTTTGTTTAATTTTTTTTATAGAACATATATTTTCACCCTCTCAAACTCAGTAACTCCACTAAATGGACGATAACCGGTAAGAATACCCTAATTACCATCTTGAATACTCATCTCATCGTTCAGGCTTTCTAAAAAACTTTTATTATTATCTACAACCTAAGTACCAAATCTGTCTCGATTTAACTCTGTCCATTGATAGAGGTCCACAGGTGGACATATTCTCTACCAGGAAATTCCACATCACACGGTGCGGTCTTGCGCCGTTTGTAGCCAAAGTCTCTCTGCGATTCGTCTTATGTCGGTTCTCCTAGGAGGGAGATTGGCAGCGCTGCGCTCTCCATTGTTCTATTCATGCGCTCAGCATATTGGGTGCCTAAGGAACTTTCACCACCTTTTGTTAAGTGTCAGATAGCATAAACGTAAGTTTTGTCACTTTCTTACTTCATGTCAAGTGACGAAGACAAAAGTTGTGATTAAGTTATCCGACACTTATCAGTGGGTGGGTGAAATAGGCCCTTAATCTTCCAAAGTCCTTAGTACTATGTGCGTAACTATTCTAAGAAAAATATCAGGTTAGCGTAATGTAGGTTATGTAGGTAATGACTTCCTACGTTTCACAACGGTAACGTTATGCCGAGTTTGTATATTGCGGCAACGTTGATCGAATTTGAATATCGAAACACACTAACTTCAAAACAAAATAGACCTAAAATGGCTTAGATTAAGGTTTGAGTTCGTTCATAAATTTACAGTCAGCGCTCCAAGCGGAAATGCTAAATAAAAATTGGAAGTATGAATGTACGACTTTAAAATAAGTAGCTTTGGGTCCATTTTGCTCTGATAGTATAGTTTTTAGGGTTCCGTACCCGAAGGGTAAAAAACGGAGCCCTATTAATGTCACTCGGCTGTCTGTCTGTCTGTCTGTCTGTCCGTCTGTCCGCCGGTCACAGGTCTCTAGCTCGCAGACGAAATGAGTTACAAACCTGAAATTTTGGTATTTAGTGTAAAACGTTAACCCAAAATCAAATATTGAATTAGAAATTGAATTAAATTATTTTTCAGGGGGGCTCCCATACATGAAAAAGGAGCCGGAAAAAAAAATTTTTTCTTTACCCTAGCTTGTGGGGTATCATTGTTTAGAGCTCATTAAGTAGAGTACAAATATATATTATTTTAATTTTTATCTCAAAAAATAAGGGAATGGGAGGCCATCAAAGTTGTCAGTTTTAGACCATTTTTGTGACGGGGGCTATCTCAAAAACTAAACTAGTTGGGAATATGATATTTCAGTATATTATGTACTATATGCTCTATTTAAACAACAAATACTGAAAACAATGATTTATTAAATAGTTTATAAGCTGTGACCAAAATAAACGAACATTTTTTTGGGTTTTTCTTTCACGGTTTGTTGCGATGTCTAGCTCGGAAATTAAATATTTCTTAGACCCAAAATATTATATTGTTCATAATTATGTACGGAACCCTGAAAGAGCGAGGCCCGACTCGCACTTGGCTGATTTTTCGATATTCGAGATCTAGTAACGTTGTCAAGGTGCATGACTCGGCAGAAGTGCAGAACTACTGTACAGTTATTCTGAGTTTGCGCACCTCCAGAACTTTACCCAAATACTACGTAACGAAAAACTGTATTAAGTCATGCAAAATGAACCCAAACACTTATTTCAAAGTCGTAATTCAATGCTTTGAATATTTATTTTTCAACATTTCTGCTATGGGGTGCTGGCTGTAATCGAATGATGAATGTATTGTATTGGCGAACTCAAACCTTAAAATAAGCCAGTTTAGATCCATTTTACACTGAAGTCATTGTGTTTCGATCAGTAGTAGGTATTTAGTAATGTTTTCGAGCTGTGCAAAGTGAGACTAAGCATACAGATGTTATAAGAATAGGGACACGAAACGCAAATAGACAGCCCATAAAGTTTATATTGAACGCTGCATGCCCAGCGTCCACCTACTGCTGACAATTAATTACTGTTTTTAACCCCCGACGCAAAAACGACGGGGTGTTATAAGTTTGACGTGTCTGTGTGTGTGTGTGTGTGTGTGTGTGTGTGTGTGTGTGTGTGTGTGTGTGTGTGTGTGTGTGTGTGTGTGTGTGTGTGTGTGTGTGTGTGTGTGTGTGTGTGTGTGTGTGTGTGTGTGTGTGTGTGTGTGTGTGTGTGTGTGTGTGTGTGTGTGTGTGTGTGTGTGTGTGTGTGTGTGTGTGTGTGTGTGTGTGTGTGTGTGTGTGTGTGTGTGTGTGTGTGTGTGTGTGTGTGTGTGTGTGTGTGTGTGTGTGTGTGTGTGTGTGTGTGTGTGTGTGTGTGTGTGTGTGTGTGTGTGTGTGTGTGTGTGTGTGTGTGTGTGTGTGTGTGTGTGTGTGTGTGTGTGTGTG
This sequence comes from Melanargia galathea, assembly GCA_920104075.1. Classification (NCBI taxonomy): domain Eukaryota; kingdom Metazoa; phylum Arthropoda; class Insecta; order Lepidoptera; family Nymphalidae; genus Melanargia; species Melanargia galathea. The sequence continues at coordinate 28,799,294 of OV049856.1, read as the reverse complement.
TGTGTGTGTGTGTGTGTGTGTGTGTGTGTGTGTGTGTGTGTGTGTGTGTGTGTGTGTGTGTGTGTGTGTGTGTGTGTGTGTGTGTGTGTGTGTGTGTGTGTGTGTGTGTGTGTGTGTGTGTGTGTGTGTGTGTGTGTGTGTGTGTGTGTGTGTGTGTGTGTGTGTGTGTGTGTGTGTGTGTGTGTGTGTGTGTGTGTGTGTGTGTGTGTGTGTGTGTGTGTGTGTGTGTGTGTGTGTGTGTGTGTGTGTGTGTGTGTGTGTGTGTGTGTGTGTGTGTGTGTGTGTGTGTGTGTGTGTGTGTGTGTGTGTGTGTGTGTGTGTGTGTGTGTGTGTGTGTGTGTGTGTGTGTGTGTGTGTGTGTGTGTGTGTGTGTGTGTGTGTGTGTGTGTGTGTGTGTGTGTGTGTGTGTGTGTGTGTGTGTGTGTGTGTGTGTGTGTGTGTGTGTGTGTGTGTGTGTGTGTGTGTGTGTGTGTGTGTGTGTGTGTGTGTGTGTGTGTGTGTGTGTGTGTGTGTGTGTGTGTGTGTGTGTGTGTGTCTGTGTGTGTGTGTGTGTGTGTGTTGTTTTTTTTGTTTGAAAGGAGAATTAGTCGAGAGTGTTGTTAGCTATGTTTGATGAAAATCGATCCAAGATGGCCGCCGCTACAAAATGGCGGATTACATATTTTTTCACAACTCCCTTAATATGGGTATCAAATGAAAGGGCTTGACTAGTAGAATATCACTATTGCAAATCCAAGATGGCCGCCACCACAAAATGTCACAGAATGTCGGGGGTTTTTTAAATTTTCAATTTATACTTGTATGTTGATGATTCTACAACCTTCCGCCAGCTGGATTTTGCGTTCCATCGCACTAATTAATATTTTCTACGTGGATTTGATTGCTGTTTTCTGCGTCGTTTAGAACATTTCACGAGGAAAGTTTATATAGACATGAAGGTAGACATTTTGATTGATTTATAGAATAGAATACCTACTGCCTTAATGGTCTCTATAGCTTGTTCTGCTGTAAGTCCCGGGTTCAAAGCCCGGCGGGGTGATTACGTATCTCGCGACAGGTTTGCAACAGGCGTAAATTGCGCGATCATTGCTGTCAAACGTCACTTTTGCAAACATCAAATTGGTATTATCTAAAATTCCTTGACAGCAATACGACAGCGACAGCCAAGCAAAATGAAACGTCAAACTGCAACAACCTCTGCATTTGTTGCAAAGTGATTGTTGATTTGTTGTTAGTAATTGTCGAGTACGTTTACTGTTTTTTTAAATACATACATTTAACAAGCAATTTTATTAATTATTGAATTATCGATGGCAAAAGTACATTTTGCGACAGGCGAGCAATAGACGTGCGATCGGCTTGCGTAATACGAATTCTAGTGACATTTTGCGACCGGTCGCGTAGTAGTCGCTGTCGCATTGCTATTGCTGTCGCGTTGCTATCGCTACTGCAAAGTTTTACGTAATCACCCCGCGGATCGGATTTTTACGTCAAGGAATTCTCAGTATCAACCTGAAGTTGGGAATATTAATTGAAGGTTGATTTAGTTCGATTCAATAACAAGTCAACAAGTTCGGTCGTAACGGGACGGCTGAATACACAAAAACAAATGCTAATTTTGACATATTTCCCAAGTGTTGGTGCTATTGATGTGCTAAACATTAACAATTTTCCGACTAAGTAATACCTACCTATAGTCTGATTTTTAATTCCGTGGAATTCAGGTGCAGGACCGACGGCTTTATACGTGCTCTCCAAACATTGACATATAGTATACTACGTCAATGTCTCCAAAGCAATATCACACTATCACACTAATATTATAAAGACGAAAGTTTGTGTGTGTGTGTGTGTGTATGTTTGTTACTCTTTAACGCCGCAATTGGACGCACCTTAACAGTTACGGTAGTGTGGATGGCATTTGTTACGCGAACAATTGTTACGCCGAACTGTTACGCAGTAACCCATCTCAAGCGCGGTCCGCCGCGCCGTCCACATTGAGCGTAACAAGTTCGCGGTAATGTTACAAAGTTCGGTTCGGTGAAATGTTCAAGTTTGGACGCACCTTAAAGTTGCCTAATACTTAGATAATTCCTACCTATATAGGTACCTATATATTATTTATAATTTGCTGCAGACTATTACTAGACACGACAAAGGTCAGTTGACCTAACACTTCATTGACCTGAATCCACTCCACATGAGGCACCCCGCTGACAGAGTGGGGGATTAGGGATATAATCAGGGATCTATACCCTACACATCTATGCATTATACCTACAGCACGTCAAAATAAATAATGGAAAGCAGATGGTTATGGGGTAGCGGTAGGTAAGTAATCATTTAGCATCGAGTGAACCCTCTAGTCTTTCGCTTGCATAAAAAATGTCCATGCAACCTGGCACGGTCTTCTAGGTACACTTTAACATTGATGGTACACGGTACAAGCTCAACTTATGCGGGTTACATACACCGTATGCACATGGCATTATTTTAATATTTACGCATAATTTTCCTGCAATAAAAGCCAGTGCACAACTGCCTTTAGCGTGCCACGACAGCGTTTCCCAAACTTAAACCGTTCTTGCCCAAACATTTGTTAAGTGCCCACCTTTTTTACGGAATCCTTTTTAACCCCCGACGCAAAAACGACGGGGTGTTATAAGTTTGACGTGTCTGTATGTGTGTGTGTGGGTGTGTGTGTGTGTGTGTGTGTGTGTGTGTGTGTGTGTGTGTGTGTGTGTGTGTGTGTCTGTCTGTTCCCCTGTGGCTCTCAAACGGGTGGGCCGATTTGAATGCGGTTTTTTTTGTTTGAAAGGTGAATTAGTCGAGAGTGTTGTTAGCTATGTTTGAAGAAAATTGGTCCAAGATGGCCGCTGCTACAAAATGGCGGATTACATATTTTGTCACAACTCCCTTAATATGGGTATCAAATGAAAGGGTTTGATTAGTAGAATAGCACTATGCAAATCCAAGATGGTCGCCGTCACAAAATGGGAATGTCGGGGGTTTTTTAAATTTTAAATTTATACTTGTTAAACTGAATTAAACTCTTAGTAGGTACCTACACATTGAACGCGATCGTGATAAAAAATAGATTAATAATAGGTAGGTATGCTTAGGTATCTATAGATAGACTAATTAGCAAAAAAATAGGTGTGCAAAAATTAGGCTCGTTTAAGGTAAAGGGAGTGTCGGAAGCCAGATAATGATGATAATAAAGTTCATGGCGAATGGCAATGATGAATATTTACTAGCAGGGCGACGAGGCCAGGCCCGACTGTTCAGTTAACGCCAAATTATGGCTAATTCCGGGGAATTCGTTACAATTATATTATGTGAAAAACAACATTAATTGTGTCAAGGTGACTAAATTAACTGCTGGGACGAGCGATATATTGTAGGTAGGTACGTACACGGACATCCTGAACTCGACACGACAAGGCATAAATTTACACAGAGCATGGGATTTTCCGTATCTAGATTTTTCTATGTGGGTTCTTCAATGACTATCACACAATTTTAAGAAAAAAATGAAACGTTGATTTGCAATGGTCTTTACATGGAATTAATGATAAAGATATTAACTAACTTTAATGAAGTACCTGAGCATTTGTTCTAAACCCATCAAATATTCCCTGAAATGGGGAAGATTTTGCTAGAGTGGCTATATTCTAAAATCATTTACCGGTTCATCATTGCCGGTTGACCTATACCTATTCAAAATCATTCATAAAATTTTAATCTGAGATCGAAGATTCTGAAGTTCTAATTTAGGTGTACGAACAAGTTCTTTATTTCCTGACTTCTACACGAGTTTTCTCGTTTTCGTCTTCTCTTTTTTTCCATTTAGGTAATATTAGGTAATAATAGGTAGGTACTTTTGCCATAATAGCATAGGTCTCCATTTTTATATTTCTTTTTTTATTTTAATCACAGGCTGTCAACCACTGGCAATATGGATGCTCAATCGCCACGGTTCACACAACCCTGAGGCGGATGAGTTCGCAGAGCTGCAGAAACTTGTCGCTTTCAAAAACAACGTCATCAGCAACTATAGAAATGGCAACTTTAGAAATACTAATGTAAGTACGTCTTTGGGATTTTGTAGTCAAATAAAAACTGGGTTCCTTGCAGAACCCAGTCTTGAGCCTGTGTAGATTTGAAAATACGTACCTTACATATATTTTCACGGAAATCTGACAAACTACAAAATATATTAGTTTTTAGAGCGTAAGACCTACAAAATTTCATTGAACTTGATTAGTTAATATTAAAACAAGAATCAAACTTCTTTGTATGGGGCGCACTCAAGAGCGCTAGAGTTATTTGGTATTCATAGGCTCATTTGGGTCATTTAGGTTATACCTAACTACCTATTTCAGCAAACTGAGCAGAGGTAGTTAAATACTATTAGAAAATCTGACTAAAATTTTGAACAAAGTCTACTGAACAGTTTTAAAAGAAGTGCCTATTCCTTTTCTGCTCTTACATCAGTAATGAACCCATAAGGTACTTTGACCTGAATTCCATTGTGTAGGTACATAACATAAGTACATTTTTCTAGTTGGCTCTTTTGCAATCATCAAATAGTACCTACCTACGTAGTCTAACCCACCCATACCTACAACCGGCATTACTATATAAGATGTTGTTATGCGTATTACTGGTATTACATAACTGGTTTGCTTAACTGTGTTCTTGGGAATAACCCTAGATGCAAAGCTTCAATGGGGCACCCATATAGCAACACTTGCTGGCAAGCTCAGCTCTGCTGCTTACGCTGTTAGGAAGATTCGACAGATAACAGATATAGAAACTGCAAAAATTGTTTATTTTGCATATTTCCATAGTATTATGTCGTATGGACTCATACTATGGGGTAAAGCGGCTGATATTGAAAAAATTTTCGTTTTACAAAAAAGGGCAATTCGCGCAATTTATAATTTAAAACCGCGGGATTCCCTTCGAGAGAAATTTAAAGAAATAGGTATTCTTACGGTAGCTTCTCAATATATCTATAACAATATAATTTTTGTTAGGCAAAACATTCACAGTTACATTAAAAAGTGCGAATTACACGACAGGCAATTAAGAAATAGAAATAGGCTCGTGATTCCTCAGTTACGCCTCAAAAGGGTCCAAAGGTCATTTGTGGGAATGGGCGTAATGTTCTATAATAAAATTCCACAAGCAATCTTAGACTTGCCTTTACACAAGTTTAAGAACTCTATTAAAAATATGCTCATAAAAAAAGCATATTATACAATTGAAGATTATATAAATGATAAAAAAGCATGGAACAATTTCTCAATGTCTTAAACCGAGTATTTGATTATTGGTGTTCAATTCGATGCTTTGATCATGGGTAGCCTAAGTATGTCACGCTCTCTTTAAACATTTCTGTGGTGGTGTCGTGTGGTGCGGGTTGTTACGTTCCCTCGAATATGGTTGAGCGAAGCAATGGCTGGATCATGCGTCATGCTCGTGAACGGGTGCCACCGTCGGAAATGGGGCTACTTTTGTCTGCCCTTCTTCACATGTGTAGAATTGTAAGCACCATTCCGAACCTGTGGTAGATTCATTTGTCGATTCGTAAACGCTTCCGAAAGTTTATCTGAATAAAATTATGATTACTTATATAAATGATAAAAAGGCGTGGATTTGACTCGTTCCAGCAATGCGCGAGACGGCAATTCAATCATGTACTTACCATAAAATTGTTATATTGATATTGTAAATTTGGAAAAGAGCAACCGCCGAGTTTCTTGCTGGTTCTTCTCGGTTGGAACGGCATTCCGAACCAGTGGTAGATTCATCTGACTATTCAAAAGCACTTGTAAAAGTTTATTTGAATAAAAAACTTTTCTATTCTATTCTATTCTTACTACTGTTTATAGCATCTCACAACTGATTAGTAGGTAATATGTATGCCACGCGAATACCTTAATATACCTACCTATTGAATTACGATAGATTACTATTGGAATATTTACGTGATGTTATGACATTATTATTCATTTAAGTATTCAGGTAGGTACCTACTCAATTCTTCTTTGTTACCCGTATTATGTCAGCTTTATTGATATAACTAGCATAGTGTGTAATCTGTATTAATTTAATATTAAATTAGTAATTTTTGTGAACACATTCAATTCAATATATTTTTTTCTTCTAATCCACCACTTTTTAACGTCCCCTACAGTCCTTTTAACGTCCCACAGCTGGGAACAAGTCACTTCTCTTATAGGAGAGAGGGATTTAGAGTTTAGCCTTAGACCCGCCACGCTGCTCCAATGCAGATTATCGGGCTTGCAGATTGACGAGCTACGTTGCTGCTTGCTCTCCCAATAACTATACATAGTTTTAAACTATACAAAGACCATACATATACCAGGGGGGTTGTCAAACTAAGATGACCTCCCTGGCGCAATGGTGAGCGCTGTGGGAGTCTTGGGTTAAATGGGAGTGGCATAAGTGGGAGGTCTCAAGTTCGATTCCCAGCAGAGGCAATTTGGGATTTTATAATTTCTAAATTGTCTCTGGTGGGTGGCTTCAGCTGTGACTGGTCCGGTTTCGGTACGATGCCGTGTAGAAACTGATAAAGGGTTTAATAAAAACTGCCATATCTCTTCCAAATAAGCTCGCTTCCATCTTAAACTGCATCGTCACATACCATCAGGTGAGATTGCAATTTGCAGTCAAGGGCTAACTTGCAGTTGAATAATAAAAAAGTTAGAATTCTCATCTTATTCAACAGCTTCGCATGTGCATGTCGGACGTGAACCTGCTGGAGCGCTGGGAGTGGAACCCTCGGCTGAACGCGTCGTTCGCCGGAGACCTGACCAGCGACGGCTACATCTCCACGCAGCAGCTCGCGCAGGCCTGGAAGCAGAGGTTCCCCGGACTGCTGACTGACAACGTTCACGATTATCTGGTAAGGAACATACAAGACGTATTTTAATAGTCGTCGACACACGGGGAGTAATTACCCGCTATTACACCATGTCACCATACATTGATTTGTTTTTTTAAGAAAGGTTCTAGGTGGCTTGACTTTCTCTGACATTTTCAACAACTATAATCGTCATATTTCAACCAATTTACACAAAATCTCAACAAATTATAAATTTAAGCCTTCCTCATAAATCACTCTGTCTATTGGTGAAAACCGCATGAAAATCCGATCTTTTTTTGAGTTTATCGCGAACAAACAGACAGACAAATGCGACGTAGGGCTTTGTTTCAGCTTGAGTATCCTCAAGCTGAATCTTTAGACATACTTACTTATTTTTGAAAATGAAAGTCATCATTATATCTGTGATTTAACAAACTTGTGTTACTTAATCTAAAACTGTGATTTGAAGTTTCAAATATATATTTGACAGTAAATTTCAAAAAAATACCAAGAATATTTTAAGTACTTTAATCTATCCCATTATGTTGTTCCAGTTCAAATACGTAAACGATCAGCGGTCAAGCACAACATTCCGAGCCTTCACAGAAGGTCTGTTCAGGTCTCAAGCGGACAACATCGACATTTCAAAGGAAAGTGATGAGAAATCACTGCGGGTAAGATATCAAAATAATATTATTTCGATTTTTATTAGTATTTATTTTAAATACTTAAATCTTTGCGAGATGTGGCGAACAAATAATCGTATCAAGCATGCTGCATGCAATGCTTCAGCTCGCAGTTGGATTGGTGCGATTTTGAGCTTCACTCGCCGCGCCACTAAACCTGAGCAAGTGGTAACATCCATTACCACCCCACTACAGAGCACGGGTCTCCTATCAGAGTGAAAAGGGTTTAGGTCGTAATCCACCACGCTGTAGTGTACCACCAAGTGTAGATTAGATTTCACAAAAACATTATGGAGAACTCTCAAGTATGCAGGTTTCCTCCGGATATGCCAAAAATGCGGACGTCGTGAGCAGTAGATACATTCCGGCGCCTTCAACAGTTCACGATCCACTTAAATAAGACTAAAATAAAATTATATTCATTTTCTGTAATTTTTTTGCAGCCATACAAATTTTGTCCGTCGTGGAAAACCAATGTCGAGGACAATGTCGACACATTAACACAACAGCGTACTTTTGAGTCCAAGCAAGAATTTAAAGAGGTAAGAAATACATAATAAATAACGCATGGCATACTTTATAATTTACCTAAATAAAGTTTTAATTAATGGAAATAAATTAAGTTGGGCGTGAAACTAAATAAGGGCGTGAAAGCAAATAAGGTTGTGGGCAGAATGTACTTAGGTACTAAAGGCATAAAAATAGTGGCCAACGAAATATAGTTTGGGAAACACTGAATTGACTATTGTAGTAGTAATTAATACATAAATTATGGACCTCCATTTTCAGATAATTATTTCGCTTTACAAACTTCGGAGGCAACACACCAGGGTGGACATGTAGAAGAGTACCTACCTAAAGAAAGAAAGAATCTATCTTAAATCTTATATCTAACTAGCGGACCCGGCAGACGTCGTACTACCCGCTATTAGCGCCACCTATCGGGTCCAATTTTTCTACTTATAAACCTTCCTCTTGAATCACTCTATCTATTAAAAAAACCGCATCAAAATCCGTTGCGTAGTTTTAAAGATTTAAGCATACATAGGGACATAGGGACATAGGGATATAGGGATATAGGGACAGAGAAAGCGACTTTGTTTTATACTATGTAGTGATATATAATTTCGCTGGTATTTCAAATTAAGTGTGGTACCTAATTTTGAAAGTGTTCAGTTACTATATGTATACGTAATAATAATATTACTGTGTATAATATTATCTTAATGTCGACGTTTTATTTTCAAATAACTTCAAGAGGAGGGTTTTGATAAAGTAGCTTCCATTTCATTTTTTAATATCACTTCCATTGCATATTTCAGCGTATTATGTTGCAAATTCCTCCACTGAAAAACATAGGTTATACGAGGTACCTTATACGTGGGTACAACCTATAATTAGGGTACCCCCTACATCCATAGTATACGATCATAAACCTATGGATGGCCTTGCATATTTCGGAAATATGGGATTCCCACATTCACGCCTAAGGATATTTCCAGTCTAATATGAATTAAACAAATAAATTACGCAATTAAAAAAACTAAAAACCCGACTGCGTAAAACAAACTAGTTCTGGTAACTGAAAAGCAAAAAACAAGCTTTGTACTTTATAAACTAGAATTTGATAAGATCATAAACATAATGGTCTAGGATCCCACCTTAGAAATTTCTACCCTCATCTGTTATTTAAACGAATTATATGTCAAATGAAAGATTATTTTATTCTTAATCGAACCGTATTTGGTTGCCTGGTCAAAAGTGGTGCTAAATCATGGTTGCCTGGATTTTAAGATATAAAATGTTCGGTGCGAGTGTTGAAAGTGAAAGAAAAGTGTTGCGCGCGCAATTTCATTTGACAGACAAAGATGCAGTGAGGCAGGCGTGCACTCGGCAGGTGCTTAGTGTTGAAAAATGAATGTGTCCATTGTTATTCTGAACGCATTCTTGCCATAGACAAGCCTAATTTGACATTTTTACTTTTTGACCTCTCTCTCTTGTCGCTGGCCGCCGTAATGTGACGCGTTTCTATTTTATTCCTCGTAACTTAAATTATAATAATGTATATATAATGTGATTCATAATAATTAAATATCATTTGGCTCGACCACTAGAAGTTTTTCGTTTTCTTTCCTCGAAACTAACGCGGCCCGCTGCGTACGTCTGCTGAACAGGTTAGAGGCCCCAGCGTTGTAATCTTGGAAGACAAAATGGCGTCCAACTCTAGCAACATAATTTCCATCGAAAAACTAGAAGGTATTTCCAATTGGGTGAACTGGAAGTTTGCCATCAAAATGTTACTCAATCTTGACGGATTGTGGAACTGCGTCGAAGGCACCGATCCCGACCCAGCACGTGATGGTCGCGCGCTTGCCCGCATCTGTTTAACAATTCAACCTAATCTTTATCAACTCGTTCGAGATGTGACGACCGCGAAAGATGCCTGGAAAAGATTGTCAGATACCTTCGAAGATAAAGGTTTGTACAGAAGAGTACTTTTACTACGACAATTACATCGTGTAGAATACAACCATTTTTCAAATATGTCTGACTACATTGAAGGCGTCATGAAGCTTGTAGCGCAGTTGTCCGATATCGGAAAAGTTATTGATGATGGAGAGATAGCGGAAATATTATTGTCGGGTTTGCCTGAGGACTTCAATGTTCTAGTTTCAAGTCTTGAGACTGCGAGTTTGACGAAATCACTCTCAAGTGAAGTTGTTCGGACTCGCCTGCTCCAAGAAGATCATAGGCGAAATAATGGTAGTATTACATCTGAGAACTTAGCTTATGCTGTTAACAAGAATAGAAAGAGTACCAACAAGCTTGTCTGCACTTACTGCCACAAGAGTAACCACAAGGTTAATCGCTGTTTCAAGAAGAAACGTGATAATGAGAAGAAGAAGGAAGAAGATAAACATACATTGTATGCAGCTGCGTACTCCACTTCTCATCTAAACGAATTCATCATAGACAGCGGAGCAACTACTCATATGTGTGCTGACTCAACATTGGTCGAGGATGCAGTGAACAAGAAGTGTACCATTTCAGTGGCCAATGGACAACAATTACACAGTGAAATGGTTGGTAAGACTACTCTTTCAAGAAATGTTTCTCTTAGTAATGTTTTATTTGTGCCTGATCTTTCAAATAATTTAATATCCGTCGGTGAGATTACTAATAAGGGTTATGTTGTAACTTTCCATAAGAATTACTGTAACGTGTATAGTGATTGTAAAATCACAGGCAACCAGGTTTTAACTGCAAATAAAATTAATGGGTTATATAAATTTAAGTTGCAAGATCGGCCTGACCCCCGAGTAGGTCATTCTATGTCCCTTCAGTCTAGGCAGGGAACCACGAGTGCCAATGCTGTTGCATGTGTGTCGATGAGTCGATGGCACAAGCGTTTGGGTCACCTAAATAATAAAGGTATGTGCATACTTGGTGGTGGGAATCAGTGTAAAGGTGTTGTTTTTCAGCGTGAAGATAACGTCCCTGGCAGCTGCATCTCATGCCTTACCGGGAAGATGCATAAGTCATCTTTTCCTAGGTCAAGTGCTGGATGTGCTGCTAATCCACTAGACCTGATCCACAGTGATGTATGCGGCCCGATTCAAGTGAGCAGTTGGGGAGGAGCCCGCTACTTGCTGACTTTTACCGATGACTGTACCAAGAAAACCTTTGGCTACCTTATGAAGAATAAATCGGAAGTAAGTGCCCATTTTATTAATTTTAAGAATTTAGTTGAAAAACAGACTGGTTTGCGAATTAAAGTGTTACGTTCTGATAACGGTATGGAATACTGTAATGATAATTTATCCAATTACCTTAAGAAGGAAGGCATTATTCACCAGACCTCCGTGCCTCAACAAAATGGGTCTGCTGAGCGTGTTAATCGTACAGTTTTTGAGAAGGCTAGAGCCATGTTGCAGGATTCGTGTCTGTGTGAACGTTATTGGGGCGAAGCTGTTATGACAGCTATTTATTTAAAGAATAGGTCTCCAACTAGTGCACTATCAGATAGAATACCTGAATGTGAGTGGACCGGATCTGATATTGATCTTAGTCACCTCCGTGTTTTTGGCTGTATAGCTTATTCACATGTTCCTGACGAGAAACGGCGCAAGCTTGATGCTAAGGCGAAGGAGTATGTATTTGTAGGATATGGTGAAACGTGCGTGGGCTACCGTCTGGTTGACCCACTTGATCCTAAAAAGGTTATTTATTCTAGAAATGTTGTTTTTCTTGAGGATAAATTTTATGGAAAGGATGCCAATACGCTGAGAGCTGATAGTGGGAGAGCCAATTTTAATATTTTTGACAATTTTATGAATGATGACAATTTTATGAATACTGATAATGTTACAAATGAGGATAATTGTATAAGTGATACCTGTGATATTAGCTGTGATAATAGTTTTAATAATAATGACCAGTCTAATAAGAATGTTTCGGATACAGATGTGAGTGCAAGCGTTCCTGTGCTGTCTCCACTGTCGGATGTGTACCGTACTGCAAGCGAAGATTCTACCGAGGATGACGATGATGAGGCTGAGGTGCTCTCTGGCACTGGGACCACGCTGTCGCCCTCTTTATCTCGAGGAGCAGAGCAGATTACGTCGGAAGAGTCCGGCGCGTCTATCTCTCGCCCTGTACGGAGTACCCGAGGTATTGTACCCGAGCGTTTTAAGGATTATCACTTGTCTTCATTACTGGCTGGTGTAAGCACATCTGATGAGCCATCCACTTACCAAGAGGCCATGAATTCTCCTGAGAAGGATGAATGGTATAGTGCGATGAGGGGTGAGTATGACTCTATGATAAAAAACAAAGTCTGGGACTTAGTAGATCGTCCTATGAATGCTAATATAGTTAAAAACAAATGGGTTTTTAAGAAAAAGTTTGATGCAACGGGTAAATTTATAAAATACAAAGCTAGACTAGTTGCCTGTGGTTATAGCCAAAAAGAAGGTATTGACTATGCTGACACTTTTGCACCTGTTGTTAGGCATTCAACTTTGCGTATTTTGATCAGCATTTCAAATCAGTTGGACTTGTGTATGGATCACATAGATATCACAACAGCCTTTTTAAATAGTGAATTAGATGAAATTATATATATGGAGCAGCCAACTGGTTTTAAATCTGAAAGTAATAATAATAAGGTATGTTTGTTAAAGAAAAGCTTATATGGCTTAAAACAAGCGAGTCGCATGTGGAATATTAAAGTTAACAATGTATTATCTGCAAATGGCTATAAGCAAAGCAAATGTGAACCTTGTGTATATGTAAAGAGAACTAAAGGGGAGTTTGTAATTCTTGCCTTATATGTAGATGATTTCTATGTCTTTCATAATGGATGTATTGATAGTGTGTTATCAATGTTGACTCAAAATTTTGAAGTCAGACATCTAGGAAAATTAAAAAATTGTTTAGGCATGAATATCACTAAAAAAGGTGCGGTAACTATCCTTGATCAGTCTGATTATATAAAGCGTTTACTATGTAAGTTCAACATGAGCGAATGTAAGCATGTAGCCACACCATTGCCTGTTGGCTGTAAGCTAGATAAGTCGGAAAAATGTACTTTAGAAAATGATAAATATAAGTATAGAGAACTGTTGGGTTCACTTATGTACTTGTCTGTATGTACTCGTCCGGATATATCGTATGCCTGCAGTCAGCTGAGTCAGTATAGTACATGTTTTGATGCCAGTCATTGGCGCGCTGCTAAGCGAGTATTAAGGTACTTAGCGGGAACAATTAGTTATGGTCTTTTCTTTGAAAAAACCAATAATTGGAACATTATTAGTGCCTTCGCAGACGCCGATTGGGCGAATGACTTATCTGACCGCAAGTCATATACTGGCTTTGTCATAAAACTTGGTGAAGATGTCATCAATTGGGAGGCTAGGAAGCAACGATGCACTGCCTTGTCCAGCACTGAAGCTGAATATCTTGCAATTAGTGATGTATGCAAGGACATCAGTTTTGTTAAGAGTTTCTTATCTGAAATTACTGACAAACACTTTGATGTCACTGTATATAATGATAATCAAAGTGCACAAAAATTGTTGCTACATAAAGAGTATTGCCATAAAAGAACTAAGCACATTGACTTACGATACCATTTTGTCAAGGATTTAATACAGGAAGAAAAAATAAATGTAAAATACATGTCAACTGATCAAATGATTGCTGATGTCTTTACTAAGCCATTGTGTTCGCAAAAGCATCATAGTTTTGTAAAATGTTTGAAATTGAAATGTTGCGACTAAATTGATAGAATAATGTTTCTTTTAATTATGAAATGAGTTGTATTTTACTTGTAATGTGTATGACTAATGTTAAACTTGTGTTGTTTTATATATTAGTTAGCTATGCTTTTCTTGACAAGAATGAGGAGCAGTGTTGAAAAATGAATGTGTCCATTGTTATTCTGAACGCATTCTTGCCATAGACAAGCCTAATTTGACATTTTTACTTTTTGACCTCTCTCTCTTGTCGCTGGCCGCCGTAATGTGACGCGTTTCTATTTTATTCCTCGTAACTTAAATTATAATAATGTATATATAATGTGATTCATAATAATTAAATATCATTTGGCTCGACCACTAGAAGTTTTTCGTTTTCTTTCCTCGAAACTAACGCGGCCCGCTGCGTACGTCTGCTGAACACTTAGTCTATACATAGATTAAAACCATAGACTTTCTGTGCCTGTCCATTAAAGATATTTACAAAAAAATAAGTGAGTGACGTAAGGGATAAGTAATAAAACGTAAAAAAGCTGTTTTTGAAAATTTTGTCTGTTTGTCTGTATGTTTGTGCATGTATTACGCAAAAACTACTGAATGGATTGAAATGAAACTTGGCATGATTTAAGTTCATACTACATAATAGCATATAGGATACTTCTTATCCCGAAATTCAGCACAGTTCCCTTGGAAGAGGGGATGAAAGTCAAAATGTGTATTTTGACTTTCATCCTCTCTCCCAAGGGAACTCTGCTGAATTTCGGGATAAAAGGTATCCTATATGCTATTATGTAGTATGAACTTAAATCATGCCAAGTTTCATTTCAATCCATTCAGTAGTTTTTGCGTAATACATGCACAAACATACAGACAAACAGACAAAATTTTCAAAAACAGCTTTTTTACGTTTTATTACTTATCCCTTACGTCACTCACTTATTTTTTTGTAAATATCTTTAATGGACAGGCACAGAAAGTCTATGGTTTTAATCTATGTATAGACTAAGCACCTGCCGAGTGCACGCCTGCCTCACTGCATCTTTGTCTGTCAAATGAAATTGCGCGCGCAACACTTTTCTGTCACTTTCAACACTCGCACCGAACATTTTATATCTTAAAATCCAGGCAACCATGATTTAGCACCACTTTTGACCAGGCAACCAAATACGGTTCGATTAAGAATAAAATAATCTTTCATTTGACATATAATTCGTTTAAATAACAGATGAGGGTAGAAATTTCTAAGGTGGGATCTCCTACTATAATTAATGTTAGAAAATGTATGGCAGGCGGGGGCGAACTAATAGTCCTGAGTAGTTGGCTAAGTAATGCCCCCGCCTGCCATACATTTTCTAACATTAATTATGTTTATGATCTTATCAAATTCTAGTTTATAAAGTACAAAGCTTGTTTTTTGCTTTTCAGTTACCAGAACTAGTTTGTTTTACGCAGTCGGGTTTTTAGTTTTTTTAATTACGTAATTTATTTCTTGGTTTTTAGTGCAAAACTATGAAAAATTTTTAGATGCATATTTTTACAAGAGACAGGCCTGTGTCACTCCGCGTGTAGGTAATAGCGCGTTTAAGACCACTATTAGCGCCATCTGTTGAACACTAGAAACTTTAATAAGGTCCTTCATAATATTATTGTATTATTTTCGTGTTTGGCTATTTAAGGTTAAATTATTAGTGTTACAATAATTGATGGGAAGGGGGGGAGGTGTAGGGGGAATTATGTGGAATGTAGTAGAGTGGAGTGGGAAGGGATCTTAAATAAATTACCACCAATTTACTCACAGTGTAGTTGTTATTTATTTTGTTTTCTATGATTTGTCACTCCAAACTGATTACAAACACATAGATTGTATATATTTTCGTATTTGCCTTTTAAAGCCCTTTATTTTGATACCCCACTCGAGGGTCTTGAGGAAAAAAATTTTTTTCAGCTCGCACATTAAAGTGCATAAAATCCGCCATTTTGAATTTTTATTAATTTTATGTACCCAGTAACATTTGCGCTGTTAAGACAAATCTAATGACGTATCATTTATCAAAATAAGTTGAGTCGTTGAGTAGTTACGAACTGACATAGGAAACGGTCATTTTCTGTGATTTATCACTCCAACTTATTTTCAAATATATAATTGTATACATTTTTGTATTTGCCTTTTAAATCCCTTCATTTTGATACCCCACTCGAGGGTCTTGAGGAAAAAATTTTTTTTCAGCTCGCACATTAAAGCGCATAAAGTCCGCCATTTTAATTTTTTTTTAAATTTAGGTACCCTATAACACTCGCGTCATGAAGACAAATCTAATGACGTATCATTTATCAAAATCCGTTGAGCCGTTGATTAGTTACACGCGGACATAGGAATGGACATACATACACACAGGTGAAACACATAACCCAGTCGGGTAATGAGTTTGATTTTAATCTCTGCGTTTGTTTCCAGATGATAAACAACATCTCCCGTCGTCTCGGCTTCAACTACGACATCGAGCGGGACGTTCTGAATAACATGTACGAGATGTGCCGATACAACAAGGCCTGGGACGTCGCGCAGATCTCGCCTTGGTGTGCCGTGAGTCTGATTCCTTCTATACAGATGATATACAACATCTCCCGTCGTCTCGGCTTCAACTACGACATCGAACGAGACGTTCTAAACAACATGTACGAGATGTGCCGATATCGCGCAGATCTCGCCCTGGTGTGCCGTGAGTAAGATTTCTTAAATACGTGCTCAGGAACTTCATAATCTTGTTCCTCGTTTACCATTCTACCACAAAACTGCGAGAAGTCGTGAGCGTTGGCATCCCTACTCGCACGAAACGCTTTCGTTCAATGTTTCTAATACCAACCACTAGGGTATTAAACGCCCATTCGGCGTCCGTGTTTCCCACCTCGTAAATTAGTTTTCTCAAATTGGTTTTTGTCTGATCTAGTCAGACTTGGAATATTTCAGTCGAGGGTTCAGTATATATTTGTTTTTTAAGGCAAGTCAAACTCATTTTATCGTAAGTTTATTACCTTTGACCCTAGACAAATTAAATCTTTTCATCCTCGGAAAAAAAATGAGGGCAAAATTCTATTTGTTTCAGGCTTTCACAAAAGATGACCTCAAACGTCTGGAGTACTCTGAAGACTTGCTGACGTATTACAAATACGGCTATGGCTCGCCCAAGAACCAAGAAATAGGATGCACAGGAGTTAAAGACATGATGAACTTCTTCAGGAATCATGTGGACAAAGGTAGGTAATTTAGTAAATAAGTAGATAATGTGGCTAATTCTGTTGTACAAAATCTCTAAACTTAAACTAAATTGACAGGTTTAAAAATAGTGCTATCCCCTTCAGCAGGGAGGACTGTGAAAGAGACAGGAATATATTTAGGCCTGTCATTTTAGTTTAGACTAGATGATGCCCACGGCTTCGCCCGTGTTGATTTATGTTTTTAAAAATCCCGTATGAACTTTTGATTTTCCAGAACAAAAAGTAGCTTATCTGTAGAAACCCGTCCCCAAAACGGAAAAATCCCGTGGGATCCCCACGATTTCGGAATACAATTCCTTACAGCATCAGGGTTGAGGAGTTGGATATGTACCTACTCGAGTTCATTCAACGATAAAGTCTTTAATTGGTACCCCTAATATCAATTTTAATAACCGAAAGTTTCTAAAACCCATTAGTTTTGGGGATTAGGTCCCCTACAGCATCAGGATTGAGAAGTTGGAATCCAAATTTTTTACAGAACAGGGTCGCAATGTTTCTCTATCGATTAAAAAAAAAATTACGCAAATCGGTTCAGAAATCTCGGAGATATCGGTGTACATAGGTAGAAAAACACAACTCCTCCTTTTTTGAAAGTCGGTTAAGAAAGTAGCCTATGTTACTCCCTGGTTAATTCTCTACTTGTATGTGAAGGTCCCGTCAAAATCGGTTCAGCCGTTCCGAAGATTAGTCCGTTCAAACAGACAGACAGACAGACAGACAGACAGACAGACAGACAAAAGTTTTAAAAACGTCTGATTCGGTTATGGTCGCGTTCAAATAACCATATGAGCTTAATATGAGGTAGTTATTTCGATATTACAGACAGACACTTCAATTTTATTTATTAGTATAGATTTAGAGATTGTGTACAACAGAATTAGCCACATTACCTACCCAAGAATTAATAATTTAAGGATAGGTACACAGTTCATTTGGTTATCTGGATTAGATTAGATTTTCTAGATTTTGGATTAGGATAGGTTGATAATTTTGGTAAGAACCGTTCGAAAGGTTCGACTTTCAACACAAAAGTTTCAAAGGTTATTATTAGATCTAAATATAATAAGGTGACTAACTGACTAATCTATCAACGCACAGCCCAAACACCACCTAGGCATTAGTTGTATTTAGTATTATCACGTAGGCATACACTAAGAAAGGATTTTTTAAAAATTCAACCCCTAAGGGACTTAAATAGGGGTTGAAATGTATTAATGGAAATGTAATATTTCAATGGTTTCATGGATAATTTGAAAACACTAATTACTTATCTAATTAAAGCTAGGTTCAAAGTATTGTGTCAGGGTGTGTCATGACGCGACAGAATGTTATCGGTTTATGGCTATCACAGCGTGTTCCATTGTGTGGCGGCTTCAATCGCGGCGGCGACCGCTCCATACCCACAGCGGTCAGCAGTCGGCGGTCGCGCCACAGAGGTGGTTGGGATTTGTCGCGCCACAGAGGTGGTTGGGATTTGTCGCGCCACAGAGGTGGTTGGGATTTGTCGCGCCACAGAAGTGGTGGGGATTTGTCGCGCCACAGAGGTGGTGGGGATTTGTCGCGCCACAGAGGTGGTGGGAATTTGTCGCGCCACAGAGGGGGTGGGGATTTGCCGCGCCACAGAAGTGATGGGGATTTGTCGCGCCACAGAGGTGGTTGGGATTTGTCGCGCCACAGAAGTGATGGGGATTTGTCGCGCCACAGAAGTGATGGGGATTTGTCGCGCCACAGAGGTGGTGGGGATTTGTCGCGCCACAGAGGTGGTTGGGATTTGTCGCGCCACAGAAGTGATGGGGATTTGTCGCGCCACAGAGGTGGTTGGGATTTGTCGCGCCACAGAAGTGATGGGGATTTGTCGCGCCACAGAGGTGGTGGGGATTTGTCGCGCCACAGAGGTGGTGGGAATTTGTCGCGCCACAGAGGGGGTGGGGATTTGCCGCGCCACAGAAGTGATGGGGATTTGTCGCGCCACAGAGGTGGTTGGGATTTGTCGCGCCACAGAAGTGATGGGGATTTGTCGCGCCACAGAGGTGGTGGGGATTTGTCGCGCCACAGAGGTGGTGGGAATTTGTCGCGCCACAGAGGGGGTGGGGATTTGCCGCGCCACAGAGGTGGTGGGGATTTATCGCGCCACAATAACATGAACCTGGCTATACCAACTTTGGAACATTTCTCATTTGTATAGAGACCCCCCAACAACCGCGCGCCGTCATCCACTTCACGGAAGCGCCGACGCAGCTGCTCACGCTGCAGGCGCTGGGCGCGCGCCGCGACGTCGCGCCGCTCACCGGCGACAACTACCACACCGCCGTCGCGCAGAGCCGCAAGTGGAGCTCCTCCGCCATGGCGCCCTTCAACGCCAACCTCGCCGCCGTGCTCTACAAGTGAGATGTTATGAGTACCTATTCTCTATGGTGGTGTAGAGACCCCCCAACAACCGCGCGCCGTCATCCACTTCACGGAAGCGCCGACGCAGCTGCTCACGCTGCAGGCGCTGGGCGCGCGCCGCGACGTCGCGCCGCTCACCGGCGACAACTACCACACCGCCGTCGCGCAGAGCCGCAAGTGGAGCTCCTCCGCCATGGCGCCCTTCAACGCCAACCTCGCCGCCGTGCTCTACAAGTGAGTCGTCATGCTTATAGTCTATGGTTATACGCCAACGCCATTCAATGCCAACCTCGCCGTCGTGCTCTACAAGTGAGTCGTCATGCTTATAGTCTATGGTTATACGCCAACGCCATTCAATGCCAACCTCGCCGTCGTGCTCTACAAGTGAGTCGTCATGCTTATAGTCTATGGTTATACGCCAACGCCATTCAACGCCAACCTCGCCGCCGTGCTCTACAAGTGAGTCGTCATGCTTATAGTCTATGGTTATACGCCAACGCCATTCAATGCCAACTTCGCCGCCGCGCCGTGCTCTACAAGTGAGTCGTCATGCTTATAGTCTATGGTTATACGCCAACGCCATTCAATGCCAACCTCGCCGCCGCGCCGTGCTCTACAAGTGAGTCGTCATGCTTATAGTCTATGGTTATACGCCAACGCCATTCAATGCCAACCTCGCCGCCGTGCTCTACAAGTGAGTCGTCATGCTTATAGTCTATGGTTATACGCCAACGCCATTCAATGCCAACCTCGCCGTCGTGCTCTACAAGTGAGTCGTCATGCTTATAGTCTATGGTTATACGCCAACGCCATTCAACGCCAACCTCGCCGCCGTGCTCTACAAGTGAGTCGTCATGCTTATAGTCTATGGTTATACGCCAACGCCATTCAATGCCAACCTCGCCGCCGCGCCGTGCTCTACAAGTGAGTCGTCATGCTTATAGTCTATGGTTATACGCCAACGCCATTCAACGCCAACCTCGCCGCCGTGCTCTACAAGTGAGTCGTCATGCTTATAGTCTATGGTTATACGCCAACGCCATTCAATGCCAACCTCGCCGCCGCGCCGTGCTCTACAAGTGAGTCGTCATGCTTATAGTCTATGGTTATACGCCAACGCCATTCAATGCCAACCTCGCCGCCGTGCTCTACAAGTGACTCGTCATGCTTAAAGTCTCTGGTTATACCTACGCCAACGCCATTAAAAACCGTTTAAAATCATCAAACGTGATGATGATTTAATTATGCATACTTATTACTTTTAAATAGAGTAGGTAGGTAGGTATCTACTATAGTCTAATAGAAATAGTCGGACTTTGGTTTTGAATTTAATCTTGTATTTGTAGGTGCGTACCGAACAGCAACTTCCAAATCAACGACCAATACCAAGTCCTGTTCCTCGAGAACGAGAGGCCTCTGCAGCTGGACGACTGCAGAGTCGGCCTCTGCAGCTGGACCTACGTCAAGAACCGCTACGGCCTCATCGCCGACAACTGCAA
Source organism: Melanargia galathea (assembly GCA_920104075.1). Classification (NCBI taxonomy): domain Eukaryota; kingdom Metazoa; phylum Arthropoda; class Insecta; order Lepidoptera; family Nymphalidae; genus Melanargia; species Melanargia galathea. The sequence goes on along the minus strand of OV049856.1, from coordinate 28,778,290 downwards.
CCTCGACTTCTGCAACGGAGCTACCAAACTCAATGGTATTGTCGGTTTCAGTTTAGCTTTAATAGTCTTTACCAAAGCACTTTATTAAGCAGTAAACTATTGTATTACCTGCCTGGTTTACCATCTTCTGATAAGTATCGGATAGGTATGAAAACAAAATTACTTTGCTATAATCCGCTAACAGGCTTTCAGACACTTATATCATAAGGTGGTAAAACAGGTCCTAAAATGTTGTCGAATCTAGAGACGATTTTGATTAAGTACAATGGAGCAAACACATTACTTTGTTGTGGTTATCGTAAGTTGCCCTGAGTTAAATATTTTAAATGAGGAAACTTAGGCTGGTTTGCTTGTCAGTTAGTGATCAGCAGGCATGACGCTAGTCGATCGTCGCGCCAGATTGCGTTGCAACTTGCAAAACTCCGCAACATAATAATGTGTCTGTACCTTTAGAAAGCATTAATAATTGGAAATTAAAAAAACAACAATAATTTTATTTCATCCACAATAGTACAGTATTTTTCCACCAATTCACAATTAGTATTATCTGTAGTATTATATCTTTACCTAATTGTATCTATCTGAATGTATATAAGTCTTATTTAAGTTTAATAAGTTGTATCAATTAATATTCTATGTTAGGTACCTATATATTTTAGGTTTTCAAGCAAATTCAAAAGAACTTCAAAAGAAATTCGCAGAACAAAATTAGGACCTAACAATGGTCAATATTTTGAAGATATTAATTAAAAGAGCTTGAGCTTTTTAAGATCTTCATAAAAACATTTTTCTTTAAAAAGGTATTTTTTTTATAAAGGTAGTGCGTACAAACATTAGAATAAAAAAATGAGTTTTATTCTAATGTACAACAAAGCATTATACTTATGTAGGAAGTGGTAGGTACTTATCATCGTCGTTCAAAGTCAGCTTAGTAGATGAGTAGGCACCTAAGTACATATTTGAATTGTTTGAAAGTGCTAATTTGTTATGATTTATCAACTATAGTAAGTATATTTTTTATTACTTACAATTACTTAGATTGTAGGAATTATGAATGGTTGTCTCTTAATATTTTTATGTACGAAGTACCTATTTTTAAGTTAATTCATTTTTGTTAAATTTCTATTATGAATTAAATTTATTTACTTACCTATTACAATTTTGTTAATACTTTTTCAAATATTTTCATCTAGACAAAGAAATAAGTATAATGTAAGTACAAATAATTCATGAGCATTTTACTTCTAGGTATTTAAGTACAAAATGTTAAAACCCTATAAATAATGACGTTCTATTAGACAATTCGTAGAGTTCTTTGACAGATACTTCTAAAGCCGCGTGCACACTAATAAAAGCGTTGCGCGCAGAACGCTGTATGCAGTGCGCAAATATTTTTCGTCAGAATTTTTTTCTCGCACTGAATAGTCATGCTTCAAACTACACAATGCAGAAGTTTTAATTGTTGTGGAAACGGTTTTAGACTTTCGCCAAAGAATTTAATGAACTATTTATAATTTAGTACAGCTACTTGTTGTTGTGTTAACACCGATTTGTGTTATAAATAAATGTGATTAAAAATCCGATAATGCTTTTATTCCGATATATCTTCACAGAGTGGTACCAAAAGATAGCAATTTGAATATTAAATTAATTAATTATTATTGCCCGCGGCTTCGCCTGCGTGAATTTCGGTTTTTTACAAATCCCGAGGGAATCGTAGATTTCCACTTCCCGTTCCCGCTCCCTTTTCCAACCTTATTTATCACAAAAACGATACCAAGTAAGTAAAACTAAGCAGTGAGTAAAATATTCTTCAAAAAATTATGGCTTATTAGGGTTCCGTAGTAAACAAGGAACCCTTATAGTTTCGCCATGTCCGTCGGTCTGTCTGTCCGTCCGTCCGTCCTCGGTTAATCTCAGAGACTATTAGTGCTAGAAATCTGTAATTTGGCATGGGCATGGGTATTAATTACGCCGACAAAGTGGTGAAATAAAATTTTGCTAAATATTTTTTTTTATGGTAGCTCCCCTACATGTAAAGTGGGGATTGTCGTGTTTAAAACAAATTAAGATAAAATAATAATCCATTCAGTTGTACATGTCTTTTATTTCTGTCACCATATTAACTGTCATCGCGTATGGTTTTTTTAACTTTAATAACATTAATAATATTAGAAAAGGTTTCATATTAAAAAGATCTTAATACAACATCTCCCTTTTTTACTCAGGATACCTGACAGGAGGTCTAACCACACGACCATATGAAGTTGTATACAAAGATGGTTGTGGGGTCATTTCAGATTCCAGATTTTCATGTTGATCATCTGGAATATAAAATGGTACAATATTCAAAGGCTTAATATAAAATCTATTTCATATAAACATTCTCCCATTTTCACTCATTATCTTATATGTTCTATCATAAATTTTCCCTTTAATTGTCCCTTTTTTCCAGACTCTCCCTGTTTTAAATAATACATGCTCTCCGATCTCCAAATTCCTTAAATTAACTGTATTCCTGTTATAATAAAATCTGTCCTTTTCTTGTCTCTGAACTAAATTCCGCCTTAAATCCTTATCAACCTTAGGATTGAATGCCTGCTTAGTCATAGGAATAATTCCTCTTAATTTTCTATTAAATAAATTTTCTGCTGGAGATGCAATTGTATTTGAAATAGGAGTATTGCGAAATTCTAATATTGCTAAATATGGATCCTTTTTATCATACAAAGCTTTCTTAAGAAGCTTCTTTATTGCTTGCACCTCTCGTTCAACCATGCCGTTTGATTGAGGATATTCTGGGCTTGACATAGTATGCTTAAAATCATAACTCCTAGCAAAATTCCTAAAACTATCACTGGAAAATTGCGGTCCTCCATCACTAAAGAGCTCTTTAGGAATTCCATGCCGACTGAAAATCTGCTTTAATTTGTCAATAATGATTTCACTTGTGGTAGGGTAAAACCCGGATAGACGCCCCACTTTTTGAAATGACCTCCTAACTTTTAAAATATTAATTTATCACAAATAATATTTATGAATATAGCTAGTTTAATCTTTTGGGTTCCATTATGACTTGTTTTTGTTGTCCTAACGATTACAGATTTTGCAGAATTTAACTTTTTGCAGACCCTTTTTTTGAGGATAGATGCCTACCTGTGTGGATAGATGCCCCACTATGAAAATACTAAAAAGGATAGATGCCCTATGAAAAAAATAAGCAAAATACATAGTTTTATAAGGTTTTATTATCTAAATATATAAAAGGAAAAGGTGACTGGCTGACTGACTGACTGACTGATCTATTGACGCACAGCTCCAACCACTGGACAGGTCGGGCTGAAAGAGATAGATGCCCCGAAGAATATAAAACTATTAGGAATTTATTGAAAAAAGAAATAAAAATATAAAAGAACATTAAAAATATTAAAAAAAATACTTGATATATCTATAGGTATATTAGGGGATAGATGCCTCTAAGGGCACCTATACCTCGAAAAATCGAGGCAACTATCCTTTTTGATATGGATAGATGCCCTTTTATTTATTAAATAAACTAAAAACTAAAGAGCGATTATTTACACTTAGGTGTACACTTATTGAACCAGTGTATTGACATAATAAAAAATATAACAGAATCTACTACTACTTCAAAAGTTATACAACGGCAAATACTCGCCTCTAAAACTTTGAAGGATTTGCCGCGTTCGCTGCGGAGATAATCACACGCACAAGCGAAACAAATTGTTTTAATACAAATGTATGTAGGGGCCTGAGGTTTGGGGGGCCTGCGCTTCTTATTTAAACTATCAATTTTTAGTCGCGAGTTTGGGAAGTCAGGTTTTTTGACACTGAGGCATCTATCCAACTGCGGCAACTATCCGGGTTTTACCCTACATCTTAAAAAATCTATCTCAGGAAACTTTGAATAATAATCTATCACAATCATGTAATTACAACCATCTAATTGAAACAAATCTACCCCAACTTTCTCCCACGGTAACTCCGGTATAGCATGAGGTATTAAAGTTTCTCTTTTGTTATTATTGCTAAAACGTATGCATGTCTCACACCGTGAAACCATATCTGAAATTTCATATACCATTCTTGGCCAATACATCGCGTCATTTGCTCTTAATAGCGTTTTTGTTATTCCTAAATGTGGAAAATGTGCATGTGCCAGCATCTCTTTTCTTAATTCAGGTGGCACCACTAAGCAATTGCCCTTGAATATTAAATTTGATTTATACATCAAGCTATCCCTAACATGCCAATATGGCCTTATTATTTCTGGTACTGATTTTTTGTGATCAGGCCAGCCCTTTAAAATTACATCTTTTAACAATCTCATTTCTTCATTTTTATCTGTTACTAGCTGACCCCCGCGACTTCGTTCGCGTGTTTATAGGATTTATATAGGATCGGATCGGATCCCATAATTATTTTATGTACCTAAACTAAATGTAGCCTGTTACTCCTTATAACATTGAAAGTTCCATTAAAATCGATCCAGCCGTTTCAGAGATTAGTTGGAACAAATAGACAGAACGACAAACATAAATTTAAACGCACGCCAGTTTAAAATAAGCCGTACGTACAAAGATCCGGGTCCCAAGTTATTGGAACCAACTAAATGCCTGTCATTTCTGAACTAAAAAACCTATGACCTTGAAATATTTACGGGACAATATATAAAGTACTACCTTTCTAACAAAAAAAGAATGAGTGAAATCGAACAACGCGTTAATGAATTACAGCTAAATACACGTTTTAACTTTCATCCCCTCTCCCAAGGGAACTATGCTGAATTTCGGGATAAAAAGTATCCTATAACCTACCTCGGAGTATAAACTCAAATTGTACCAAGTTTCATTCGAATCCATTCAGTAGTTTCGGCGTGATGCGCGGCCAAGATACAGACAGACAGACAGACAGACAGACAAAAATGAAAAAAATTGCAGTTTTGGATTCAGTATCGATTATAGAGTGCCCTCCAATAAAAATTTTCAAAATATCTTCAATGTACAGAATTGGATCTGTTACAGTTTTATTATATTATAGACTAGCTGACCCCCGCGACTTCATTCGCGTGTTTATAGGTTTTATGTAGGATCGGATCGGATCCCATAATTCTTTTATGTACCTAAACTAAATGTAGCCTGTTACTCCTTATAACATTGAAAGTTCCATTAAAATCGATCCAGCCGTTTCGGAGATTAGCTGGAACAAATAGACAGAACGACAAACATAAATTTAAACGCACGCCAGTTTAAAATAAGCCGTACTTACAAAGATCCGGGTCCCAAGTTATTGGAACCCAATAAATGCCTGTCATTTATAAACTAAAAACCTATGACCTTGAAATATTTACGGGACAATACTTAAAGTACTACCTTTCTAACAAAAAAATAATGAGTGAAATCCAATAACGCGTTAATGAATTACAGCTAAATACACGTTTTAACTTTCATCCCCTCTCCCAAGGGAACCGTGCTGAATTTCGGGATAAAAAGTATCCTATAACCTACCTCGGCGTATAAACTCAAATCGTACCAAGTTTCATTTGAATCCATTCAGTAGTTTCGGCGTGATGCGCGGCCAAGATACAGACAGACAGACAGACAGACAGACAGACAGACAAAAATAAAAAAAATTGCAGTTTTGGCTTCAGTATCGATTATAGAGTGCCCTCCGATAAAAAATTTCAAAATATCTTCAATGTACAGAATAGGGTACTTTCGTTAGTGAAAAATAAATTATGAAATTTGATAAAAATAATAATTTATGTAGAAATATACTTAAATATTCTGCTTTTGAGTCATAAAAGCACGTGATTATTTTATTAAATTAAAATTAAAAGTCGTAATTTCTCATCTGTATATCACGTGACCTAAAACACGAGCCGCCTTGTTGTGACGTCATAATGATAAAAAATACTAATATTAATCTGTGGTCATATAAGCAAAAACTAATATTAATCTGTGGTCATATAAGAAAGATAGAACCTATGGAATCTAAACTCCAAACAAAAAAGGACTGTTGATATTTTTTAATATATTATATAAATAAATATTTTCGATATATCTATATTTTTAAATATATCGATATCGGAGTTCGATATACCGAAAAAAATATCGATATTTCGATATATCGGCTTTATTTAAAAAATCGTAAGTCACTTCAAAAATGATTACACAGTTATATTATAGTCCAGTATCTTTATTAAACAAATTAAATTATAAATATATATATATATATATATATATATATATATATATATATATTTACATCGCAGACGTTTTCCTGCGTCATTTTATACTCGTATATTATTGCGTCCCCCACTTCTTGTACGATTTCAATGTGTTTAATAGCGAATATTGTTATTTTATTTGCTTACTAAGGACTTGGTCGTAAGGATATTACGTTTAAACATGGTATGCTGATATTCGATTTTGAACAATTCTTGGTCACTTTGGGCGTCTACTCATACTGGCACTCATGTGGCACACTGTATATTGTAGTATGTATCTCGTGCATAGTACTATTCTTAGTACGGCCGTTCATGATGGTAATCAAGTGGTGCGCGTATACTGTCGTATTTATTTCGTGCGTTGTGGTTTCCTTCTACGTCCGTTTTAACGGTAATCATTGAGAACTCTGTATATTTTCGTTGATATATCACATAATTTCTGCCTTTCTTTAGGCGTCCGTTTATAACAGTAACCTTGTGACACATTGTATATTATTCTTGTGCATTGTACTCACTTTTAACGTCCATTTACTTTTTAACTTATACCTTCTTTGCACAGCACCATGGCTAGCTAAATAGAATAGAATAGAATAGAATAGAAAAGTTTTTTATTCAAATAAACTTTTACAAGTACTTTTGAATCGTCAATTTGAATCTACCACAGGTTCGGAATGCAGTTCCAGCCGAGAAGAACCTGTAAGAAACTCGGCGGTTGCTCTTTTTAAAAATAACAATATAACAATTATTTATGTACATGATTGAAATGCCGTCTCGCGCATTGCTGGAACGAGTTAAATCCATGCTTTTTTATAAACTTAAATTGCATAATAAGCTTTTTTATGAGCATACTTTTAACAGAGTTCTTAAACTTGTGTAAAGGCAAGTCTAAGATTGCTTGTGGAATTTTGTTATAGAACATTACGCTCATTCCCACAAACGACTTTCGGACCTTTACAAGTGCTTACGAATCGACAAATGAATCTACCACTGGTTCGGAATGGTTCGGAATGGTGCTTAAAATTCTACACATGTGAAGAAGGGCAGACAAAAGTAGCCCCATTTCCGACGGTGGCACCCGTTCACGAGCATGACGCATGATCCAGCCATTGCTTCGCTCAACCATATTCGAGGGAACGTAACAACCCGCACCACACGACACCACCACAGAAATGTTTAAAGAGAGCGTGACATACTCAGGCTTCCCATGATCAAAGCATCGAATTGAACACCAATAATCAAATACTCATTATATGACATCAGTTAAATTTTCTTAGATTGTTTCCAAGCAACCCGTCATTGAGAAATTGCTCCATGCTTTTTTATCATTTATATAATCTTCAATTGTATAGTATGCTTTTTTATGAGCATACTTTTAATAGAATTCTTAAACTTGTGTAAAGGCAAGTCTGAGATTTCTTTTGGAATTTTGTTACAGAACATTACGCCCATTCCCACAAACGACTTTCGGACCTTCTTGAGGCGTAATTGAGGAATCACGAGTTTATTTCTTAATTGCCTATCGTGTAGTTCACACTTTTTATTGTAACTGTGAATGTTTTGCTTAACAAAAATTAAGTTGTTATAGATATATTGAGAAGCTACTGTAAGAATACCTATTTCTTTAAATTTCTCTCGAAGGGAATCCCGCGGTTTTAAATTATAAATTGCGCGAATTGCCCTTTTTTGTAAAATGAAAATTTTTCCAATATCAGCTGCTTTACCCCATAGTAAGATTCCATACGACATAATACTATAGAAATATGCAAAATAAACAACTTTTACAATTTCTACCTCTGTTAACTGTCGAATCTTCCTAACAGCGTAAGCAGCAGAGCTAAGCTTGCCAGCAAGTGTTGCTATATGGGTGCCCCATTGAAGCCTTGCATCTAGGGTTATTCCCAAGAACACAGTTGTGTCCTCAGTTTTCAATGGCTGACCACTTATCTTTAAATTGTTGCTAGTAATCCTTGTATTGGGCAATAAAAACTCGACACACTTGGTTTTTATACCATTTAAAATTAGATTGTTTATAGTAAACCAGTGTGAAACTTGAGATAAAGTATTATTTACATCGTCAAAATTGTCTTTAGTTCTATCGACTTTAAAAATCAAAGACGTATCATCAGCAAATAGTACAATATCGCAAGCATTTTTGACGAAATGTGGTAAGTCATTAATATAAACCAGAAACATGAATGGACCTAGAATAAAGCCTTGGGGGACACCCATTACTGAGGCTGATCCGGATGACTTAACATCATTGATGCATACCCTTTGTATACGATCGCTGAGATAAGACGCAATGAGACTGAGTGCAGTTTCTTTAATACCATAGTGGCCTAATTTTCGTAAAAGAGTCTCGTGCTCAACGCAATCAAATGCTTTTGACAAATCACAGAAGATACCAATGGCATTCTGTGACTTTTCCCATGCATCGAAAATGTGCCGTAACAGCCTTGCGGCCGCATCGGTTGTTGAACGACCCTTAGTAAACCCATACTGTTAGAGTGAAGTAATTTATTTAAATTAAAGTGCAGGAGCAGTTGGTAGAGCATTATTTTTTCAAATATCTTGCTGAGAGTTGGTAGAATCGAGATCGGCCTATAGATCAGTTCTTATTTGGTTCAGTTTTACTTCCCGACTTAAACAGAGGTATCAATTTACTACATTTCATGAGGTCGGGAAATGATCCCGAATCTATGGACTTGTTAAAAATTACAGCAAGATATGGCGCAATAACATCAATAATATTGTGAATTATTTTTACTGATATTCCCCATAAATCTCCTGTTTTTCTGGAAAAGGACCGCTAATACGCACATATACTTAGGTAATGTTGCTATAATTTATCGTCATCGAATGTCGATGATTAGGATTGTAACAATCGATAAATCAATTATGTCTGCCGGCTCCCGCTGGTTGGACAGTCGAGAAAATAATTTATTTTCTTTAATTTCTTACCTAGATGTACCACCAGGTGCAGCGGCTCACATGAGAGTAAGTAAGTACCTACAGTGGACAGCACGTGCAGCTGGACATTGTAGTTCAAAAAGCGTCTTTATTGCTTTGAGATAAGAATAGTACAAATGTCAAAGTGTCAAACTTGACCTGCTGTCTACTGTACATGTAGGTAGCTGTAGTACCTGAAGTTTCTAGAGATTGCTTTTGAATAGGTACGTACTAGGTGGAGCGGCAAGACATGAGAGTAAGTACATGTAGGTAGCTGAAGTTTCTAGAGATTGCTTTTGAATAGGTACTAGGTGGAGCGGCAAGACATGAGAGTAAGTACATGTAGGTAGCTGAAGTTTCTAGAGATTGCTTTTGAATAGGTACTAGGTTGAGCGGCAAGACATGAGAGTAAGTACATGTAGGTAGCTGAAGTTTCTAGAGATTGCTTTTGAATAGGTACTAGGTGGAGCGGCAAGACATGAGAGTAAGTACATGTAGTTAACTGAAGTATCTAGAGATTGCTTTTGAATAGGTACTAGGTTGAGCGGCAAGACATGAGAGTAAGTACATGTAGGTAGCTGAAGTTTCTAGAGATTGCTTTTAAATAGGTACTAGGTTGAGCGGCAAGACATGAGAGTAAGTACATGTAGGTAGCTGAAGTTTCTAGAGATTGCTTTTGAATAGGTACTAGGTTGAGCGGCAAGACATGAGAGTAAGTACATGTAGGTAGCTGAAGTTTCTAGAGATTGCTTTTGAATAGGTACTAGGTGGAGCGGCAAGACATGAGAGTAAGTACATGTAGGTAGCTGAAGTTTCTAGAGATTGCTTTTGAATAGGTACTAGGTTGAGCGGCAAGACATGAGAGTAAGTACATGTAGGTAGCTGAAGTTTCTAGAGATTGCTTTTGAATAGGTACTAGGTGGAGCGGCAAGACATGAGAGTAAGTACATGTAGTTAACTGAAGTATCTAGAGATTGCTTTTGAATATCCACTCAACACAAATATTCAAACACAAGCGGAAACCCGCGACTTCGTTCGCGTGGATATTGGTTTTTAAACATCCCGTGAGATTCATTTTGTTTTTCCTAAGCTCCTTTGATCTCATACCTTGCTAAAAACTATTAAAAGTTTACTGGCGGATGTTTAGGTAGATCAAGATGTAAACATCCGCCATTGAAAGTCCCATCAAAATCGATCCAGCCTTTTAGAGATTAGCCAGTAATCTTTAAAGTATTGCCTTTCTAACAAAAAAGAATGAATGAAATCGGACCACGCTTTAACGAATTACAGCTTAGTACACATTTTGACTTTCATCCCCTCTCCCAAGGGAACCGTGCTGAATTTCGGGATAAAAAGTATCCTATAATATGTTACTCCGTAGTATGAACTTAAATCATGCCAAGTTTCATTTCAATCCATTCAGTAAATTTTTGCGTGATGCGTGCACAAACATACAGACAAACAGACAAACAGACAAAAATTTCAAAAATAGCTTTTTTACTTTCAATTACTTATCCCTAACATCTCCCAGTCATTATTTTGCAAAAATCTTTAATGTACAGATACGGCAAGTCTACGATTTTATTATATTATATGTAGTATTTTATTATATGTATAGATTTTCACTGCGGCGTCGTTACGGCGGCCGGCCGGTAAAGCGATAATATATTCAAATAAAAACATTCAACCACGGGCTTCCCACCCCCTCACCCCACGCACGGGTCGACCTCACCTCTGCCGATTCGTGTCTCTAATTTGCGGACGTAATTAAATCCGTCGTTTATATTGATAAAAACTTATATTTTTTGCTATAATATACGGTATCACTTTAAGCGGTGAAATGGATGGTGATAAAAATGGTGTATACGGCGCGACGATATACGCCGCGCTCAGAGCGACCTCGCGGTGTGTGCGGCACGTCGCGGAACTAAATTATGCGCCGGATTTCATTCCCAAGTCAAAATTGCGTCCATGCCAAAATTTAGCCCAGACTCTCTTACGATAATATGGCGTCTACCGGTAAAATATCGAGGCTAGTCAATCTTGCGTCCGTATACAGGACGTGGTAAGTCAGTCGGACGCAGCATGGTTGGTAAAAGCAGTCATGTCTGACGCAGGATAGGCGGTGAGATGCAAATATATATATATATATATTATATATATATATATATGTGTTAGGTTATAGTTCTTAGTAATTATTTTATTTAAATAAGGTACAATATGGCCTGTTCCACTACCTTCTGATAAGTGTCGGGATAGCCTAAACGTAAGTTTTGTCACTTCCTTACTTATGTCAAGTGACAAGGACTATAATTGTGAATAAGCTATCCGACACTTATCAGATGGTGGTGAAACAGGGCCTTATACCAATATTTTTAAATGACGTTATCACGTAAAATATTCATCCGTAAGCCGACTTGACAGATAACTAATGATGTTTACAAAGATGTTTTAACATTCTGGAATTCGGCAGAACAGAAGTCTGGGTTACATGCAAAGAACTTTGCAACCATAATTGAATAAATTGTTGGCAGATTAGTACTATCTGCTTTTACACAACCGGTTTGCATATTAATAAATAAATAGATAAAAATAAAATGTGCTGACGAAAAAACACAATTACTTAATACTCTTTGAAGATAAAGTTGATCTGTTTACACTGAACTGAAAGTTGTTGCTTCAGAGTACAATGAACTTTATGGTTTTTGTCTATATGACCATAGATTAATGATTAGTATTAACTATCATTATGACATCACAACAAGGCGGCTCGTGTTTAAGGTCACGTGATATACAGATTAAAGATTACGACTTTTAATTTTAATTTAATAAAAAAATAATGTGCTTTTATTACTCAAAATCAGAATATTTAAGTATATTTCTACATAAATTTTCAATTTTATTAAATTTCTTAATTTATTTTTCACTAGCGAATGTCCCTATTTTTTACCACAGAGGTAATATCTATATAAAATTACATTTCGTTTTAAGATGTAAGTATGTAAACTAGGAATACAGAAAAAACATAATATATTTTAAATGAAATACGGTAGATTATTAAGTTTACGATGATTTTGTACCTACATTTTTGTATCTACATTTCGATATCAAACTATCGATATATCGTCCAAAAAATATTAGTAATAAAGAAAAAGTAGCCCAGGTGAATGACTTTATCTTTACTACAATATTTAAGGCGCAAACTCCAGTGTTATATAGAATACATTTATAACCTTCTTGTTTAACATTGTTACGTCATGAAATGGCTGACTTATTGGCTGACAGCGTTTTACGCGGGATTAAAAATGTTTAAAATTTAATTTAATTTTATGGCATGAACGCGTGTTTATTTTGCCGAAATATATTTTTTGTGGCTTTTTATTAACAAAAACAACATTTTGAAGTGCTTTTTCAAACACAGTAGAATACCCTATTGGATCTGTTACAGTTTTATTATATTATAGATACTCTGAAAATAGTTTAATTGTTTCTCGCTAATGTTTAATGAACCTATCACCATATCTATGTTAGCTTCTATATCCTCTTCATCTAACTTTATCTGCAATCTATCATTCACATCAAACGACCTGGATAGGGTATCAGCTATGTATAATTCTTTTCCTCGTTTATAAACTAATTGGAATTGATACTTTTGTAACTTAATTAACATTCGCTGAATTCGTGGTGAACAAGAATTCAATGGTTTTTTCATAATACCTATCAAAGGATTGTGATCCGTCTCAATAGTAACATGTCTACCAAATATAAATTGATTGAACCTCTCGCAACCGAATAAAATTGCTAATAACTCTTTTTCAATCTGTGCATAACGTTGTTGACATTCGGTTAATGCCTTGGATGCATAAGCAACTGGTAAACCATTTTGTAAAATAACAGCACCTAATCCATCCTTTGAGGCATCAACAGACAGAACTAAAGGTAACTTTTCATTGAAAAACTGTAGTACAGGCTTTTTAGTCAAAATCTTTTTCAAATCATTAAATGCTTTTTCATGTTGCTCTAACCAAACAAACTCTACATCTTTTTTTAATAAACCTCTTAACAATGAAAATAAACTCTGAAAATTCGGAATAAATTTGGAAACATAATTCACTACTCCTAAGAATCTTTCTAGTTCTTTTCTGTCTTTAGGACTTTTCATCGATATAATTGACTCTATCCTACTATCATCAAGAGTAACACCATTTTTACTTATAATATGTCCTAGATATTTCAATTGCTCTACATCAATCTTACATTTTTCTCTGTTTATATTTTTTTTCTCGTCTACCTCATAGTGGTATCGTTGAATAGGTCTTTTAAAAATACTGTGGGTGTGGGAACATCATTCTTCGATTTCTAGACCCGTTTGTAAAATATGATGTTTTAAAATGCTAATTTTTATTAGAGTCAAGTGTCCCGCCCCTCTATCAGCCAAATGGCAGCATAAAGGAACTTGAAAAAATTCACAGCAGTAGTAACTATATATAATCAATTTAAAGGAAACCTATCATGGCTAAGTAGGGTTCACAGGTTAAGGAGTTATATCAGTTTTTCAAGGATTGTGACTACGGAACCCTACACTGCGCGTGGCCCGCCACGCACTTGGCCGGTTTTTTTAAGGTTTGAATTCGCCAATACATTCAGCATTCGTCTACACCAGTGCCCCAAGCAGAAATGTTGTAAAATAAATACATATTCGAAGTACTTATTGAATTACTTTGACTTTTAGAGTATTTGGGTTCATTTTGCATTAGGTACCTACTACCTACTACCTAGGTACATATTACACTTTTTCGATATGTAGAATTTGGTAAAGTTTTGGAGGTGTACAAACTGAGACTAAGCATACAGTATGCCTAAAGACCTCGCATTTTATAACAATATGTACCTATGAAAACAAAATCGTAAAATGTTAGCGGGGGACAGGGGAGAACGCTTTGTTGTGATTGGTTGACTCAAAAGTTATAAAACCAAGCCAAATCAACTAGAGATGGGAATGGGACGTCGAATGTTTTTTATCGACGTATCATTATCCACATGATTTCAGTCGAAAGAACAGTCAGTTCTTTCGATAAATTGCATCTAACACGCCGCGTTTTCCGCGCCGGACCACAGAGAACTCCTTTATTATTACTGTTTTCCCTCGACAAAGGTTAATTTTATTAAAATTTCATTCCAATGTGAAGCTTAGTGTTATTTGTATCACTTACAAGTTTTTAGTGGTGTTTAGTTTATTTTAGTGACGCATTTTGTTTTGGTAATTCTTGGTGGTCTCGCGAAAACACGCTGTACCTAAGTATAACTTGAGTTTATTTTTTTATATTTTGTTTTGGTAATATACCCATTTGGCATTTACTAAAAATATATTATGTCAATTTATTTTTTAAATTACTTATGTATATAAAGAAGGAAGGAAGAATTAAAAATATCTAGGTCAAAAAAAATGGAATCATCATCGCTTCAGATGTGATGGAGGATATAAGGAGTAATATCGTCAAAAAAAAATTTAAAAATATATATAAAAAATACGCTTCGAATTCAGAACCTCCTCCTTTTTTTTACCCGACTGGGTATATGTGTTTCACCTGTGTGTATGTATGTCCATTCCTATGTCCGCTTGTAACTAATCAACGGCTCAACGGATTTTGATAAATGATACGTCATTAGATTTGTCTCAATGACGCGAGTGTTATAGGGTACCTAAATTTAAAAAAAAATCAAAATGGCGGACTTTATGCGCTTTAATGTGCGAGCTGAAAAAAAATTTTTTCTTCAAGACCCTCGTGTGGGGTATCAAAATAAAGGGATTCAAAAGGCAAATACGAAAATGTATAAATTTATATATTTGGAAACAATTTGGAGTGATAAATCGTAGAAAATGACCGTTTCCTATGTCAGTTCGTAACTAATTAACGGCTCAACCTATTTTGATAAATTATACGTCATTAGATTTGTCTTGATGGCGCAAATGTTACTGGGTACATAGAATTCATAAAAAATAAAAATGGCGAATTTTATGCACTTTAATGTGCGGGCTGAAAAAATTTTTTTCTTCAAGACCCGCGAGTGGGGTATAAAAATAAAGGGCTTTAAAAGGCGAGTACGAAAATGTATACAATCTATATGTTTTAAATCAATTTGGAGTGACAAATCATGAAAAACAAAATAAATAACAACTACACTGTAAGTAGTACGGTGGTAGTTTATTAATTTTTTAGTTCGTTTTTTAGCATGGCAGTCGGGTTTTTTTAATTTTTAAATTATAGCTTGTTTTGAAGTCGGTTAATTAACTTTCACAGCGAAAAGATGCGCCTAGTAGCATTGCTCTTCGTACTGTGCCTCGCGACCTCGCACGCGCAAGAGAGCTGCAGGTCCGCGGAAGAAGACTCCTATCTACTCTTTGGGACGAAGACCTCTTACACCTTCGCCAACAAGGGCATCCCCGTGAGCAGAGCTTATAATATTCCCGGTGAGTTTTATGTATTCACTTATTTTACTGTACAGTGCTGCTTTTTCTTATTTATATAATATGTAGTCTAGTGGTCCGCCCCGGCTTCACCCGTGGTACAAATATAGCCTATAGCACTCAAAGATCACGTATATATCCAACGGTGAAAGAATTTTTGAAATCGGTTCAGTAGGTAGTTCCTGAGATTAGCGCGTTCAAACAAACGAACTCTTCCGCTTTATTACATTATACTAGCGGTCCGCCCCGGCTTCGCCCGTGGTACATAATATACACTCAGGGATCACGTACATATCCAACGGTGAAATAATTTTTGAAATCGGTCCAGTAGTTCCTGAGATTAGCGCGTTCAAACAAACAAACTCTTCCCACACGAGTAGTAAAATCTACAGAGAGGAAGCTTCCACTCTCTTCCGCTTTATTATATAAATATAGATAGTAAAGATGATAATTATAATTCTTCGGTAGAATTTATAAACCTACAAGCAAATATACATAGGTAGGTACCAGTGGCGAAGGGTGGATATTTTCAAAAGGGAAGCCGGGATATAAAAATCGCCACACACCAAGCTGGAAAAAAGCTCCCATCTTCACCATTTATTTAAGCACTGATATTTGAAAATACTTTAAATATGATTTGCAGCTTTGAAAAAACCTTTGTTACTAACAAAGGTTTAAAGTACAATTTAATACACCTTCCACCAATAATAACTACTCAAATCAAAAAACACAAAAAGTAATAAGCACAAGAAACACGACGCACGAGTTATAAACACTTTTTGTGAAAGTTAAATGAAGTTAAAACAAAACACATTATCTTTCGAAGATGCTTCATCTTCGATAGATAATGTTCCCAAATTCAAGACTTTAACTCCTTGTAATAACACTCATAACCCGCTCAAAATCGGCTTCCCGATTGCCTTTTTTTGCGCGTGCTAGACACTAGACAGGGAAGGATGTATTGACAAATTTTATTGGAAATGC
Organism: Melanargia galathea; assembly: GCA_920104075.1. NCBI lineage: Eukaryota > Metazoa > Arthropoda > Insecta > Lepidoptera > Nymphalidae > Melanargia > Melanargia galathea. The sequence continues at coordinate 28,761,638 of OV049856.1, read as the reverse complement.
AGGGGACAACTGTTTACTACACGATGTTTTTCTATGGGAATATAAGCTGTCCCAGGCCCGGCATATTCGTTACCTGCTTACTGCCCATGGCACTACTGTTTGAACGAATTAGTTTTGTTAATTGAATTGTTTTGAATGTTTTTTTTTTGTAATAAGTACCTATTGTATTTGTAAAATAGTGAGTAAAAGAAAAAAAAGATAGTAGATAACTACTAACTAGGTAGGAACGGATGGCATTTTATAAAGGGAAGCCGATGGGAATCGTGTTATATGGAGACTTCGCCACTAGTAGGTACCTACTTACCTACACGTTTTTAATAATGGACACTTGCCAACGGCGTGTCCAAGAAGCGTAATCAGTCCTAGGTATACCAGATCCGTTCCACGTCACTTAATTCAACAATCAGCAAGGTTCCATGACGATTGACCTTTGCGGGTGGAGTGTGGACGCTTGCCAACAGGCAACAGCGCAGATTAGGTAATCAGCGTTACCAACCGCGTAACCAGCGCGGCGTTACCAACCGCGTAACCAGCGTTACCAACTGCGTAATCAGTGCTATCTCAGATCACCCTCACCCGTAAACAGAGACCCCGCAGACATACAATTTCAACTTGGCCAACTAAATCGCAGAGTATACTGATAAGCACAGTGACTTATGACAACCCGCACATCATAACCAACTAAATCGTTCAACTAAATAATTGAACGACGATTGTATCAGAATCGAAATTACCTTCCGATTACGTCCAATTTGGCCAACTATCGGCCAACTGCTTATTAGCGCGGAGACCTTATTATGCAAGCTCGCCGACTATCCCAAGTCCCAACCAAAGACTACAGTGTATGAAGGAAGAGTCCCAACTCCCAACTTAGTTGGTCAGTCGCACGCGACTACCTTTAGTTTAGGTACTAGGTAGTTATTATTCTGTGACACGGCACGCCAAGATGCAAGAAGACAACACGTGCGCGCGTGGTTTCCCCGCGGCCGGGCCCGGCCCATCGACGACGAGCAACGCAGAAACATTCGCGCCAAGCCAACTGCCTAACAACTTTGCAGCCTTGCATAACAGATAACTTTTGTCCCTAATTGTGTTCATCTTTATAATATGTTACGGGTAAGGTTGGAAGTTGGAATAAACTTAGGTTTACCCGGGTTTACTTAGTATTACCCAAGGCTTTTGGGTAATGTCTAAATAATAATGAAAATAAGTAGGTTTTAATTCGGGATTTACCCACTCATTTACCTACTAACTCACCTGCAACACTTAGGTGAGTTAGTAAATGAGTGGGTAAAGCGGTCAAACGGGTGAACCGATTTGAATGCGGTTTTTTTGTTTGAAAGGTGAATTAGTCGGAAGCTATGTTTGATGAAAATCAGCCCAAGATGGCCGCAACCACAAAATGGCGGATGTTAACGCTCGTCATTGCATTTGTAAAAAGACATTTGTGTGCCTACCGTCACTTTGGTATTTGTGCGCGTATCTATGTGTGCGTTGCGCTCGGTCCTACGTTATGCCCATATAAGGCGATAATTTTGAATGCGGGAAGATGACCTCATAAGGTGACGCGTCGCTCTGTGGGCGTGGCTAATGTATATATATAGGTTAAGAATTATAATAAAGACGCTCTTTGCTGTAAACACTCAAACTACTTGTTTGCTTTCTTCTCCTTCGAACTATTGTAGAGGACCCGCTAATCGGGCCTTCATGTGTTGGTTCTCATAACCGACATAAGTTTGTCGCACCAGCGATGGCTACAACGCGACTCTTGCTGGATGTACTTAGATTTCTTCTTGAAGTGTCCTGTCACGGTCGCCATTCAAAATCCAGCGGATTATTTATATTTATTATATAACTTCCTCAATATAAGTAGATTTCTTCTTAATCGTGCACTCTTGACAGAGTGGTCGTGGCTGCTAGGATGTTAGGCACATGAGTCGTCATCGGTCTTCTTGGTTTTGGGCCGCACCGCCTCCCGCGCGATGCTTCTCCACTTGTGTCTACTTAAGGCGTTGCGGGAGCATTCCACCACAGTTTTCTGGGTCACAGTTTTTATCAAGTCCGTCCATCGAGTAGGTGAACGTCCTCTAGTACGTTTTCCTTCCACCTGACCCTGTACCACCAAACGCTCAATTGAGCCCTCATTCCTAGAGATGTGGCCGAAGAACTTTAGAATTCGTAGTTGCACAGTCGACGAGAGCCTTTCTTTTATCTTAAGTTCTTTCAGGATGGAATTATTTGTTCGAAAGGCCGTCCAAGGTATTCTTAAAAGGCGCCTCCAGCACCACATCTCCAAGGCATCAATTGTACGTCGGTCTTGTAATCTGAGGGACCAGGTTTCCGCTCCGTAGAGGAATATTGGGAACACGAGGCACCTCATTAGTCGGACCTTAGTTCTTTTGGTGATCCTCCTGTCCCTCCAGATTTTATTTAGTTTCCCCACCGCTGACCTACTAATAGCACATCGCCGTCGGATTTCTAGCTCACAACCTCCGGTATTAGAGATGGTAGAACCAAGATAGATGTAGGTTTGTACCACCTCGCAATTGGCAATGCTTTGGATTTCCGTTCTGTTTTGATTGGCCCGGTCTACTATCATCATCTTGGTCTTATCCCTGTTGATAGTTAATCCGAAATCAAGACTAGTTATCTCGAGACGTGTTAATAAGTCTTCTATATCTTCTTGAGATTGGGCAAGAAGTGTAGTGTCGTCCGCATATCTAAGATTATTCATTTTTCTTCCTCCGACAGATATACCTTTATCCCAGTCTTCCAGAACAATCCGCATTATATATTCGGTGTAAATGTTGAAAAGGAGAGGTGAAAGAATACAGCCCTGTCGAACCCCCGCTTCCGTTTTAAAGTTTGCAGATTCCAGTTCGTCCACACGGACAGCTGCTGTACCGTCCACGTACAACCTTTGTACGAGATATATTAGGTGCAGAGGTACGCCCATTTGCGATAGTATTTGCCAGAGTTTAATCCATTTAACAGTATCAAATGCTTTCCTGAAGTCAACAAAGCATATGTATAGGGGGGTGTTAAATTCTCTAGCTTTCTCTATAATTTGGCGGATCACAAGTATTTGTTCACGTGTACCTTTACCTTTAACGAAACCAGCTTGTTCGGGTGCGATTTGGCGCGACAAATAGGCTTGAAGTCTTGTATTCAAAATGTGGAGCAACACCTTACTCGCGTGCGATATGAGAGAAATCAGTCTATAGTTATTGCATTTTTTTGTTGATCCTTTCTTATGCAAAGGGATGCACTAGTAGATTAGCACTATGTAAATCCAAGATGGCTGCCATCACAAAATGGCGAATGTTGGGGGTAATTTTTTTATTTGTACTTGTTTTTTGGTAACAGGTTGTCAACCACTCGCAATATGGATGCTCGTCCGCCACGGTTCACACAACCCTGAGGCGGATGAGTTCGCAGAGCTGCAGAAACTTGTCGCTTTCAAAAACAACGTCATTAGCAACTATAGAAATGGCAACTTTAGAAATACTAATAATGTAAGTAAGTACGTCTTTGGGATTTCGTAGCAAATAAGAAAAGAGTCAAATAAAACATGTTTAAAAATATAAAATAAGGTATGTGGTTTCAACTTTCAAGGTAGGTATCAAAGGAAGGAAATCTGCCAAACTACAGATATGCAGGATAATTTCTAAAGCATGTCTGCAAAAATTGATTGAGTTTGATTTTATCTAGTTAAAATTAAAACAAGAATCAAACTTCGTGCAAACTTATCCTACCTACCTTCATAATATCATACAGTCATACTATATCATAACATCATAACTACCTAATTGGGTAAATACCTACTACTTATTAGATGTTACGGTATGTCAGCTGTATTGATATTATGATAATACAGCTGACATACTATGACCTCACCATAACAGCTATCATAGTGTGTAATCTGTATGAAGCGTATTAATTAACTATTAATATTAATTAATTATTGATTTATTGTGAACACTAATTCAATTCAATCATCAATGTATGGTTTTTCTCTAATCCACCTACAGTCCTTTTAACGTCTCACTGGTACGAAACCACCCTACACTCCTTTTGCCAAGACGTGGTCTCCACTTGAGAACTTTCCCGCTCCATCACCCATCATTCCTCCAACATACGTGGCCAGTGGTCAGCCCACTGCCGCTTCAACATGCTAGCCTTGAGAGCTATGTAACTTTGGTTTTTGGCGAATTACGTTTCGCACTTTATCCCTGAAATAAACTATAGGTACATGCTTTGAATTCTCATCTTATTCAACAGCTCCACATGTGCATGTCGGACGTGAACCTGCTGGAGCGCTGGGAGTGGAACCCTCGTTTGAACGCGTCGTTCGCCGGATACCTGACTAGCGACGGCTACATCTCCACGCAGCAGCTCGCGCAGGCCTTTAAGCACAGGTTCCGCGGACTGCTGACTGACAACGTTCACGATTATCTGGTAAGGAGCATACGAGACGTATTTGAATACTGGAGAACACCCGGCTTCGCACGGGTAGTAGGTATAATTACCCGCTGCTATCCCACCATACATTTTTTTGGCGGCTTGACTTTTTCCGACATAGGTACCTATTCAACAATAATAATTATCGTCATATTTTAACCAAACCACAGAATAAAGTTCCACCCATCTCTCTAAATGGAAACGCATTAGAAAGAGTATATCAATATAAATATCTAGGGCATATGTTGACCCCTGACCTCAAGGATGATACTGACATTGAGAGGGAACGGAGAGCGCTGTCAGTGAGAGCTAATATGCTGGCTCGCAGGTTTGCACGTTGTTCCACCAATGTAAAGACAACTTTGTTTAGAGCCTACTGTACATCTTTTTACACGTGCAATCTGTGGGTCAAGTACTCCAAAAAATCATATAGCGCTCTCCGTGTCCAGTATAACAATGCCTTCAGGGTGCTGATGGGGCTGCCCCGGTATTGCAGCGCATCAGGGATGTTCGCGGCGGCGCGAGTTGATTGTTTCTTTGCGACAATGCGCAAAAGATGCGGGTCCCTGGTGCGTAGATTACGGAGCAGTTCCAACAGTATTCTGCAGTTGATTGCGAGTCGATTGGACTGTGTGTATGTGAATCATTGCTGCGCCGTTTCTAATGGAATGGTGCAGTGATGATTCGCATATTCATATTCATTAGTTTTTAAATACTTTAGGTTATTTTACTAACATAGGGATAAGTTTCTGTAATACTAACAATGTGAGTCTATGTTACTTTCAATAAAGATTTATTATTATTATTATTATTATTATTATTAACCAATTTTCACAATATCTCAACAAACGAATAGGTACTCAGACAGATAGACACGGCGGAGGACTTTGTTTTATAATATGTAAGTATAGTGATTTTAATACGATCCACTATGCCAGATGATCCGCCTACGTACTCAAGCTGAATCTTTTGACCAATATTGTAAGTCATCATTATAACTGTAATTTGACAAACGAGTAATTTCAAAGCAATCTTTGACAATACTTATATTACAAAAAATTAAGTAGGTTCTCCCCCTATGTTGTTCCAGTTTAAATACGTAAACGATCAGCGGTCAAACACAACATTCCGAGCCTTCACCGAAGGTCTGTTCGGGTCTCAAGCGGACAACATTGACATTTCAAAGGAAAGTGATGAAAAATTACTGCGGGTAAAACATTCAAAATAATTTACTATTTCGGTTTTTACTAGTATTTTTTTAAAGTAAACGGAATCTTAGCAATAAAAATGATCGTATAAAGCATGCTACGCTTCAGCTCCATCGGTTGCCGTCGGATTGGCGTAATTCTTAGCTTCATTCGCCGCGTCACTTTTCCTGAGCAAGCGGTAAGATCCGTCATCATTACCAACCCATTACCAGCCCACTGCAGAGCACGGGTTTCCTCTCTGAGTGCGAAGAGTTAGATAGAAGAAGGTAGACTTCACACGTCTAGAACATTATGGAGAACTCTCAGGCAGGCAAGTTTCCTCCGAAAACGCCATTATTGCGGACCGCGCCGTAAGCAGTAGATACATTTTTCCGGTGTGTGCAACAGTTTACGATCCAATTAATTGGACGAAAATAAAACTCTCATTCTCTCATTCTCTGTAATTTCTTTGCAGCCATACAAATATTGCCCGTCATGGAAAGCCAATGTCGAGGACAATGTCGACACATTAACACAACAACGTACTTTTGAGTCCAAGCAAGAATTTAAAGAGGTAAGAAATACTTTGATAATTTTCCTATCCTAGGTAGGTAGATATTTGTTAATTTTTCATTGGCTGCGGGCAGGAAGTAGCTACCTAAAGGCATAAAAATACTGCGGGCAACGAAATATAGTTTGGGAAACACTGAATTGAGTATTATGTTAGATACTTATCACCTACATAGGTTATATGGACCTATCTATTTTCAGATAATTACTTATTTCAGACTTTTCGGTTCTTACAAACTTCGCAGACAATATTATAACAGGGTGGACAAGTGGTAGAGTACTTAGAAAGAAAGATACTAATTATATAATTTAGCGGGTATTTTGAATTAGGTGCGGTAATTTTGTATTCAGTTACTACGCATATTTTAGCTATATTGATGTTTTGTTTCAAACAACTTTAAGAGGAGGAATCTTCATGAAGTAGCTTCCATTTCATCTTTTGATATCACTTCCGTTGCATATTTCATTTATAGGACATGAAAGTCGGAGGTAGGAACATACCTTATACGTACAACGTATAAGGTATCTCTGACTTCCTGGTATACCTAGTATGGATCATAAACCTATGGATGGACTTGTATATTTTGGCAATATGGGATTCCCCTATCACAATCACGCCTGAGAATTAATTAGTTTGATTTTAATTCCTGCACTAATTCTTTCTAGATGATATACAACATCTCCCGTCGTCTCGGCTTCAACTACGACATCGAGCGAGACGTTCTAAAGAATATGTACGAGATGTGCCGATACAACAAGGCCTGGGACGTCGCGCAGATCTCGCCTTGGTGTGCCGTGAGTCCGATTCCTCCTATACAGATGACATACAACATCTCCCGTCGTCTCGGCTTCAACTATGACATCGAGCAGGACGTTCTAAACAACAGTTATGAGATGTGCCGATACAACAAGGCCTGGGACATCGTGCAGATCTCGTCTTGATATGCCGTGAGTCTGATTCCTTCTAAACAGATGATTAGCAATATATTTCGTCGTCTCGGTTTCAACTAAGTTCGACATCCGGCGGGTAGTTCTAAACAACATGACGTGTAAGGTAGATCTGCCGATACAACAAGGCTTGGGATGAAAGAATTCTTTAGTTTGCAGCACCGACGCGATGTCGCCTATCTATCGGTCTTTTATCGAATATGCTTTGGAGAGTGTGCTCAGGAAATTCATAAACTTGTTCCTCGTTTACCATTCGACCACAGAACTGCGAGAAGTCGTGACTCGTGAGCGTTGGCTACTACTCGCACGAAACGCTTTCGTTCACGTTTCTGATACGAACCATTAGCTATAGCACCCTATAGAGTATGGAACGCCCTTTCGTCGTCCGTGTTTCCTACCTCGTACGACTTTAGTACCTTAAAGGCAAGGGTGAATAGGTATTTCCAAGCCCTTTCCAATCTAGACCTCATCATTGCTTTCCATCAGGCATGATTGGCGTCAAGCCTATCATACAATTTAAAAAAAAACTCGCAAATTTAGAATTAATTTTCTCAAATTGGTTCTGCTCTGATCTAGTCGGACTTAGAAGACTTCAGCCGAGGTTAGCTCGTTGTTTTTTGTGGCAAGTCAGAATTATTTTCTCGGAAGTTTTATTACTTTGTTCCTAGACAAACTAAATCACTTCTTCCCCGGAAAAAGAATGAGGGCAAAATTCTATTTGTTTCAGGCTTTCACAAAAGATGACCTCAAACGTCTCGAGTACTCGGAAGACTTGCTGACGTATTACAAATACGGCTACGGCTCGCCCAAGAACCAGGAAATAGGATGCACAGGAGTTAAAGACATGATGAACTTCTTCAGGAATCATGTGGACAAAGGTAATTTAGTAAATATTACCTCCCCAAAAAAATACACAGTTCATGAGTCTGTATTAAATATTAAATTGGATAAGGATAGGTAAGAATTAATAGATAATTTGGCCGTAAGAATATCAGTTTGAATGAAACAAAAGTTTCGAAGGTTAAGGTATTATTCGATAATAATAAGTTAATATTTAAATGGAAAAGGAAAGAAGAAAAATGAAAAATTTGAGCTGTGCGTTGATAGAGTAGTCAGTTAATGACTAGGTACGCTATCAACGCACAGCTCAAACCACTGAATTTGAATGGATGGATTGGGCTGAAAGGCATCAGGCTAACTACTATCACGTAGGCATCCGCTAAGAAAGGATTTTAAAAAGTTCAACCCCTACCGTAGTTAAATAAGGGTTGGTGTGTAATGTGTATATTTCAATGGGTTCCTGGATGGTTTGAAAACATAATTGGGCCCGGTAGGTCGCACTGATGTCGGCATGTCACCGGGCAGGATGACATCTGCCGGGTCCGCTAGTATAATTATATAGTTAAAGCTAGTTATTGAGTCAGGGTGTGTCGTAACGCGAGAGAATGCTATCGGTTTCATTAATTTAGTATGGCAAGATTCACATTAGTGTGTTCCAGTGTGGCGACGACCGCTCCGTACCCGGTCGCGCCACAGGGGATCTGTCACGCCACACTAACATGAACCTGGCTATACCAACTTTGGAACATTTCTCATTTGTATAGAGACCCCCCAACAACCGCGCGCCGTCATCCACTTCACGGAAGCGCCGACGCAGCTGCTCACGCTGCAGGCGCTGGGCGCGCGCCGCGACGTCGCGCCGCTCACCGGCGACAACTACCACACCGCCGTCGCGCAGAGCCGCAAGTGGAGCTCCTCCGCCATGGCGCCCTTCAACGCCAACCTCGCCGCCGTGCTCTACAAGTGAGATGTTATGAGTACCTATTCTCTATGGTGGTGTAGAGACCCCCCAACAACCGCGCGCCGTCATCCACTTCACGGAAGCGCCGACGCAGCTGCTCACGCTGCAGGCGCTGGGCGCGCGCCGCGACGTCGCGCCGCTCACCGGCGACAACTACCACACCGCCGTCGCGCAGAGCCGCAAGTGGAGCTCCTCCGCCATGGCGCCCTTCAACGCCAACCTCGCCGCCGTGCTCTACAAGTGAGATGTTATGAGTACCTATTCTCTATGGTGGTGTAGAGACCCCCCAACAACCGCGCGCCGTCATCCACTTCACGGAAGCGCCGACGCAGCTGCTCACGCTGCAGGCGCTGGGCGCGCGCCGCGACGTCGCGCCGCTCACCGGCGACAACTACCACACCGCCGTCGCGCAGAGCCGCAAGTGGAGCTCCTCCGCCATGGCGCCCTTCAACGCCAACCTCGCCGCCGTGCTCTACAAGTGAGATGTTATGAGTACCTATTCTCTATGGTGGTGTAGAGACCCCCCAACAACCGCGCGCCGTCATCCACTTCACGGAAGCGCCGACGCAGCTGCTCACGCTGCAGGCGCTGGGCGCGCGCCGCGACGTCGCGCCGCTCACCGGCGACAACTACCACACCGCCGTCGCGCAGAGCCGCAAGTGGAGCTCCTCCGCCATGGCGCCCTTCAACGCCAACCTCGCCGCCGTGCTCTACAAGTGAGATGTTATGAGTACCTATTCTCTATGGTGGTGTAGAGACCCCCCAACAACCGCGCGCCGTCATCCACTTCACGGAAGCGCCGACGCAGCTGCTCACGCTGCAGGCGCTGGGCGCGCGCCGCGACGTCGCGCCGCTCACCGGCGACAACTACCACACCGCCGTCGCGCAGAGCCGCAAGTGGAGCTCCTCCGCCATGGCGCCCTTCAACGCCAACCTCGCCGCCGTGCTCTACAAGTGAGATGTTATGAGTACCTATTCTCTATGGTGGTGTAGAGACCCCCCAACAACCGCGCGCCGTCATCCACTTCACGGAAGCGCCGACGCAGCTGCTCACGCTGCAGGCGCTGGGCGCGCGCCGCGACGTCGCGCCGCTCACCGGCGACAACTACCACACCGCCGTCGCGCAGAGCCGCAAGTGGAGCTCCTCCGCCATGGCGCCCTTCAACGCCAACCTCGCCGCCGTGCTCTACAAGTGAGATGTTATGAGTACCTATTCTCTATGGTGGTGTAGAGACCCCCCAACAACCGCGCGCCGTCATCCACTTCACGGAAGCGCCGACGCAGCTGCTCACGCCGCAGGCGCTGGGCGCGCGCCGCGACGTCGCGCCGCTCACCGGCGACAACTACCACACCGCCGTCGCGCAGAGCCGCAAGTGGAGCTCCTCCGCCATGGCGCCCTTCAACGCCAACCTCGCCGCCGTGCTCTACAAGTGAGATGTTATGAGTACCTATTCTCTATGGTGGTGTAGAGACCCCCCAACAACCGCGCGCCGTCATCCACTTCACGGAAGCGCCGACGCAGCTGCTCACGCCGCAAGCGCTGGGCGCGCGCCGCGACGTCGCGCCGCTCACCGGCGACAACTACCACACCGCCGTCGCGCAGAGCCGCAAGTGGAGCTCCTCCGCCATGGCGCCCTTCAACGCCAACCTCGCCGCCGTGCTCTACAAGTGAGATGTTATGAGTACCTATTCTCTATGGTGGTGTAGAGACCCCCCAACAACCGCGCGCCGTCATCCACTTCACGGAAGCGCCGACGCAGCTGCTCACGCTGCAGGCGCTGGGCGCGCGCCGCGACGTCGCGCCGCTCACCGGCGACAACTACCACACCGCCGTCGCGCAGAGCCGCAAGTGGAGCTCCTCCGCCATGGCGCCCTTCAACGCCAACCTCGCCGCCGTGCTCTACAAGTGAGATGTTATGAGTACCTATTCTCTATGGTGGTGTAGAGACCCCCCAACAACCGCGCGCCGTCATCCACTTCACGGAAGCGCCGACGCAGCTGCTCACGCTGCAGGCGCTGGGCGCGCGCCGCGACGTCGCGCCGCTCACCGGCGACAACTACCACACCGCCGTCGCGCAGAGCCGCAAGTGGAGCTCCTCCGCCATGGCGCCCTTCAACGCCAACCTCGCCGCCGTGCTCTACAAGTGAGATGTTATGAGTACCTATTCTCTATGGTGGTGTAGAGACCCCCCAACAACCGCGCGCCGTCATCCACTTCACGGAAGCGCCGACGCAGCTGCTCACGCTGCAGGCGCTGGGCGCGCGCCGCGACGTCGCGCTGCTCACCGGCGACAACTACCACACCGCCGTCGCGCAGAGCCGCAAGTGGAGCTCCTCCGCCATGGCGCCCTTCAACGCCAACCTCGCCGCCGTGCTCTACAAGTGAGATGTTATGAGTACCTATTCTCTATGGTGGTGTAGAGACCCCCCAACAACCGCGCGCCGTCATCCACTTCACGGAAGCGCCGACGCAGCTGCTCACGCTGCAGGCGCTGGGCGCGCGCCGCGACGTCGCGCCGCTCACCGGCGACAACTACCACACCGCCGTCGCGCAGAGCCGCAAGTGGAGCTCCTCCGCCATGGCGCCCTTCAACGCCAACCTCGCCGCCGTGCTCTACAAGTGAGATGTTATGAGTACCTATTCTCTATGGTGGTGTAGAGACCCCCCAACAACCGCGCGCCGTCATCCACTTCACGGAAGCGCCGACGCAGCTGCTCACGCTGCAGGCGCTGGGCGCGCGCCGCGACGTCGCGCCGCTCACCGGCGACAACTACCACACCGCCGTCGCGCAGAGCCGCAAGTGGAGCTCCTCCGCCATGGCGCCCTTCAACGCCAACCTCGCCGCCGTGCTCTACAAGTGAGATGTTATGAGTACCTATTCTCTATGGTGGTGTAGAGACCCCCCAACAACCGCGCGCCGTCATCCACTTCACGGAAGCGCCGACGCAGCTGCTCACGCTGCAGGCGCTGGGCGCGCGCCGCGACGTCGCGCCGCTCACCGGCGACAACTACAACACCGCCGTCGCGCAGAGCCGCAAGTGGAGCTCCTCCGCCATGGCGCCCTTCAACGCCAACCTCGCCGCCGTGCTCTACAAGTGAGATGTTATGAGTACCTATTCTCTATGGTGGTGTAGAGACCCCCCAACAACCGCGCGCCGTCATCCACTTCACGGAAGCGCCGACGCAGCTGCTCACGCTGCAGGCGCTGGGCGCGCGCCGCGACGTCGCGCCGCTCACCGGCGACAACTACCACACCGACGTCGCGCAGAGCCGCAAGTGGAGCTCCTCCGCCATGGCGCCCTTCAACGCCAACCTCGCCGCCGTGCTCTACAAGTGAGATGTTATGAGTACCTATTCTCTATGGTGGTGTAGAGACCCCCCAACAACCGCGCGCCGTCATCCACTTCACGGAAGCGCCGACGCAGCTGCTCACGCCGCAAGCGCTGGGCGCGCGCCGCGACGTCGCGCCGCTCACCGGCGACAACTACTACACCGTCGTCGAGGAAAGAGGAATAGTCGGAGTTTTAAACTTTATCGTGTATTTGTAGGTGCGTACCGAACAGCAACTTCCAAATCAACGACCAATACCAAGTCCTGTTCCTCGAGAACGAGAGGCCTCTGCAGCTGGACGACTGCAGAGTCGGCCTCTGCAACTGGACCTACGTCAAGAACCGCTACGGCCTCATCGCCGACAACTGCAACCTCGACTTCTGCAACGGAGCTACCAAACTCAATGGTATTGTCGGTTTCAGTTTAGCTTTAATAGTCTTTACCAAAGCACTTTTTAACCCCTGATGCAAAAACGACGAGGTGTTTTATCTAAGTTTGACATGTCTGTAAGTGTGTGTGTGTGTGTCTGTTCCACCGTAGCGCTCAAACGGGTGAACCGATTTATGCGATTTTTATTGTTTGAAAGGTGAATTAGTTTGGAGTGTTCTTAGCTATGTTTGATTAAAATCGGTCCAAGATGGCTGCCGCCACAAAATGGCGGGTTAGGTACATATTTTTTCACAACTCCCTCAATATGGGTATCAAATGAAAGGGCTTGACTAGTAGAATAGCACTATGCAAATCCAAGATGGCCGCCACCACAAAATGGTGAATGTCGGGGGTTTTTTAATTTTTAATTTATACTTGTCGAATCTAGAGACCATTTTGATTAAGTACAATGGCGCAAACACATTATACACTTTGTTCCGGTTATATCGTAATTCTTGATGCGAAAGCGATCAGTCAATTATGAAGACTTTTATATGAAGACACTCAGGTTGATTTTCTTGTCAGTAGATTAGGACTGAAATGCACTGCGTATATTACAGCTCAGCGCTGTAACTGTCACCATTATCGTTTCGTTTCGCTTCGCTCCCAATGTGGCCTGCGCTTTAGTCGATCGTCGCGCCATCAGTTTGAGTTTCAACTTGCAAAACTCCGTAACACAATAATGTGCCTGTACCTTTAGAAAGAATTAATAAATAATTGGTAATTAAAAAATTAATAATTTTACTTCATCCACAATAGTATTTTTCCACCAATCCACAATTAAGTAGTATTATTTGTAGTATTAAGTATATATTTACATAATTGTATCTATCTATTTAAGTTTAATAAGTTCTATGAATTAATATTCTTTGTTATATTTAGGTCTTCAAGCAAATTCAAAAGAATTAAAGGTCGCAGAAAAAAATTAGGTCAATGTTTTGAAGATATTAATTAAAAAAGCTTGAGCTAAATACTCTTTCTCAAAAAAAAAAAAATCATTTTTTGACACTGAATATTTGTGCTTCAACACTACCTACCTACATGAAAGACGACATAAAACGCGCTTGGTGTGGACACGGCTTAGACTTTCGCCAAATAAATTGATGAATTATTTAGTGCCTACTTGTTGTTGTGTTAGCACCGATTTGTGTTATAAATAAATGTGGTTAAAAAATCTGATAATGCTTTTATTCCGATATTATCTTCACAGAGTGGTACCAAAAGATAGCAATGAGAATATTGAATTAATTAATTATTATTGACTAGCTTTTGCCCGCGGCTTCGCCCGCGTGAATTTCGGTTTTTTAGAAATCCCGAGGGATTCGTAGATTTCCACTTCCCGTTCCCGCTCCCTTTTCCAACCTTTCAAGGAACTTTCAAAGAAATTTACTATAGTAATCTACCTATAGCTGTAGCTATAGATTTCGGTTTTTTCGGAACTGTGGATTTTTGCAGGATAAAAAGTAGCAAAGTAGTTAATTCAGGGCATAATCTATCTCCATTTCAAATTTCAGCCTTAATTGCTTTTATCTTATCTTCACAGAGTGATATCAAAAGAGAGCAACTAGAATTTTACTTTTATTACTTACTTAATTAGTAGGTAATTATTATTATTGATAAGTAGTGAAAATAGAAATCAATCGACAAAATAAAATGCATAATGAAATTTTTATTTAGGTAAAAAAAATAACATTTATTTACAAGATTCACGATAATATTTTTATGATGATAAACTTTCAGTTCTCGATTAATTTATGGCTCGAAGAAAATAATTATCGCGCGCGTTTTTCTTTTAGATTTTGTTCCTGGCCATATATCTACATACTGAATAATGTACTACTGTACATGCAATGAATGTATGGTGCATATGAATGTACCATACATTCACTATAGATTCCATTCATAGAGAAATAGCTAAATTCGCAAGTTACAAAAACTAAATTAAAAAACAAAACCACTTTCTCACCTTTACACAGCTACTTAATCAATGAGAAAAATATTCTTCAAAAAATTATAAAATCTAGAGTGAATGTACTATGAAAGTTCACCGCCTGTATGTAACTATATTAAGTTGCGGCAAATAAGTCTAGCGCTGACCTTCAAGGCGCAAAAGTCGAAAATAAGGTATCCTGGGGAAATGAGGGGGTCGAGGAGCGGGCGTGCGAATCGTTTGCAAGCGCCGATTGGCTCCCCAATCGTACCGTATCCCGCTCACTCATACGACGCTGCGCGCACTTCTCTCGCTCAGCGCTAGACTTACGTGCCGAGAGTTATACATGTCATTTCATTTGGAATCTTATTGAGAGCTGAATTTTTTAAACATTAACAAAAAAGTTTTAAAAATCTTTACGACGATTAATTATTACTTAATAGGCATTCAATATTCCCGCCTTTAGACAGGCAAATAGTATAACTTATTAGGCTATTACAATTAATTATTGAGTGATAATAAAACTAGATTTAAAGATACTTTACAGAACTTTCCATATACAAATGCAACCTACATTTACCTGTACACATTTTCTGCAAATAGCTATTAATATAGAACAAAACAAACATATATTTTATGGTAATGGTAAAATAATTTCTACAAAATTGATTTTTATATCGCTCTTAATTTTACATATCGAATCAATCAATGAAGTATTTTTTTCTAAAATCCGAAATAATATTACCATCATTTAAAAATAAACGTAACGATGTAGTGCTTATAATACGCAGAAGAAATTAAACAACACGCCCGGAAGAAGATATTATATCACTCTAGCCATTTTGTGGACCATGTGGTCAGTTACTATTTCAAACGGAAACATTGCGTATATCTTCTCTTTCTCCCTTGGAAGAGGTAAAGCGTTGCTTTTTAAAAGTTAACACACGTTAACTGACCAAAAGCAACGGGTTCAGACCATGTGACATGACATAACTTTTTTCTATATTTTAGTTTAACATTGTGGCTAATTCTGTTGTACACAAATCTCTAAACTAAACTAAAATGACAGGTTTAAATTTATTCCTATCTCTTTCACAGTGCTCACTGCGGAAAAGGATAGCAATAGATTTAGACTTGTCATTTTAGTTTAGGTTTTGAGATTGTGTACAACAGAATTAGCCACATTGGTACTAATTGTAAAAATAAATGTTCTACTTACATTCTAAAAACTAAACTGAATGACAGCTATCTAAAAACATTTCAATTTTTGTTTGTTCTGTTCTATCTTGTTCCGTCAGGTAACATTGGTTAAGAGATTTTGTACAACAGAACTAAGGCCGTTGTTATATTACATGATACAGCTCTGAAAAATGTTACAAAACCATGAAACATGTTCTATTAATTTATAACATATTATCGTCTTTAAGCGCCGTTATACACTGGAATAAATATTAATACAGAAAAGTAAACCCCACGACATTTGCAGAAAGAAACAATTTGATAACCTAGCTAACCACCACAATCACGTGGCGTCAGTAACACTGCTCGAACTGACGTTTCTAGTCCTTTTCCCACTACCACTGGCGGACTTGTTCTTATGCCTTTTCCTATCGCTGTCCTCTTCACTGATGCTGTTGCGTCTAGGTTTGGGACTCATCATTGTATCGGAGCTAACGGAATCCCTTTGCGACTTCTTTCTTTGCCGTTTCGGAGTGTTTTCACCTATCAGCATCTCGTTGAACTGCCTCTGTCTAGCTTCCCAGTAGTGGTTCTGTCTTTGAACCACGTCTGGGTATTTCGCTTCGAAAGCCGTGTCGGGGGGCACTATAAGCTCCCAACCAGTTTTTGGGTTGTATTTGGCGACCGAACGCAATATTTCTAACACTTCCTGGGGGGGCAGGCGGACCGCTGCGGCGATTTTGCGACGGTCCACGTATGAGTGTTGTGTGAAAAGGTATAGCTGAAAGAGAACAGTTTTGTTAAGCTAACTAACTACTATTCATGTTCAGCAAATAAATAAATTTCATTTCATTTCATTTGTAACTGCATTCAAATTCGATTTTATTTTTTCAAATCAAAAACTTACTACACAAGTCAACTTTATCTTCACATTAATTATTTAGATACCAATGGAAACGCAACCAGTCGCGCTACAAACAAAATATATATACAGCTCTATGGAGGGTATATTATTATACCACAGTGGTGAGACTGGTGGCGCCGCCATGGTGTCCCAGTTATAGAGATATTCGCCTCATAGCACGGACAGGAAGGTCGGTGACAAGGCTAAAAGAACAACACCGGGGAGGTTAACCACCCCGAGCCCCACCCTGAAGCCTCGCCTCGATGCCCGCACTTCCGTGACCCCATGACCACGAACACGACCACAGTCAGTCGGTCAGGAAGGCCGCGCACTCACCACATGGTCCCTGGCAGCGCACATGAGGTGCGGCGGCGCGGGCGCGGCGCGCGTGTACAGCTGCTGCGAGCGCGGCGCCCACAGCCCGCGCACGCAGCACGCCGCCGCGCCCAGCGCCGACAGCAGCGCCGCCTCGCTCGCGGCGCCGCCCTCCTCCCCGCGCAACGCGCCGCGCAGCTCGTTGAACGTCATCAGCTTAGCTGGAAAAGGGCTCACTTTACGTTGTTTGTTTTAAACTTTTAATACCAAGTACAGTGCAACAATATAAGCAGCTTGATGAACGTCATCAGCTTACTTAGCTGGAGAAAAAGTGTCATTTTATTGCAGGATTTGTTAACCTTTCCAAGTAAAGAAATAACGCTAAATAACGTCGATTTCAATATATGATAATTTATCAACGGTTAAAAACGTTAAAGGTAATTGGTAATTTTAACGTTAACTAGTTACAGTAAAAAGTAACATTAACAGTATAATAACGTTTTTACGGTATTGGCAACGTTATATTTACTGTTCTTAATTGCTGCGTAAGAATTTTCGACACACACAAACAATTATTTTCAATAATAAAATAAACATTAAGATTGTTTGCAATGCTCTAGTTCACGAATGACACAGTTTAAGGATTTTTTTAAGATTACTGTTATTTATATTTAAATAACAGTAATCTTATTTACTATAGTGTAAATATATAAGTTTAAAATAATTAGAATTAAACTAAAAAAATAATTCGCGGTCAAACGTAGCAAAAATGCCGTTATATAGATTACCGGTATTTTATATTAACGTTAATCCTGTTCAGCAGTTAACGTTACCAATTTTTTAACGGTATTTAAAGCCCCAATTTACATTGTTCCTTCGAATTATGTGGTCCCCCCATGGTCATTACAGCTTCGCAATCCATTGGGGTCAATCAATGCCTCTAGTTCTTTTATGGATTTTCTCATTTCTGACTTGACCACACAGAGAAACTTTTGAGTTTCACTTACCATTAATTAATATTTCTTTGATCTGATCCTGTAAGGAGAGTCTTTTTACAGGAGCCATTTCTGCCTCATCGGTAGAGGGAGGCACTAGCGCGCGGACATAGTCCGAAGCATTCAATGTAAGCGATGAACCGTCTGATGATGTTGCACTGAACAATTTTAAACGCTCCAACTGTAATGACAACAAAATAAATCAAATGATACACCCTGAAACAATGTACTTAAAGTTCAAAAAATAAAACTTGCTACTGCTACTCTATTAAATAGAAACCAGATTTCTACTCTTTTAACCCTGACTATTACTCTTCTGATTACTCTTTTAACTAAAACCTAAATGTAATTCATCTAAAACCAGTCTGCTACTCTTAACGATTGCTACTCTTAACAAAAACACGGCTGATACATTTTTAACTAAAACTCGACTGCTACTCTTTTTATAATACCCAGTCGCTACTCTTCTAACTAAATCCAGACTGATATACTCTTAAATAAATCCCAACTGCTACTCTTCTATCTGAAACCTGACTGCTACTATTCTAACTTAAACCCAACTGCTACTCTTCTAACTAAAACATGACTGCTACTATTCTAACTTAAACCCAACTACTACTCTTCTAACTAAAACATGACTGCTACTATTCTAACTTAAACCCAACTACTACTCTTCTAACTAAAACATGACTGCTACTATTCTAACTTAAACCCAACTACTACTCTTCTAACTAAAACATGACTGCTACTTTTTAAACTTGAACCCAACTGCTACACTTCTAACTAAACCCCAACTGTTAGAAGCAAGAAGAACTTCTATGTACATTGTAAGTGCTCACCTCTGCATGATCAGTATCAGAGTGTTTCCACAAAGCATCATACCACGGCTCGTCAGCTATCCTCTGTGACACAGACTCGTAAGATTTCTCTCGCGCCTTCTTAGCTATGTCTGTTTCTACTCGCGCGAACTTTACTGTCACCTGAAAAATACCACTTTTCAGTATACATCAATAGGAATGCGACAAATTTTATTCAGCACTTCAGTACATTAACACTTTTAAAACTCGTCAAGATAATAATAAGTATACCCGTATTACTAATTTCCCGGAATTCTGACAGCTGTCATTGTCATTTACAGATGAGTTATTTGTATGGAGAACAGGGTTAACATCTACGAAGTACGATTTTACCCCAAACTACTTTAATTCCCTGTCATCATAAAAAGCCATATGCCGCGTAATAATATTACTCGTTTCGCCTTAAAATAGAAAACACCAAGAGTGGAAACTAGAAAGTGCACACTAACAGCAATAGAAAACAAAAGAAGCACATTGAAAAAATTTATTGAAAAATGGATGTCGAATGACATTATCACCATGAAGTGTCTGTCAGGCATTTGTCATATCTACATGCGGCAGTTGATTTGTATTTGCATAAGTTTTGAATATTTTATCTTTTTTGTGGGAATTGTTTTATCTCTGGTAACATTACGAAACGTCAGAATTCCGGGAAATTAGTAATATGGGTATAGTTCTATGTTTTTTACTATTCACAATTTTATTAATCAGACATTCTGAACTTCTGATATTGCAAATACTTTTGAGAAGTTTTTCCAAAATGTTCCAGTTACCACGACTAGTTCCCTAAATTCCTCGCCAACAGAAGCCTATAGTATTTTAAAGGGCAATGTTTCTGAGTGCAATGTATTATTTCGATTTAAATACGTAACCCCATATGATGTTATTAAAACATTTAAGTCTTTACAACACAAAAAAACAGGAGACTTATGGGGAATATCAGTAAAAATAATCCATAATATTATTGACGTTATTGCACCATATCTTGCTGTTATTTTTAACAAATCCATAGACTCGGGATCATTTCCTGACCTAATGAAATGTAGTAAATTAATACCTCTATTTAAATCGGGAAGCAAAAGTGACCCAAATAACTACAGGCCGATCTCGATTCTACCAACTCTCAGCAAGATATTTGAGAAAATGATGCTCAACCAACTGCTTTTGCACTTTAATTTAAATAAATTACTTCACTCTGAGCAGTATGGTTTCACTAAGGGTCGTTCTACAACCGATGCGGCCGCAAGGCTGTTACAGCATATTTTCGATGCATGGGAGAAATCACAGAATGCCATTGGTATTTTCTGTGATTTGTCAAAAGCATTCGATTGCGTTGATCATGAGACTCTCTTACGAAAATTAAGCCACTATGGTATTAAAGAAACTGCACTCAGACTTATTGCCTCTTATCTCAGTGATCGAATACAGAGAGTATGTATCAATGATGTTAAGTCGTCCGGATCAGCCTCAGTAATGGGTGTTCCCCAAGGCTCTATTCTGGGTCCATTCATGTTTCTGGTTTATATTAATGATTTACCACATTTTGTCAAAAATGCTTGCGATATTGTACTATTTGCTGACGACACGTCTTTGATTTTTAAAGTCGATAGGACTAAGGACAATTTTGACGATGTAAATAATACATTATCTCAAGTTTCACACTGGTTTACTACAAACAATCTACTTTTGAATGCAAAAAAAACCAAGTGTGTCGAGTTTCTATTGCCCAATACAAGGGTTACTAGCAAAAATTTAAAGATAAGTGGTGAGCCATTGAAAACTGAGGACACAACTATGTTCTTGGGAATAACCCTAGATGCAAAGCTTCAATGGGGCACCCATATAGCAACACTTGCTGGCAAGCTCAGCTCTGCTGCTTACGCTGTTAGGAAGATTCGACAGATAACAGATATAGAAACTGCAAAAATTGTTTATTTTGCATATTTCCATAGTATTATGTCGTATGGACTCATACTATGGGGTAAAGCGGCTGATATTGAAAAAATTTTCGTTTTACAAAAAAGGGCAATTCGCGCAATTTATAATTTAAAGCCGCGGGATTCCCTTCGAGAGAAATTTAAAGAAATAGGTATTCTTACGGTAGCTTCTCAATATATCTATAACAATATAATTTTTGTTAGGCAAAACATTCACAGTTACATTAAAAAGTGCGAATTACACGACAGGCAATTAAGAAATAGAAATAGGCTCGTGATTCCTCAGTTACGCCTCAAAAGGGTCCAAAGGTCATTTGTGGGAATGGGCGTAATGTTCTATAATAAAATTCCACAAGCAATCTTAGACTTGCCTTTACACAAGTTTAAGAACTCTATTAAAAATATGCTCATAAAAAAAGCATATTATACAATTGAAGATTATATAAATGATAAAAAAGCATGGAGCAATTTCTCAATGACAGGTTGCTTGGAAACAATCTAAGAAAATTTAACTCATGTCTTAAAACGAGTATTTGATTATTGGTGTTCAATTCGATGCTTTGATCATGGGTAGCCTAAGTATGTCACGCTCTCTTTAAACATTTCTGTGGTGGTGTCGTGTGGTGCGGGTTGTTACGTTCCCTCGAATATGGTTGAGCGAAGCAATGGCTGGATCATGCGTCATGCTCGTGAACGGGTGCCACCGTCGGAAATGGGGCTACTTTTGTCTGCCCTTCTTCACATGTGTAGAATTGTAAGCACCATTCCGAACCTGTGGTAGATTCATTTGTCGATTCGTAAACGCTTCCGAAAGTTTATCTGAATAAAATTATGATTACTTATATAAATGATAAAACGGCGTGGATTTGACTCGTTCCAGCAATGCGCGAGACGGCAATTCAATCATGTACTTAACATAAAATTGTTATATTGATATTGTAAATTTGGAAAAGAGCAACCGCCGAGTTTCTTGCTGGTTCTTCTCGGTTGGAACGGCATTCCGAACCAGTGGTAGATTCATCTGACTATTCAAAAGCACTTGTAAAAGTTTATTTGAATAAAAACTTTTCTATTCTATTCTATTCTGTGCTAAGTTTATTTGGGTAGTTGAAATTCTTATTTGTTAAACCAAAATGTTTTTTTTAAATTTCAAGTTGACCACAACTCTATGTAGTCTCGTCTGGTTTAGTCCCACGTTCAAAACTCACTTTGAATGTAAGGATGATGTTGAGAGTCATCTGGTGCAACACATGTACATAGAAAACTTTTAAATATTTTTTTCAGCCTTTTAGCAAATGAGTCAAAATTGGATATAATTATTACTGCTTTCTTTACAGGGCTTCTACACAATATACCCAAAATGGATAAAGTTGTTGTGTCTCGGTAACATATATTTAAGACATAATATCTTACTTGCTGGGCCTCAGGTTCTTTTTCCTCCTCATCTGAATTCTCTGCTTTGCTTTTGTCGACTTTCCGTTTGTCTTGCTTATCGTAATATGAATATGATGGCCTCAGCTGCAATATCCCTGCCGATTTACAAATAAATTCATTCTATAATACATTATATCGGGGGTATACACTATATCGCGGGTTCGATTCCCGCCCCGAGTCTGGGTGTATTTATAATATGTATGTATGTATACCTTTATTAAAATATATATGTATTTATATGTAAATATGTCTATCAGTCGGCTGTTACCTATAACACAGGCATTAAGTTGCCTACTTTAGGAACAGACGACCGTGTGTGTATGTGTGAGTATTTATTTATTATAGAGATTCTCCTTCTTTTATGGAAGTCGTAAAAATCAGGCAATTAGAAATAAGAATTATTGTACTGTTCACATCAAAATTCAGCTATATGAGCACTGCAGCATATGAAAACTGTTATTATATCTTTATCTTATTATTATTAATAACTAGCTGTTTTCCGCGACTTCGTTTACATGTAGTTTAAAAATCCCAAAGAATCCCTTGGTTTTCCCAGGAAAGAAAGTATCCTATGGGCTATGTCACTCCTCAGATCTTTAACTACATCTATGCAAAAATATCAAATCAATCAGTAGCTCCGTTATAGTATGATTAAAGAAGAAACAAACAAATTATTATTTTTTTTTGTATGTCTAATCTGCAATCAGACCCAGGACTATGAGCAAATTTCTTAAAGGTCATATTGTTTTGTAGAGGCCAGTCCTTATTAGGTATCGGCACTTGTCTGACATTTCCTATGTAACAAGGTCAAGTATCCGTTTTCTTTTCAGACACCCTGGACAAACAAACAAATACACTTTTGCATCACTACATAGTATAAAATAAAGTCGCTTTCTCTGTCCCTATGTATGCTTAAATCTTTAAAATTACACAACAGATTTTGATGCAGTTTTTTTTAATGGATAGAATGATTGAAGAGGAAGGTTTATATGTATAATAACATCCATTAAATAGTGGAGGAATTTTTAATCATTTTTTCAATGAATGACATAGGCTATATATTTTATACCTGTGCGAAGCCATAGCGGGCCGCTAGTTTATAATATTATGGAATAATCAAACCTTGTACAGGAGTGCAATGTAACTCCTTGTCTTGCAGTACAGCGACAGCATAGTGCTGTGTCTCCAGACAGGGGCTGCTGCTTTCATACACAATCTTGTCCATTATGCCATTCCTGAAGTACTGAGACCTCTCACGCTCTTTATCTTTTATGTACCTCGATTCCTAAAATCATACAATAATATTTCCTAAATACATCAAATAGAAACATGTCTAAAGGTGAAATCATATATAATAATTTATTTAAAAAATGGATATTTTATATGAAGATGGGTATGCATCAACTTTCCTTTCTGATGCATACAAAATATAGACTTTTTTGGCCATCAATATTTAGATACCAGAAGTGAAAAATATTTTTTTGTAATATCAAACTAAATAATTATGAATGATGACTGATGTCTCTTAAGTTGACAATAATTATCATAGGAGAAAATAAATGGGTTACACCAAAGACTTGCTTGATGTGCTTACACTCAGCTTTGCGAGTTTCTGGCTTCACAAAAACACTAGCAGTAGGGCAGACAAGACTGCTTGGAGTTAGGGTGTTGGAATTTCATTTATAGTTAATTTCAATGTAATTAAAACCATCTCCTTTCAGAATTCGCTACAAGATTCTATATTCAGATGTGGATGTCTATCGGTTAATGACGACTACAACATGTAGAAATGTCTTGTGTTACCTGTGGTCCATCAGTGTTGAGAGCAATCTGTTCACCTTTAGAAGGACAGTATTTATCGCTGTACGTGTCCAGACCGATTTCCATGCGTACAAGGTGGTTCTTTGGCTTGATAGAGGCGTTGGTAACTTTTACATCTTTCCAATCCCTATTAGCTGGTCTTACTGGGTATTGGTAGATGTAAAGATGTTGCGCCAACGCTTGAGATAAATATACAGGGATCTGTACATAAAAACAACAATTCAAACACCGAATTTCATCAATTTCGGACATAAACATAACCTCATTTTCTAAGACACGTTGTATACTGGGTAAAACTTTTACAATCACCTCTTGTACAACAGGATCCTCTTCTTCCATGTTGCTAAACATTACTAAACATTGCTAAAATGCTACTAAATAATTATGAACAAACACTCTAAACTTGCTCATCACACATAATAATGTCTAAGATGTCTAATGTTATTTGTGATTTGATTTTGATTTTGAGTTGACACTTGACAGCTGTGCTTGACAGCTTCCAAATATACTCTGAGTCATGAACCTATAAAAGAGGACTTGGCATAATGTCCTATAGAAAATAGTGGATCGGAAAATAGCTTAAGCTTATCAAAATTTTCATAAGTGTGTAAGAGACAACACTACATTTTTAAACATAACAATAAAACAGATCGTGGCAGAAATTTTATTGCACTTCCCGTAAGATGGCCTCCCTAAAATGTATACATGAACACTCACACACGCACAACTTGAGACATCACAATGAACACGCGCCATTTTAGGTTGGGGGATTGTGCGTGTGTGAGTGTATTTTTGGCACGTTTTTAAGGTAGGTATGCCTACTCTACTTATTATTATTATCTCTATGCTCTGAGTACGAGTACTATACATAGAGATAATAATAATAAGTAGAGTAGGCATACCTACCTTAAAAACGTGCCAAAAATACACTCACACACGCACAATCCTACAACTAAAATGGCGCGTGTTCATTGTGATGTCTCAAGTTGTGCGTGTGTGAGTGTTCATGTATACATTTTAGGGAGGCCATCTTAAGGGAAGTGCAATAAAATTTCTGCCACGATCTGTTTTATTGTTATGTTTAAAAATGTAGTGTTGTCTCTTACACACTTATGAAAATTTTGATAAGCTTAAGCTATTTTCCGATCCACTATTTTCTATAGGACATTATGCCAAGTCCACTTCTATAGGTTCATGGTACTATAGTCAAACTTTTAATTATCTGCAGTAATCTGACGTTTCCTAATGTCATTTCGTAAAATAATGTTGCCAACCCCATTTCTATAGTGATGTGATACGTTCAATTCATTCAATTTCATTCACAAAAGTTTCGTTCAAAGTTACTCTTTCATTATCATCATAATTTTATTTATCTATTAAGTAAATCGATGGCTCCTACGTATAAAAGCCAAATTAACAATTTTGTCATCTTGACTTTTTGTGGCAAACGCATCCTATTGGTACAATTAATTATATGATCTTTAATTGAAAAAAAAAGTAAGAAGTACTATTTCTATTGCAATAACAGCCTATGTGTGTTGACGATATCTGTCATAGTTAACATGCTAAGTTGCTACTGCCCTTTTATAACAAAAAAAATATATATATTTTTAAAAGAATACCTACTAGTTATTCAGAAAAAAATATATTTAACATTATAATAACATATTTACATATTTTTGGAATCTACTTATAATTTTCTAGATGATTTTGACCTCCCTGGCGCAGTGTTTTTGGTCTTTTTTTTATTTATTTTTTTTATTTATTTTATTTACAATACATAATATTAATATTTTTACATTGATTACTTCGTGCTCGTAAGCGCTTATAAGTGGGAGGTCCCGGGTTCGATTCCCGGCAGGGGCAAGTTGGGATTTTATAATTTCTAAATTGTCTTTGGTCCTGTCTAAATTGTAATTGTCTGTGTAAATTGTACACATTTTCGTATTTGCCTTTTGAATCCCTTTATTTTGATACCCCACTCGAGGGTCATGAAGAAAATTTTTTTTTCAGCTCGCACAATAAAGCGCATAAAGTCCGCGATTTTGATTTTTTTTAAATTTAGGTACCCATTGACACTCGCGTCATCGAGACAAATTTAATGACGTATCATATTTTATCAAAATCCGTTGAGCCATTGATTAGTTACAAGCGGACATAGGAATGGACATACATCGTCGTCGTCGTCGACGATTCAAAAGTATATCTAAAAGTGTATTTGAATAAAAAACTTTTATTTTCTATTCTATTCTGTTTCATTTTGAATTTACCTTAATTAAAATACCTTAAATTTTACCTTAATAACTAGGACCGCTAATATATATATATATATATATATATATATATAGCTAATATACTAGCGGTCTCGGCAGACGTCGTCCTGCCTAGTGACATACCAATATCAGCGCCACCTACCAAGACCCAATAGGTTAGCTGTACTTAGCGGGTAATAGTGTTTTCAAACTATCCAGGAACCCATTGAAATATACACACAAAATTTCATCCAAATCAGTCCAGCCCTTTAGGAAAAAGTACAGAAGAATTATACGGTACGGTACGGGTGAGAGAGTTCCGTATCGACAGGATGAACATTCAATGTTTGACAGTTACGAAACCCATGAACATTTTGTATGGGAAAATGTTTTTTCTTTTATTTTTTCGTCAATTTTCCAATATTTTTAACAGTTATTCTGCTATTCGGGACGAAGACAAATACAACAAATCAAAAACCATGAAAATCGGTCCAGCCGTTCTCGAGTTATAAGTGTTCGAACAAACGAGACTTTGTTTTATATATTAAAGATATACGTATTTATATATATA
This sequence comes from Melanargia galathea, assembly GCA_920104075.1. NCBI lineage: Eukaryota > Metazoa > Arthropoda > Insecta > Lepidoptera > Nymphalidae > Melanargia > Melanargia galathea. Next base: position 28,734,716 of record OV049856.1, on the reverse strand, counting down.
CTATATATATAAATATATATATGTAACTTTTGTACATAAAATATAATAATTACTTAAAATAAAAACTTTAATTTGAATAAAATAATTGAATGATTCAAATCAATCACCTGTACCCCATCCCTATTTTATTTTCGTTAAAAAGTGATAACCCACGAAACTTCACATTACTGCATACAATTAAAAGTCGAAGTATAGTGTTGGAGAATCGTCAACTCGATCGTATTTTCGATTATTGATAAAGCTAACGCACATTAAGTAACTTTTTGATCTATTTTGATTGATATTTTGCAAATAAAGAAGAAAAGTGACTCATTTTGATTATATACACGTCTTGTCATTGTCACATTTTACTTGATGTATTCTCGTGTATTTTGAGACGTTTTATATTTTGTTGAAAACATTGTTTATTTAATAAAAATATTCATTAGGAATTAAATTAAAGACAAAACGTTGTGACGTTGCTTGTCGAGGATGTTTTGTTGTTGAAATTTGAATAAATCATTTTATTTCTAGACTAACAAACTAACAAAAACTATTATATCATACAAGATGTCTGATATGATAATAAATGGTAATACATATTTTCATCATCATCATCATGATCAACCCATTACTGGCTCACTACAGAGCACGGGTCTCCTCTCAGAGTGAGAAGGGTTTTGGCCATAGTCTACCACGCTGGCCAAGCGGATTGGCAGACTTCACACACCTTTGAGAACGTTATGGAGAACTCTCAGGCATGCAGGTTTCCTCACGATGTTTTCCTTCACCGTTAAAGCAAGTGATATTTAAATACTTAAAACGCACATAACTCCGAAAAGTTAGAGGTGCGTGCCCCGGGATCGTACCCACGACCGAGAACACACACACGACACGAGAAGTCGGTTGTCCTAACCACTAGGCTATCACAGCTTTTAATAAAATAATACATATTTTAATAAAATAATATTATTTTGAAAATAATATCTGCTGAGTGTTGATTTTCAGCTCAGCAAAATTTGCTTTCAATCACCGAAATAGACGGATATATTAAAATTATTTCGATTTCATTTTACAAAAGGTTTCAAAATAAAAATTATTTTCAACACGGTATTATAATAAATTTAGCCAATAATTAAGGTTAATTAAATTAAATTATTACTTGTAGATTCTGTGCCAGTCGATAAGAAATGGAGTGAATTAATAAAATACAATATTTTCATGATGAAATTGGTTGAATTTGTAAGTAAAATTATACCGCTATTTCTTTCAAACAATGCAGTTTCTTCTATGTTATTAGTCACTAAATTGTTTATAGGGAATTTCACTTGCAATCACCCTGCTGCCGATGATAATTCCAAAGCCGCAAGGTCATATGTACTGCATATCAACGGGCCCCACTGTAGTTATATCACTTCTATTTGTAATATTGTACATACGAAAAAAAGTGCCACTGTTCATGGAAAAAATGTATTTGTTTTTCCAAATCTTATTTACATTCGGAGCTTTTATCCAGTGTTTTCTATTGAATCTTGTAAGAGTATGGCTGTGGTTAATATATGGTGTGTTTTATTTCACATTGTTAACAGCACTATCTCTTGACCTATTTTTAATTGCTAATGAAAGAGGGTGTACATTTAGCTGTGCTTAATAGTTGTTTTACGAATAATGTATAATAATAATGATAATAATTTTAAATTTATGCCACAAATGTGTTTTTAATATTCATTAATTAATTACAAAAATAAATTAAACGATATTTCAACTCTAGCTGTTCTGAGTTCACAACCTGTCCCCTGATTGTGTAACTTTTGACGATGAAATGGTATTCATTTGATGGCCTAAGGCATCAAATTAAAATAAACCATAAATTCATTGAAATAGAGCTCAATTTCGTGTTATCCATTCTTATACGTTTAGGTATGTACGATACGATCCATAACGCTCCATGTTGAAATCAGTTGTACTGAATTTGTGACTTTAAATCAATACTTTCAAGGTATATTTTACTTTAATGACCTTAGGCGATCAAATGAATACCATTTCATCGTCAAAAGTTACACAATCAGGGGGCAGAAAGTTCACAATCCTTGAGTTGTTTGACACCGAATGTCAAAAGTCAGAAATCAGAATGTCAAACTTTTGACTTTGACATTCGCTAACTTCGTAAACAATTTTATTTTCGAAGTTTGTATATAAGTTTTAATTAATTTTATTACTCAAATAGAAAGCAACTTTTGTTAGATTTACAAGTGAAATTTAATATATTAACTCTCCAATGATTATTTACAAACCTTAGCCTTTCTCTGTTAAACTTGTTTAGGTTAAAAACTCCAAGTTTTGATCACGTTAATTATTGAATAAATGAATTGAACACTATACTTAAGCGTTTCATATCAACGCTCAGGACAATAACTACATAACTAACATATATTATGGCGATAATACGAAATACAGTCTCCATAGTGGAACGAGCGAATATGAAATGATGGAACCCGTTTCCTTCTAGGTAATGTCCATGCTCTGCATGCTTATACCGTATGTGGTGAATGGGGCTGGCATCATGCACTGTCTCGCGACCGCACCCACGCTTATTATGTCCGTAATGTTCGTCATACTGTACCTTGTGGACCAAATGCATAACTTGGCAGAGCAGCTGTACTTATTAACACAAATATCACTAAACTTAGCAGCGTTTGTTGTAGCTATCTTAAGTTTTGAGATCACTAGTTCTTTCTATGGAATCTTCTATTGTCACCTCCTTGTTGCATTGTGTATAGACCAGTATTTTGTTTTTCGAGAGAGAGGGTTCACATTGTCCTGATAAATTATTATTATAAAGCTATTTTGTTGATAGCTGCATATTTTTACTTCAATATGATATTATTGTTATTGTAATCCAATTATTTTTGTGCTCTTATAAGTTTTGTTCTTCATGAAATGGAATTAGATTGTCTAAAACACTGCTGTCCTAGTTAATATTACTGCACTAGCAATTTAAATAACTTGTTAAACTAAAATATCGAAATAAACTTACAAATGCTTTTAAATCATCTACTGAATCTATCATTATTTTTCAGGGTTTGAATATATCCGATATTTATTATAAATATCGGATATATATCTTGATATATATCCTTCGAACCCTGTTATTTTTAGTGATTTTTTTCTTCTGAACTATATAATATTATAATATTATAACTGTTAAACCTATTGTATTCATTTACTATCACTACATTGCCTATATGCATGGTTAATATTATAATACACATACTACAAGTGAGTTAATCTTACTTTTAGGTAGTGGCACTCCTACTCAATATAATACCGCACATTGTGGAGCCAGTGGACTATTGGCAATGCTTGGTCGCAGGACCAACTCTCATGATGTCCTTATACATAATGGTGCTATATGTTGTCGATCAAGTCCTATATGAGGCAGAATTTTACTACATCATAATACAACTAACTCTGACGATTATAGCCTTCGTAAACCTATTTCTCGTTGGTAAAATCGTTGGGGCCATATATGGACTCTTTTATATTGATTTAATGATAGCATTCAGCTTGGACTTATACTATATGAAGCAGGAAAGAGGTTTTACATTTTGACTACAATTTAAAGTTATCAAATACAGCTGCCGTTATCTTTTGCTGTTTTATTTTTGCGGAGGAAATATAACAGGACATGACGACAACATTTCTGAGATAAAAGTAGAACGTGCATTTAAAAGCAAGCCACAAATGCCACAATGTTTACAAATAGATCTAATGGAAATATTAAAAGGAGCATAAAGTACAACATGTATTCAGTGTTCAAAGTTTTCGTTCGCATTTGTAGAAGAATATTGAGATTGACCTTAAATGAAGTATTATTAATAAGTGCTGTATTCTCTATATCTTTTTCTATTTGGATCTGGAGTAATGGTGATGAGAAACTCAGTATTAATTCTGACAATCCTGTGATAGTTTGGTGGACTACAGGTTTTCCCAGTACTTCGGAAACAATTACTTGCGAAGAAAATCTGAAATGTGATGTGTACAGTGACAAGAATATAGGACAAGATTACAACGTAGAGGCGTATCTATTTTATGCGAGTAACATACATTTTGATGATTTGCCTTTACCTAGAAAACCTAGGGAAGTGATATGGGGATTATATCACGAAGAGTCCCCGAGAAATGTGCAAGAATTACTGCACGAGCCAACATTGAGTCTGTTCAATTATTCTGCAACTTTTAGCAGATACAGCGACATTCCATTTCCACTGCAATATTTAGATTCCTGGTCGGACATAACTAGTAAAGAATATTATGTACCGACAGCTAAGAAGAATAGTTATTTAGATATAGCACCTATATTATATTTACAGTCTGACTGTGAAACTGCTACAGAGAGAGATGTATACGTAAAAGAATTAATGAAGTTTATCAATATTGATTCATATGGAGCTTGTTTGAAAAACAAGGAGTTGCCGCAGAAATTTCGAGACGATTACTTAAATAATTTAAACGATAATGAATTCCTTCACTACATAGCTAGATATAAGTTTGTTTTAGCATTGGAAAATGGGGTTTGTGAAGACTATGTCACGGAAAAGTTTTGGCGCGCTATTAAAGTTGGTAGCGTACCGATTTACTTTGGCTCGCCGTCAATAAAAGATTGGTTTCCAAATAACAAATCCGCGATTCTGGTACAAGATCATCCAACACCAGCGAATATTAGTGAATATATAAAGAGTTTAATAAAAAATGAATCTTTATATGAGGAGCATTTAATACATAAGACCAAAGAAGTAATAACGAATAACAGACTGATAGAAGAATTTAAGAGGCGACCATACCAAACGAACTCATTGAAGGTAGCTGGAAAATTTGAATGTTTAGTTTGTAATAAACTCCATGAAAAGAAAACTGAAAAATTAAAAGAACAGGTGGTGAATAAAAGTCACTATAACTGTCCAAAACCTGTTTCAGCTTTAACTTTGAAAATAAATCCATTAAACGACTGGGTTTATACATGGGACAAATCCAAAAAAGACGCAGAAGATATTTATAAAAAAGTTATGAACGGTTAATATAAAAGCTCAAATTGTATTGTTAAAGCAATATATTTTTTACAGTTTTAAAGTTTTAATATATTATTTTTGTACTAATATAATATGTAGTATTTTTTTATATTTTTTGTCCTTTCTATTGGCACAGTCCATCCAAAGGTTTTACAGGATGTACTTCATAGTGTATACCCCTTTTGATAATGTGCGGTATTTTCTTCGGCACCATCCTGGAATAAATATTTATTTTATAATTATTTATTACTTACATTAAACATTAGAATAAATAGCTAACTTTTTTATTTAGGTAAGTTTATTGTTTTCTCAAATCTTTTTAAATAAGTAGAAAGTCTACGAAAATAAATTGAAGGTTCTTAGATAATTATTATTTACTTACGATATGCAATCAATGATGGGACAAACTGACAGACATAAAGTACAGCCTGTGCAATCGTCTGTTACAAGCGGAATATGCGTTTCCGGATCAAACCTGCAAATTATAAGACAGGTACTTACATAAGACATCTAGCCCACATAAGTACAGAAATATTATCTTTGATTTGGTGAGTAAATAACTTACTCAATGGCCTGGTATCCTGAGTCCGCACACGCCATGTAGCATTTTCCACAGTTGATGCACATATCCTAAAATACAATATAAATGAGAATGATTATCTAATTTCGTCATGTAAATAAAGTTAAACTTGATTTGTACCTAATACCTATATCATTAAAGACTTAAATGTGTGAAAAATACAACCGATGAAAAATTACATAATTATGAACAATATAATATTTTGGGTCTAAGAAATATTTAATTTCCGAGCTAGACATCGCAACAAACCGTGAAAGAAAAACCCAAAAAAATGTTCGTTTATTTTGGTCACAGCTTATAAACTATTTAATAAATCGTTGTTTTCAGTATTTGTTGTTTAAATAGAGCATATAGTACATAATATACTGAAATATCATATTCCCAACTAGTTTAGTTTTTGAGATAGCCCCCGTCACAAAAATGGTCTAAAACTGACAACTTTGATGGCCTCCCATTCCCTTATTTTTTGAGATAAAAATTAAAAAAATATATATTTGTACTCTACTTAATGAGCTCTAAACAATGATACCCCACAAGCTAGGGTAAAGAAAAATTTTTTTTTTCCGGCTCCTTTCTCATGTATGGGAGCCCCCCTGAAAAATAATTTAATTCAATTTCTAATTCAATATTTGATTTTGGGTTAACGTTTTACACTAAATACCAAAATTTCAGGTTTGTAACTCATTTCGTCTGCGAGCTAGAGACCTGTGACCGGCGGACAGACGGACAGACAGACAGACAGACAGACAGACAGCCGAGTGACATTAATAGGGCTCCGTTTTTTACCCTTCGGGTACGGAACCCTAAAAACTATGAAGGCTTAGCTAGGCGTGCACGAAAAAAGATTTTTGTACCACTACCCTCTACTGGGAAAACTTAATCACTGCGTTTTATTAAATAGTTAGGTAAGTAGATGCAAAAACCTGTTTTTTCTTAGGTTCCGTTAGAAATGTTATACACAGTGAGTCTTTAATAAAAATTAGCTGTTCAAAAACCAACTTACGTCATCAATAAGTGCCACGACCTGCTTCGTATTGTCCAAGTTCTTGTACGCCCCTATTCTAGGAAGTGCTTCACCCAGTACATCCTTTATGCGAGGCACTGTTGCACATCCATTGACTGCGTTCTTCTTTAACGGACAATCTGTATCATCTAGTAGGGAGGATTTTAGTCTTATACTGTGTAGTATTTCTTCGCGTTTTTTGTGGTAAGGCCCAAAGTGAGCCAGGACCTAAAAATAGAAATAAAACAAAATATGGGTACACCCATACGTATAATGTGTGACAATGGTGCTAATTTCGGAGCAAAAATTTATTAATAGAGTGGACTAAAAATAGTGTCATCCTTTTCTTAATGCTCACTGCAGAGAAGTACGAGAAGACCTATAAAATGTTTTCCCGTCCTCCGCTGACCCGGAGTTGGTAGTTGGCGGTTCACCCCCGTGCCTCGGAGAGCACGTTAAGCAGCTGGTTGTTATCATATCACTATCATGTGACAATAGTTGTTAAAGCCCGCCAACCCGCATTGGAACAGCGTGACGGGTTTAAGCTCTAAACCCCTCTATCCTGTGAGAGAGGAGGCCTGTGCCCAGCAGAGGAACGATAATATACCTTTCCATTCTCATCGTACAAAGTCTGCACCGGTTTGCCCTTCTGGTGTTTGGCAGTCGGCGGCGACTGTCCCGTCCAACCGTCGAGACCCAGCGACCGTAGGTACAATAACGCCTTGAGGCCCGTCACATAATCCTCTATGACTGTGAAGTCTTGATTTTGTACTGCACTGCAAATCTGGCGAAGAAAATACGACATTCATTTTATTTTTACCCGACTACGGCAAAGCCAAAAGGGTTATGATTTTAGCAGTCTATGTATGTATGTATGTTGTATGTATGTATGTATGTATGTATGTGGGCGATTTGATTTTGTATGAGATTCTGTGTGTACTACCGTAGCGCCTAAACTACCGGACTGATTTTGATGAATGAGGTGTCTATTGATTCGTTGTAATGGTCCGGGTGACATTGACTACATTTTATTTACGAAAAAAAACGAGAAGTGACCTTCGCGGGGCGTTCTAGGTTATTTAATTAGTTTCGGTAATCACATAACAGATGGCGCCACTAGCTGCTTGCACCGCGCGTTTGCACACTAAATTATTATTAAATAATTAATTATTAAGCGTAGTCGGGTTTTAGTTTACGAACTTTTTACTTGTTGTACAAAAAGAAGTACTTAGGTAAATAAGAATAAAGGCATTATCTGAACTTTGTATGAGCTGAAAATGCCTGGAACCTGCCACTTATAGGACCACAGCGTTCAACACTGCGCCAGGGTAGTCAAATCTGGCTAATGTGGGATTCTTTATACCCTCGAAGCATCCCAACAGCTGGATGAATTTCAATCTAAACAGTGCGTTGATTAAAGTTCGGCCGTTCAGAGAATGCGTTCCTGACACGTCGCGATTGAACTGACGACGTAGCTTTGTAATGGCGTTGCAGTTACGATAAAAATATTTTTGCTGGTTGTTTACCGTTTTAACAATTGATGAGCATTATAACAACATTATTATATCAATAATCAATGAATGTTATAATTTTGTGCCAAACTGAGTATCAAATAACTTGGTAAACAATATTTTTCTAAATCTATACTGCGCTATTACAAGGTTATGTCAGCGCTTTATATTTGTATAATAGTGCTGTGCTAAAAATAACAGGCAAGTATCGTAATCTGTTCTTATACAGTTATACTTATAATATAAAATAATAGGTACGCTTTGTTTTTCTTTTTAAGAATTTGAAAATAATGGACTATAAGATAACTTTTATGAAATATAAAAATAAAACTATGACCAAACCGAACGCGCGAAAGAAAGTATTTTTATATTTAGGTTGAAAATGGTAACCCCAAATGGCGTTGGGCCGCCATTTTGTGACGCTAAAACAGTCGTCTGTTGTCGTTTCGTGCGCATAGACCACGTTCTTCAAGTGTTTTCGATCTGTTTTTATTTGACAATTTTATTATATGAATATTACCTTTTTTTGGTTTCTACTTAAATAACTAAAATATAAATTTTAAATGATTCCGCCAATTTAAAACGAAAATAATCTTAAAATAATGCGCCGGTTCATTTTGGAGGAACGGTAACGAACTCAGTGTTATGTTGTGCCCATCACTAGTCGTGACTAACTGATAGGTGTCAGGAACGCATTCTCTGAACGGCCGAACTATAGGTAAAGGCTAGATTTTTTTTTCAATATCGCTAGACGCTATGCTTGTTTGTTACAAACCTGTACGACAGGAGCGCCGCACAGCATGAACTGCAGCGCCGAGTCCGCGGAGTCCACGCCGCCGATGCCCAGCACTGGGAAGCCGGGCAGCTTGTTGCCGACGGCCGACACGGCGCGCAGGCCCAGCGGCCGCGTCGCGTTGCCCGACACACCGCCGTACGTTGTGTTTTTCTCTCTGCCTGGAATAAGTAATTGTACCGGGACTTCTCTAATAAGTATATGGACTTGTTAGGTTAGGTTTAGTTAAATCTTAGGTTAAAGGTTAATGGACCTAACATTATTCGACCAAAGTTTCCAACCATTCCGACCAAATAGCAATTCTTCAAGGTCTTATGGTCTACTGATTTAGTACTTAGGTATTCTATCTACCTAGTACTCTAAAACGTTATATTGTGATCTACTTATTTTTTGGCGACAACCTAAAAATCTGTCAACTGTTTAAAATTTTTTGTTGCCGATGGCTGACAGCTCGCAGGCCAATCGGCCGAGTCGCGTTGCCCGACACTCCACCGTAGGTAGGTACGGTGTGTGTTTCTCCCGGCCTACCAATGATAGTACTGGAAACTGAAAATTAATTCTCTAATGGACTCGCTACAATCCAACCAAAGTTTCCCACCATTCCGATCAAATAGCAATTCTTCAAGGTTTTGGTCTACTGATTTAGTAGGTAGTAAATCTTAAAAAGATCTAAGTAAATACGGTCTAAGTTCTTTAAGACCCACCGTAGAAATAGAACCAAAAAATTCTCAGACCATACTCTCAATCTCATGGAACAAAGACATGAAATGAGACTGCAGTCTTCAGGAGACGCCCTTGCTTATCGGCGGATTAATAGACAGATCTCTAAATCACAGACACGCGATATGCGATACTTCAACACCGAACGTATCAAAGAGACCATTGAGCGTAACAAAGGCTCAAAGGTGTTCGCGAGAGATCTGTCTATTGGTCAGAGCCAGCTGACGCGACTGAAGACCGACAACGGTAGTCTCATTTCGTAAAAACCTGAGATTTTGAGGGAGGTCGAGAAGTTCTACGGACAGTTATACACCTCAACACAGAAGCCTGTTGAAGATTTGGCTAAAGATCCCAGAGCCAAACTGACCCGACACTATACCGAAGATATCCCGGACGTCAGCCTATACGAGATTAGTATGGCTCTCAAGCAGCTTAAAAACAACAAGGCACCAGGTGATGACGGAATCACTGCAGAACTCCTGAAGGCGGGTGGAAGACCAATACTCAAAGTCCTTCAGCGATTGTTCAATTCCGTCATTCACGAGGGAATAACGCCAGAGGCATGGCACAGAAGCGTGGTGGTTCTTTTCTTCAAAAAGGGCGATAATACCCTGCTGAAGAATTATAGACCCATCTCGCTGCTGAGCCATGTATATAAGTTGTTCTCGAGAGTCATTACGAATCGTCTCGCACGTAGGTTCGACGACTTCCAGCCTCCCGAACAAGCCGGGTTCCGAAAAGGCTTCAGTACCATAGACCACATCCATACGCTGCGGCAGGTTATACAGAAGACCGAAGAGTATAACCGGCCACTTTGCTTAGCGTTTGTGGACTATGAGAAAGCCTTTGATTCGGTGGAAACTTGGGCTGTATTGCGATCACTGCAGAGATGCCGGATCGACTATCGGTACATCCAAGCGCTGAAGTGTTTGTACGAAAACGCCACTATGTCAGTCCGTATACAGGACCAGAATACGAGGCCAATCCAATTGCAGCGAGGAGTGCGTCAGGGAGATGTTATCTCCCCGAAGCTATTTACCGCAGCGTTGGAAGACATCTTTAAGCTTCTGGACTGGAACGGACTTGGCATCAACATAAACGGCGAGTACATCACTCACCTACGGTTTGCCGATGATATAGTCTTGATGGCAGAGACTCTGGGAGACCTCAATACAATGCTCAACGATCTCAGCAGAGTTTCTCAACAGGTGGGCCTAAAAATGAACATGAGTAAGACGAAGGTCATGTCTAATGCTCATGTTCCGCTCCACCCGGTAATCGTTGAGAACTCTGCACTCGAAATTGTAGACGAGTACATATACCTGGGACACACGGTCCAGCTAGGTAGGTCCAATTTTGACAAAGAGATCAACCGCCGAATCCAACTCGGCTGGGCAGCGTTCGGGAAACTTCGAGATGTCTTTTCGTCCAATATGCCTCAGTGTCTGAAGACGAAAGTCTTCGAACAGTGCGTGTTGCCAGTGATGACTTACGGATCTGAGACATGGTCGCTGACAATGGGCCTCATAAGAAGGCTCAGGGTCACTCAGCGGGCGATGGAGAGAGCTATGCTCGGAGTATCCCTGCGGGATCAAATCAGAAATGAGGAGATCCGCAGGAGAACCAGAGTTACCGACATAGCTCATCGAGTCGCGAAGCTGAAGTGGCAATGGGCGGGGCACATTGCTCGAAGAACCGATGGACGTTGGGGTCCCAAGGTGCTTGAATGGCGACCTCGCACCAGTAAACGAAGCGCAGGTAGACCCCCCACTCGTTGGACAGACGATCTCAAGCGAGTCGCTGGCAGCCGCTGGAGTCAGGCGGCACAAGATCGTGTGCTGTGGCGATCCTTGCAAGAGACCTATGTCCAGCAGTGGACGTCCATTGGTTGAAACGAACGAAATAAATAATATCTGCTTGCTGTTAATAATTTTGTTAAAGTGTATTAATTAGTTAAAGCGTGTTATACTTAGTTATTTTATTTTTTGGATATTTTATGACTTACCAACTTGTGGCCACGGGGTAGCATCTGCTCGGACGGACATCAAACCCGAAACCGTGTTGATTGCGGACACGCCGTCTGCACCACCTAAAATTATCATTTTAATATTTTATTGCCATTGCCGGGAATCAAACCCGGGACCTCCCACCATAAGTTCACAACGCTCACCACTGCGCCAGGGAGGTCGCGAAAGCATATCCGATCGATTTTATCCTTGATCGGCTTCAACGGTGATTTTACATCTCCTAGATCGATCTCTATCGTTGAAACTAGTCGCCATAGTGATAGGCATAAGTTTATTTAGTTTGCTTTAATCGATACATCTATCTATCGATATCGATGGTGTCGTATAACTTATTTATACAGCAATAGCCCACATCGACCGAGTAGTACCTATCGATTAAACATGCCGATCAAGGTCAATCGATTTGATGTAGAATCACCACAACTTCTCACATAGTAGGTATTTATCTAGTTTAGTTCAATTTATAATATTATGATTGCTTGCCTTCATAAGCTGCCTCAGCGATGCTCACAATATCTGTGATGTTCGGAGTTAACTTGACGAAGAAGGGGATTTTGACTGCCTTCCGAACCCATTGTGATATCCCCTTCACTAAAACTGGATCCTGTAGATTAAAATGTTTTCAAGTTCCGTTTTACAGCAGTCCGGTACCAATATGAATTTGTTGTCAAAAAATAAGATATCA